>CM047580.1:21826637-21898301 GCA_026184515.1 Peronosclerospora sorghi
GGGGGGAGGATTCCCTGATGTCAGCCCTGTATCTGTGCGGAAGCACATGGATAAGTTCATATCGACGCGCCTTAGTGTCTTACGACACGTCTGCGATGCCACGGCGGAGAGCCAAGACAAGCATGTGGTGAAGGGGAAGCTATATTTACAGTATATAAAAGATGGACTATGGTAGTTTTCAATGCTTGGTATATTTTATCTCGCCAAACTCTACATACTAGCACGATGACGTTTGTTACGCTGGTGATTCCTTCAAACATGAATATTAGTGACAAAGATTGTGTCATGCCTTTAATAGGTGAACAATACGAACAATTAGTGTAACACGATGTTAGTAGTGCGGAGCTTCTGTCTTCTAGCAAGATTCTTCAATTAATTACTAGTGCCAAGTGATGCTTCCCACATTTTACAAGGTTTCGACACAGTTGCTTTAGCTCTAGCATCATGGCAGTGACGCTAAACGCTAAGTTGAGTGTCTTCAGCTTCATAACTGTCTAATTCGAGGTCCAACAACTAGGTGCACTAAGGCACATTTAATAACCGAGGCAAACAGATTGTGAAGACGAACTGTCAGCAGTGCATAAGGGACTCAAGACATAGGCGCAACTTACTAGTACAACGGCGGGTCCGTTCATGGCGGTGAAGACAACGAAAAGTTATGAGCCCTCGGCTGCTCCAGTTGATCGGCTTGGGTATTCTCGATTGTTTTCAAGTGGTTAAGTATTTTATTTTGGAAAAGATATTTTCAGCCAATCAGAGGCGACCTGCGACGGCCACCTCGCGACGGCCACCTCGCGACGGCCATCTAACGGCAAATTTTTTTGTGATTGGTATGAATGTGGAAAAATAAGTGGAATTTTTGACCAATCAGGAGTGACATGCGACGGCCACCCCGCTCAATCAGATTACAGAGGGTCTCTGAAGTAACTGTCAAAGATGATCAATCAGGTTACAGAGGGAATCAGTGGTAGCTCTCAAGGATGATCAATCAGGTTACAGAGGGCCTCAGCGGTAACTGCCACGTATTGAAGTCAGCGCTGAAGTAACCAAAAAGTAGTGGGTGAAAAAAGTGATTGACGTTGATGTAGGAGGAAGTAATACTTAATAGAACGAAATTTCCCTTGAAGTGCGAAGATCTCTGGCGGCCTTTAAAAAACCTTCTTTTTGATTCAATACAAAAACCAAGTATAACACAAGGAAGTCGGTTAGCGCACGCCCTAGCAAGTGGAGCAGCAGCCGTTTGAAGTGGATAGTGTTGGGGGCAGCCCGAACCGCCTTTGGAAGTGTACCCCAAGTGTGTTTGACTGATTTGTTGCTTCGGACGGAAGTATTAAGTACCCGGGAAGTAAAACAAGGAGGACTGGCTTATTACCTCTTTGTGTTGTTAATTAAGTGGATTTATAATAATTTTCAACCACTTCACGACAAGCAGAAGGATCAAGCTGATCGCAAGGGGCGGCGTAACGAAAAGGTGTACAAAGTAGGAGAAAGTGTTTTATCAAACGCTAAGAATCTTCCTACACATGCAGTTTCCAACGTGTTGCGCAATAAACTGCGCCCCAGGTTTGTGGGGCCTTTTAAGGTTCTAGCCCGAAAGGGCCTGTCGTATACCTGGAACATCCCGAAGGTGATGCGTACGCATCCAACCTTCTATGTGGGTATTCTTAAGCCATACCAGGACCCGGAGGCGGGTCCCCTCCTGGAGGAGGTTGGAAAGGCGGATATCCGTAAGAGCCGCAAGACACGGCAGGGAGGAGGAAGCCCGAGATGGCTAAAATGCGACCACGAAGCTCCGCAACGGTGGTTTTGAGAGAGGCAAGCCGCCCCTCGAAGCGTTCAGTGGAATCCCAATCATCGCGAAGTCTCTAGTGGACTTCATAGATGTGACGGCTGTGTCGATAACAGCGCTCACGAATCTCATGTCGCAATTGCGCGACCTCCCCCTCCAATGCTTGATGCGGAGGGTACTCCACATTTTCATGTGTAGCGTCTGATGGCGCGGCGCCATCATCGCGGTCAAACCCAGTATCTGGTGAAGTGGAAGGGTTATCCACACTCACAGAGTTCGTGGGAGTCCGAGACTCCCCTACGGCAAGATTGCCGCGACGTCGTTGACGCTTTCGAGCGGGAGAATCCCGCTGCAGGTCAACGACCAAAGGGGCGCGAGAAGCCCATTCACTCCCAGTAATTGGGAGTTCGCCGGAGGTAGATGTGGTGATCACACTGTCCTCTGGCACCGTGGTGGGGACAGGGGCTCTGGCGTAGCTCGTGCGATATGGTGTACGTAATAGCTCCATCGCTTTGGCTCTGGCGAATGCCAGGCGCAACGCCCTCTCCACCCAAACGTCACGACGGGAATAGCTGTTGTGCAGCTCATTGAAGCTGGGGAGAAGCTTCTCCCCTTCCGCCCAAGCGCGGAACTTCTTCTCTGCATCATCGGCATTTTCTCCTGGAGAAAGAATGATAGGAACCTCACGGAGGTTTGCAACAGGGGCACCCTGTGCCTTCCTGTCTAGGCGTTCTCGGTATGAGACGCTAGTGAACGGCTTTTGCGTAAGAAGTTGTTGCCGGAGTTTCTCCCGGCGTTCGTATTGATACGGCTGTTCAGCCGCGGGGGCAGGGGTATTGGATGCTAAACCATTCCTTACCATACGCCCAGCCCACATTGGAAGGTCACGAGCACCATCAAAATTATATGCTGCCCGTGGCAGGCGTTTGGGGGCGCGTAACGCAGCCCTTAGTGCCTGTGCGGCAAGTCGGCTTTCATGAGCTGCGTCCAGCTCATTGGTGATGATCGCCTTCGGCGATCCGGATGTATCATCCGACATTGGCAGGGGTGGAGCACTAGTTAGTGCATTTTCCCCACGTGTGGGTAACGGATTAGGCTGCCGACAACGCCGTTCGACGTTGTCGTAGCAGTCAGCCGTTGGAGATATCTCCAAGGGCATTCACCTCCGAGTTCTCGGAATAGTCTACCTCCTCTTCTTGAGGAGACTCCATAGCACCACTAATGGTGCTCATGGTTAGCCAGAGGTTCTGGCAGCTGGAGTTCTCCAGCTAAAATTGATTTATTGCGTAAGCAATAGTCTTGATGGGGGAGGATGTAACAGGGTTACATACGGTTCACATTTAGTAGGTGCTGTATGTGAGTACACAACAGTTGGGGTCAGTATTGACCGGTCCGAAAGTTTTTGGACCATTGGTTATTTTAACCAATCAGGGTAGGAGCCCTTGGTGGTGGCGTGGCAGCCAGCCACGTGTTGGTACACAGGTGGTGTACACTACATTTTAGCTAGGTACGAATTTAGTAAGTTCTACTTAGTGTTACATATAGTTTACATTAGTTTAAATCAATTTAGGCTAATTATATATTAAATATACATTCAGTTTACAAAAATACTTAAGACTGCTAGGCGCGCGACCACGCCCGGTCGCGCACGCAGTGAGTATTGTAGCGTAAGGGAGTTCTCCCTTACGCTACCTCCCTTTAGAAGGGAAGCCTTGTTACTAGGGGTAGCTAAAGCTAACTGTGAACCACCCCAGGAATCTTGGCCCCGAGCAAGAGAGTGATCTCTTGCTAATCCCTTATACAAGGGCGTATCGGCTAAGTAGCGGCGAACGCCGCTTAAAGGAAAGTCTTCCTCTGTGCGCTAGCCCCACCGTGCGTTTACGCAACGGCTACACCAATCGTAGGCGCTTCTGTTCCTCTTTTCTCTTCTTATTCTGCTTCTTCTTCTCAATTTCTTCGAGCAGCTCCTCCATGTTGGCCAGCTTCAAACGGAAGAGCTATCAGACCGGTCCTCCAGACGCACACCAGCATACGGCAACTTTTAGTCACGTACTTCATCGCACAGACTTAGCACCACACTAGCCAAAGCCTTAAGCCTTACTATCTCCATCGTCCGCAGCAGCAGAACGAGCGGCCTCTCAGATATCGTCACGGAACTGCGCAAAGATATCTGTTACAGGCGTGAGTACAGTCTCTTGATCAGTACCACCAGCAGAATCCGAGCAGAGCGGAAACCATATGTCTGTATCAGAGGTGACAAGTCCAAACACAGATAAAATGCGTGTGATGTACTCTGCACTGGCACGGATTAGCATAGAAACTTGCTTGTCTATGTCTGCCACCATGTAACGGTTAACTTGGCCAATTGCCGAAGATGCAACAGCGCTAACGGGGTGTTGATGTCGTCGCTCAAAGCGCGAAACACTTTTTCCTTGCAGTCAAGCAGAGCGCCATGCAGCACCTTCTCCACAGGTGTCCACTTCTGCGTCTTTTCGACGCCAAGTTCACGGATACGTGCCTTGACGTTAGCAAAGACTCCGTAAAGAAACGGTCAACACCCACCGCATCGTCCATTGAGTTGTCATTGTAGTCAAAGAATGTGCATCAAAACCCCTCAACGGAAAACTATTATAAAGGTAGATAGATGTAAAGCGCTATTTTAACCAATAGATACTATTAGTAGCAATATTCATCTCTATTGGTCGAAAGTCACGTGGGGGGTGCCCCTAGGGTGGAGGGGGTGCGGGTAGGGCGACCCTATATAAAATGAAGGTAATCTAAAACGACCCTCCCTATAAAATGTCATAAACCCTAGCTTATGTTCCCAATTTGTACTTAATGGATAATTCAAGTCTAAGGGGATCCTCGAAAGCTGTGCTACAAGGACGCGCTGGAAGGATGATACGTTGCGGAAGATGTTTCCTCTTATTTTGGCAATCACTTGTATGACCCAATATCTACTTGCAACTAGAAATACATAGACAAGGTTCTTTTTGGCTTTTCGGTCCTAGAGTAAATTTTATAGAAATGAAATGATCACGTTAACGCTAGTTACCGACTAGTTACGCTCCGGGCGGATTGTCAGGCTGCGTGGAGGGACCAGCACGGCTGGGACAGTTAGGAGAGTTCTTCATGTGCCCTTCTGATGGAAGACCTAATCGCTTGCATATACTACAATGCACCTTACGACGCTCCACATGTTAAAAATGAGAGGGGTCACGTCGCGTGCTTGTGGCTGCCTTGCTGTGCTTCTTTCCCCGAGAAACCGGAGGTCGACCTTTCGGTCTGCTCGGAGCGGGGTCTCCTGGCTTGCTCAAACAGCTCCAGCTGATGGGCGTTCCACAGATGGGAGAACAAAAGGAGATTAGGAGAGGCTAAGAGCTGTTGGGGTGTGGCAGGGCTCGCGATCTCGGATACCGGGAGAAGCTATACTCTCTCCTTGCCACCTATATGCCAATGGTGGTGAAAGTCATTTATAGTCAAACACTTCTCTTGATGGAGCAACATTTGCCGAAGCCGATGAGAACAAGGAATACCCAAGACTTCGTCGGTAGGCCGCTACACGGGACCAGCTCCTGCTTTTGCGGCATCATGGAATCGGCCAATTCGTCCGCCGCAAGGTTGAGGGAATATATCGAGGTCTTAAAGATTGTTTCTTGAATGATTGGATGGCTCGTTGTAGGGTATGCCAGAGTTTTCGTGCTAGTCAGAGACACGTCAAACTCTACCACACGGTTAATAATGTAGCGCATGATTGATTTTACGACCTTAGAGAGGTCTTTGGTTGACGTAACTATATATGACTTGGACATATGATGAGCTTCTTCTCCTCTAAAAGTAGATGAGTTTACAAGATGAAGGAACTGATTAATCCAGGCTGAAAAAAATTGTTGTTTGTATGGGCCAATCCATTCTTCAGTAACGTAATTGATCACATGAGGAAAATCCGGTCCACTCCTCCAAAAACGATGCCCTTTTTACCTCAAATGCGATCTCAGTATCGGCCATAACGACCGCCCAGAAGTCTCCCTCGAGCTTTGTCCAGTTTTAGCCATCCTCCACAGCTCCCTTTAAATTGGCGGCAAGATTCTTAAAGATGTGCCAACGACAAAGAACGAGTGCGGTGGTGGGCATGATGGCGGCTAGTGCATTCATCAAGGTTTTTTCTATGCCCGTTGAAATCACCTTCGGCAATTCGAATTCGCTGTAAACAGATTTGACGAGAGCTCGCACAGCCCAGTTGGAGCCTTCGTTGTCTTCTTTCGTCTTGAAACATTAACCAATGGAAACCGTTTGGAAAGTAGCAGTTTGTCCGACAACGTGAAAAAGAGGTAATTTGAAACGATTTGTCTTGTAAGTACAGTCGATGAGGATAGATGTTGGATACGTTCGCGCCCACTTCAAGGACACAGAATGGGTGAAGAAAAGGCCCGTCAGTCGGTCTTCGTCGTACCGTCTCGCTCTGTAAATCCAATCTTCACTCTCAAGAGTATCAAACAAGGCGTCAATGGCAGTAAGCCCCCTGTTTGGTAATATTGGAGGTAGGGTCTTCAGCTCTCTGACTGTAGAAATGATGACTGAGGGTGCCGTGCCATTATTGTGCATCCGGACATTTTTTTCTGTCAAGCTCGCCGAAAGACGCCTGTTTACAGCTAGAGGATCTACCCAGCGTGCAGGAGGGCAATTATTAGTTGCGTCGACAATGTTGTCAAGTCTCCAACGACCTTCCGCATCTTGCATGCCAACGATTTTGAAGGGGAAGCCCAATGCCTTACTTCCTCGGTTCTTGCAGATACACCTCCTTCAGGCATTAGTTAACGGCTTCCAGATGGAGCTCCTTTTGGTCTACCTCGGTCACAAGCGAGAACAACTTTACGCCAAATCACGACGGTGTTTCCTTGGCTCCTGCCAAACTCCCGTATGCCAAGGATAAGAGCATCTTTGCTGACATAGGTGGTACCATCTACCGGGGGTGGTAGCATTAAAATGCCACGTTGGGCATCATATTTGTGTTCGCTGCAATAGCCGTCCTCGCAGCAGCAGTCAATGCATCCGAAAACTCTACAGTTCTTGTTCGACCCCATCCCCCAGCATTGGAAGGTCCTGCTATAAGTGTCTTAAATGTGCTTCTTGATTGCAAGTGACTTGAAAGTTTACCATCCGCATCCTAATTTGCGTCTAAGTTTGCTTCTTGATCGCATTCCATCATTATTTTAGTATCAGATGATCCCATGGCCACCGTAAACCCATCAGCGGCTGTATCATCTTCACTATCTTGGTCAGACAAGAAATGGAGGACTTCATCCCTCGTCATATCCCCTGTTCTTTTGGTCCGCCTTCTGTCAGAATTTAGAAATCGTGAGCACTGGAAGACGCCAAATTTACGCACCCACCGGGTCAAAGGAGTATCTCAGAATGTTTTTGGAGTAAGAAGTATGTTTGTTGTTCGAGATCTATGTGCAAAAGAGAAGATAAAAAAGCTATCCGACCAAGATCTCCAAGATCAGTTGGAAATTTTGAATGAGATTAACGGTCGAACTTGAATTATCCATGAAGTACAAAGTTAGGAACATGAGCTAGAATTTATGGCATTTTATAGGGGCGGGGGTCGTTTTCACGTCTCCCAAAAATGAATTATGTATTAATATTGCTTTTAAAAAAGGGGAATGTTAAATCGACCCCCCCCCCGCCCATTTCTACACATCGATGTAACAATGCCCTTTTTTATAGGAAAAACTTATTTGCCCACCTGATTTGCTTATTTGCCCGGAACTCTTGCCCTACCCCTACTCCTACCCATTCCCGGCGGCCAGCTGGCATTTAGCACTATGTCATTGCTTTGGCAGCAAACCAGCGAGCATGCAAGCAGCGTCGAGAGCGCACTCAACTTTCGCACTTTATCTAGTTTGAAGGGAAAGAATACATCTAAATATATATTGGGCATGGGTCGCAAGTTGAGGTGATGATGATAGATCGTCGCGGGGCGAGAAAGAGCCCTGTGTGCCAAATGACTGATAGTAAATAGCGCGATTCATCATACTCATCGTAGTACTATAAAGCCCAAGGAGCGCCGAGTGATTGAGCACTTGTCCCATGCTCTGCAGTCGCTTGGTGGGATCAAACACTAGCATTTTCGAAAGCAAGTCCATCGTAGCAGCTGAGAGCTGGAAGTCCATCCCCCAAGACTTGAGCACACCACAACAGCCCATTGCTCTGACCGTTTTAAACTCCTGACTCGTTGGTGATGCAAACTCTAGCAATGGAGCTCCAGTGAGCAGCATAAAAAGAAGAATCCCCAGCGACCAGACGTCGGCCACCACGGGGCTGTAGCTTACTTGAGCTGTGACCTCAGGGTTCATGTACTGTGCCTTAGCTACAAAGTCGCTCGTTTTCGTATTCGCTTTCGTGCTAAGTCCAAAGTCCCCAATTTTGTAAATCCCATCGTGGGTCACAAAAACGTTCTCAAGGGAGACATCACGGTGCGCCATGTTACAAGTTTAGAACGAGCTGATTATTGCCACGTCACATGTTGACACAAGGTTGACGAACCAGAGGACGACACGTCGTCGGCATTGATAGAAGAGACGTCACAACCATGTGGAACTTAGCCTTCGAAAGTGACGATGTATTAAAGCTAAAGTGCAAGTGGATGAAAGCGATCGTGTATCCGTACAAGATTATGATATTTGTGAGTAGACTTTAGTAGCTCGCGAGCCATCGTCACTTTCGAAGGCTAAGGCGACGGTCATTAGCTCTAACTTATTTACAATATAAAAAGGGAGGGCATTGTTACATCGATGTGTAGAAATGGGCGAGGGGGGGGTCGAATTAACAATTGGGGGGGGGTCGATTTAACATTCCCCTCAAAAAATTATTACTGGCATGTTCTGCAAGTTGTCCAACAGACAAAGACTCCTTGGTTAGGATGTCGAGCGCATATGGAGTCCGTAACGACAGTTCGGCGCGCTAGTTCACAAGATCAAGAGCATATGCCCTGGCATATGAAAATAATTCTCGGGGCAAAAAGTCTGGACGGGAGAATCGAAATCTAGACCAATTTCGAAGAAGTTCAGTCGCTTCTTCGGCGGCACCATCAGCGCCCGCGACATCGCACGTTGTTACTAGGTAGATCAGTGCACTAGAAACGGATGGCATCTACTTAGGTGGATACTTAACTTAGAGACAACCATAGCGTCTCATAATATTAGTGTATCCAGGTTACAGGTACACTTTGCCCTTAGATGTCTCGACGGTCGCAAACAGGATGCCCTTTCTGCATTTTAAACGATACAACCGTTTAAGGAGGAGTCAAACCTATCCTTTAGCTCACCCCAAAATGATTTAAGGTGTTGATCTGAATTCGTGGACACGCTTCAGGGTAAGCTTGACATACAAGCTACTCGCAGAAGTCACAATATTGCTTTCAAATGTTGTGATTGAAGCTCTCAACGCGCCTACTAGAGTAGCTGTGTACATGAAGGGACGGAATAACGGTTCCGTCAAGTAGTTTTTCTTCCGGCACCAACCGAAGATGCTATCTTCCAAAGCACCCAGGATTGTTTTAGTATATAGGTAGCAGTCGAAGAGGGGGTAAGCTCTTCGACTTAAACGTGCAGCAAAAGGTGCGACACAACGGTAACCAGCGGCGAGAGTATTTACCTTTCGCCGTAACGCAACTACGAATAAGTGGAGTCGGAGTTCAGAACGGAAAGACAAATCGGTTGCGGTGTCTTCGACACCGACGCAATCGAAAAAATAAGATGAATATTCACTACAATAGATAGGCGAGGAGGGTTCACTTTGCCCATGAGTGTGTACACCGCGTCCTGCGCTACGTAGTCAGCGGACGGGAAGTCCGCTAAAAAACACAATCAACAGGGGAGAACAAGTGTTGTTTCAAAAATATGAGCGCCTTGTAGGGGTGGGTGCCCTACTGGGAGGGTTTTTCACGACTTGTGAGAACAATAACTTCAGATTGGATAATTTCTTAACATATGTGCAGGTTGATGCGAAACCCTTATCACCCTGAATGTTAGAAGCATGGGACTGATGTCACCATGCAGTTTTTTGATACCAGTGCATATAATAACTTAGTGAGATAGCGTCGTTAAACTTTGTAGAAGTGAACACATCACGAATTATGTTGTCGGTCCGATAAACAGCAGGTGCAACAGCGACTATGCCTGTAACAGGGTTACATTCGAGTCATATTTAGTAGGTGGTGTACGTGAGTACACTACGGTTGGGGTCAGTATTGACCGGTTCGAAAGGTTTTGAATCATTGGTTATTTTAACCAATCAGGGCAGGAGCCGTTGGGGGGTGGCGTGTAAGCCATCCACGTGTCGGTACACAGGGGGTGTACACTACATTTTAGCTGGGTACGAATTTGGTAAGTTCTACTTAGTATTACATATAGTTTACATTAGTTTAAATTAAATTAGGCTAAATTTATATTAAATATACATTCAGTTTACATTTCACTCTATTATCTACAGACGCACGACCTCAACCGGTCGCGCGTGTAGTGAGTGCCGTAGCGTAAAGGGAGCCCTCCCTTTAGCTACACCCCTAGTAAGGGAGCCTTGCCGTTAAGGCTATTAAGTAAACCAAACCGGGAATCTTGGCCCCGAGTAGGAGAGCTCTCTCCTACTAAGCCCTTTATAAGGGCGTATCGGCTAAGTAGCGGCGAACGCCGCTTTAAGGAAAAGTCTTCCTCTGTGCGTTAGCCGCACCGTGCGTATACGCATCGGCTACATCTGGTAGCACTTGTTGTCAATCCAACACCTGTGTTGGTAGACTAAGGCATCCTCTGCTAGGGATGAATCAGGACGATTGGGATAGGTTGACCCTCGTCCAGCAGGAAGCCTTTAACAGGATGTTATCCTTGACAGGTGACGAAGGCATGCAGCTCCTAGTGGAGCAGGGCCTTAAGGCCATAAAGGCAAGGGTCAATGCCCTCATCGCTCATGAAGCGAGTTTAGGTGGAGGTCGTTCCACGGGGGTGAGTCCCTCATTGTCCTTTAAGATAAAGGAATTCACCGGGGGAAAAGGTGATAACCTATACGTGTTGTTGCGAGAGGTCGAAACGGCCTTCGCCACAGCGAATGTGATCGCTGATTTCTTGTAATTGGGACTTGCACTGACCCATCTTACGGGTAAATCCCGTACATTGGCGTTTACGTGTTCGGATTCGGTCACGAACGTGTTCCCTACCTGGGAGGTCCTTAAGCAGAAGCTTATGGACATGTATGCAACGCCTGATCTGGTTTTCTAGAATCAGCTGGCGTTTCTAAGGTGCCTTCAGGGCACTAGGGACTTGGAAACATATATCCAAGAACTTAAGACCCTGCTGGCAGGGATGTACGCGAAAGCGTATTCGGACGATGTGTCCATCCCCGTCTTTATGGGAGGCCTAAGAGAAGGGCCCGCACGTTCGGAGATCTTCCGAAGCCGACCCCAATCCCTGGGGGAGGCGTTCAAGATGGCGTTCAACGCCGAGAGGAACTTTCGTTCCTCTAAGGTGGGTCCGGAACCCATGGACCTGAGTCAGGTCGAAGCGGAAGAGAAACCTTCCGCTAAGAGTCTATCTGACTCTTTTTCGCAGGGCTTCGAGGCAGAGTTCCTTGCAATGTTGCAGCGGCATGGGCCGATGAGATGCTTCCTGTGTGGGATCTATCCCATGTCAAGTCCCTTAATCTTTTGGGAGCTCGCATGGAATTGCTTCTGCGAATACGTCAGTGTATCCCAATGCAGCATAAAAAAGGGGGATCTAGTTTTTTTGAGCGACTTCCATCTTTGCGCTTCAAAGCGCTTATTTTGGTTTTTATCACCGCGAATGCACTTTTGCCGATATCACGTGCTTGTAACGTGGATATTTGTACGTGTATATCAACCGTTCCATTATGATATGTTCGATCTGAACGTCGCATAAGTGATTGTATCCACAGATACACTTAAATTGATGACAGGATGATAATTTCCTGTGGTTTTCCTTCACGCAAACGAAAAGCTGTCAATCGATCAGCGATTTATGCTTGAACATTTAGGGGATACACAAGGTAAAAAAGGTAACAACAAACGCTCGAAGACGATGAAAATTCATACACGAATGAAAGTTCGTTTAGATTAAAACGTGTTCGTTTCACGTGCTTTTGCATTGTAGCCGGTGCGTATACGCACGGTGCGGCTAGCGCACACAGGCAGACTTTTCCTTAAAGCGGCGTTCGCCGCTACTTAGCCGATACGCCCTTATAAAGGGCTTAGTAAGAGAGAGCTCTCCTACTCGGGGACAAGATTCCCGGTTTGGTTTACTTAATAGCCTTAACTACAAGGCTCCCTTACTAGGGGTGTAGCTAAAGGGAGGGCTCCCTTTACGCTACGGCACTCACTTCACGCGCGACCGGTAGAGGTCGTGCGTCTGTAGATAATAGAGTGAAATGTAAACTGAATGTATATTTAATATACATTTAGCCTAAATTAATTTAAACTAATGTAAACTATATGTAATACTAAGTAGAACTTACCAAATTCGTACCTAGCTAAAATGTAGTGTACACCACCTGTGTACCGACACGTGGATGGCTTACACGCCACCCCCCAAGGGCTCCTGCCCTGATTGGTTAAAATAACCAACGGTTCCAAACCTTTCGAACCGGTCAATACTGACCCCAACCGTAGTGTACTCACGTACACCACCTACTAAATGTCACTCGAATGTAACCCTGTTACATCCTCCCCCATCAAGACTATTGCTTACGCAATAAACAAAATTTTGTTGAACTCCAACGCCAGTACCTCTGGCTATCCATGAGCACCATTAGTGGTGCTATGGAGTCTCCTATAGAGGAGGTAGACTATTCCGAGAACTCGGAGGTGGATGCCCTTGGGGATATCTCCCCAACGGTTGACCGCTCGGACAACGCCGAACGGCGATTTCGACAGCGTAATCCGTTCCCCACACGTGGGGAAAATGCACTAACTAGTGCGCCACCCCTGCCCATGTCGGATGATACATCCGGATCGCCCAAGGCGATCGTCACCAATGAGATGGACGCAGCGCAAGAAACCCAACTTGCCGCACAGGCACTAAGGGCTGAGTTACGCGCCACCAAACGCCCGCCACGGGCAGCCTATGGTCCTCGTTACCTTCCAAAGTGGTCTAGGCGTGTTGTAAGGACTGGTTTAGCATCCTATACCCATGGCCCCGCGGGCTGAACAGCCGTATCAATGCGAACGCCGTGAGAAAATCCGGCAACAATTGCTCACGCAAAAGCAGTTCACTATCGTCTCATACCGAGAACGCCTCGACAGGCAGGCACAGGGTGCCCCTGTTGAGAACCTCCGCGAGGTTCCTATCGTTCTTTCTCCGGGAGAGAGTACTGATGATGCGGAGAAGAAGTTCCGCGCTTGGGCGGAAGGGGAGAAGCTTCTACCCAGCTTCAATGAACTGCACAACAGCTATTTCCGTCGTGACATTTGGGTGGAGAGGGCGTTGCGCCTGGCATTCGCCAGAGCCAAAACGATGGAGCTATTACGTGCTCCATATCGCACGCGATACGCCAGCGCCCCTTTCTCCACCACGGTGCCAGAGGACAGTGTGAGCGCCACATCTGCCTCCGGCGAGCTCCCAATTACTGGGAGTGAAGGGGATTCTCGTGCCCCTTTGGTCGTTGACCTGCAGCGGGATTCTCCCGCTCAAAAGCGTCAACGACGTCGCGGCAATCCTGCCGTAGGGGAGTCTCGAACTCCCACGAACTCTGTGAGTGTGGATAACCCTTCCACTTCACCAGATACTGGGTTTGACCCCGATGATGGCGTCGCGCCATCAGACGATCCACATTATAGTGTGGAGTACCCTCCACATAAAGCATTGGAGGAGGAGGTCGCTCAATTGCGACGTGAGATTCGCGAGCGGTGTGATCGACACAGCCATCGCATCCACGAGGTACTCCGCGATGAGTGGGATGCCACTGATCGCTTCGAGAGGAGGCTTGCCTCTCTCGAGACGACCGTTGCGGAGCTTCGTGGTCGCATTTTAGCCATCTCGGGCTTCCTCCTCCCTGCCGTGTCTTACGGCTCTTACGGCTATCCGCCTTTACAACCTCCTTCAGGAGGGGTCCCGCCCTCCGGGTCCTGGTATGGCTTAAGCATACCCACATAGAAGGTTGGATGCGTACGCATCACCTTCGGGATGTCCAAGGTATACGATAATCCCTTTCGGGCTAGTACCATAAAAGGCCCCACAAACCTGGGGAGCAGTTTATTGCGCAACACGTTGGACACTGCATGTGTAGGAATATTCTTAGCGTTTAATAAAACACTTTATCCTACTTTGTACACCATTTCGTTACGCCGCCCCTTGCGGTCAGCCTGCCCCTTCTGCTTGTCTTGGCTTTCCGCCATGGCATCGCAGACGTGTCGTAAGACACTAAGGCGCGTCGATAAGAACTTATCGATGTGCTTTCGCACAGATACAGGGCTGACACCAGGGAATCCTCCCCCCTCAGGCCCTGGGCCACACACACGTGACGTCAACGGAACCCTCGGATTCACTAATCCGTTCACGTAAAACGGGGTAAACCCCGTAGATGCATGGACCGATTTGTTTATAGCAAATTCGGCCATATGAAGCATCTCACTCCAACTCTTTGGAGAATCCGGACATAAACTCCGGAGAATATCTTCTACCACGCGATTAACGCGTTCCGTCTGACCGTCCGTCTGCGGATGATCCGCAGTGGACATGAGGAGCTTGTTGCCTAGCACCTTAAACAACGCTCCCCAGAACTGTCCCGTAAAACGGGGATCCCGATGCGACACAACGGAATCGGGTAGACCATTCTGTCGAAAGACACGGTCTAGGAACACTTTTGCTGTTCCTTGTCCATCAATGAACTCTGGCACCGCCGCCAGGTGAGCCATCTTGCTCAAACGGTCTACAAAGACCAATATGCCGGTGTTCCCGGCCTTATCCTTCGGAAAACCGAAGATAAAATCCATGCTAATGGATTTCCACCCACTCCGTTGGAACACTCCGTTGGAACCGACAAGCTCGCCAACGGCGCAGCTGAACTTGCAGAGGGTTTAACCCTCTGACACGTCTCACAGGTGCGTATGTACGCACCGACCCACTTATACATGTTGGGCCACCAATACAAAGCGCTTAAAGCGCTGTAGGTCTTATCCGACCTAAATGACCCCAGGTAGGGGCTTCATGTGCCTCAAAGAGGACTCTATACTTCAGTTCCTCATCATGAGGAACAACCACCCGCGGAGTGTCCTCCGCGCTCGTGCTATAATATAGCAAACTGTCACAGTACCTGTAACGGTGTAAACAAGCTTTAGCTCGACTTGACAGGGTTGGATCAGACGAGCCAAGTCCCTTTTCACCCAGCGCGCTGATAAGTGACGTACACTGTGGTTCTTTTTCATACGCCTGGCGTATAAGATCCACCACAGACGAGGTGACGAATGTCGCGTGAGCGAGCTCGTAATCGGGACGACGCGAGAACGCGTCTGCAAGCACGATCTGCTTGCCAGGTTTATACTTAACCTCAAAGTTGTACTCCGCAAAGAAGGAGAGCCAACGGGCCATCCGTTGCGATAGATGAGGCGACTTTGTCGCTGTCCGTAATGTCGCGTGGTCAGTATAAACCACGAACGGCTTTGAGCCGAGTAGGTCAACCCTAAATTTGACAAGAGCATACTTCATTGCAAGTAGCTCCTTGTCATGAACAGGATAATTCCGTTCAGCAGCTTTAAGCTGCCTCGACTCAAACGCAATCACACGTTCCTTTCCTGTATCGTCTGCTTGTAACAAAGCACATCCGATTGCGAAATCGGAGGCGTCGCAGACGACACTAAATGGTTTCCCAGAATCTGGGAGAGCAAGAACGGGAGCTTTAAACAAGCTCCGCTTTACCGCTTCCAAAGCGTTTTGGTGTTTAGGTTCCTAACACCAATCAACGTCATTCTTAAGAAGGTCGGTTAATGGCTTCGCCATTTCAGCGTAGTTCTCGCTGTACTTGTGGAGATAATTGGCTAGTCCAAGCCACTTCCGTAAATCTCTAAGATTTACAGGCGAAGGCCACTCCACAATGGCTTTCACCTTCGCGGGATCCGCCCGCACTCCATCCTTACCGATGACGCATCCGAGGAAAGGAATTCCTCAGCACCAAAGATACATTTGGATGCGTTCGCATATAACTTATGCTCTCGCATACATTCGAGCACAGCTCGAAGGTGTATCAGATGCGTCTGAACAGACTCTTTGCCTTCCGCACGACTATGAACGAATATATCGTCGAAATACGTCTGAGTGTACTTTCTATGAGGGCGGAAGATTTTATTCACCAAGCAATTAAAAGTCGCTGGTGCATTCGAAAGCCCCTGTGGCATAAAAAAACAATCCACTCCCACAGCATGCCGTAGGCGTGCTGACCGCTGTAATCGGAAAATCGGACGCTCGCATGAGCACCTGATAATACCCGTCCACCAGATCTAAGGCACTGTACACAGTTCAACCCACCATATTGTTCTGGAGGACATCCTTTCGAGGAATCGGAGTCTGCATGGGTACTGTGGCTGTATTCAGCTTATTGTACGCATGCACAATTCGCCACTTTCCGTTCGGTTTACGAACGCAAAAGGTGGGAGATCAATGGGGAGACTTGCTCTCCCGTACCATCCCTGCCTCTTCTTTCCCCTTGAAGAATGCGTCGATAACGTCGCATTGCTCCTTGGGGAGAGGCCACTGCCTATTGACGAAGTATTTGGTTCCACGAACCAAATCAATTTCATGTCGGACTCCCCGATCCGGTGGTAGCCCCATCGGTGGGTTGTCACTAATGACATTTCCAAATTCCTTTAGTAAGGAATGGTAAGGGTCCTCAGGATCCGCGAGGATCTTGAGACCGCTTCGGGCATTCAATGCCTGTTTGGTTTGCACCAAAACTGACTCGTCCATCGTGGAAGAGGAGTTCAACTCCTCTTCCGTACGTAATACGACAACCTCGTCGATTTCATCTGCTTTCAAAGCAGTTTCAAATTCGTTGAAGGACATCTCCTCCAAAGACAACAGTTCGCCTACCCCAGGCAACTGTTCAAGGCTTACGCCTTCTGTGACAACACCTGTCACACCATTCAGCATCCTATAGGACTACTGGCCTCGGGACTCATCCCGAGACCCAGATGGGGGGAGTCAATTGCCCCATTTATTGGAAGCACCTAGCGCCTATCCACAGAGGTCTCTACCTCTACCACCGGTGACTCGCCGGTATCACCTACAACAGCGTAGTCGGAATCATTTTCCGACGTGCGAAAGAGAAGAACTTCGGGTCTCTTCGCTTGGAAGCGCCTCGCGCTTAACCACAGGGGTCTCTACCCCTACCACTGGAGTCGCCTCAGAGGAATCCACCTCTGCCAATGGCGACTCATCAGTCTTGCCTATAACGGCGTGGTCGGAATCATTTCTGACGTGCGAAATAGACGGACTACGGGTCTCTCCGCCTGGAAGCGCCTCGCGCTTAACCACAGGGGTCTCTACCCTACCCCTAGAGTCGCCTCAGAGGAATACACCTCTGCTACTGGCAACTCACCAGTCTCACCGTTAACGGCGTGGGGATTAACCGCCGAATCCCCCTCGTTAAGGAACCCTTCCTTAACGCTATTGGGAATGATCATTTCAGACATCGCAATCTCTGGAATCTCACGCCAGAATCGCTTTTGCGATCGGCAAAGGTGGGTTCATGACTCGCCAATGCTTCACCCGACCGCGGGTGCGTTGAGCCAATGAACTTAGACTTCCAGTCTATCCACGGCTCGTGGCGTTCCAGCCACTTCATGCCCAGAATGAGTTCATACCTCGAGTCCAAATCCAGGACTAGGCAACGTTCTAAGCTGTCGAAGTCTGAAAACTTCAGCATAAGGTCAATCGAGACCTTGGGTACAGTAACTTGTACGCCCGTCGCAAGACGGACCGTGACAACGTCACGAGAACGTGCCTCTAGGTCCTCGGCATACAGCCGACTATTCTCTACAGAATCCCGTCTGACATAATTGTCAGAAGCTCCAGATTCTATCAAGACTCTCCAAGGCTTATCAAAGCCTTTCACGTCCGCAAGGACTACCAGCAAACCTGGCTGGTACACCAACTTGGTGCTAGAAAGCACCGTTTCCCTCGGGGCTTTGTGCTGTCGTCCCTACCCTGGGGATTAACAGCACTGAGGGATCCCCCAGTAGGGAGCCCCGCACCTACTGGGAGCCGTCGTTTCCCGACGTCTTGGGCAAGGGCTTTTTCCCCACCCTTGGCCCCTTAAATCGAGTATCTCGCTGGGGGTTCCACGGACATCTGTTCCACAGATGATCCGTGCTCTTTCCAGACACGAAGTATTGTCACGCATTAATGGCCTCTACCGCTCATCAAGTGAAACGAATCGACAAGTTCCTGGAAGCTCGTCGTAAAGCAGGCCATGTGCGGGAGTCGATCTCACTGTACACGAGCTCCACCTCCAGTGTGAAGAAGTCATAGGAGGCAGGCGGATTGTTCATGCTTATAATAAGCTATGGTACCGGCTCAAACGCCGTTATCTAGAAAGGGTGTCATCATTGATGAAGCACCGTCTTCAGTACCTACAATTTGTGATAGATTTTATCAAATCCTATTGCGTGACAAAGATATCCCCATTACGGCAGTAAGCCTTCGAAGTGGATGCTTTGGGAGTGGCTATTATGTCAAAGGGTTTGAAGAACGCCCCTGTAACATTTAGCAGATATGTTAAACGACTATTAAAACGAATACTTAATAATTTATAAACAATTTCAAAATGTTCTTCTTTAATAATATAAACCACAGTACAAATATGCTACACTCGGTGCGTAAAATTGCACCGAATCGTTTTTGATGACGTATTCAGCTATATCACGGGTGTATACGATAAAAGCAACGTGAAAGTACATAAAGGGCACCTACTTCAAATGTTAGACCTCATGTGTAAGCATAAGCTCAATGCGAACACAAAAAACGCACCTTCGATGCATCTGATATATCAGCTTTGTAGGCAAGAAGAGAGTTCGCCATGATCCAGAAAATATCAGGGTGATAGTTGAATGACCTGAGCAAACAACATGAAAGAAATCCGTAAAATCCTTGGGTTGGAAATATATTTGCAAAAAAATCATGCAATTCTGCAAACTCTTTGCATATGCTTATGAAGGACGTTAAATGGTATCGGGATACCTGATATCAAGAAGCTTTTGACGCAGTCAAGCGAAGCTTGACTAGCACCTTGGCTCGCGATAGCCGATAATAAGTACCCGTTTTACTTCGTTTGCGACGTGAGCGATTTTGCAATTGGGTTTGTTCTGATGCAATGCGATCAAGATGATCAAGATCGTGTAATATGTTACCAACTGTCTATCACGTAAGCCGGATTACGAGACAAAAGTTTCTGTAACAAAAACGATATTGTAATAACAGTCCATTGCACTGCACCTGTTGCCCCCAAAAGAGACCAAGAGACATGTCTTTCGATAGAATACTTAAAAAATCAATCTGCAAGAAACGTGATAAATGTTAGAGTTCTTAAGAGCAAGCGTGTAACGCTATCTTTTTTATAAAATTGAACGTTAGTTTTTGTTGTTGTATTCAACATACCAAGAAGAAGACAGTTGTTTTGTTGTTCCCAACTCTAACTATATCAAAGACAAAAACCATACCAATTTCGAGGAAATACAAACGCTTCTCCAACTCGCGACTTATACCGAAGGATCACTACAATTGGGTACGCAAGTACATATTCTTTCAAGACTTACCAGCACGTAAAGACTGAGCAGTTTTCGCAGGCTCCACTTAAGCCCCTGTCGGTTCTGACAGGGTGTTGAAGCTCATTTTATGGACTTTATTTTTTGTCTTCTGCCTGATTAAGTCGGAGTCCAAAGATATTTGTCTCGTAAAGACCGATTCAATATGATTGCTTTTCTTACTGCAGTGTCGGTGAATATCACTGCCTCGCAAGCAGCGCAGATACTGATCGATACGGCATTCCCTTCTTTGCACGGAATTGAGAGATAATAAAAAGAAAGCATATCTCGGATAGATATCAGACATATTCAGGGCGTTTCTGGAAAGAAACGTTCCACGGTTGGAAACATGTCAGCCTCAAACCATACTGAAACGGATGGATAAACAGAACTGGCTAATTTCGCTCTTGATGACATGTTGCTTTCTTGCGCGCATGACTTCGGACAGCGGAGTGACTTCTTGCTACAAACGATGCGGTACGTTGATCAGCTAAGCGCACACCATTATAGGTGAAATGTCATTCGGCTTCACGTACCCGAAACTTATTTGACGGTACTCCAAATCTAAGTGGGGAAACCGTTCAAATTTTGAGTGCATTAATCCTAACAAAACGCAATTTCCAGTCACAACTTGCGAAGGCATGTTGAGTTCGCCTATCCAGTACACGTTGCTGATATCGATCCACTTACTGCTGGCATGATATATATCTATATAATAACAGAATTCATGTCTTCGTTCATGCTCCCGCACCTAAGCTAATAACTTGAATTAAGTATAAAATTCAATTAAGTACGCGATCCCGTACCTAAGCGAAGTCGAACTGTACTGTAAGTCGGGCCTAAATGAATTCGTTTTTATTATTGGTTAAAAGACTGTATTGTTCTCTGACTGACGCGTGGCATCATCGGTGTCGCTGTTCATATCGTGGGTGTGGTTGATGTGACTATCCATGCGTCCGCGAGGGATTATCTGAGGGTAATTAGTGTATTTTTTATGCCTAGAAATGTGCCATGCGCTCGGAATTAAATCTGTAACATGGTGGTCGCAGGCATTGACATTGGCACGACGCACGGCTGCGTGGGCTTGTGGCATAACGGGAAGGTGAATATCATCGCGAATGATCAAGGTTTCCGTACCACACCCACCTTCGTGTGCTTCGAAGGCGATGAAGTGATTGTAGGCGATACTGCTGTCAACAATGTTGGAAAGTAGTATATTTCAGAATGCAAAAGAAACAACAGCTCCTACCGGACCTGAAATCCTTACCTTTACATGTAGAGGGTCGCGACGCCTTAAAGAGTCGCCCTGTCGCCCGGATACGATCTGGGTATCCTCACCAGTCGTTTCATCCGTTTTCCAACACGCCCGCCTCGAGGTAAACACCTCGACTTACTCATTTGATTGTCGACACCCCGATGATCTTCATCAGCGACGCGAGCTTGACCTTGTCAAGCGCCTTCGTGAATGAGTCCTCCGGGTTGAATTTTCCCTTAATTTTGCCGATCACCAACGATCCACGCTGAGCCTGTTCACGCACGAAGTGCCAACGAAGTTCGATGTGGCGCGTGCGCCTACTGTACGTTGGGTTGGTGGCCATCACCAACGCTGCTTGACTACAATCCCGACTTGTGGCGTCTGTGCGAACTGCGGCAGAACCTCCTGGATGATGTTTGTCTCGGCTTCGCCTCCATCGCGTCCTCGCAGGCATCCACGTACTCCGCTTTCGCTGTCGATAGCGCAATGATGGTCTGGCGGCGTGACATCCACGCCACAGCGCCACCGGCCACAGTGAAGACAAAGCCGCTGGTGCTCTTGCGTGACTCTGTATCGCTTCCCCAGTCGCTGTCGCAGAACCCGAGCAAGTCTATCGTTCTCTCGTCATCATTTACCACCTTTTTGTACTTGATCCCGAGCTCAACGGTGCCAACAAGGCACCGGAGCACCCGCTAGCACGCCCACGTGCTTGGTCGTCGGCTGCGACACAAATCGGCTGACTTGCCCAATCACATATGCGAGATCCGGTCGCGTACTTGTAGCTAGATACATAAGCATCCCCAGTGCGCCGCGATAATCAAAACTAGTGTCCAGACTGTCACCTTCCTTAGCTTCCATTAGTTTGGCATTATTTTCCATCGGGTTTCCAGAATTGTGTGCGTCCTCGTAGCCAAACGTCTGTAGGATCTCTCGCGCATATTTGCTTTGCCCGACCGTGATGGAGTCCGCAGCTTAGATAACTTGAACGCCAAGGTATTCTGTGAGCACGCCTTGGTCCTTCAGACCGTACTTCTCGTCCATAGCAGCGAAAAATTTTATCTTGAATGTCGCGTCGTTGGTCGCGCACATTACATCGTCAACGTAGACCAGTACCAGCACGATCCGTTCGCCGTCACCACGTAGTAGAGGCACGGCTCCGTCATGCACCTGTGAAAACCGTATCTGAGCAGCCAGTCATTCAGCTCCGTGTTCCACTCGCGTCCCGCTTGGCGCCAGCCGTACAGCGCCTTGCGCAGCACGTACATATTGCCCTCGTCTCGCACGGGTATCCTTCTATTGACTGCACGTATTGTGGGATCTCTAATTCAGCGCTGCGATACGCCGTGTTAATGTCGCCCCCATACACCGTGAGTCGCAGGCGAGCAGCCATTGCGAGCACTAATCGGAAAGATGACATCCGGGCCACTGGAGACGATGTCTCTACAAAATCAATACCTGGACGCTGGTGATTTCCGAGGGCGACGAGACGAACCTTGAAGAGTATAACGTAGCCAAACTGGTCGGTCTTGAGCGTCCATACCCACATCGTCCTGATAGGTTTCGCACCTTCTGGAACTGTTGCCCCGTCCACTTCCTCGATCACGCCCTTGGCCCGTAGAGCGGCCAGTTCCACCATCTCCGCCATCAACCAAAAATTCGCGTACTTTTATCCCAGAGCTTCACGGCGAGATCTTGGCAGCTTGACGTTCGCCCCCAGTATCGCACTGCCGTTGCTATCGGTCAGTCGCTGCACCGCATTGATTTTGACCTCTTAGGCACTGAGCTACGCTGGTCGATGGAGCTTGCTGTACTCGCGCAGCTGCATACGGCGCGGCTTACGCTTCTCGCCCAGCGCGTTGCGACTTTCTTCCGACGGCGTGTCCTCACGTGTCTGCCGCTTGCGCAGATACTCGGGAAGCACGACGCGCTCGACGCGGCTTGGCTTTTCATTGGGCACACTGATGGAGCCATTTTCAGCCATTGTACTTCCGTCTGAGGATGACCGTGGTTCATTAGCAATGGTCGGGCCGGTGCGTCCATCAGTAGGCTGATTCCGCTTTATCTTGTTTGTCGAAGGATAATGCACCATCCGATGGATCTACCCGTCGCCGTTTTCTTCACCATCGCTAATAGATCTTCCGGCCGCGTTTTTGGTTGGATTTGCATTGTCAAGGCCGTCCTCCTGTTGGTCGCAACGCCATTAGCGTCCACAGGAGCGTCTTCGTCGTCGTCTTTGCCCTCCTCGAGGTCGACAGTCATGATGATCTCGCTCGTCTCAAAGGCTGCCGATGCGTTGATCTCGGTGACATCGTCATAGTACTCGTCCTCCACCTGTATGTCGTGGTACTCCAGCTCGGGGTCGTTGATGTCGGTCGTGGCGTCGCCCATAATGGCATCGCTCACCGCCGACTCGGTATCATCGTCATCCCCAGGATCCTCCTTGGTGAAGTGAAGCCACGAGCCAATGTTGGCGTTTTCCGGATTTACATCATGGCGATCACGGTACACGATATCCTCATTTACGCGCAGGTCGGGAACAAACGAATGCGTCCGCGTCTCCGGGAAGTACACGTTGCATACGAATTCATCGTCCGAATACCCAAGAACAAAGCCAATTTTGGCTCGGTCCGCGTCCTTGTCACGCTCAGGTCCATCCGGAACGTGCACATTTGCCAATGCACCGGCCTTACGAATATGGTGAACGTCGGGTTTCTTACTAAAATGCCTTTGGTACGGGATACCATTGATAGGCTTGGAGTACGCACGGTTTTTGAGGTAGGCAGCATTCTTGAATAGAAAAGGCCAGCAAGAACGGGGGAAACCAAGAAGCGTGCATCTTCGTCTTTGTCATCTCTGTCAGCGACTGATGGGTTCTCTCGACCGGGTTCAAATGCGAGCTCTTGGGGCCCACCTTGATGTTCTCGATCCCGCGGTCTGTGTACCAGCGGTCGATCTCGGAGTTGACGAATTCGCCTCCCTTGTCAGTCAGTACCTGCTGTACCTGGAATCCGTCCGTGGAGTCTCCTTCCAGTCGGCGCTGCACGATCCGACTGATATTCCGCCCCGCGTGGCGTTCCGTCCAGAGTACGTACTGTTTGATGAGAGAATTCACTGTAGAGCTTTTCTTGTTGTTCAATAAGTGGGTGGTCAAATAGTGACTCCACCCATCCATGATTACCAAAATCGCCTTAAACCGCGTGCCATTTCGCTGTCTAGGGAACATCAGATCAGAATAAATAATCTGGTTTGGCGCCTCGAGCCCACGTTCAATCTTCTGTTTCCGGCGGCTGGACTTCTGCTTGCCAATGTGTCAAGCGTCGCACTGCTCGAACACTGCACGATTCATCATGAGCATGCCCTTCAAGATCCCCCTGTCTACCATGATCTTAAGATAGTGGCAGTTCGTGTTCCCCATGCGCTCGTGACAGAGCTGCTGCGTGGCGACACCGTCTACGGCAGTGAAATTCACGATGATGCGACCGTCAATCCTCTCGGCTGGCTCACCACTGGACTCACGCACTCGAAAACCCACGTGTTGTTCTCATTCGGGGCCGCGCGCAGCACACACTGAACGTCCTTGACCAGTGACAGCTCCTTGGTCTTGTTGTCGTACTCCAGGTTGAAGCCCTGCTGCGTTGAAAATCCTGGCGATATCAGACCATACCGTGCGCTTGGCACGTAAAGTACATCGTGGAACAGTGTCCTAATTTCTTCCCCATCCACTTCGGTTACCAGGCACACTGTACCAATTCCTGCAGCCTGAGTATGGACCGCTTCGCCCATCCACTCAAGAACTCCAGAGGCAGGGTCGATTCCCTCCATGTTGATGAAGTACTTTAGATTGCGAAACACGTGAACACTTGAGCCTGTATCCAGGCAACCACTGACCCGAACCTTCACCTGACCAATCGCTTCAGCTCAATCCATTTTTGACGCCGCCTTGACCGGCGATCGTCCCTCCCGGAAATTCTATGACTACACCAGTGCCGACTCCAGGCTCAACTGCCACAGCTGCATCTCGCAACTGTCTTCCGTCACCACCGATCTGGGTAAAATTTGCTTGCTGGCGCCGCGGTCCTTCTTGTCCGGTCCCGCTGGAACCTCCTTGTCCGTTCCTTGTCCGCCTTGTCCATGGCCGTTGTTCCGATCCGGACAGCCCCTTTTCTTGTGACCTTCTTGCCCGCAGTTCCAGCAACCCCTTGGTTTCCGTAGTGCCCCGCTTAAGTTGCCCCCACCAGCCCCGGTGCCTGCAATTTCACCACCCGAGCCTCCACCCCCTCCACGCTGTCCGCCGCGCCGCCCTGATCCACTTGACTTATTGTTCTACTCGGTTTGTAGCGGGTGGTGCCTTGACTGTCGCATGGCGGCCTCCATTATAAGTTCTCGCAGTTCTTCAGACGTGTGAGATCTCTCCACTGGGTAGTTGGATGATGATCGAAGGGCGTTGTACTCGAACTGATGCGGCAGACTATCGAGCAGATATCGCCGCATGTCGACCTCGTGCACAGTATAGGAGTAGCTAGCAAGCTCCGTCTTCAGCCGAAACATCTTGGCAAGGTGCACGCCCATGTCTCCGCCCGGTTTGAACCTCGCCGCCACCAGCTCTTCCTTTAGCCGCTCAATTACTCTGGCACGCATGATCGGGTTCCTGTTTTCTAGTAGATCTCGCATAGCGCCGCCCACATCTCTGTGCCCGTGTCGAGCGTGTCGATTTTCTGGAGCCGATGGGGCGGCAGCGTCGAGCCGATCATGCACATGAGCTTGTACTGGTACTTGTCGTAGTCGCCTTTTTCGCCCGTCGTGAGCGACTTTCGCTTGGTCGTCCCCTCGACAATCGCGAGAAGGCCATACTCGCGAAAGAAGGCTCGCATATTCCACTTGTAGTCCTTCCAGTCCTTGCCATCCCAGCCAATGGATAGCCCTTCGGTTCTTCTGTGGTCGTCATTCATGTTAATTTTGAACGTGCGCCGAGGGTTTGGGCTCATAAACCTGTTGGAAAGTAGTATATTTCAGAATGCAAATGAAACAACAGCTCCTACCGGACCTGAATTCCTTACCTTTACATGTAGAGGGTCGCGAGGCCTTGAAGAGTCGCCCTGTCGCCCGGATACGATCTGGGTATCCTCATCAGTCGTTTCGTCCGTTTTCAGCCAAACAAGCTGCCATAGCACGCATACAACACAGTTTACCACCTTAAGCGTCTGCTTGGTAAAGCTCATGTCGAATTGAAAGATCGAGATTTTGTGAAGGAGTGGTTGTTTACTGTCACGGAGAGCACAGACGGAGTTGCTCACGCTGAAATCCAACGCAATTGCGAGAAGTATCACGTGGAACCTGTGGAATTCATGGCGGTACTGTTACCGAATCTTAAAAAATTAGCTGAAGATTTTACGGGTGAAAAGCTAGAGCATGTGGTTATTAACAAACCAGCGCATGTGGATGACAAGTAGAAAGTGTTGCTTGATGTTGCCGCCAAGAAAGCAGATGTTAATGTGCTGAAGTACTTGAGCGAGCCTATGGCTGCAGAAATAGATAACTAACGTACGACTGTCTTGGCCGTCCGGTCTGACCTGTCACGCCGCTTCATACCTGCGTGTACGTGTGCATATCCTAAAAACGCAAGTAACAGGGCTGTTGGGGGTTCGTGGCGTTCGAACGGGTTGACAAATTCCACTCCTCTCAGCAATGCTGACATACACACCAACTAGGCGGCAGGATGGCTACTTTAGAGACGACCGTACAAAGCTTACACAAATTTGCGACTCCGCTCGATGTACGCAATTTGACATGGGGGTGACGTTAGGGACTGGATCTTTTGGTCGTGTTCGCTTCGCGACGCATAAAGTAAGTGGGTATTGATGGCAAACCGGTAGGCTGGTTAAGTGTCTAACCATGTAGTTATCTGAATTAGGTCACAAACACCTTTTGGGCGATTAAAATTTTGAAGAAAGCTGAGATCATTCGATTGCAACAAGTTGAGCACATGCTGTCGGAAAAGTACATTTTACTGTGTATGAACCATACCTTCATCGTGAACTTGGCAGGCACATACCAAGACACCAAGTACCTTTACACGGTGCTTGATTACGTGATTGGTGGTGAGTTCTTCACTCATTTACGAAAATCTCGACGCTTTAGTAACAACACGGCAAAGTTCTACGCAGCACAGATTGTGTCAATATTCGAGTACATGCATAAACAGGATTTCATTTACCGCGATTTAAAGCCCAAGCATTTGCTGCTTGATAGTAGAGGCTACATCAAGATCACCGATTTTAGTTTCGCTAAACGAGTGGCGTTTAAAACTTTCACGCTTTGTGGAACGCCCGAGTACATTGCACCAGAGGTGTTACTTAATAAGGGACACAGCAAAGGTGTGGACTGGTGGACGCTTGGAATTTTGCTTTACGAGATGCTTGCAGGTCAGCCACCCTTCTGCGACGATGAACCTATGGGAATTTACCAGCAGATTCTCTCAGGCAAGCTTAACTTCCCGCGTTTCTTTGACCGTAACGCCAAGGGACTTATCAAGCGCATGCTCACAGCCGATCTTACGAAACGGTACGGATGTCTAAAAAAAGGAGTCGAGGATATAACGAAGCATAAGTTCTTTGCCAATGTCGTTTGGGAGGATTTATTAGGGCGGAAAAGCATAGCACCAATGATTCCCCGGGTTGGCAGCGCCAACGATACGTCCAATTTTGATCCGTACCCGGACTCTATGGAGGATGCGATTGTTCCCGTTTATGACGGCAAATACCCCTTTGCTGAGTTCTAGAAAGCGCTCCCGCCACCGAAGAAGGCGACGATCGCGATGATAGTAATGGTGGAATTGGTAGCGCAACGAGCTCAAAATTTAGGAGACTAAAACTCAGAGACAAGAGAGTATTTACAATTACGAGGTCATACATTCATTTCCAGCATGATGCGGCGCGTGGGTAACATTTACTCGATCTTATATACTACGGCTATATGCTGAAACATCTTGCTTATCTCGGACTGGCGACTACAATACAAATCCTTCTTATCACTACCCTTTCATGCTTTTGTTACGTAGTTATAACCATAATAGACTATTCAAGGCGCCAATTATATATTTATTTAATTGAGAACGAATCGGCCTGTCACAAAGAATATTAGATCCCCGGCCTGTCACAAATAATATTATTTAAACGACGACGACCCCCAGCCTGTCGTCGTGATCCCGTACCTAAGCGAAGTCGAACTGTACTATCGATTCCTTTTAATTGGTTACAAATAGCGCTTTTACAGTTAAGTAAAAAAAACTGTTCGACTTTATCATTGGTTAGAAATAGCAGCTTTATCTATCTATATAAAGGAATACCGTCTGTACGATGGTCCTTTTCCAGCCTTTTGATTGGGCGGTGCTCTGTCATGGGGCGAAAAATAGCGAAAACATAGGGCGATAACCACCAGGTGGTTCTCGCCCAATGTTTTCGCTACCCTAACCCTGGAAATACATGGGGGCAAGACGGACAGATGGTTTTTATGCCCTTCCCCGTCGATACGACGGGTCCCACCCCCTAGTATATAAGAACAGAATTCATGTCGTCATCCATCGATGCGCGCGGGCTCCCGTACCTAAGCAAATATATCGATCTATGTATAGAATTCGATAAGTACGCGATCCCGTACCTAATCAAAGTCGAACTGTACTATAAGTCGGACCTAAATGAATTCGATTTTATAATTGGTTACAAATAGCGCTTTTACAGTTAAGTGAAAAACTATTCGACTTATCATTGGTTAAAAATAGCGCTTTTACATCTTCTTCCTATATAAAAGTTTTCCGTCTGTCCCCTATCACGTGACCTGCCCGTACCCCGTAGGTACTACGGGTACCTACACTTGAAGTTTTCCGTCTGTCTGTCAGTGCGACGCTCCTGGGCAAGACTAGCTATTGTTTTCAGCATATATACTATTTGAAACACAGTTTCTTACTGCTCAGTGCTTGAACAGCTGCCGTCGTTGTTGAGTTCAAGTGTTCTTGAATGGGGAGAAACCGTCACAGGCAGGAGCGACGTTCAGCTCGAACAGGTGCACATCAAGAAGCGGCCAATGCGCACAGACGAAAAGGGATACAGCTTACGCAAGCAGCAAAAGCAAACAGCAGTACTTGAAGTGATGAATGTGCAGTGCTGACACAAAAGGACGCGCCGATCGAAGGCCGGCTGAACAGGATGTACCACGAGTGCGGCGTGTATTCGACGGGGTTGAGCAGCGGCTTCGGCTAAAACAGGGTCAAATGAAAGCCGGATGCAGTGCGATGCGCTGCACTGGATTGAGTAGCGCGTAACAGGATCTTTGCTGTGCACGCTCACATTTCTCAACTTGCTGCAGTTGTGGGAAGGTTGAACTACCACCGATAGCTCCACCGTAACCAATGCTGCATCGTCTGATTGAAGGCTAGACTTGGCGGGGCAAAACCTTTCGTGAACATACAATAATGCATTTTCTTGGACATCAGTTGGTGCAGAAATATGGCACAAGCGGCATTCCCAACATGGGGTCTTGACCATCTAAACGTTATCCTCCTACTTGGCAATGAGAATGCGCCCAAATTTGCCCAGATCTATATACATAACCCGCAAATACAAGTCGATGGATATCTTGCGCTTGCAGACCGGCTTAATCTGACTCATAGAAGAAATGCGGCAGATGCTTCAAGAAACGATCAAATATACAAAGGGCACAGTGAAGACAACATGCCGAGCCTGTAGCGCCAGTATCCTTACGTTTCATTTCATTGCGAGAAAAACATGCGCGCGGTTTCATTGGCCGTTGGAGTGTTATAATGGCGAGATTAATCTCCCAATTTGTTCCGTTGGTACAATGGGTTAACTCGAATGAATGTCTTTCCGTATCGGGATGGGCGTATCATGGGGGAACTTCAAGCCATGCTCGAACAGCACAACCCGTATACAAGGCGGTGTGGCGACGAAAATGGAGGGGGATCAGGTGGTGGATCCTGAACTCCGTCTGCTTTTCCGACAATCAAACGACCAAAGGAGGTACAACAAACCGATATTCATCGAGGTCGGCGCGTTCATGGCGGAATATGGTTCCGACTACATTATCTCCGATCGCAACATTATTTGAAGTGCCACGATGGACGCCTCCATTTCAGCATTGCACTAATCGTATACCCCGCTTTACTATGTGATTCTTTTCCTGAGGGTCGGCAGAGGTGGACCACTGAGGGGCTTGAGTACGACGCTGGGGAGGGAGAGTTCGATGAAACGAGGATACTATACGTGGGAGAGGTGGAACAAAACGTTGGACACGCAGTCGTTGACAGAAAAAGATCTATTGCTTTTTTGTTTCAGCGTGAATGTTAATATACTGTAGTTTTTATGAAACAATTCGTCGGAACGACGGGTACCAACCACGGAACGCATCATGGGGGAACTTCAAGCCATGCTCGAACAGCACAACCCTTACTTTTAGGTGTACAAGCAGGTGCGGCTGCGAATGGAGGGGGATCAGGTGGTGGATCCGGAACTCCGTCGGCTTTTCCTGCAATCAAACGACCAAAGGAGGTCAACAACCCGACAGCCATCGAGGTCGGCGCCAAAATGGTGGGAGATGGTAATGACGGCAGTATCTCCGATCGCGAGACTGTAGAACGACGACTAATGCGTAACGTCGTTTATGACGAAGCACTACATTTAATGGGGTTGAAAAATCTCGCAATGATGGGATCAGTCAATGTCCGAGATTGCACACGCAGTCGTTAACAGCAAAAAATAAACTCTCTTTTTGTTTCAAAGTAAATCTAGATATATTGTAGTTTCAATAAAATTTCAATGAAACAGTTCGTCGGAACGACGGGTACCATCCCCTAGTATATATACAGCAGTTGATGTGCCCATAGCTCCCGTCATATTATAATGAGCTAAAATAGAAACCGAAAAACAACTCAGGAGCAGTTTCTATCATGACATAAACACCTCGTTCAGCCGAAATGCCTAAAACCATTAACACTAAATTCATACCTGCTACGGAAGCGTCAGATGAAGCAAATAATACAACTATTGCTAAAAAGCAGTAGACGATTTGTATTACAGCGTCAAGCTCTAATACGTTACGTGAAAGATGCACTTGCGGCCGCTCTGTATAAACAGAAGAAAAAAGCGCTGATAGGAATGGACGAAAGAATAAGAGTTCATTCAAGTTCAAGGCTCATTTATGTTATCAATTATAATTTTCCACTATATTAATTCAAAAATTTACTACTCGGAAGTTGCTGGCAAAGTTCATCGGACGCTTCAAGGTCCAAAGCGTTCGGGAAGTGCCTACACATTAGCAATGCGCATGCACCCGATATTTGTCGAGCGCCTCAAACCTTACGCCTTGGCTTATCCCAAAGACGAGCCGAGTCCCCACAACGAATGTAGAGGCAAGCCAAATCGTCCAGAAGTGACCGATAATGTGGTGAAGTGTACCACAAATTTGGTCACTTTTGGTCAAGGCAGTTGGTCGAGTTTCCGATTGGTCTAAACAAGGGGGGCTTCTTAGCCTATCAGATTCAAGGAGTATCAAGAACGCAGGTCTTGGGTGAGTCACCTGACATTGGGTATTTTACATAATTTTGTGTGGGTACATTAGAGACCATAGGGAGGTAGTATTATTGGTTAGTTGCGATTTTTCCAAGTAGAAGTCTTTTGGTTGCGGATTTTCCAAGTAAAAGTCTTTTGGTCTAGGAATAAGTGGCAAAAACCTCTTCTGGTCTTGGTCTACACCGCAGCAAGGGGTCGCCGTTATTCTTTTCACGTACACTAGTCGCCTCCGCCCGCCGCGGAGTGTTTGGGGGAAGAGGGTTGAATTATCCCCTCTTGCATATTATACCCGGTCTGGACGTGCCGCACGCGCACTTTGGCCACCGGAAGTCCCTCGACGGGAGTACGATTTGGCGATCTCGACACTTTGACTCAAGTACGTTTGGAACGTGCTATTCACTGGATTGGTCTTTACGTGGAGATATCGTTTGTGGAGTTTCACGGGCATATTGGGTCTTCACGTGGACATATTGGCTCATTGTAACATTGGTTGGAGTTTAGACCGGTTTTGGTCTTCTCTCATATTGGTCAGGGGCTAGAACGGTTGATTGGTCTACCCTCTATTATTTCGTATTGGTCAGGTCTAGATCGTTTGGACGATCGACCTATTGGAATTTATCTTTGGAAGTGTTTCTGGTCTGTACGTACCTGGAGTGAAGAGTTCCGCCCTAGGTACACCTAGCCAGCACGGTCTCATATTTAAGACCGAATCAGATCGATCTGGGATCCCAATCCACCGAGTGTGTAACTAGCCCATTCCATCGGGTACACAAGGTGAGATGAACTTAAGTGAATCGGACCAAGTGTATTTGGATGATGACCGGTCGTCTGCCAGCAGCGGACGATCGGACCAGATTCCGAATGGAGGTCCGCGGGGTACCCCCCCGTAAGTTGGAAGGTTGGGCACGATGGTGGTGGTCAGGTTGTCGATACAAATGTATTCGATTTCGAACTTGACTCCACCACAATGGTGCGCGTGCCCGGATCACTTGGTGATCGTGGATATCACCGCGAGGTGTCATCAAAGATTGAATTTGAAGATTTGAATTTGGAATCGTTCAGGAGAGGGCGTAAGGAAAGGCTATCACCTTACATCTTCGTTCTTGATAAAGATGGCGATATCCGGTCTGGCCTGGTGGAGGATCAGATTTGGATTAATATTTTTTTCCTCCCCAAAAGGCTCCCACCGGAGCCGATCGGGACTATAGCAAGTCCTGCTATAGTCTCGGAAAGGATCAGGACCTTGGTCCTGATCCTATGTATGTGCATAAAAAAGTTGATGGAAAATCAAAAGACGAAAAATACTTGGAAGCTGATCAGAACGATCAGACCAACCTCCCCAAGGTCCCCAAGCTACCCAAGATTCCCAAGAAAGGGCTGGTAATGCCGGCCGACGAAGACGACCTCGAAGAAAAGTCGCAGGTCGGAGATGGGGGCATCACTGAAGAAGACCTAAACAAGATGTATTACATTTTTGAGCTGAAACGATTTGTTCGCTTTGACGTGGTCTTTCGGGTGTTGAACCTCCAGATCCCCGACCATCTTCTCGGTCCCACTACCGAGACGATCCAGAGTGATCGCCCATTAATGTTGGTGAAGAACTTGGTGGCGATGTTGACGGAGGTTGGCATTAAAATGCAGAACCCGGCCGATGTCCAAAACTATTTGAATTTGAGACTTGGAGGCTGAAAATAAAAAAAAATCGACGATTTCGACCTTCCACGACCATTTGGTCCCACTGGTGGGGGCGGTTCGCCGCCCAACTCCCACCGCAGCAGTGAAGGTCGCTGAAGTCTCCACAGCGCTTGTTGACATTGGTTCTAATGACGAATCGGTTTATCAATCTCCACCGGCCTCGAACAGCTCATCAGAGTTGGAGACTGGTGTCGAGCGGATGACAATGGGGGTGGACCATGCCCAGACGGAACAAAAAAAGGACTCGCGGCAGCAAAGGGCTGCTTGCCAGTCGGGGATCCAGCGACCCCCACAGGCCTCAGTTCCGAAAAAGGAGGGTATCAACACGTTTCCCATGACTCCAGCTAACGTCCAAGCCATGTTTGAGACGACGATGGAGCGTTTCATGGAAGACCGGGTTAGACCACCTCTGCGCCCACATGTCCAAGACCGGTCTACCCAGCAAAGTGCCAATGTTTGCCGAGATGTGGATATGGAATCGGTAACATCTGTGGACAATCCCACTCGAAGTGATAAGCAAGTCGGCAAAGGGAAGCGCAAGCCGCAACCGGCCAGACCGCGTATACCAAGCAAGACAAGTGACTGTGACATGGAGTCGGTCGGCGGTCTTGACGACCACTGTGGGTCAGACGGTACGGGATCTGGCAAGCCACGCAAGGCTAACCTAGCCTCCACTATTGCTTACGACTTTGGATATGCTGCGATTCCGCGCATCCGTATGGCCGCGACGACCGACCTCAAGGACTTTGAATGGAAAGGATGCTGATGAAGACCAGGCCCGGTCTTGGTTCGGTCGGGTCAAGTCTGCGTTCCTGCGAGACCAGACCCCAAAAAGTGAAAAGTGTCTGATCTTCCGGGATTTGTTGAAAGGACCGGCTGCGAACTGGATCCAACAGTTAGGTCGGGATGTCCGGTCTGACTGGGACCAGCTATGTGCAGAGTTTGAAGGGCAATATTGTAACTACGGATTTTCGAGTTCCCGCAAGTATCACCATATGCAGAAGCGGAGCGACGAGACACCGATCGAGTATTTGCATCGGTTGAACGTGGCTGCACTTCGTGCCGGCATAACAACAAAGAGAATAACCCGCCGAATGATGCTGATCTGGAACATGTGAGTCACTACATTAGTACCCTGGACGATCAAGAACTGGCGGACCAGCTTACTCTGCTGCGTCTTAGGGACGCGGGTGAAGTTTAACAGACTCTACGGACGCTTCAGCAGTCGCGTAGCATGAGGACGAAGAGTGCTGGTGGATCAGGTCTCTACCGATCCAAGACCCAGACCCAGACCGATCCGGTTAAGAGACCCTGTACCAGACCGACCCGAGCGGTCAAGGCGATCGTAGCCGAAGACAGCACGGGATCGGAAGGGGAAAGTGGAAGTCAATTCAGCCAGGAGTCATCGGATGAAGACAAGTATCGTTACGTCTATGTTGCAGGACCTTCCCCGAAGACCAGGTCGAAGTCCGACCAGGTAGACCGGAAGGGAAGGGACGGAAGCAAGTCCGATCCGGACCGACCTCGTCAGAAGTGCTCCCACTGTGGGTAGAGCAAACATGATGGTCCAAACTGCTGGAAGAAGATGGTGTGCAAGAAGTGCGAGAGACGCGGCCACCCGACTGACCACTTCCTTTTCGTATGCAAGTTATGTGGAGAGATCCACGAGGCCGGCCACTGCAAGATTGAAGAATTTTTTAACATGATACGCAAGTGGTACGTGCCGGACAAGCACGCGGGGATGCTGCCGCCGGACGCGGAAAAGATGTTAAACTAGAACGCTCGCCAGGTTGGAATCTGGATCGAGCCGAGCGTTCTACGGTTCACATCTATGCATATGTCGGCAAGGAGGATAAGACCGACAATACACGTTCTATTCCAAATTGCGTCGACCGAGACCATCCGGTCTACAGTCTGAAGACCGATGAGTACTCCCGGACCAAGGTGGTTATGCAGTTGGACTTGCTGCCTGGAAAATCTCGCGGATACTGGAAGTATCACGCGCCTGATAAATGGTTCAAGCAGGAGAAAGCCTGTGGCAAGATTAATAACCAGAAAGCGACGATGTTGTTCGACTCTGGAGCTGAAGTCTCGATAATCGACTTTTCCTTTGCTCGTAAGGTCGGATGTCGTATAGACGATACGCAGAGACAAGAATGCGTCGGGATCGGTGAAAACTCTTATATGACCGAAGGAAGAACGCGTGTGAAAATTAATTTGTCGGGATCGCTGGTCTACTTTTTCAGCGCTTGGGTTGGAAAGTTGGCTGGTCAGGACGCTTTACTAGGTATGAATTTCATGGTCCCAGCTGGTATTCGCCTAGACCTGTCACATGGAGTGCTTACACTCTCGGATGAGGTCTAGGTCCAGTTGGCTGGTCGAAGACCTCTGTATGGTTTGTATACCGATCTGGTCCGGTGGGACCAAGACCTCACTATCCCAGTCGGTCGGTCTGCCGATACCCCGGTCGAGAAAGGTTTTCTTTCAAGGAAGTTATGGTTGACCAGGGGTGATCGGTGGGTCCCGACCTTCGTAAAGAGTGCTGGTCGACGTGATTTTGTCCGTGTTACCAATATCGGTGACAAGCCGCTGACACTGGACAATAACACTATTGTCGGTATGTGGTTAGAAGAAGGGAAGGTACCAAGGAAGATGGGGTTCGTCTCGATTGGATCGAGGCGGTATGTCGAGTGGCAAAACCTGGCGTACCAGTCGACCACCGATCTTATCAGCGATGATGGGTCGGTGGAAGAGGATACCCCACCTTTAGTGGAAAGACTAAGTTATGTCACCCCAAAAAAGATGTTGGTCCGAAGAGAGGCGCCGCAGTCACCAGGAACGGTGGACCATCAAGTAGACGAGCCAAGGTTAGTCAACGTGGTGTCAGCACAAGACCGGGCGACAGCGGAGCAAGAAACGGAAGAAGGGGAACATGAAATTGCTAGGTCGGACCATGACGGTATTCCTAATCAGACCGATATCAGTGAAGGACATCCCGTCGATCAATACCAGGGGCGTTCAGCCGGTCCAGATGGTCTAGGTGATATCTCCCCAGAAGATGAACAAGTATGTATACATGAAGGCGGGGGACAGTACATTCAGGAGCTGGAAAGCCAAATGGCAGTCCTCCCTGAAGTGTCTGCCGACTCGCCCGAAGTTACAACGGATGATTTACAAGTGGGTGATCAAGACCTTAACAGTCCAGACCAGATCGAGCAGTTGAAGAATATCATATGGAAGAAAAGACATCTGCTGATCGGAAAGGGCAACGCCTTACTACCTGCAGCCCGTGGTGCGATTTGCGATATTGACGTTGGAGATGCCAAGCAGATTGCCCAGCGATGTCGACGCGTGGTGCCACAATACCGTGAAAAGCTTTCTGATCTCATTAAAGGACTGTTGGTCACCAATATTATTAGACCGTCGACCTCGCCATGGGCCTCGCCGATCGTAACTGTTATCAAAAAGAATGGAGTTGACATTAGACTGTGCATCGACTATCGGCTGGTAAATCGGTTGACTAAACTCATGGTGTACCTGATGCCTCTGATTAATGATCTGTTGGAAGACCTCTACAAGACCTTGTGGTATTGTTCGCTAGATATGGAAAGTGGATTTTGGGTGGTCTCGATGACTGATCGAGCCCGTGAGATTTCCGCATTTGTGACGCCGTTTGGTCTTTTCGAGTGGAAACGTATGCCGTTCGGTCTGAAGAACGCGCCCCAGATCTATCAAAGGCTGATAGACAACGCATTGTACGGACACTTCAAGATCAAGACCGATCGGGACCCTGTTGAAAATTATGATGTGTTTAGAGAGGGTGAACCTGATCGGGAAAGAGGACAGTCCGTTCTAGGGAGGCGGTTGTACATCGACGACATTCTGATACCTGCCTCGTCATGGAACGATCTGTGCGAGAAGTTTGAACGATTGTTGGAGACATGCGACCGCTGGAACCTGTCTATCAGTGCCGTGAAAAGTTTTTGGGGTATGTCCAAGGTCGCCTATTTAGGCCATATGGTCTCGAACAATGGTCTAGAGGCTAATCCCAAGGACCTGGATTCGCTGAGTAACCTCCCGTTCCCCAGATCGCTGAAGGCAATGCAGTCCTTCCTGGGAAGCTTGAATTATTATAGCCGATTCATTGAAGACTTTGCTATCTACGCAGCTGTGCTGTACGAGCTCCGGGAAGTTGACTATCATATGTTGCGCGGAGGAGATCGGGAAACTTTACAGGAGGGCGCCGACTCTGGTCTTGCTGCAGTTTGTCCGCAAGTGGAGGCCGAAGATCATATGAAGCGTGCACAGTTTGCCTTTGGTATGTTGAAGGTTAAGATGGCGACGTCACCGATTCTCAAGCATTTCGCTCCCGAAAAAGTGCCGACCATTATTGTATATGCCAGTAAGTGGGCTATCTCGGCCACTTTAGTGCAAGATCACGATGGTGTGTATCATCCAGTCACGTTTACGAGCCGGACGCTAAAACCAAATGAAGTGAACTATGGAATTGTCGAGAAAGAAGTGCTGGCGTTGCTACGAATTCTGGATGTGTGTTACAACCTGCTGGTCGGCCTACCTATAAAGGTCCTGTCAAGACGGTCTACTTTGGCCTGGCTATTAGCAGCCAATGGGATGGACGGACGTCTAGGCAGATGGTCGGCGGTCTTGTCGCAGTGGGCCCTCGAGGTCGTTAAGTGCACCGGGGGCGAGGAAGAGATATTGGGCACATTAGCTGCCAGTATCACCCCTCGGTCTGAAGTGTACGAGGCATTGATAGCGATTTCCCCGAGGAAGCAACCTCGGCAGTCAGTTTCGAGACCGCCACCGACCGTCGACCATGACGAAGAGCTCTTGGTCTTAAGTTTTGACGGATCGGCAAGCGTGAAGAAGAAGGTAGGCGCCTATAGTGCCATATTGTGGAAGTTGCCACAATGGTCTATAGTTGCAGCCGCTGCCGATTTCACGCCAGATATTACTGTTGACGAGGCGGAGTACCGAGGTCTACTTCTATGTCTGGACCTGCTGTCGTCGCAAGAGAAGGGGCGAGTCATCATATGTGGTGAATCCAACCTAGTGATCAGGCAGATCACCGGAGAGATCGACTGCAAGCTCCACGACTAAGGACGCTAAATGATCGAGTAATGAAGGAATTGAAGGACCACCCCACCACGAGCTATTGCACGTGAAACGGGACTGGAAAAGAAGCGCCGACTACCTCGCGACCAAGGCCATGCAAGACCAGACGGGGATACGATCACCGAGAAGGCCGTTATGGATGAATTGGTGAATATAAACAGGCTCCCAGAGGTGATCGGACCCAAGAACGCCCCAGTCCAGGTGCATGTGATGGTCGCGACTAGATCGAAAGCTCAGAAGTCTCGCCGACCGTTCCCGAAGGAAAGTTTGAACGAATATGCAGTGCAACAGTTAAGGATGGAACGGATCCTCAAGGCGCAGGACGAAGAAGAATGGATTATGAACCTGAAGACCTAACTGCGTGGTGAACTGTCCAAGTTGACGAACGATCAAGCGAAAGAGTGCACCAAGATTGCGGATAGCTACGAAGTGGATGATAATGGATTATTGTATTACTGCCGCGATGCCGACCAAGACAGCGCAGACCGGGACCGACTGGCGAAATTAGTGATCCCCGAGTTGCTGCAGCCGGATGTCCTTCATCACTATCACGTGAGTCTAGAAGGGGGACATCAGGGCATAGGCAGGACCTATCACAAGATCAGGTCCCACTTCCACTGGAGAGGTCTTTTCCGCAGTGTGCAGAAATATGTGGGCTGTTGCACGGATTGCGAGACCGGAAAGGGTAGACCGGTAATCAAGGGGCGATCGACCGGAAATATCGAAGCTACCTATCCTTTCCAGGTCATAGCGATGGACCACATACCGTCACTGCCTAGATCGACGCGCGGCAACACTGAGCTGCTGATCTGGGTAGACCTGTTCACTGGTCTAGTTATCGCGAAGGCAAGTGCATCTCGGTCTGCGGAGCAGATCGCCCAGAGCTACGAAGAATGTGTGTTTCTAAGATTCGGCGCCAGCGAGGTCATCAGGAACGATCGGGAACCCGGTTTTATGGCCGAGGTGTTCCGGTCGTTCAATAACATGCTGGGCCAGAAACAGAGTGCGACGATGGCATACCGTCCGGAAGCAAATGGATCGGCGGAACGCATGGTGCAGACCATAACGAGGGCGATCAAGATGTACGTTTCTGACCCAGACCAGCGAGATTGGGACGAGTATGCAGAAATACTGGTGTTTGCACTCAACTCGTCGACCGATCGGGTCCGAGGAGAAACGCCTTTTTATCTGACATATGGATGGGACCCTCGGTCGACACTAGAAGCTGCGATACCTATCGGTTTCACCCGGACCCGCGATCGCGATGCTCGACGCTGGAGCATGCAGGTACAGAAACACTACCAGCATGCAAAAGAAGTAGTCAACGAAAAGCTACGTCAGGCCACACAAGACCGGGCAGACCGGACCAATGACCAGGTCCGACCCCACGGTATAGAACCAGGGGCGAGGGTATGGCTATACCTAGACCGAGTGAAAGAGGGCTATGCGAAGAAGCTGGCTCACATGTGGCACGGCCCTTTCCGTGTTTCCGAGCTGATCGGTGAGCACGCTGCCCGTCTAGTAACAACTGGTACAGATTACAAGGTCTTCCCGATCGTGCATATGTCCAAGTTGAAGCTGGTCCGAGAATTTCCTGATCGACACAAAACTCCCTGTCTGGTAGACGAAGAAAAAATATTTGATTTCGATGAAGCGTTACTGCCGGAGGACAGTTGGGAACGACCATTAGAGGAAGACGAGTTTGAAGTGGAGAAGGTCTTAGATGTTCGGTCGACCAAGAAGACCAGGTTCGGTCGGACTCACCGAGAGTACCTGGTCCGATGGAAGGACCATGATGAATCAACTTGGGTCGACGAGCTCGACTTGAATTGTGGGGCTCTTCTACGAGAGTTCGAACGAGAACGAGTCAGTCGTAATCGCTTCGCAGTGATGCAGACTCATGAAGACCAAGACCAAGACACGCAGTAGCATCGGTCGGTCTAGACCGGTCTGAAGATGTGGAAGTTCCGGAGTTGATGTGAAATTGTGATGAACTGTGACAAATTGGAGTAGCGGAATGACGAATGTGATGACTATTTTTCGTGATGGGGGTGGAACTGGTTACGATAACGTGTTCGTTGCAACTATGGAGAGAGTGGTAAAATTAGTTCAAGTGATTTGACGATCGGACATATGAAAAAGAAATGATGACATGTATTACGAGTTATCTGGTCGACTACCCGCGACTTCACTTGCTATCGCCCCACCGACGGCCGATGACCATCGACGGATGATTTTTCACTTGATCCTGAAACTGGTTACGCCAGGGGTCCTTCCGGTCAAGCTGGACCAAAGCATCCTTGAGGTCCGCGACCGGCTCAGCGCAATCAAGACCGGGGTACCATATGTCGTTGTCGGCCAGCAGTCTGGTCTTCTCAACGCGACGCCTCGGCATGTGGGGAACACCGGGTACAAGAATACGTCGACGTCACACTCGAGGGCTCGCATCCCGTCCAAAATGTACTGGCACAGGGACTGCCAAGCCTCGCCCGCCCGAATTCGACGTCGCTTGCGCTTGCTCTGGAACGTCGCCAGGCCCGGATCTTGTCGCACCCGGTCGGGGGGAAGCATCAAGTAGTGGGACGCTTCCCAAATTGATTGGCCGTGGATCTTGTTGAAATTGTTCACCCGGCCTAGCAAAGTGCCGATCCACGGAGTCAAGTGGAACACAAGTCCTATCTTGGGGTGTTCGAAAATTTTCCATGGTTCATCGCTGTATAGGCGGGAGATCTGCGCCGACGTAATCAAGTACGCCCTCCATGCAGACGCGGCAGGGGTTTTCTTGGCCGGTGGAAATAGCCAGGGGTCCGGGCGAGAGAAAGACCGGTCCAGAAGCTGCTTGGTCAGGGTAGACCGGCGCAAACAGCCGATTTGCCCCGACAACCACGGAAAAGTGATTTCAAACGTCCGCGGCGGAAGGGAACTAGTGTCAACCGCCATGTTCTTCAGTAGAGCGTACTTGTGAAGCTCGGATGTCCCGGGGAGAACCGAAGGCGCCGGCTTCGCTGATGTCGATACTGATGTGGCGTCACTTGGCAAACCGGTCTTCTGTTCTGACCCCAATGTCGACGCCACTTGGATGAAACTTTCACGTAAATTCGTTCGTGACTTGGACTGGATGGCGACCATAAACTTGGAATCGCAGGACTCTTCGCTGGAGTCCTCCTCGGACGAGACCCCTGTGTGCTTGGTGCGATTTGCAGTACGGCGCGAGGGCACTCGACTTTCCGAGGGGCTGTAGATTTCGTCCGTGTCCGAGTCCGAGTCCATAAGAAGCGCCTGTGTGTTGGCTCGCTTATGAGGCACTTCACGCTTCCCCCCGATTCTGGGTCCGCGCGCTTCTTCGATTTTTGTGCAATTTCGGCATGCTGAATATCAGCCAATGAACGATGTCGGTCTTGGTCCTGCTGCAAGCGGTCTTGGTCTTGCTCCGAGGCGACTAAGGTTGCCGACGCAGACCAATCTATGCTGGAGGAAGCAGCCGAACACGGATGCAGCAAGTTCATCAAGCGCTGGCGGCACTGGTCTAGTGCCACCTGACGACGACACGACTCTAGCGTCCAAGCGTCTAACTTGTCTTGATAATACCGGACCTTCCCGGTCTGTCTTGAATTTAAATCTGAAGCTCAGCAATGCGTCGCGCGAAGTCGTCGCCTTTCATGCGCAGTGAGGTCGCGTCAAACTGTCCGTCCAGCTGCTGCTGGCGAACAAGTGCAAGTTGATCCTGGAGATGGGACTGATGAGCCTCCATACGGGACAGCTCATGACGCGCGCTTACCAACTCCTCTAAAATTGGTCGAAGCTGGTCAACATGATCGTCGGACTGCCTATCGGCATCAAGCAAGGCACCTATTGCCTTGACGACGCTGGGAGGGATGAGAGCTGAAGACAAACGAGGGCCAAGACAAGTACAAGACGAAGACCAAAGATGCGCACCTCGTGTTGCCTGGTGGGCCACCTGGGTCCTGAGACGCATGTTTTCTGCAAGCATATCCTGCATCTTCGTGTCGGCTTCAGTCTGACGCCCTTCCGATGTTTGAAGTACACGAGAGTTACGTGGGCTGTCAGACCGAGCCGACCGGTCAGGCGAAGCAAGGTGGGGCGACTCGGCGCATAGAGTTTCTGCAAGAACAACAAGAACAAGCGTCAAAGGGAAGCATAAGAAGATCAAGTGCAGTAAAGGCAGTACCTGACGCAGGTATCGAAGATGCTTTATCCATGGGGAAGAAGTGTGAGTGACCAAGGTCCAGTTGGTCGAGTGATGGGTGAGTCAGACCGTTATCGTTGTGCGACACGGTCGGACTCAGGGGCGGCTGTGGTGAAGTGTACCACAAATTTGGTCACTTTTGGTCAAGGCAGTTGATCGAGTTTTCGATTGGTCTAAACAAGGGGGGCTTCTTAGCCTATCAGATTCAAGGAGTATCAAGAACGCAGGTCTTGGGTGAGTCACCTGACATTGGGTATTTTACATAATTTTGTGTGGGTACATTAAAGACCATAGGGAGGTAGTATTATTGGTTAGTTGCGATTTTTCCAAGTAGAAGTCTTTTGGTTGCGGATTTTCCAAGTAAAAGTCTTTTGGTCTAGGAATAAGTGGCAAAAACCCCTTCTGGTCTTGGTCTACACCGCAGCAAGGGGTCGCCGTTATTCTTTTCACGTACACTAGTCGCCTCCGCCCGCCGCGGAGTGTTTGGGGGAAGAGGGTTGAATTATCCCCTCTTGCATATTATACCCGGTCTGGACGTGCCGCACGCGCACTTTGGCCACCGGAAGTCCCTCGACGGGAGTACGATTTGGCGATCTCGACACTTTGACTCAAGTACGTTTGGAACGTGCTATTCACTGGATTGGTCTTTACGTGGAGATATCGTTTGTGGAGTTTCACGGGCATATTGAGTCTTCACGTGGACATATTGGCTCATTGTAACATTGGTTGGAGTTTAGACCGGTTTTGGTCTTCTCTCATATTGGTCAGGGGCTAGAACGGTTGATTGGTCTACCCTCTATTATTTCGTATTGATCAGGTCTTGATCGTTTGGACGATCGACCTATTGGAATTTATCTTTGGAAGTGTTTCTGGTCTGTACGTACCTGGGGTGAAGAGTTCCGCCCTAGGTACACCTAGCCAGCACGGTCTCATATTTAAGACCGAATCAGATCGATCTGGGATCCCGATCCACCGAGTGTGTAACTAGCCCATTCCATCGGTTACACAAGGTGAGATGAACTTAAGTGAATCGGACCAAGTGTCTTTGGATGATTACCGGTCGTCTGCCTGCAGCGGACGATCGGACCAGATTTCGAATGGAGGTCCGCGGGGTACCCCCCCCCCGTAAGTTGGAAGGCTGGGCAAGATGGTGGTGGTCAGGTTTTCGATACAAATGTATTCGATTTCGAACTTGACTACACCACAATAATCTGATTTTAACTTGTGGTCAGACTCAAAAGAATTTTATGATCCTTCTGCTACCGGTTAACCTTTTTTGTATGGCATGCTTTTATTTCAACAAATCTCGGTTCTCATCAAAAAGAGAAGAGAGGGACTTATCCATAGAGCGTTGAGGGAATCAAACATGCTGTGAAGGTCAGATTAAATTTTCTCAGGTTCGAGAAGCCGCTTCTCGTGCTTTTCGACATCGTCTGCACCTTTCATTTCTACCATTACCTCCCCTGTTCTTGATATTCAGGGGAATCCTACTATATTCTTGAGGGCTTGATTACAAAATTCTCAAGCTGAACCGGCTACGGGCATCGTACCGAGTACTTGATAGTATGGCTTCGTTAACCCCAAGGATTTTACTCTTGGCATTAATGAGGGCGGACGGCCAGACCTTTTGATCTGCTCGAACTCAAAATTAATGCTTTCAGTAGCAATAAGAATTCCGCGTTATGTACATTAATCCAATGTGCCACGTGGTCTACCACATTACACCCCCTTCGGTTATGCAAGGTGCTCCGCTTGAACAGCGTAGACAATTTAAATACGAGACCCCGCGTAAGGAATTCACATAATGGAGACATTCCACTTGGCTTAAAAACAAATGATTTAAAATTCGTTTGGACAAGATTCTCACCTGGTTGCAAGTAATTTCTGGATTTTTGTTGTAATTCTCAGCAAAAAACATTCCCTGACTGGCATAGTGAATCTTCATTTTCCCTTTTCTTCCCTGATGACATACTGCCGCCAAAATAGGGGGCTTAAAGAATATGCCAACGAATACTAGGATCAAATCGTTGATCAAGAAAGCCTTCACAACGTCGGCATCTAAAGTATATTCGATTGTCGTACCCCCACTTCCCGGTGGGAGAGCCCAAGCAGGGTCCAATAACCCCCACATTGCGCAAAACACTAGGTACCTCACGAAACATCTCTTGCGGAAGACTTGGTACCGCATACAATGAAGCAGGGGGAGCACTAAGAGAACCAACAATTGGCGGGGAGTCTTCACTCAGACTCCACGCACGCTTAGAAGAAGCAGAGTCATAAGACTCTGCGTCCTCTTTGGACTCCATACCAGTGTCGCTACAGTCGAAAGGCTCCATTAAATCGTCATTGAGTATTTGTCTATTGGCTTATGAGAAGACATGACTTCTGCACCATCTGTGTTGGCGCCTATTCTTTCAACTCCCACTTTATCGTAAGCCGCCATAGAATTTGTATTTGATTTGGTAGCTCTATTTAAGGTGGCGAACTCATTCGGACAACATATAGAGCGTTGTGTTGTGTCAGACCAACAAGTTTCACCTCCGTTTGGCCCATAATACTATCGGCCAACCGCATTAAGACGGGTGATATAATGGGACTCCATTACATAAGAACCAATGATATTTTTAAGTCCAAAATATCATTGGTTGAATTGGATCATTAAGGTTGTTCCAAAAGAGAATTTTGGATTATCCATTGTTAACCAAATAAAATTCGGTTGACTTAACCGAATCCAGAAGTGATTTAATTTGATAACCAAATCAGTCCGTTCATTACATATTTGTATATCTTATTTGTTAGATTTAGTTATATTTAGTAAATCTTAACGATTTATAATACATTACATTTTAACATTTACCCGTCTTGCTGCTAAGTCTCAATTAGTGTAGGACTAAGAGAGGTACATACGTCCCTCCGAAACTTTATATCCTCGGTGGAAGGTGGAACCTATAACGTGTCGGAGGGTATAAACTGGCGGAAAAATCAATTATAAGATATCCACATAGGAACGAACAGCGGTGGAAGCCGAAACTTATAAAGTACTATGATTTTTAAGTAGAAAGGGATAATATTTCAGAGGGATGACTGTAGTAACAAATACTTAACTATTTTAATCTAAGGCTTATTAATAAAGCAACTTTGTATTTGTTTCCTACCTATATTCCGCGCTTCATCAAGCAATAAAAACAGTGTAAACCTGTGCCAGCATCCCCGTTACACATTTTGACATGCATGGCTTAACCTTCAGGGTTATGAGCATCTGCATCAGTCTACCCATATTGTTGAGATATTGTCTCATCTGAAGCAACCGTTCTCCCCTTCTCAAAGTCTGCATATAGAACAACCGTTCCTGTAGGGCGACCCTCTACTGGGAGTTCATGTTTTTTTAATAACACGAGGTCTCCCCATTGATGTGGTTTTCAGCGGACTTACCTGTCCAATGACTGCGTGCCGCCGGAAGCTTGTCATACACGCATGTGAAAAGTGCTCCCTCCTCGTTCATCTATCACAGCGAATATTTTTCTTATTTTTTCGATTGCGTCGGTGTTGAAGCAACCTCAACCGATATGTCCATCCGTTCTGAACTTCGCCTCCACTTATTCGTGATTGTGTCACGGCGAAGGGTGAATACCTTCGTCACTTGTTACCGTCGTGCCGCACCTGTTGGTGCACGTTTAAGTCAATGAGCTTGTTCTCTCTTCGACTCCTACCTGTATACTAAGAATGATTTACATTTATTACGCATAAATATATCGAAGCAAATATTTAATGGGTATTAGGTTTGTTGAATATTTATAAAATTAAATCTCCTACCTGTTATGTGATCGAATCAAATTAATAAAGGATTATAAGATTTATAATGTAGAATTCCGCTTGGATCAATCTGATGATCGAATGATATTTCAAATTAAATACCATTGGTTCTTATTTAATGGAGTCCCATTACATTCGGCGTAAGTGACTGGCATTGCGGCTTCTTCATTGGCGGGTACCCGATAACCTTAATTAGCGGGAAAAGTTTGTACATGGTGCTGTCATTGGGGAGCGATTGCTCTTGTGGCATCTTCGTTAGGTGGCGGAGGTAGAAATCTCGATTTGCCTTCATCATTATTTTTTTTAAATCACGTTAGCACAGCCGATGATAATACCAGTCGGAAGTACGGACACCTCAAACTTGTGTCCATAAAGACACTGAAGTACACTTTCCACTCGGCAAATAATCCGTGGGTATCTAAATATGCTGGAATATCACGTCCGTGGCATAGCGTGCGTAATGAATGCTTCTGGATTTCGTTGACAGTGCGTGCAAGGTGCTGTATCGTCAACTTTTTATCAAACGAATCGACGAAACGACGCTGGATAAAAGAGTGCAGGGCGTCGATCGTCCCAAGAACGCGACGTTCGAACTTGACGGATTAAACCTGATAAATGATGCCAAACAAGTGTACCACGTCTCGCAAAAACGCTTAGAGCCGTGAGAACCATTGATGAAAGGTCGCAACTAAAGACGTCGCCTTTTGCTCCGAGCCAACGTACCAATTGTTGGCTACGAAATCCTTGATATCCTCCTACAGTATGTCGAACTCACCAAGTGAGTAGCTCGTGATGATGAGGATGCACTCTGGTCCTTGAGAAACCAGAAATGACTGACAAATGGACGATGACAATCCTCGTCTCCGTCTTCCTATTCCAAACCGAGTACGTTTGGCTTGATGATCTTAATCAAAGCACGAAGAATCGCGAAACTCGAGCGATCGCTGACTTCTTATGGACATTCGACCTCGATCGTTCCCAATTCTCGTGGGAACGTTCATCGGCGATGGGCGTTGAAAGTGTCTTTATTATATAATTACATAGTTGAATTCAATTATGTACAAATTATAAAACCCAGTATGTTTTACTTGAACTGTTATCATCTATATTATTAAGCGCGAAATACCTGTGTGTGACGCTTTCCGGTGTCCTGATTGGCCCGTCTTCAGTATAGATTATATATATATACAAGAGATAACGTCTAATATGCCCCTGTTTTCGCCCAAAAATTCTAAAATGCCCCTCTTCTTAAAAAAATCCTAAAACGCCCCTGTTTTCGCGGTTCCCTCCAATCGCTAAATTTAAGGCGACTATTTAATGAAACATTAGCTTGCCAATCATCTCTATGTTTGAATGTTGGTATTACAGTGATGTACCGGTATCTCAAGGTTCGGAAATGACTGCACGAGCGTTCTGTCATTATTGCGTTGAGTTGTCATTATTTGCTTAAGCCGCGGTGCCTTGCGCAGAAGTGTGTTGAGTTGTGCCCACGAGAAAAGCGACGACTGTTGATGTCATTGTAATGACATTATATGCCATGCTAAAGTCAGGCGTGAGTAGTAGCACAAGCAAGGGCTCCGTGAATAATGTCGTGGTGAAGCCCGGCGATCGAACGAGCTGACAACAAGTGGATTGTTCCATAATATCTCTCTGTATGTTAAAGGTTGACACGCCGGAGGCAATATCGAAACCACGGTTGGCATCGGGTGGATGTTATGAATAACGTAAGAATACTTTTTCCATCTGAAGCGAAAAGACCAGAGTTGTGTTGGCCGGGAGGAATGCTTTAAGATGCAATTGATTCGGTCGACCTCGCAACTCGGCTGGCACAAAGTCAAAAGCTCGAATCATTTCCTCCGCTCTTTTGCCTCCACTCGCTGTCACTCGAAACGTGTGAAAATAGACGCGCAAGTACCATGGGATAACATCATGATACGTCACTCGCATCTTACATGACGGGTGGTTGTTCTTCAGTTGCACTACGATACCACCTCGCACTTGGCCGTAACCGTTAACAAAACGATGTACCGACACCACATCTTGTTGCAAATTGTTGCTGTCTCTCAACGATGTATTACGATGTTTTTACCTCCATCTTCCCCATAGCTTAAGTTTTCAAACAACAGGCTCGGAAACAACACGGCTTCTTTGCGAAGATCGGTAGTGACAACACTCCGCGAATCCGCCATATGAATAGCACTCTTGTATGCAAGGGGACAAGCACTAATATCATGCTTGGAATCTTTCCATAAAATAGGGAGCCAAGCCTCCAACGCGCTCTATTATGCATGTCAGGATGTTGCACCGTGGTCAGGTCTTGTTGAATCATCAATCCGCCATCCGATAATCGCGAAGCAAACAGCGACAGCGATATGTACTCCCCGGACAGTGCATCTAAAGGATCAATTAAATAGCCGATCCCCGTGATAGTTCGAGATGGAAGCATCATGAGCCAGGGTGTTAAATTCTCTGCTCATAGCTCTTCACCAGCTAGCGAGCCATGTAATAATACCTCCCTCGGGTCAGCGTTAGTTGCGGGGAAGGCACCTAACTCCTGCGGTATTGAAGATGACAACAGCCTTGTTACAACAGTTTCATCCATTTCATTTAGTGATGCCGAAAATATGCCACTCATTTCTGACGTGATCCCTCGCCAGCGCTGTTGGACGTCAGCATCGCCAATAATTGCCACCTGCAGCCGCGCACAGAAGGGTGCGTGAGCGAGGCCGGAAGAATTTAAATCTAGCGCCAATCCGCATATCTGCCGACAGAGAAAGTAAGATGCAGCGACTTGACATCGTATTTCTCGAGGAGCTGACGCAGGACGTTGGGAAAAAGGGATGCGCCATCGTCAAGATCGAAAGCCTCATCCACTACGAACTCAAAGCGTGCAAGAAATTGATTGATATCTTCGAGCGGGCGGAGCATTAACTTCTCTTCATAGGCAGCGCGTACACCATGGAAGAAGAAGACCAGGCACAACAACAGCATCGGCATATATATAGTGATTTTATTTTGAAACAGTGCATGTATATACATACCGGGTATGTACCACGATTTATCACAATCCGGAAGAATCCCTAAGTAGATATATTAATGTTGTTAAATCGTAGCCTATTACTTTAGGAAAACAGGGGCATTTTAGGATTTCTTTAAGAAGAGGGGCATTTTAGATTTTTTGGGCGAAAACAGGGGCATATTAGACGTTATCTCATAATACAAACATTGTCCGCCCGTGTAATCATATATATTATTGAGGTCCACTAAACAGTACCGTGTCCAAACAGGATTACTTAGAACTCGATTTTACTCGATTTTGATTGGCTGTTTTCATCCTGCATTTTTTGCATTTTTCGGGTCCCGCTCACTTTTGGCGCCTCTCCGCTGTCACATATACCACCCCATCCAACCACGTAAACAAGCAACCAACCAATTGACCACGGAAACTTACCAAACAAACAAACAACCCTAGACCCTAAACTCTAAACCCTCAACCCTAAACCCTACACTCTAAACCCTAAACCCTAAAACCTAAACCCTACTGTGGTGGAGTCAAGTTCGAAATCGAAAACATTAGCATCGATAACCTGACTACCACCATCGCGCCCAGCCTTCCAACTTTCGGAGGGGGTACTCCACGGACCACCACCCGAGATCCGGTCCGCTCGTCCGCTGCGCGCAGACGACCGGTCGTCATCAGAACCCACTTGGTCCGATTGTTTAGTGTCCATCTCACCTTTTTTACCCGATGGAATGGTCTAGTTACACACTCGGTGGATCGGGATCGCAGATTGGATCGAAGCGGTCTTGAATATAAAAGACCGATCTGGGTAGGTATCTCTGGGGCGGAACTCTTCACCCCAGACACAAACAGACCAAAAACACTTCCAACAGATAACTTCCAATAGGTCGATCGTCCAAACGATCAAGACCTGACCAATACGAAATAATAGAGGGTAGACCGACCGTTCCGGTCTAGCCCCTGACCAATACGAAATAAGACCAAAACCGGTCTAGTTTCCAACCAATATTAAAACAAGCCAATATGTCCGCGTAAAGACCCAATATGCTCGTGAAACTCCACAAACGATATATCCACGCCAAGACCAATCCAGTGAATAGCACGTTCCAAACGTACTTGAGTTGAGGTGTTGAGATCGCCAAATCGTACTCCCGTCGAGGACTTCCGGTGGGCCAAAGTGCGCGTGCGGCGCGTCCAGACCGGGTATAATGGGCGAGAGGGTATAATTTGACCCTCTGCCCCCAAACACTCCGCGGCGGGCGGAGGCGACTAGTGTACGAAAAGGGAACAACGGCGACCCCTAGCTGTGGTGTGAACCAATACCAGAAGAGGTTTCAGCCACTTATCCGAAAGCTAAAAGATTTCTTACTTAAAGGTATAACCGCTGTCCTAAAAGGTAAAACCACAACTAAAATACTACTACCCTATAGTCCCTAAATGTACCCCCACAAAAATATGTAAAATACCCAAAGTCGGGTGACTCACCAAAACTTGCGTTCTTGACACTTCTTGAGTCTGATAGGCTGAAAAGCCCCCCTTGTTTAAACCAATCCGAAATTAGACCAAATGCCTTGACGAAACATGACCAGAAGTGTGCCAAATTTTGGGCACGCTTCTCCACACTACACCCTGCAGGATGAAAACAGCTAATCAACCATAATCCCCAAACCCTGCAGGATGAAAACAGCCAATCAAAATCGAGTAAAATCGAGTTCTAAATAGGCCTATTTGGACACGGTACTGTTTAGTTTTTCCCTATATTATTAACTTATATAGCTTTAGTGTTTGTGCTCCAATAGCGGGGCCAATTTATAACAAGATGATTGATAGGATCTGTCCTCAAAGTTGCATTGTTTACCAAAACAAACAGTGCCATACATCCCCTGAAAAATGGAGTTGCAGAAAGACTGTCATGGAAAGAAGGAAGAATGAAGCATTATAAAAGCGTTAAGATGCGGTAGTGAACGAAAGCTGCTAGTACAGCAGTTTATTCGATCAATAAGACAGCGCATATCCCGAGATCGGATGTGGGTTGGTGCTCACAAGATGTATATTGGTGGTGCGGACACGTATTGCGTGAGGAAAGGGCGCTATATAGGATAAAAAAGATTTGAATTTGGTTTCGATAGTTGAATATCCATACTACTAAGCGCGAAATGTATATTATAACGAATTAAATAAATTTCAAATTTACCTAGAAAACGTATAATTATAATATGAGATAACGTCTAATATGCCCCTGTTTTGGCCCAAAAAATCTAAAATGCCCCTGTTTTCGCGGTGCCCTCGAATCACTAAATTTAAGGCGACTATTTAATGAAACATTAGCTTATATACTTTCCTTAAGACTAAAACTTTCTTACTTGCTCCCTGTACGCCGCCCAACACTAATCATGTAGGGCGCACTTCTACTGAGAAACAACTTCCAGACTCTAACGTGCTCAAATTTGTTGGGGACAATATCATTCGTTAGCCTGGCGGCTCCAATCTTCGTGACCCGCTGATTACCTTCCCACATGGCTGTTCGCTTGAACAGTAGCTCGTGCGTGCTTGACAGTAGCTCATGCTTGCTGTGGCTTTAAGCGATTTCGATAAACTTTTACCCTTCTCCGTCGATGTCTAGCCTATCGGCGCCTTACGCTTGAGTACATGCGCCAACTATGTAGTCCCATCCATTCTTTCCCTGGTCTGAAGATCACTACTTCTGCACATAGTCAGACAAAAAAATGCGTATCCGTTGTGTCCGTTTTGACAGCGTGCCTGTTATGTATTGGTCCATGCAGTAGAGAAATGAAGCGTGGTTCTTCTAGCACTACGTAGAGTATCCTTGAAAATATATAACCGATTCAGTCGACTTGAAACCCCTCCTCATCCCATTTGATCTTTCTATTGTGACGGCGTCATGAAAACCTCCTTCAGCAAGGGGGTGAGCGTTTGACGTTTGGATGACGTCCCAACATCCCCTAATATATCTAGCAAAGAGAATTTCGGGCCAAAACAAGGGCATATTAGACGTTATCTCTTCATTAAATAGTCGCCTTAAATTTAGCGATTGGAGGGCGCCGCGAAAACAGGGGCATTTAAGGATTTTTTAAGAAGAGGGGCATTTTAGAATTTTTGGGCCAAAACAGGGGCATATTAGACGTTATCTCTTATAATATAAAAATGGGCGCCCACCGGGGTAGTGCTATACTTTATACAATGCGGTGTGGTGTACGTACAAAATGCTCTCCAAATTAAATTTACTAATTTGGGCTCCAGTGAACAAAAAACGCCGAATCTTCCGCCCAGAAGGTATCCTCAGACAGTTCGCTAGTTGACGCAGCTATCGCGGCATCACATGTCAATATCTTTGGTTCACTTTGATCAGTATCCGTTTCTGAAAGAGCGAGGTCTTCAAGAGGAAAGCGACGGCGTTTTCAATAGGGAGTGGTTCAGTAGCGGCGATATGTAGAGATCTATAAGCCCAGTAAACGGCCAATAGATTGCGAGCGTTCGTGTTGGGACTACAAACGACTATCAAAACGTGGTGTCCGGTATGGGCGATGCAAGCCGCAGTGGTCCGACCTGCTGGCCCCAGCGCGCGGAGAGATCTTGCGTCAGATTGGAGAAGAGCTGCGTAGCAAGCAAGCGCGACGCATTGAGTAAGCTTCTCTCGCTAGAAATGGGCAAAATTTACGTTGAGGTAAGTATTTTAACGTAGTTATGTTTATCTCGTGTAGCTGATGGATCGTTTCGCTTTGCTATAATTTGGTAGGGTTTCGGTGAAGTGCAAGAAGCAGTAGATATTTGTGACTATGCAGTGGTCTCAGTCGTACGATCAGTGGATCAGTGCTCGCGTCCGTGCGTCCAGGTCACTTCATGATGGAGCGCTACAATCCGCTGAAGGGCCATGTTGGTCTCGGCACGGCTTTCAACTTTCCTTGTGCGGTCTTGTTTTGGACCGCAGCGTTGAGTATGGTGTGGAGATTTAAAAGCCCTCTGAGTCACATTCGCTTCCATCGGTGGCGTGCACCAAGATTATTGCCGACGTGCTGGAGCGTAACAGTTAATATATTGGTATAGTGTCTTCCGATGTCATTTGAGGGTGCTTTTATCCCTACGTAGCTACTTCAAATTGCCTAAAGCGTTATGGCTACTGAAGAACTAATGAGGCGTCTACCTTCCTCTTTCACTTTTTCGCTCGTTGACGGAATCCTATCATCTATTAGATTCATGTCGTGTACCTACTCGAAATACTGTGCATTTGAATGTAGTCCTTCAAGTCCTCATTGCTACTGCATCTACAAAATGCTTCTAGATGTGCTCATCATGGCTGCCACTCTTCCGAATTGATTTACAATTCAACCTATTGGTCCAAACAAAAATATGCGGGAGACAGCGGTAGTGCAGGATGTAGAGGTGGTGCAGGTTGTTTGGTGTAAAGTCGGTGGTGAGTGGAAGAACTGGAGGTAAATGTGGTGCATAGACTAGCTGGGTTAACCTGGCGCTAGGCGCATGCCCTATACTGTAATCTAATACCCGAGTGCCCTCCCCCGGTGTGTAGGTCGATGGGCGCCCTAAATATTAATAATAAATCATAGTTACGCATCTAATAAATCATACTTCTGCATCCACACGAGGAATAAGGAAGAACAGGGAGTGAACGTGTTGCATATACTATATGGGTTAACCTGGCGCTATGCGCATGCCCTATACCGTTGTGTACTACCCGAGTGCCCTCACCGTTGTGTGGAAGGTACCCCCGGTGTGTGAATAGTACCCCTGGTGTATGTATAAAATACCCCTGGTGTATGTATAAAATACCCCTGGTGTATGTGGATAGTACCCCGGTATGTGAGGAGGGCGCCCATAATAATAATAGAAAAAATCTAATGCGCCCCCCCATTTTGGCTAATGCGCCCCCCCAAATGAGAATTTCGAATATTTTTTCACAAAAAGTTAGGAAAGCGCTATTTGCCCCCCCATTTTGGCTATTTTCCCCCAAAAAATTATTTCAGCCAATCAATTCGTACTAAAGATAATGAGCTCAAACAGCCACACAGCAGCAACCACCGACACATGACAACGTTGTCTTCATCATCCCACCGCCACCGACGATATGGGTACAGTTTAACGACGGCATTCAAATGGACCTCACGCCGTCTCCAGCGCTATATCTGCAGTCCGTGCTCAATGGCATCCCGCTGTTCAGATCGGCATCCGGTAATGGCTTTTTTCAGAGGGCGCAGGAACAACAGCACGGGCCGCCGCCAACTAGCAAACCTTTTCTGGTTAAGGTACCTGTGAAAGTTTGGACGCAAGAAATGGAGAAGACGGAAAACCAAAAGGAATGTGTCATTTGCTTGAGTGACTATGAGAAAGATGATACAATCATTTCTCTTCCGTGCGGCCACACCTTCCACAAGGGTTGTGACCTAAGATGGCTCCTGGAACAGAACGTGTGCCCTACCTGCAGATATCAGCTGCCAACACAAACAGAAGTTTCCACATCTCAATCAGAGCAACCAACGACTGCTGGAACGATTGCTGGAACGGAGACGGAGCAGGAGCCTTCTATGCCAGACACAACTTCAACCGTCACTGGTGTGAGCCGCCAGCGGCCGACGGAGACGTTTTGTCCGCGAGAAGTTCGTCAGCGCGTGAACGAGCCAGCACCAGTAGATGACGTCGTAGATTTGGACTTCAGGCTAGAGCAAGAAGCTGACCGTTTTATGAAGGAAGAGATGGCGAATAGCGAGCTTGTTTCACATGATGATGGCATCGAAATTAACGATAGCGATATAGCAACGAGACATTAAGTAGCTGAATTGTCCAGGACAAATAGATTTGTACTATACTGAAAAGTAAATTTGTTGGACCCCCCTCTCCGCTGTTGTTGCTTGAGCACATTATCTTTAGTGCAAATTGATTGGCTGAAATAATTTTTGGGGGGGGGGCGCATTAGCCAAAATGGGGGGGGGGCGCATTAGATTTTTCCTAATAATAATAATAAATCATAGTTACGCATCTACTAAATCATACGTATGCATCAACATGAGGAAAATGGAAGAAAAGGGAGTGAATGAGGTGCATAGACTAGCTGGGTAAACCTGGCGCTCGGCGCGTGCCCTATACTGTAGTCTACTACTCGAATTCCCACCCCCGTTGTGTGTAATAAGTACCCCTGCTTTATGTGCAAGGTTCCTGGTGTAAGTGGATAGTACCCCCGGTGTGTGAGAAGGGCGAACGTAATAATAATAAATCATTGATACGCATCTAAAAAATCATACTTATGCATCTACTCAAGAATGGAAGAACAGGGAGTAAATCGGGTGCATAGACTAGCTGGATTAACCTGACGCTAGGCGCATGCTTTATACTGTAGTCTACTACCCGAGTGTCCTCCCCCTTTTTGTGTGAAAGGTAACCCCGCTGTTGGGTTAGTACCCCTGGTTTATGTGGAAGGTACCCCGGGTGTAGGAGAATAGTAACCCCGGTGTGTGTCGAAAGACGCCCTAATAATAATAATAAATCATAGTTACGCAACTAATAAATCATACTATGCATCTACATGAGGAACATGGAAGAACAGGAAGTGAACGTCGTGCATAGATTAGCTGGGTTAACCTGGCGCTAGGCGCATGCGCTATATTGTAGTCTATTACCTGAGTGCCCTCCCCGTTGTGCGGAAGGTACCCCTGATGTATCTGGATAGTTACCCCGGTGTGTCGAAAGACGCCCTAATAATAATAATAATAAATCATAGTTACGCAACTATAAATCATACTATGCATCTACACGAGGAATATGGAAGAACAGGGTGTGAATGTGGTGCATAGATTAGCTAGGCTAACCTAGCGCGAGACGGTTTCGCTATATTGCTGTCTACAACCAGAGTGGCCTCCCCCGGTGTATGTGGAAGGTACTCCTGAAGTATGCTGATAGTACCACCGGTGTGTGAGGAGGGCGCCATAATAATAATAATTAATCATAGTTACGCATCTAATAAATCATACTTATGTATCTACACGAGGAATATGAAAGAACAGGGTGTGAATGTGGTGCATAGACTCGCTGGGTTAACCTGGCGCTCAGCGCATGCCCTATACTGTAGTCTACTACTCGACTGCCCTCCCTCGTTGTGTTTGAAGGGTAACCCCGGTGTGTGTAGGAAGCACCCATGGTGAGTACTACCCATATGTGGATAGTACTCCCGGTGTGTGAGGAGGGCGCCCTAAAAATAATAACAAATTATAGTTACGCATCTAATAAATCATACTTATGCATCTACACGAGGAATATGGAAGAACAGGGTGTTAATGTGGTGCATAGACTAGCTGAGTAAACCTGGTGTGGTGAAGAGCAGATGTAATTTTTTTACTAGCATGTACCAGTGTACCATTGATCAAGTTGGAGCGATCGGGTTGGCTGAAAGGGGGGGGATATCTTGGAGCAACCTTGTGTCTGGAGTGTTAAGAACGCAGATATAGGTGAGTCACACGATTTTTCATGTACTTTAAATATTGATTTTTAATTGGATATTAAATATAGTGTTCGTTTTTCTTGGTTTGCATAAGTCGCCGCTCCTACCGCGGAGTTATTGGGAGCAGAGGGTTGACACGGTCTCCTCTAGCTCAACTTTCCCGGCAAGACACACGAGTGTCCCGGAAGTCCAACGACGGGAAGCGATCCTCTACCCTTCACTCACACCTCACGCCCCACACGTTTGGAACGTTTTATCATCATTTGTATTGGCTAGGTCCCCCCCATCGCATCTCGCGATCTGCCCCAGACTATTGGTTGGGTCTACGCATCGGGTTCCGCGGTCCGCCCCGAAATTTCATTGGCTGGGTCCCCACACTGCTACGAGCAGTCTGCCCCAGATTATTGGTTGGTTCTCCACACCGCTTCGCGGTCTTGTGGTGGAGTCCGGTTCGAAATCGAACACCGAAGTGTCTGGAACTTGACCACCATCGCGCCCAGCCGACCAACTTACGGGAGGGGGTACCCCGGAAACTTTCGCCTGTGTGCCGATCGGGCGACCGATCAGCACTGCAGGGCGCCGAGTTGGATTTTTCTTCATTCATCTCACCTTGTGTACCCATTGGTGTGGGTGGTTACACACTCGGTGGACCGTCGCTTAGTAGGGATCTTGGTAGGTACCGATAAGGTGTACCGTTTCTGGGGTACTTGAACCGAAAACCAACGAAAAGATAATCCAATATGCCCGATATGGAGCGGAAAAATCGTCACTCCAAATTCGGGGAATATCTGGGGCTTGACTGCACACAGCAGTGAGTAACCCAGCCAATATCTGGGGAAGATCGAAGATCGCGATGTGGAGATCCAGCCAATACGAAAAAGAAGCACGTTACAAACGTGTGGGGTTTAAGGGGGTGAGTGAACGTAGTGAGTGCTTCCCGTCGTGGGACTTCCGGTGGAGCTGTGTCCTGGCCGGGAATAAATGAGCTAGACGGGACCGTGTTAGCCCTCTGCTACCAATAACTCCTGCGGAGCGGCGACTTTATGCAACCCAAAGTAAACGAACACTATATTTAATATCCAATTAAAATCCAATATTTAAACTAAATGCAAAACCGTATGCCTCACCTTAAACCTGCGTACCTTAAACTCCAAACACACGATTGGCCCAAAACACTCCATTCTTTTAGCCAACCCGATCGCTCCGACCTGACAACTGGTACACTTGTACATGCTAGTAAAAAATTTCAATAGCACTTCACCAGTCAGCCCCAAGTTTTCTTTGAATTTAAGGTGACGATTTCCGCTCCATTCGCCGACCGGATTGTTTGATTTATCTTTCGTTGGAAAATTGGTACATTTTACCCCAGAAGTGGTACCCTCCATATCGGTAGCCATCAAGACTCATACTGCGCGACGTCCCACCGAGTGTGTTACCACTCATACCAATGGGTAAACAAGGTGAGAACTCAGAAGCTAAATCAGATCAGGCGTCCTGCAGTGCTGATCGGTCACCCGATCGGCATACAGGCGAATGTTCGCGGGGTACCCCCCCCGTATGTTAGTCGGCTGGGCACGATGGTGGTCGAGTTCAAGACACTTCGGTGTTCGGTTTTGAACTCGACTCCACCACAATGATGCGCGTGCCCGGATCACTTGGTGACCGTGGATATCACCGCTATTTCTCGCAAAATATGAATTTTTCAAGTTTCGGTATGGATTCACTCTGGAGTGGACACAAGAAACACTTATCGCCTTGTGTTCTATTGGTTGGAAAGGATGGCGATGTTCGATCTGGTCAAGGGGAGGATCAGATCGAAATTAATGAAGTTACGACTCCCCATACTGCTCCTGGCGGAGCCGATCGACACAAGGAGCGCTTATCGCCTTGTGTCGTGGTCGTGGAAAAGGAAAGCGATGTTCCATCTGGCCAGGTGGAGGACAAGATCGAGATTAATATGTTTATTCCTCCCCATAATCCTCCAACTGGAGCCGATAGGGACTATAGAAAGTCTTGCTATAGTTCCGGGAAGGATCAGGAGTCTGTTCCTGATCCTACTTATTTCGATGTAAATTGCATAATGTGGAAAACACTATGGGGTAGGATTATCCTGATCCGCCCAAATTATCTATGAATAAACCTAAGCAGAGGCTCGCGATGCTCTCATATGATGACGACTTGGAAGAAAATTCGTCGATTGGTGATGGGGTTGTTGATGACAAGGAGCTGACCTAGATGTATTATGTCTACGAATTAAAGAAATTTATTCACGAAATTGAGGTCACGCGAATCGTCAACCCCCAAATTCCGGATCAATTTCTTGGCCCTACAACTGAACGGATTTCCTCGGATCGACCGCTGGTGAAGAATTTTCTAACGATGTTGGATTAGGTCGGGATGAAGGTGCAGAACATCAGTGGTGTCAGCAAGTTGTTTGAGATCGATACATGTAAGCTAAAGTTAGCGATGTTGACCTTACACGACCATTTGGTGCCGTTGGAGGGGGCAGTGCGCCCCCTACCCCCACAATTGCACTGGAAGCCCCGAAACTCGCTGAATCACTTGGAGAACGTTCACTATCTGATAACAGCTCGCTTTACGGGTCTCCACCTTCCTCTAAGTACTCGTCGGAGTTGGAGGTCGGTGTGGAGCGGATTACTATGGGTCATAGCACAGTCGCACGGAGCATAACAGGACGTGCGGCAGCGTGGGGAGGCATGCCAGGGGCGCTCACAGGTATCGACACCCTCCAAAAAGGGCCCAGTCACCTCGCCCGCAACTGAAGGAAGCATGCAGGCCATGGCTGAGTCAATTATGAAGCGTTTTATTGAAAATAAGGGCCGATCATCTTAGCGCCCTCATGCACCAAGTCGACCAGTCCGAAAAAACGACGCTGTTTACGCGGATGTCGATGCCCAGGGGCGCTCACAGGTATCGACACCCTCCAAAAAGGGCCCAGTCACCTCGCCCGCAACTGAAGGAAGCATGCAGGCCATGGCTGAGTCAATTATGAAGCGTTTTATTGAAAATCAGGGCCGATCATCTTAGCGCCCTCATGCACCAAGTCGACCAGTCCGAAAAAACGACGCTGTTTACGCGGATGTCGATATGGAGTCGGTAACATCGTCAGATAAGGTGTTTGAAGGTGATGGAGTGGTTTTTAAGGCGAAGCGCAAGTCGTATCTATCACGCATTTTCCGATCTACAAGTAGCAGCGATTTCGACATGGAGTTGACTGGCGAAATTGACGGTGACTATGGTGGTACGGGCGTAGTCACGACGCGCAAGGCGAACTTATCCTCGACCACGACCTTTGATTTAGGTTCAACGGCGATCCCAATGATTCGTATGGCTGCAACCACTGAGTTGAAGGATTTTACGGGCAAAGATGCTGATGAAGAGCAAGACCGATCGTGGTTCAGCCGAACGAAGTCCGCCTTCCTCCGTGATCAGACGCCGAACAAAGAACGGTGTCTGATCTTCCGAGATCTGATGAATGGACCGGCTTCGAATTGGATCCAACAGTAACGTCGGGATCCCGGTCTGATCGAAACCTGCTATGTATGGAGTTTGAAGGGCAGTAGTGCCACTCCAACTTTTCTACTGCTAAGAAGTATCACCACATGAGGGGCGATGAAACGCCTCCATCTACTCAACGTGGCCGCGATTCGTGCAGGGATCCGAATCAAGGAGACCGTTCCACCGACCGGCGCTGCACAGGAACATGTGGACCACTTCATCAGTACGATAGACGATCAGGAGTTGGCCGATCAGCTGACCTTACTGCGTATCAAGGACGTGGGAGAAGTAAAGCAGACACTACGTATGTTGCGCCACTCGCGCAGTATGAGGACGAAGGTTGCAGTCGGATCGAACCGATTCTGATCAAGGACGCAAGCCGATATAGTGAAGAGGCTGATGCCAACACCGGGTAGGAAGAGGAGAGTAGTCGTTGGTTCAGCCTGGAGTCAGACGAGGAGCAGTACCGTCACATTTTCGCAGTATGAACTGAGAGACCGACCGATGTCAAGCCGTGCTGAACGGAAGGGAAGAAGCGACAACAAGTCAGACCCAGATTCGCCACGGAAGAAGTTCACGCACTGCGTATCGACCAAACATGATGATCGGGGCTGCTGGAAAAGAATTACCTGCAAGAAGTGTGAAATACGCGGCCTCCCTACCGATCACGGGTTGTTTGGATGCAAGGCGTGTGTTGAAATTCACGAATATGAACATTGCAAGATGGAAGAATTTCTTAACCAGATGCACAAGTAGACAAGCATGCCGGAATGTTGCCACCAGATATGAAGAAGATGTTAAACTAGGTCGCTCGCCAGGTTGAAATCTGGGTCGAGCCGAGCGATCTACGTTTATCATCTTTGCATATGTCGGAAAGGACGGCAACTCAACAGCAAAAAGGACGGACGATATGAATCATCCGATTTACAGTCTTACGACTGATGAATATTCCCGATAGAAGGTCGTTATGCAGTTGGAACTGCTGCCTGGTGAATCACGCGTATATTGGAAGTATCACGCTCCCGATAAATGGTTGAGACAGGAGAAAGCCTGTGGGTAGATCAACAATGAAAAAGGGACGATGTTATTTGACTCTGGAGAAAAAGTCTCGATTATCGATTCCGCCTTTGCTCGTAAGGTCGGATGCCAAATTGACTATGCACAGAGACAAGAATGCGTCGGAATTGGTGAAAATTCCTACATGACTGAAGGGAGAACGCGTGTCAAGGTTACTTTATGTGGTTCATTGGATTATTTTTTAGCGCCTGGGTCGGCAAGTTGACCGGACAGGATGCGCTCATTGGCATGGATTTTATGTTGCCGGCAGGTATACGTCTCGATTTGTCCCATGGAGTACTCACGCTTCCGGACGAAGCCCATATCCAACTGGCTGGTCGAAGCCCCTTATAAGTATCACACACTGATCTGGTAAGATTGAACCAGGATATCACTATTCCTGTGGGTCGATCGGGTGATATCCCAGTGGATAAAGGCTACCGAGCGAGGAAGTTGTGGGTAACCATTGGTGAACAGTGGGTATAAACGTTTATGAAAAGTGGAAGCCGAAAATATTACGTACGGATTACTAACATTGGTGACAAACCGCTGATGTTAGGAAATAATACGATCGTTGGTATGTGGCTGGCCGAAGGGAAAGTACCAAGGAATATGGGGTTTATTTCAATTGGATGAAGACGATACGTTGAGTGGCAAGCTTGGCATATAAAGCTACCACCGATCTGGTTAGTGATGATGAACCGGCAGGAGAAGACCCCTCACCTTTGACGGAAAGGCCGGATCACGTGACACCCAAGATAAGCAGAATGTTATCAGCACAGTTACCCGATAGAGTGGGCTCACAGGCAGTTGTGCCGAGAGTCGTCAACACAGTTGCGTCACGATATCGGGTGACAGTGGAACCGATGGTAGATGGGGGCGGTCGAAGTATTTTTAAAGACGAGCTTAATGGCGTTTCCACCCAAGTTGATATCGCAGAAGGACAGCCCGTGGATAGGGAACATCATTGAACGGTTGACAGGGGCGGACTAAGCGAAGTCATCTCATCGGATGACCAGGTGTGTATACACGGGGGCGGAGAAGACTGCGTTGAAGGATCGGAGCGCCAGATGGCGGCTCCATCCGAAGTGTCAACCGATACGCTTGAAGTGACCTTAGGCAACCCGCAAGCAGGTGACCAAGTCGTCGACATCCCTGAACGGACCGATCGGCTCAAGGAAACAATGTGGAAGAAGAAATATTTGCTGATCGGGAAGGTTACTGGTTATATCGGCAGGAGTAGTGTCAAGCCGACTGCCCATATTTCCAAGCTGAAGCTGGTAGAAAAGTCAGCCAGATTCGACCCCGACGAAGTCCTATTGCCAGAAGACAGTCAAGAACGACCACCGAAGTACAATGAGTATGAAGTGGAGGAAGTACTGGGTGTCAGATCGGTCAATAATACGTGTTTTGGCCGGGCTCACCGGGAATATCTGATCTGCTGGAAGGATTGCGAACAAGAAACTTGGATCGATGAATTCGATATGAATTGTTGCGCTCTTCTAAGGAAGTCCGAGCGAAAACGAATCAACCGAAATTGTTATGGAACGATGCAAACTCATGAAGTGTAAAATCAGGACTTACAATAGCGTTGATCGGCATGTATACCGATTGACGTGAATATTTTTGATGCTTTATTATGATTACGACTATGAGTGTGTGACGATTTGTGATGAACTGGAGTGATATATCGATGGTAACAAAATGACTTAAGGATGTGGATATTTTTCGATGGCGATGTTAACGATTCTCACGTGTGGATACGGTTGGATGTGGTAAGGGTGGGTCATGATTAATGTGGAAAAAGACTACGACAGATGGTACAATCGGGTAATCTGAAATGAAGTTTGTTGTTGACAAATATGTGAATGATTACCCGATCGGCGCCTACAACGTCAAAGTTTGCGATCTCCCCATAGCCGACTGATAATCATGGCTGGATGATCCGCGATCTTGTGACGAAACTGGTTGCGCCAAGGCTGCTCCTTGTCAAGCTGAGTCAGGGCGTCCACCAAGTAGTCGATTAATGTGCCGCAGTGGTAGACGGGGTATCAAGCTACGTCTTCGGCTAGCTCCCCGGCTTTCTCTACGCGACTCTTGGCTATATGGAGGACAACTGGGTACAAGAATATGTCGATGTCACATTCTCGTGCCTGCATACCCTCCAGTATGAACTGGCAGATGGGCAGCCAGACTTCATCTTCCCGACTACGACGTTGCTTCCGCTTCTTCTGGAAAGATGCCAGATCTTTTTCCAGATTTACTCGACTGGCGGGAAGCACTAGGTAGTGCGTGGACTCCCAAATCACTTGGCTGTGGGTACCGTAAAACTGCCCAAGACGATTCAAGAACAAGCTGATCCACGGAGTCAGCGCAAAGATGGTGTTCAAGTCGGGGCGGAGTAGAACTTCCCATGGCTTGGTGTCGTACAGACGGGCGATCTGTGGTCCCGTGACAAGATCAGGTCACCACTTGGTTGAATTAGGATGACTCACCGCCAGTGGGAAAAGCCAGAAGTCAGGACGCGAAAAAGTTCGGACCCGCTGCTGCTTGGTCGGAACGGACTGGCGTAAGAGATCGATCTGCACCGGAGAGCAAAGGTCGGCAGCAGTCAGACCTAAAAGAGAAAGAGGGACATCGACCTTCAACGCTCCCAACGAGGCATGACGGTGCAGACCAGAAGTCCCAGGCACAAGAGATGGTCCAGGTGCATTGCCAGTCGGTTTAGATACTTTTTCAACGTTGGCGCCCTTCTCTTGCGCCACTTGGTGGGCCTCTAACGCTGGCATTTCAACTACATCAATGCAGCGACGACGCTGGGTGGATCGGGATCCAGATAGAGCGAGAAGTAGCTCATCAGAAGTTATAGATCCACCCTCCTAGTCTTCTCCAGGAAAGGCTGACGCTAGCTTGAGTCGGACAGTATGGGACACCAAGGTCGCTTGAATTTTCGTGGCTTGGATGGGCTTATCTGGATCCGCTGTCGCACTTGGAGGCTTCGTCAGCGTTATGACCTTCTTTTGCGGTCCTGCTGGTTTTTCTTCATATTTGGGGTCGCTCGCTATGCCCCGCGCCCTAGCGCCTCTCGCCGCGTCCTTGCGTTTCCGACTATGCTTGCGAATTTGGGGGGCGGAATTTCAGCCAATGAATTGCGAGATATTCCACCCGAGCTTGATTTAGAAATATAGCCGGTGGAATTCGACTGCAGACCCGCGAGGGCTCTCGAGGATGCTCCACAGGGAATGGAGCTAGCGATGGGCGAATTGGACAGCAGCGAAGTCAACTCATCACGGCACCGGTGAATGGTTCCCCAGAGACGGTTCGACGCTTGGGTCCAAACGCTGAGCCGACCTTGGGAGGCGTCAACTTTCTTCGTGTAATCTTCTATCGTAAGTTGCAACTCCGTGATCTGCCGCTCCAAGTCGCGCTGTTGTGAGTGCAAGAAAGACCGGTCGGGCTGATTTTCGGACCTTGCCGGGTTATCAACGCAAGCTGCTCTTGGAGATGCGATCTGCAGATCTTGAAGTGACGCAGGTTGTGACGAGCGCTGATCAGCTCCTCCAACACCGGTCGGATCTGATCAAAGTAGTTGTGTATCTGCCGGTCGGCATCAAGCAGCGTGTTCATGGTTTGGACGATATCGATTGGCAATGGATCTACATACAGAAGAAAGTGAGAACCGACTAAAGGTGGAGTTAACGGTGAAACGACATACCTTGTTTGGTTTGTTGCGGAACCAAGGCCCTGAGACGCTTAATATCGGCTGTCAAGAGTGCGCGATCAGCTTTTACGGCCTCAATCTATCTGTAGAACTGCTTTACGTCTTGGTTTAGTCGCTGGAATGAGGTGTTGACCATGGTACGCTTCTGGCGTTCGATTTTCAACTCCTGTTAGAGCGCATCGATTATTTTCTGAAGCCGATCGACCTCGACCCGGCGCTCATCTGGTTCACTGACAATCTGAGTATCGCCCGAGTCGTCGGAATGGTCAGATCGGCTAGGGACGAGAATATGTGGAGAGTGCGAACACCGATAGCCTAGGAAGACAAGTGTTAAGGAAGAAATGTGGCGATTGGAGATCAAGCGGAATGACCTGGTGTAATGGAATCGGATGGATGCATGGAAATTGGAGACTGTTTGTGAGATCAGGCCGCTACTGTTGTGCGGCTGCGACCAGACTCAGGGGCGGCTGTGGTGAAGTGCAGATGAAATATTTTTACTAGCATCTACCAGTGTACCATTGATCAAGTTGGAGCGATCGGGTTGGCTGAAAGGGGGGAGTATTTTGGGCCAATCGTGTGCCTGGAGTGTTAAGTACGCATATATAGGTGAGTCACACGATTTCGCATGTAGTTTACATATTGGTTTCAATTGGATATTAAATATAGTGTTCGTTTTTCTTTGGTTCGCATAAGTTGCCGCTCCTACCGCGGAGTTATTGGGAGCAGAGGGTTGACACGGTCCCCTCTAGCTCAAATTTCCCGGCAAGACACACGAGCGTCCCGGAAGTCCAACGACGGGAAGCGATCCTCTACGTTCACTCACCCCTCAATTGCCGATCGGATCGTTTGATTTATCTTTCGTTGGAAAATTGGTACAGTTTACCCCAGAAGTGGTACCCTCCAGATCGGTAGCCATCAAGACTCATACTGCACGACGGTCCACTGAGTGTGTTAACACTCATACCAATGGGTAAACAAGGTGAGAACTCAGAAGCTAAATCGGATCAGGCGTCCTGCAGTGCTGAACGGTCACCCGATCGGCATACAGGCGAATGTTCGCGGGGTACCCCCCCCCGGTAAGTTGGTCGTCTGGGCACGATGGTGGTCGAGTTCCGGACACTTCGGTGTTCTATTTTGAAATTAACTCCCACACTGGCGCTCGGCTTATGCTCTATACTGTAGTCTACTACTCGACTGTCCTCCCCAGTTGTGTGTAGAAGGTAACCCCGGAGAGTGGATAGTACCCTTGATGTGTGTAGATAGTAGCCCTGATGTATGATGATAGTACCCCCGGTGTGTGAGGAGGCGCCATAATAATAATAAATCATAGTTACGCATCTAATATATCATACTTATGCACCTACACGAGCAAAATGGAAGAACAGGTAATGAACGTGGTGCATAGACTGGCTGGGTTAACCTGGCGCTCGGCGCATAACCCATACTGTAGTCTACTACTCGAGTGCCCTCCCCAGTTGTGTGTGGAAGGTACCCCTAGTGAGTGTGTGGAAAGTACCCACGGTGTATGTGTATAGCACCCCTGGTGTGCGACGAGGGCGCCATAATGATCATAATAAATCATAGTTACGCATCTATTAAGTCATACTTATGCATGTACACGAGGAATATGGAAGAAAAGGGAGTGGTGCATAGACTAACTGGGTAAACCTGGCGCTCGGATCATGCCGTATTTTGTAGTCTACTACTCGAGTTCCCTCCCCCGTTGTGTGTGAAAGGTACCCCTGGTGTGTATAGTACCCCCGGTTTATGTGTATAGTGCCCCTGGTGTGTGTTGATAGTACCCCCGGTGTGTGATGAGGGCGCCATAAAATTAATAATAAATCGTAGTGACGCATCTAATAAATCATACTTATACATTTACACAAGGAATATGCAAGAACATTGAGTGAATGTGGTACATAGACTAGCTGGGTTAACCTGGTGCTAGGCGCATGCCCTATACTTGTGGTCTAGTACCCGAGTGCCCTTCCCCCGGTGTGTGGAACGTCCCCCCAGTGTGTGTCGAAGGGCGCCTTAAAAAAATATAATAAATCATAGTTACGCATCTAATCAATCATACTTATGCATCTTCATGAGGAATATTGTCTACAAAGAAGCATTGTTGCCCAATGAATTTTGAACCGGAAGTCGGGACCTGAAAAAAACTGGGGGGCGCTAGAGCGAAACCAAAAATGATAGATACAAACCAATCGCTCTCCCGATTTATTTTTTTAGATAAATGACTTCCTTTTTAGTCTCCTCCCCGCCCCGCTGGTGATTGCGCGTGTTCATTGAATTAACCGTGTCGGAGTCTGAGACTGTCTGCCGGTGTTTGCCAATGGAGAAGATCCTACATATATGATATTGAGAAAGCTATGATGAAGATTATAGACGAACTATAGATTAAATGACTAATTGATACGCAGGAAAAGTGACTAGTATAGACGAACCAAAGATGAAATGACTAATTGATACGCCGGAAAAGTGACTAGGTAATACTCCGTATGTTTAAGAAAACTTCATGCCTACTTTGTATAGTGAGAGGGGTTCAGCACCAATACCTAGTAAGGATGGAAATTTTGCGGACCGTAGTAAGTATTGTAACCGCCTTAATTGGATGGGTGTTCATAGTACAAGTTATGGAGCGGATCATAGTTTGCACCCTGAGCATCGTTGATGTGGTGAGTAGGATTTGCTGAATTTGATGAGGGAGGGAGAACTGATGTTTGATGTGGAACTATTTGTACCGGACCAAATTTGTAGGGAGAGGAAGAGGTCATCGCTGAGGCGGTTTGATGAGGGAAGTCTCCGGACAACAATTGTGAAGCGGGTGTCGGTGCAGAGCCTAATGATTGTTGATGTACCTGTGGATATCCATGCGGGGGAAGTGGTGGTAGAGAAGATAATCTTGGCGGTAACAGCTTCGTCGCGGCAAGGTTTGACCTCTGTCGTTGAAGTGTAAAGCCACTGATAACACCCAAAATGAGGAATTTTGCGAATATGAGTTGGCGGATGGGAAGGTTGTATCATGGAAGAAGGAAGATGATGAGGATATGAAAGTGCAGATTGGGGGATGTATAGAACGGTTGTTGACTTTGCGAAACACCATGATCTCATGGCTCATGGGCTCTTGGAACTGTGCTGAAGGATAGAAGCCGCTCGGAATAGTGTCAGAGTGTAGGGAATGTGTAGGATTTGGGGTGCTTGTGACAACTGGGAATGGGGGTATGGTGTTTGCGGGAAATTTTGGTATACTTTGCTTGCGGCGGAGGATAAAGGACGAGCAGCCCGAGCGGGAGGAGTGACGATAGCAGTGACTGTGGTAGCTTTCTAGGGGTAACTTTGCGACGCTTCTATTTATGTGCGGAAGTCAGGTGTGGATGCTTGATTGGGCACGTTTTACTATTGTGTCGGACGTACTAATCGCAACCACCGCATTTTGTTCATTCGCTTCGCTCGACCATTACGTTTGGCTGCCTTCTGCGCGCTTGCGAGCAACTTCTTTTGACGAGGTTTCACGACCATGGGGGGAAGCAGCTGCTGTTTCGGGATGCAATCCACTAGCTTGAAACTCTGATCTAAAAACCAGTGCGGATGGATTGAGGCAGGACTGACCCGGGCTTCGTTTCCATGTTTGATCATGAGATCTCGCATGATATGCGAACATGGTAAACCATAGTTCGAAATATGCTTCTTGTCACAGACTGAGAGTTTGAAGCTGGCGCCTTTACGCGTTAGCTCTGCAATCTCCTCCTGTGCTTCCTTGACCTCCCGATTGAGTTTTGATCTGGAGTGCCTGGAAACTAAGGGAATTACCGGAGAAAGTAATAGCTTGGAAACGTTCGGAGTTTTATTTAGTCATCTCGTTCTCTTGAAAAGGCATCTTTCCTTTTTCTTCGCACAAACTTTCTTCATTATACGGTAGATGGCGAGAAAAGACTTTCGTCTGGAGTCAAGTAACTTTTTAAATGTCTCATGAGCCCCCTCGACGCGTGAGGTGGTGATTGGACAGAAATGAAGGATGCCTATCATCCATGCAGCACATAATTTCTCTTTAAAGAGGACCATCCGGATATTCTCGATTTACTGCGCACAGGCCCTGAGAATATGCTTTTGTATTTTGACCCATTTCTTTGCAAACTTATTTTGATCATAGGCTCCCAGGAACAATTGTCTGCACTTCTTCTTGAATATTTGCCAGGTGTATTGAGTGTTCACGCCTGCTTGACTACCAATAATCTGAGCCTGCGCTTCGGTTGGAAATGCTTAAATGTTCTTGGCTTGAATGTTGGCCAGAATGTGCCAAAAGCACAGAATGTGATCGCTGTCAGGGAAAACATTCTCGATTGCATTCCGTAATACCTAATCAGCGTCCGTAATGATGGTCTTTAGTTCTATTATGATCCTGAATGACTTGAATGTATCTAAGATCCACGAAAATAATCTTCATCATCCGTATCCATAAATCAATACCCCAAGGGTAAACGTGGTGTTGGTATTTGTGTTACTGACGATATGTAACACACCCCAACACATTCTTATTGGTACGATAAGTTTGGTCGATCTGAATCACGTCGGTAGCGCTCTGGTTTTGCAGCAATTGGGGCACTGTTCTGGGAATGATAAGAAGGTGGGTTGTCTGTCCCTTGTCATTCAGCCTGGCCTGATACATGCGCTGTACGCCTGTAGCTTCCGGGCCAAAGCATCCATCTCCGGGAGCCCGCCCCAATTTAATCTTCGGTACTCTTGATTCATATTTTTCACATCCGTGTCGATTAGCTTGAAGATTTCCTTGAACTGCAGTCTTATGGTCTCCATGATATCTGCAGTTGAGTTATCGGCGGCTATCAGAAGTTTAAGCGCAGCAATTTGATTGTCCGGGCATACACGACCTTCTCTGTACGCCTGCAAGTCGTCCAGAGCAATAATTTTGTGCTCGCCTGTGGATGAAATAGTGTATCTTCCCTGGCCATCAAGTTGCTTTTCAATCAATGCCTCCCATTTGCAGTCGCAACAACGAGTAGATGTCTGACGCTGTGGGCTTCTTCTTTCAGACGCGACTTATACTCACTGGCGCGCACACATTTATATGCCAATGACTACCTTTCTTGCCAGCAAAACCTATGCCCTTCTTGAGTAAAAAATCCTTTGGCGCGACAAGCAGCATCTAAACAGCATAAGCAGCATCCAGAGAATCAAAGGTTTGTCCGCGGAAGTGATCATGATCCCAGACGATGTCTTGACAGGGGCTCCTGGTCTGAGTGGAAATGACGTTCGGGATTTGGTTTCGGTCTATAGCAAACTTCTTGACCGTCTCCCTGGACGCCTCATAATCCGAGATATCTTCAAACTCGGTGTTTTGAGTCCTCGCTAAGATGAGCGAATGGATCGGCCTCATCATCACCCAGGCTGTTCTCAATGTCGCTCTCAGACCCCTCGAAGCCGTCATCTCTTTCAGATTCCCTCTCACCGTCCGAATCGTCACCTCTGGCGGACCCGTTCACACTGTCTATATTGTCATCATTTTAGGAGTCTTCGTCACGGTCCGAGTCATGTCGTTGTCCACGTCTCCGTCAGATACATTGATGTAGAATTCGTATCTATCATTGTCGCTTTGTCTGAGTTGGAGTCAAGCGGATCGGCCTCCACTTCATTCTCGTCATCGTCGTATTGCATACTGGCGAATATGTCAACACGAGTAGGTATCACGGTCGAAGGTAGGTTCCAAAGCACTTTTGGGAATCCGACGGCGAGTGTCGTTGGCAGAGAGATAATCTTTGCGATTTCAGTTTTGAGACATAAGGAATTTCCTGGAAGCTACACTCACCGGACATATATAGTAATGTAATCGAATAATTCTTTTCACTAGAGAGTTTTGTTTATGCTGGAAAGACTCTGTATATTTCCACTGAAAGAGTGAAAGTTGTCCGATTCAAACACCTACTCAGATCTCCGGCGGCACTGGCGGGCCTGGCTAAACTTACAATCTTCTAGAACTCAGAAGGACGAGCAATAATAGGCACGGCTTGCTGCTGGACAAAACAGGAAGTCATTTAACCAAAAATAAAACGGGAGCGCGATTGGTTTGGCTCTATTATTTTTTGGTTTTGCTCTAGCGCGCTCCGAGAAAACTTTATATATCAGTATACAGTTCAACATTTATGTCTCATGCACAACCTATGACCGCCGTCTTCTATACCTACTCGTGCGTAGCACGTGCAGGGTACTTACATGGTATTGTATAACGCTCATGTTATCATGTTATGCGATGTTGTGGTGGATTAGAGTTCAAAATCGAACGCCGAAGTGTCATGAACCCGACCACCATCGTGCCCAGCCGACCAACTTACGGAGAGTACCCAGCGAACCTTCGCCTGCATCCCGATCGGGTGAACAATCTGCATTGCAGGACGCCTGGTCCGATTTATCTTGATAATTCCCACCTTGTGTACCCATTGGTTTGGGTGGCAACACAATCGGTGGACCGTCGCGCAATATGAATGTCTGTGGGTAACAATATGGAATGTACCACTTCTGGGGCAACTTGTGTCAAGGGCATAAAGTCACCCTAGACACGTCAATGTCCAACGATATTGATAATCCAAT
>CM047580.1:21898311-21929145 GCA_026184515.1 Peronosclerospora sorghi
CTTTCAACCAACCCGATCGCTCCAAACCGTTTAACGGTATACCGGTATAAACTAGTCGTAAACTTTCATCTTCACTTCACCACAATGTTATTGTGGCCAATATCATATGTTTTTTATTTGTCCTGTTCTTATACCTAGTAGAATTTTCAAGCAATGTTGCAGTATGAAATGCATTGCTACTCTCCTCGTCGGTTCTTCACTTATGATAATTTTAATTCGCATCTTCAACTTGAAAACCGGGCACAACACACTCGTTGTCTTATCCTTGTTAAAAACTCTGCGTTATATACCGGTGATTGGGTCGGTTCGACCTCCACTCGACGACTGCGGTCACACAACCCGTTTGCTCCGGTCATACCCCTTCTACTACGATAACATCCCCCCTCACATAAAAGGGATGTACCCAGGCTCTCCTTAAATAAATTACTAATGTACTTTGGCAATGTTATTTCCACACCCCAAATTTACTATTTCCACACACCCGTTGCTAGGCACACATCCCCATAATAAAGCGCCCTTAATATACATATATTATTTATACCCATCGAAGTGTGTGTTAAGTGTGTGTGTGGAAATAGTAAGTTTGGGGTGTGGAAATAACATTGCCCATATATATAGGATCGCCCTACCCGCACCCCCCTCCACCCTAGGGGCACCCCACGTGACTTTCGACCAATAGAAATATTAATATACAGAGGCCTGGTTATTAATGAAGCTATCATTATATTAGCACCCCAGTCTTCAACCAATGAAGACGCATGTCTATTTTTGCAAGAGCTCAACTGTTGGAAATTTTTGGCGGAACTCTTTTAGTTTATTTTCTTTCATTACGGAATTAGTGGGACGATATTACGCTACCAGCTTTCATCTGTAAGAATCGGGGATCCGACATACTGAGACTAACATATATTCCCTTTAGCCGTAATTGAACATGTAGTGAAAGAACGTCTGTGAGCAATAAATGCAAAGAAATATATGAACATAGTTGTACTTTTACTTACATGTTCGGTTTCCTGAAAGGACTACAGATAGACAAGGCATCGTACTTCTACACTTCGATTAACTACTAGCGATAGCACATCAAACGGACAGGGATTTAAACTGAACAGTTGCAAAAGCAAGGCGTCGACGCATAAAATTCGATCGAGTCTTGCTATTGTTGATTGGTACCACGTGTGGTAGCCACAATATCATTCCTGAACTTGCCAACACCAATCAGTCAATATTTACCATGGCGTACTGTGCCACCCTCAAGACTCCAGAATTCGATGCAAACCACCCAAAGAATCGAATCAAGCATTGGCTCTTCCAGTCACGCCGTCGACCACCGTCCATGTCTTGCGTTTCTTCATCACGCTGGGCGTTGCCTTGTTCATTTTTGGCAATATTGCGACTTGGGCTCCAATGTACGAGCTTCAGCTTGTTAATACCATGATGAAGTGGTGGAAAGGCTATCCGAACATGATAGCCACAAGCGGTGGCCACAACCATCTGCTTCTGGACACTGGTATTGGTCGCAACATCACCGAAACTGGTCACACTGAAATGATCCACCCCACGTTCCTCTTCATCTTTTGCATCGTTCCCTTCGTTGTCAGCGTACTCCTTAATGAATACTTACGACACATCAGCACGGCTAGATGCTTGACGTCGACGCTAATCTGGCGCCTTGCAATGCAAATGCGTCGTAAACCAAAACTTCCGGTGCTGGGTGTGTCTCGCTTCTAAGTGGGTGAGTGGATCGTCGGGTCCTCTACCTGCTCGGCGGTAACGCCCTCTGTTTTTGGTTCCAATGGGATCGCCGAGTTGACAAAGCTACGCGAGAGGGTAGGTAGGTAGGTAGGTACCTCTGTAAGGATGTAAGCGCTTTTTTAACCAATATATACTATTAGTAGCAATATTCATCTCTGTTGGTCGAAAGTCACGTGGGGGGTGCCCCTAGGGTGGAGGGGGGGGGGGTGACCGGAGCAAAGGGTGTGTGTGTGACCGCACGCTCTCCCTAAACTTAGTGTCATGATGACTGCTCTGTCTGTATCTATGACAGCTGGGTTGTTACCTGTTTGTGGCATAGAATACTCGTCGCAAAGTAGCGCTGGCTCGACGAATAGAAAGTCCAAAAAAGAAATACCCCCATCCTTGACGACGCAGCGCTTTGCCATTCAGTCACTCTCGGATCCTACGTCCGTCTCCCACTACCATTTGCACCTCTTTCTCTAAGTAGTTCCGACTCCAAGGGGCACTTCCTCTCCATTCCGCTTTGTGTTCTTCGTATAGAGGCATTGCTCGGTCTATTATTGCGTCTCATGAAAATGTGGCATCGTCTCGTTGGTCTTCTATGTTTCGCATCTTGTTCCGCGTCGACTGCCTATCGCGTCAACAAAGTACCGGTAATGTCGAACGAAACGTCCTCGGATTCGTCTGCCTTTTCTAAATCCACTAGGGCCACTCTGGCCACGAAGGTGCCGTCAAGTGCTGATTGGCACATGTCGCCTGTCACGGTCATACAAGCTCGTGTGCAAGGTGACGCGCCCGTGTGGAACAAACGTGCACAAAGGTGGCTCTCGAAATATGGCAACACGACGGAACTCGCGTATAGGAACAATCTCGACACGGTCAACACGGCGTCGGTGGAAGGGGCGTTAATGTACGTACAGGCGGAAGGGATCAATGTGAACGAACAGTCGGTCAAGTGCGAGCGGAAAAACAAAATGCAATATATTGTGTTCTACCAAGTGACAATTGTCCAGCCCACGTACGGAATCAAATATTACGAGAATCACACGCCCCCCGAGTATGGTAAGTTTGTGGCCATGGATGGTGCCAAGTGCACGGACCAGGGCAGTGACCTGTCCGAAGATTGCAAGGTGTACTACGGTCTAGACGGTGAGATGAAGATTGGCCCCATGGTGGGCAGCACCTTGCAGACAACGGACCCTCGTGCACCATACGCTTACAATCATTGGTTCTCGTACGCCAATTCCTGCGCACAGAAGCTACGTGAAGACAAGACGGACGAGTGCCGTGCCGAATACCCTGGTGGACTTTGTCCTCTCGGTGTCGAGCCTGATGGCAAAAATTGTACCTTTAGCTACACGATTCTGGGCTTCCTCAATCTGGACGATCTCGTTGGGATCACGGACATGGGCTATCGTAGCTATAAAGAATTTTGTGAGGATGGTGGTATCGAATTCAAGGCCACGAACACTGGCAAGGGCTTTGACGTTGACGAGTCGATTGACTTTTGGAAAGATCCTGGAGACAAAGATGCTAACACTGAGCGCACGCAAAAGATGATTCGGATGTACAACGCCATTGCGAGCAGCAGTGCGTACATGAAGCCTTTACCCTCAATTGCAAAACTAACGGCATCGAATCCAAAGTGCTACCAGAATAGTGCCAAGTGCGCTAATGCTCCGTATGGTTGCAGACGATCTCTCTACTCGCAAATCTGTTCGGTCTGCTCGTCGTCCGATCCTTGCGAAACTGGTAACTTCAAGTTTCCAACTCTAACACTTCCTTCCAACTCGTCCACCTCTTCGTCGGGGAAGACATCGAATGATATTTCGCAGGATACTGGTTTTAGCCCAAGCTCATCCCAATCTAGACTTCGCCCTGAAACGTCTGGAATGACCCTACACAGCTCTCAAAATACCTCAGAGAGAACGAGCGCCAGCGACAAGGCCAGTAACAATGCTGGACTGGTGGCAGCGACGTCGAGTCTCGTGACATTTATCGCTCTTGTGGCTAGCAGTTGGTTATAGATGGCAGTCGTATTTGGGTTCTCGTATAGTAAGGCAACAAGATACTGAAGTCAGGCAACGACACGAAAGAACGTCAACGTTGAAGCTTTTCTTAGCAAGCCTTGCCATGACGGAAATAATCATAATGATATAAATATAGAGAGTCAGGACAAGACCGTTCATTTCAGAGGGTGTGAGTGCTGGTCGTTTGTGACTTACAGCAAGCACTTGCGCAAAATTGTTTCCTGCCTTCGTGTCGAATTGAATGTAGCCATTGGGAGTTTTAGGCGGTTCTTCTTTAGTGTGGGTCACACAATATTTTTTTGCCATTCAAGTCGTTTGGATAAGACATCTATGAATTAATAAAGGTAGAACATTAGTCGCGTCTTATCATTGGTTTAGAGATGAAATGTAAATTCGAGATACAGATTGGCTTTAAATGTGGGAAGGTTTCAAGTTTAAATTACCTAGAGAGATTAAGGCTTAGCAATTTTTCTAGGGGAATGTTAAATCGCCCCCCCCAATTGTTAATTCGACCCCCCCGCCCATTTCTACACATCGATGTAACAATGCCCTTTTTATATTGTAAATAAGTTAGAGCTACTTACTCACGCAATTTAACAGTGCAAGGATATAACAGCACGCCTATTACACATGTTAGCACTTTGTAGTCCTTCTTGACGACCACTGACAAGTTTTGCTAGTTGTCTAGCAGAGCCTAGGGCGTGAAGGAGGCATTGGTTAGGATGATCCAGCCCAAGTACCTATGTGGGGTTACTCGTGAGGAGCTGCCCGGTTGCCGGGTCCTCACTTATCACAAACGTGTGCTGTTGCAGCATGGTTCCAATGCAAACTAACTTATCACTACCCCAAGCATTTGCGCTAATTGCGTTCCGAGTGAACTTCGCACGTTCCATATTCATTGAAACAGTTGTTGAATTTCATCTCGGACTGTTCAGCCAAAATTTTCTCGTAACCTTTGCCTAAGCTCCTGGGTGTTTGCTTTAGTTGTGACTCCTTCCTGTGTACTTTGCCATTGAAAAAGAGTTAGTGTTCCTTCTTTATGCTCTTCTTCAACCCTGACCTGCTTTATGCGTCTCATAACTTGTGTCTCAGTTAACAATAAACTGGTACTATCCATGTGTCCCGATGTGTGTGTGTGGTTATTTTCCGCCAATTCACTCCTCCTTTGTTCTTTATTCTGTAGACGGTCACTGGAAGGCTGTTGCAATCCTCTGCGACAGGTAATCGATATTTCCACCTGATCTATTATTACATCGTTTTTCTCGCTTATATAACATGCACTAGTGCTACTTAACTACTCCTCTCGAAAGAAATATTGATAGAGCGTCGCCGCGAAGGGGAAGGTTGCACGTGAACCCCTCGCAACCGGAAGTTTCCTCCCCAAACTGGAATCTATTGTGGCCGGGACCAGGATGGATAGGGAAGCGGGACCAACCGGGCGCGAGATGGCCTCCCCGCTAAGAAGAAACATTTGGGGTGTAACTCTTCCTCTCCCAACACTCTCTCTGTTGGGTACCGTCATTAATCAACTCATCTGTACACTGTACCCATGATTGCGAACATCTACCCCGCACTTTTTCTACAAAACCTGTGCAAGACTACAAGACAGCCTGTTCTGCCGATCTAATAACAACGAAATTGACAGGACAACTTTGACCTATGAGCGCAATCGATCTATCGGTTGTAAAGTTTTCACGTTGGTTTTGCAGCACATCATGTTGTGTTAGAATTGTTGAATTGCATAGTTGATAGCTGAGCGGAACAAAATCCCGACATACATTTTCCTAAGAGATTTACAAATAGCTAACACGCAATCTCGTACTACGCTGTGTACGCAAGAAAAATGTCGCGAAGTGACCGTAGGAGATTGATTGCATCCTGTAGCTTTCAGCAGTTTGCTTGCGTTTTATCCATCAATAAAACATCTTCCCTTGTGTCGTGAATTTACAGCATGAGACATTTCCAACTTTCATGCACTCAGGTGTATCGGAGGTGCTGAAACAATAAATTTCAAGATCCCTAGGCCGTGACTGGTCACCCAACAGTTCCAAGTGCAAGACTCCAAACCGTAAAATGGCATGTTTGCCTTGAATAGTATCAAGGACGAGATCTGTGTTTACTCTCATCTGTACTGCTAAATCCCGCCAAAGCTGCAGGAATAAAGGTACGTACATTTAGGAGCATTTGCTCATCCGGTTTTCTTCGAATACTGGAACATTTCGTATATCTTTAACACCTAAGTAACATTTCCAGAAGCTGACGTAAGTCGTACCTCTTCGTAGTAGTCGTATGAGACGCTTGCTCGTTGCACACCCGGGTCCGGGATGTGTAGAAATGGACGGGGGGGTTCGAATTAACAATTTGGGGGGGGTGGTCGATTTAACATTCCCCTTTTTCTATTTCCAAAATATAAGGTAAAAAATCACGATCAAGCACCGTAGGCTGCAAACGCCGTCCGCGAACAAAGCCCTCTTGTATCGTGAGCTAATAAGCGCCGTCGTGCAATTATCTTCGTGAAGATTACATGAGGGAATTGGAGTAGTACAATGTGGAGAATGTGTGAAACTCATGTCACCGTTGTGGCTATTGCAGCGTTTCGAAATAGTGGAACCCCATTGGCTGTTTATCTCTTCAGTTGCATGTTTATGTGGTGAAACGGACTCAAGAATTTTGGTCGTTTTGCGTCAGCAGCACACCTATCGGCTTATCGGAGATCGGATTGGTGGAAATCAAGGAGGCTTTTGGGCCAATCGTGTGCAAGAGGTGTCAAGAACACGGATTTTTGTAAATCACCTGATATTGCGTGTACTTACATATTTTCATGTGTGTATATATTGGGGACCGTAGGGAGATAGTTTTGGTTAGTCGTTAATTTTCATCCTTTAACACTCAACAAGAAGTCGTTTCTTCGCACCGTACATCAGTCGCCTCTGCAAGCACCAGAGTGTTTGGAAGAAGAGGGTTGAGTAATCCCCTCTAAGCTTGTTATACCCGGCCGGGGCGTGTCATAGACGCACTTGGCCCGCCGAAAGTCCCTCGACGGGAGTACGTATTGGTCGTCTTCGTAAGCGTAAGTTACGCACGTTTGGAACGTGTAATCAAGTTATTGGATTATTTCGTGGAAATATCGTTCGTGGAGTTTATCACGTTCTCATTGGATCCCTATATTGAAGTATTGGACTTTTATTCTCGTATTGGTTGGGCTCTACGATCTATTGAGCGATCTGCCCTTTGAAGTACATTTACTTGGAGTATAACTGGTCTGCCCGTACCCAGGGTGAAGAGTTCCGCCCAGGGTACATTACCCAGCACGGTCTTACGTTTTTAGACCTCAAGTCTATTCCCAGCACCGATCCACCGAGTGTGGGACCAGCCCATTCCATCGGGTACACAAGGTGAGATGAAGAACGAATCGGACCAGGCGTCCTATGCTGATGATCGGTCGTCTGCTAGCAGCGGACGATCAGATCGGATCGTAGGCGAAGGTTCGCGCACGCGGTACCCCCCCCGTAAGTTGGACGGCTGGGAACGATGGTGGTCAGGCTCTCGACACTACGGTGTTCGATTTTGAATTTTACTCCGCCACAATGTTGCGCGTGCCCGGATCACTTAATGACCGTGGATATCACCGAGATGATATCTCGAGAAGATCGATTATAACGAGTTAAATGTGGAATCGTTCTGGAGAGGACATAAGGAACGGCTATCGCCTTATGTTCTCGTTGTCGATAAGGATGGCGATGTCCGATCTGGCCGGGTGGAGGATCAGATCGGGATTAATAAGTTTTTTCCTCTCCATAAGGCTCCCACCGGAGCCGATCGGGACTATAGCAATTCTTGTTATAGTTCCGGAAAGGATCAGGACTTTTCTCCTGATCCTTATGCATTTGAATGAATGTTTTGATGAAAAGAAAATTAAAGATGAAAACGAATTGGAGGCTGATCGGAACTATCCGATCCGTTTTCCCAAGGTCCCCAAGCAGAGGCTCAGAATGCTGTCCGATGAAGACGACTTGGAAGAAAAGTCGCAGGTCGGGGATGGGGTTATCAAGGAAGAAGACCTGACCAGGATGTATTACATCCACGAGTTAAAGCTATTTACTCGTGAAGACCAGGTCATGCGGATCTTAAACCTCCAGATCCCCGATCGCCTTCTCGGACCAACCACCGAGCCGATCCAGAGCGATCGTCCTTTGCTATTGGTGAAGAACCTGCTGGCGATGTTGGCTGAGGTCGGCATAAAAGTGTAAAACCTCGCCAACATGCAGAAACTGTTCCATCTGGACACTTGGAAGCTGGAGATGTCGATGTCGACCCTCCATGATCATTTGGTGCTGTTGGTGGGGGCGGTTCGCCGCCCAACTCCCACCGTGGCGTTGAAAGCCGCCGAAGTCACGGCAGCATACGATGATGTGTGCTCCGAAGATAAGTCGTTGTATCAGCCTCCACCTGCCTCTAATAGCTCATCGGAGTTGGAGGTCGGTGTTGAGCGGATGACCATGGGGGCGGACCGTACCCCATGGGAGCATAAAAAGGACGTGCTCCAGCAAGGGGCAGCATGCCAGTCGGGACCCCAGGAGCCCCCACAGGTTTCGGTACCTCCAAAGGAGGATACCAACACGCTTCCCATGACCCAATCTAACGTCCAAGCCATGGTTGAGGAAATGATGGAGCGTTTCATGGGATACCGATGCCGATCGCCTCCGCGCCCGCATGCCCAGGACCGATCTGCCCGGCAAAATGTCAATACTTGCCGGGATATTGATATGGAGTCAGTGTTATCAACGGATAATGCTATCCGAGGTGGCAAACCAGTTGGCAGAGGCAGACGCAAGCCGAAGCCAGCCCGACCGCGCCGATCAAGAAAGAATAGTGATTTCGACATGGAGTCGATCGGCGATCCGGATGACCACTATGGGTCAGACGGTGCAGGGGCGGGCAGAACGCGCAGGGCTAACCTAACCTCTACAACCGATTTTTATTTTGGATCTACTGCTATCCCACGCATTCGCATGGCTGCGACCACGGATCTTAAGGATTTCACTGGCAAGGACGCCGACGAGGAGCAAGCCAGATCGTGGTTTGGTCGGGTCGAGTCTGCTTTCTTACGGGATCAGACACCAAAAAAGGAACGGTGTCTGATCTTCAGGGATCTGCTGAAAGGACCGGCTGCGAACTGGATCCAACAGTTGGGTCGGGATATCCGATCTGACTGGGACCTGCTATGTTCAGAGTTTGAGGGGCAGTACTGCAACTCCGGATTCTCCACCGCCCGCAAATACCATCATATGCAAAAGAGGGGCGACGAGAGGCCGATCGAGTATTTGCAACGCTTGAACGTGGCTGCAATTCGCGCCGGGATAGTGATCGAGGAAGGCAACCCGCCGACCGGTGCCGCTATGGAACACGTGGGTCACTATATAGTACCCTTGATTACCAGGAGCTGGCAGATCAGCTCACCCTGTTGCGCCTAAAGGATGTGATAGAAGTGGAGCAGACGTTGCGAACGTTGCAACACTCCCGCAGCATGAGATCAAAGGGCGCCGTTGGATCAGGTCGTTACAGATCCAAGACCCAGACCGATCCGGTGAAGAGAACCTTGACCAGGTCGGCCCGTGCTGTTAAGGTGATCGTAGCAGAGGACAGCACTGGATCGGTAGAGGAAAGCAGCGGCCAGTCCAGTCTGGAGTCAGACGAGGACCAGTACCGCCATATCTTCGTCTCGGAACCTTCCCCGAAAACCAGATCGACGCCTGACCAGGCAGATCGGAAGGGCAGGAGCGGAAAAAAGTCTGACCCGGAACGACCCCGCAAGAAGTGTTCTGACTGCGGGTCAAGCAAGCATGATGATCGGGGCTGCTGGAAGAAGTTGATATGCAAGAAGTGCGAAAGACGCGGCCACCCCACCGATCACTGCCTCTTCGTGTGCAAGTCATGTGGAGATATCCACGATGCCGGCCAGTGCAAGATCTAAGAGCTCTTCAATTTGATTGCGCAAGTGGTATGTGCCGGGTAAGCACGCGGGGATGCTTCCACCGGACGTGGAGAAGATGTTAAACTAGAACGCTCGCCAGGTTGGAATCTGGATCGAGCCGAGCGATCTACTTTTGGCATCTATGCATATGTCGGCAAGGAGAATAAAACCGACAATACATGTTCTATTCTCAATTGCGTCGATCGGGATCATCCGGTTTACAATCTCACGACCGATGAATATTCCCGATCGAAGGTGGTCATGTGGTCATGCAGTTGGATCTGCTGCCTGGGGAGTCTCGCGGATACTGGAAGTATCATGCGCCCGACAAATGGTTTAAGCAGGCAAAAGCCTGTGGTAAGATTAACAACCAGAAGGCAACGATGTTGTTCGACTATGGGGCCGAAGTCTCGATTATCGACTCCGCCTTTGCTCGTAAGGTCATATGTCGTATAGACGACACCCAGAGACAAGAATGCGTCGGAATCGGTGAAAACTCTTACATGACCGAAAGGAAGGACGCGCGTGAAGATCACCCTATCGGGTTCGTTGGTCTACTTCTTCAGCGCTTGGGTTGGCAAGCTGGACGGTCAGGATGCCCTGTTAGGCATGGATTTCATGGTGCCGGCAGGTATTCGCCTAGATCTGTCTCATGGAGTGCTTACACTCCCGGATGAGGTCCAGATCCAGTTAGCTGGTCGGCGACCCCTATACGGATCGCACACCGATCTGGTCAGGTGGGAACAAGATGTCACCATTCCAGTCGGCCAATCCGCTGATACCCCGGTCGACAAAGGTTATCGATCAAGGAAGTTATGGGTGACCAGGGGCGATCGGTGGGTGCCGACCTTTGTGAAGAGCGCCGGCCGATATGATTATGTTCTAGTCACTAATATCGGTGACAAGCCGCTTACGCTCGACAATAATACTATTGTTGGCATGTGGCTGGCGGAAGGAATGTGCCAAGAAAGATGGGGTTCGTCTCGATCGGATCTAGACGGTATGTTGAGTGGCAGAACTTGGCATACCAAGCGACCACCGATCTGATCAGCGATGATGGACCGGTGGAAGAAGATACCTCACCTATGGTTGAACGACCCAGCCATGTAACCCCAAAGAAGATGTTAATTCGAAGAAAGGTACCGCAGTCGCCGGACACGGTGGACCATCAAACAGATGAGCCAAGGTTCGTCAACATGGTGGCGTCACAAGAACCGGAAATAGAAAAAAGGGGAGCATGGTATTGCTGGGGCGGACCACGATGGCGCGCCTAAGCAGATAGACGTCGTTGAAGAGCAGCCCACCGATCGGGAACAGCAGTGTGCAACCTATCAGGATGGTTTGGGTGATATTGCCCCGGAAGACGATCAAGTTTGTATACATGAGGGCGGGGATCAATACATTCAGGAGCTGGAGAGCCAGATGGCAGTCCTCCCTGAAGTGTCTGACGATCCGCCCGAAGTCACCTTGGACGATCTGCAGGTGGGTGATAGAGATGTCAACAGTCCCGATCAGATCGATCAGCTAAAGAAGATCATATGGAAGAAGAAACATCTGCTGATCGGTAAAGGCAACGCCTTACCCCCTGATGCTCGCGGAGAAATTTGTGACATCGACGTGGGTGATGCCAAGCCGATCGCCCAGCGATGCCGACGTGTGGCGCCACAGTACCGCGAAAAAATGGTCTGATCTTATTAAAGGACTGTTGGCTACCAAGATCATTAAACCGTCGACCTCGCCGTGGGCCTCGCCGATCGTGAATCTGATAAAGAAGAACGGCGCCGACATCAGGTTGTGTATCGATTATCAGTTGGTAAATCGGTTGAAGAAGCTTATTGTGTACCAGATGCCGCTGATCAGCGATCTACTAGAAGATCTTGACAAAACCCTATGGTTTTGCCCACTAGATATGGCAAGTGGATTTTGGGTGGTTTCGATGACCGATCGAGCTCGCGAGATCTCCGCATTTGTTACGCCGTTCGGTCTGTTCGAGTGGAACCGTATGCCGTTCGGTCTGAAGAACGCGCCCCAGATCTACCAGATGCTGATTGACAACGCACTGTATGGACATTTCAAGATCAGTACCGATCGGGACCCGACCGAAAACCATGATGTATTTACAGAGGGTAAGCCCGATCGGGAAAGAAGATCGTCCGTTCTGGGGAGGCGATCGTATATCGACGACATTCTGATCCCTGCTTCGTCATGGAGCGATCTATGCGAGAAGGTCGAACGGTTGTTGGAGACATGCGATCGCTGGAACCTATCGATCAGTGCTGTGAAGAGTTTTTGGGGAATGTCCAAGGTCGCCTATTTAGGTCATATGGTTTCAATCAGTGGGCTGAAGGCCAATCCTAAGAATCTGGAGTCGCTGAGCAACCTCCAGTTTCCCAGATCACTGAAGGCAATGCAGTCCTTCCTAGGGAGCCTAAATTACTACAGTCGCTTCATTGAAGACTTCGCGATTTACGCGGCCGTTCTGTACGAGCTCCGGGAAGTCGACTACCACATGTTGCGCGAAGGCGATAGGGAAATTTTACGAGAGGGCTGCGACTTTGATATGCCCGCAGATTTTCCGCAGGTGGAGGCAGACGATCACATGAAGCGTGCAAAGGTTGCTTTCGGTATGCTGAAGGCCAAGATGGCGACGGCACCGAATATAAGACACTTCGATCCGGAAAAAATGCCGATCGTCATTGTGTATGCTAGTAAGTGGGACATTTCTGCCACTCTAGTGCAAGAACATGATAGAGTGTACCACCCGGTCACTTTTTACGAGCCGGACGTTGGAGCCGAACAAAGTTAACTATGGGATCGTCGAAAAGGAAGTTCTGGCTTTACTACGGATTTTGGATGTGTGCTATAACCTGCTGGTCGGCCGACCTGTAAAGGTCCTATCACGAAAGTCGACATTGGCCTGGCTGTTATCAGCCAATGGGATGGACGGTCGGCTCGGCAGATGGTCAGCGATCCTGTCACAGTGGTCCCTCGAGGTCGTCAAGTGCACCAAGGGAGAAGAAGAGATATTGGTCACATTGGCTGCCAGTATCACCCCTCGTTCTGAAGTGGATGAATCTCTGATGGCGATTGACCCAAGGAAGCACCTAGACAGTCAATCTCACGTCCTCCACCGATCGTCGATCGGGATGAGGAACTCCTGGTCTTGAGTTTCGACGGATCGGCTAGCGTGAAGAAGAAGGTCGGCTCCTATAGTGCCATACTGTGGAAGTTACCACAGTGGTCTATAGTAGCAGCATCCGCTGATTTAACGCCTGACATAACGGTCAACGAGTCGGAATATCGGGGGCTCCTTCTATGTCTCGATCTGCTGTCATCACAAAAGAAAGGGCGGATCATCAAATGTGGTGACTCCAACCTAGTGATAAGGCAGATCACCGGGGAGATCGACTGTAAGGCACCACGGCTGAAGTCGCTGAATGATAGGGTGATGAAGGCAGCACTGAAAGCCTATCCCAACCACGAGCTATTGCACGTGAAACGGGATTGGAACAGAAGCGCCGATCACCTCGCGACCCAGGCTATGCGGGACCAGATCGGGGCGACGATCACCAAAGAGGCCGTTCTACATGAGCTTATGGACATAAACAGGCTCCCGGAGTTGATCAAGCCCAAGGACAGCCCTGATCAGGTACATGTGATGGCGGCGACTAGATCGCGTAATCAGAAGTTTTGCCGATCGTTCCCAAAGGAAAGGCTGAGCGAGTACGTTGTACAACAGCTAAGGGCGGAACGGATTCTCAAGGCGCAGGATGAAGAAGAGTGGTTCGTCAACTTGAAGGCCTATCTGCGCGATGAATGTCCAAGTTAACTAATGATCAAGCGAAAGAGTGTACCAAGATCGCGGACAGTTACGATGTGGATGACAATGGATTGCTGTATTACTTCCGTGATGTTGACCAAGACAGTGCCGATCGAGATCAACTAGCGAAACTGGTGATCCCTGAGTTGCTACAGCCGGATGTCCTTCATCACTACCATGTGAGTCTAGAAGGGGGACATCAAGGCATAGGCAGGACATACCACAAGATCAGGGCCCACTTTCAATGGAGAGGACTTTTTCGGAGCGTGCAGAAATATGTGGGCTGTTGCACAGATTGCGAGACCGGAAAGGGCAGACCGATAATCAAGAGCCGATCGCCCGGGAATATCGAGGCTACTTACCCTTTCCAGGTGATAGCAATGGATCACATACCGTCGCTGCCCAGATCGACGCGCGGCAACATTGAGCTGCTGATCTGGATCGACCTATTCACTGGTATGGTGATCGCAAAGGCTAGTGCATCCCGATCTGGGGAGCAGATCGCCCAGAGCTACGAGGAATGTTTGTTCAGAAGTTTCGGGGCCAGCGAAGTTATTAGACACGATCGGGAACCCGATTATATGGCTAAGGTGTTCCGATCGTTCAATAACATGCTAAGCCAGAAGCAGAGCGCGACGATGGCATATCGTCCGCAAGCGAACGGATCGGCTGAACGCATGGTGAAGACAATAACAAGGGCGATTAAGATGTATGTGGCCGATCCGGACCAACGTTACTGGGACGAGTATGCAGAGAGACTGGTATTCGCACTCAACTCTTCAACCGATCGGGTCCGAGGAGAAACGCCTTTCGATTTGGCGTATGGATGGGACCCTCGATCGACACTTGAAGCGGCGATACCGATCGGCTGCACTCGTACCCGCGATCGCGATGCCCGTCGTTGGTGCATGCAGGTCCAGAAGCATTATCAGCATGCGAAAGAAGTCGTCAATGAAAATTTACGTCAGGGCACGCAAGATCGAGAAGATCGGAATAACGATCAGGTCCTCCCTCATGGTATTGAACCAGGGGCGAGGGTCTGGTTATACCTCGATCGGGTCAAGGAAGGCTATGCAAAGAAGTTGGCTCATATGTGGCACGGTCCTTTCCGTGTAGCAGAGCTGATCGGTGAGCATACTGCCCGTCTGATCACGATCGGCACGGATTACAAAGTCTTTCCGATCTTGCACGTGTCCAAACTGAAGCTGGTCAGATAATTTCCCGATCGGCCTAAAATGCCCTGTCTGGTGGACGAAGCGGAGAGGTTCGATTTTGATGAGGCTCTGCTGCCGGAGGACAGTTGGTAAAGGCCATTGGAAGAGGACGAATTCGAGGTGGAAAAGGTGCTAGATGTCCAATCGGTCAAGAAGACACGTTTCGGTCGCACCCACCGAGAATATTTGGTCCGCTGGAAGGATCATGACGAAGCAACCTGGATCGACGAACTCGATCTAAATTGTGGAGCACTGCTACGAGAGTTCGAGATAGAACGAGTCAGTCGGAATCGCTTTGCAGTGATGCAGCCTCATGAAGATGAAGATCAAGACACACAGTAGCACCGATCAGTATATCGATCGGTGTGAATATGTGTAAGGTCTGAATTATTGTGAATTAGTATGATGAACTGTGATGAACTGGAGTAAAGGAGTGACGAACGTAGTGATAATTTTCGCGATGTGGATGGAACTGTGTGTGATAACGTTTTAGTGCAAGTTTGGAGAAAGTGACGAGATTTGGTTAAGGGACAGGTGATCAGAATTTTTTTGAAAATTATGACATGTATTATGGATTATCTGGTCAGCTATCGGACGCATCAATAGTCGCAATCACCCGACAAACGACCGATAGTAAATACCGGATGTTCTTCGATCTGGTCCCGATGCTGATTACGCCAAGGCTTCCTGCAGATCGATCTGGATCAAGGCGTCCTTCAGGTCTACGACCGGCCCGTCGCACCGAAGACCGGGATACCAGATGTCGTCTTCAGCCAACGCCCTGGGGCTCTCAACGCGACGCTTGTCCATATGAAGAAACACCGGATACAGGAAAATGTCGATGTCGCACTCGCGGGCCAGCATCCCTTCCAGAATAAACTGGCATAGGACCAGCCAAGCTTCGCCCGCCCGACTCCGGCGCTGCTTCCGGCGCTTCTGATACAGGATCAGGTATGGGTCACGTAACTTCCGACCCGCGGGAAGGAGGAGATAATGGGTGGACTCCCAGATCGCCTGACAGTGGGATATATTAAAAGCCCAAAGTCGGTCCATAAGCGAATCGATCCAAGGAGTCGACGCGAATATGGAGTCCAACTTGGCGCTGAGCAGCACTTCCCATGGTCGACCTGCATACAGACGGGCGATTTGCAGTCCCGTGACCAGATCCGACCGCCACGCAGACGGGTCATGGGTTTTCAAAGCTGGAGGGAAGAGCCAGAAGTCAGGTCGAAACATCGACCGGGTAAGATCTTGTTTGGTCGGGGCTGATCGGTGCAAGCTACCGATCTGCCCCGGTGACCATGGCAAAACGGCATCCGAAGTCAACGACGGAAGAGGCCAATCTCCGATCGACAACCCTTTCAATCGGGCGTGATTGCGCAGCCCAGATGTGCCGGGCTGGAACGAAGGAAACGATACGGTTGACTTGCGCGCCCGTTCAGCACCATCACCCTGGGAGCTGATCACCTTATCAGCCCCCGATGCAGGATTCGTAGGAACGGGACCTTGGCGTTGATCGGATCGGGACCTGGATAAAGAAGTGATCAAGAATTCAGAATCTCCCGATCCGTCACCCGAGTCCTTTCCGGAGGAGATCTCTATACGCTTGGTGTGAGCAGCGCGGGGGCGTAAGGGCGCATGCGATTTGACGGTGGTAGTCGTGTCACCTGCGTCCGATCTTGGGATTGGGAGATGCGCCGGCGTCTTGGCTTTCTTATGAGGCACCGCTCGCTTCTCCTCGAGTTCGGAGTCGCGCGCTATGCCCCGCGCCCTTGAGCCCTTCGACTCGTTCTTACGCATCTTGGAAACTTTTGGAATTTCGGGGTGCTTACTTTTAGCCAATGAGTGGCGTCGGGTCCGGTATTGGTGCAGATCAATCAGAGCGGCCGATGCAGATCGGTCAACGCTAGAGCCTGCAGCCGGACGCCGGTTCAAAAAGTCTGTCAACAGTTGGTAGCACCGGTTTACGGCCGCCCAGCGACGGTCTGACCCCTGGGTCCAGGCGTCCGATCGGCTCTGGAAGGACTCGACCTTCCCGATCTGCTCCCTGACCACGACCTGCAACTCGCCGATCTGCCTCTCCAGGTCACCATGTTTGGTGCGGAGTAAAGTCCGATCGTACTGATCCTCCAACCTCTGCCGGTTGACCACCGCGAGCTGTTCCAGGAGGTGTGACCTGTAGGCCTCCAAACGAGACAGATCATGCCGTGCACCGATCAGCCCGTCCAAGATCGGTCGGACCTGATCGCAGTGGTCATGCGACTGCCGGTCAGCCGAGAATAAATCGTCGAACGTTTTGGCGATGTCGGTGGACAACGTATCTGCACGCAAAAGAAGGTTAGACCAGACCCAAGACGGAAAGCAGACCGATCAACTTACCTCGCGTTGTTTGTTGGGCGATCTGGGCCAGGAGATGGGCGTTTTCGGCGATCTGGGCCAGGAGATGGGCGTTTTTGGCGATCACCTCCTGCAACTTCGTGGATATAGGAATCAAAGTGTCCACCTCCTTCCGAAAATGCAGGAGCGAAGAATCCGTGATGGCCAACTGTTACTGGAGCTCCAGGACTGTTTTCTGGAGCTGATCGACCTCGATCTGACGCCCATCCGGTGTGTCGGACTCTGGAGTGTTGTGAGGGCTATCAGAACGGGCCTATCTGGTAGGCGAATCGATATGGGGCGATGAGGAACGCAGGGCACCTGCAGCAACGAGCGTCAAGAGAGGTTACAAGACGATCAGGTGTACAAGGCGAGTACCTGGCGAAAGTGAACTCGAAGATCTGTCCATTGGTGAAGTCCGCTTCTGCGAAGGTCTAGGATGTGGTGAGATCGGGTCGTTACCGTTGCGCGGCTATGACCAGACTCAGGGACGGCTGTGGTGAAGCGGACTCAAGAATTTTGGTCGTTTTGCGTCAGCAGCACACCGATCGGCTTATCGGCGATCGGATTGGTGGAAATCAAGGAGGCTTTTGGGACAATCGTGTGCAAGAGGTGTCAAGAACACGGATTTTTGTAAGTCACCTAATATTGCGTGTACTTACATATTTTCATGTGTGTACATATTGGGGACCTTAGGGAGATAGTTTTGGTTAGTCGTTAATTTTCATCCTTTAACACTCAACAAGAAGTCGTTTCTTCGCACCGTACATCAGTCGCCTCTGCAAGCACCAGAGTGTTTGGAAGCAGAGGGTTGAGTAATCCCCTCTAAGCTTGTTATACCCGGCCGGGGCGCGTCATAGACGCACTTGGCCCGCCGAAAGTCCCTCGACGGGAGTACGTATTGGTCGTCTTCGTAAGCGTAAGTTACGCACGTTTGGAACGTGTAATCAAGTTATTGGATTATTTCGTGGAAATGTAGTTCGTGGAGTTTATCACGTTCTCATTGGAACTCTATATTGGAGTATTGGACTTTTATTCTAGTATTGGTTGGGCTCTACGATCGATTGAGCGATATGCCCTTTCAAGTATATTTACTTGGAGTATAACTGAGCTGCCCGTACCCAGGGTGAAGAGTTCCGCACAGGGTACATTACCCAGCACGGTCTCACGTTTTTAGACCTCAAGTCGATTCCTGGCACCGATCCACCGAGTGTGTTACCAGCCCATTCCATCGGGTACACAAGGTGAGATGAAGAACGAATCGGACCAGGAGTCCCATGCTGATGATCGGTCGTCTGCTAGCAGCGGACGATCAGATCGGATCGTAGGCGAAGGTTCGCGGGGTACCCCCCCGTAAGTTGGACGGCTGGGCACGATGGTGGTCAGGCTCTCGACACTACGGTGTTCGATTTTGAACTTGACTCCACCACATTTAGTTACTAGATCAACTTAAAGGTTTGTATTAGCAACTTAAGTAGACTAAGTAACCTACATAATATACTTTACTTTCCAACTTATTCTTTTGTAAACACCTCCGCTGAAACTAGCACAGCTTGGCACGTGTCGCGCAGAGCAAAGCTTCCTACAGAGATCCCGTCTGACTCCAACCGAGAGGTAAAGTGGTCACAGATCTCTTCCAGACCTACAACTTGTGCGTCTTGTGTTTTTTCCACAGTTTATGAGGCCAAGGTCCAAGTCTCTCTAAAGTGGTTTTTTCTTGGCTTTATCGTGTTTACAAGTGGATTTTACGTTTCGTGTGGAAAGTGACTTTACGAGAAAGTCACCGTGGTTTGGATTATCGTTGTGGAGTTGGATTTATATTGAATATGGATGAACTTGAGGAAAAACCAGTGGTCCGAAACGTGGGAGGGCATAACGATGCCCTGGAGGCGTTTTTGAATGGACTGAGGGATGTTTAAAATCGCCTGGCGTCTATGGAACAAGCGCAACAAAGTTGTATTTGTCGAGCGGTGAAGGGTCGAGGAAACACTCCCCTGTTTGCGTACAGGACAACGAATTCCGCGAGAGTCTTCGGAATTTCCGTCCGTTCGGTCAACAGCTAACGCTGAGGGATTTGACCGACGACGAAGGTGTGGAAGCTGGCCTAGCGCCACGCGCACGAGCGGAGCGTACTCCGAGATTAGTGCCAGGGCCTTCTGATCTGGTACCATAAATGTAGCTCGCCCAAAGGAGGCTGGAGCGAGGGTTATACACGAAAATACGGCTGAAGCCAAGGTGGCTGCTGAAGGGAAGCAGGCTGCAATTGTTGCGCCTTCCAGAAATGAAGCAAATGCAGCCGCACAAAACGCGGCTGCACGGAATTTTGCAATAGAGAATTTAGGTTCTGGGTACATGCAAGTAGCTCAGTTTATGAGCCCTCACCCCACCTACAATATTCCCAAGCTGACCATACAGAATTTCCCCCTGCGCGGATATCTACCCCGGACTTGGTTCGGGGATCAAGCAGTGGGCGTTTCTGTTTGTGGAAGCTATTGAAATCACAGAGATAGCTTCCGGTTTCGCATGGAAAGAGCGCCTAGGTCAACAAGCTTGGTGAATATCTCGAAGGCACGGCGTCCTTATATTTCTGTGCAAATTTTGGCTCGTGGTGGACGACGTTGCCAACGCTAGTTTTCGTTTTGGAACGGATGTGGTTTGTCTTTAGGGTGAACATCTCGCATCACCAATCTGCTGCATGGTTCGCATCCGAGAAGCACCCCGGTAGGACGTGGACCCAGAACTTTTTGTACTTAGTGGCTCTGGACCGGGAAAGCGGGTAGAGCGAAAAGTTAACTGTTGAAAACATTGTGAAGTGTGCCGCGCCCAGACAGAAAGTCATGATGATGACCAGATATAACCCTGCGCGTCAAGATATTTTGACGCATGCAGAGGAATTGATTGCGTGGGCTCAAGAGATCGAGAATGAGTCGATCAAGCCAAAAGCACCCCCGAGAATGCACGCGAATTCGGTCGTGTCGACCAATCAACAAAGGGGGTGCTACGTATGTGGAAGTTTGGAGAATTTACGCAGGCAGTGTCCTCAGCGCAAAAAGAAGACCGGAAATGGAGGTGCCGATAAAGGTAAAACAAAGGCCGGTGATGGTGGGTCAAGAGGATGTATTTTAGTACCCTCAAGACAAGTTAGAAACAATAAATCAATGGTGTTATTGGGGCAATCCGAACGGAGAACTTGTGAATTGTGGACAGCGGTGCTAGTAGACACTTAGTTTCGAACGCAGACCTGCTGGATGATGTTCGGGAATGTGGTCCGAACGACACATTTGCCCTACCCAACGGTGGCACGATACAATCCACCAAGATCGGAAGGCTGGTTCTACGTTCGGATGAAGACTGGCCAACGGAGATTGAATTAACCGAAGTATATTTTGCGCCGAAGTTGTCCAAGAATCTGCTTTCACTTGGCAGACTTCGTGAGAAGGGGTGCACCATCGACGATGATGGGCACCAAATGGAAATTAATTTGAATGTAAGAACACTTTTTTCGGTTACAACGTTTGGTTCCGTGTTCATCGCAAATCCGTGCCAGCGAAAACTGGTCCGACGTTTGATGGCATGGTTTTGGCTTCCGTTCAAGATGATGCTCTGTGCAAAGCGCATGAAGGAAGTCTACATCACTTCCACTTGCGCTTGGGTCTCCTGGCCTATTACAAAGTCGAAATACTGGCCAGGGACCCCAGGTCAGGCATAGTCTTAACGGACACAAAGAGACAAAATTGCCTGGCCTGTGCTGAGGGCAAGGAAGCGCGCAGGGCACAGCCCAAACAAGACAGTGGGAAGAATGCATCAACCGACAGGATCGGAGGAGTAATTTGCAGCGACCTAAAAGGTCCGATTACGCCTCGCGATCGTCGTGGAAATCGTTTTTGGTCGTGTATGTGGATCACTTTACGAATTACGTACGCTAAAAATTATTTACAAGCTTTACCTTATTTAAATCGATTAGATTATGTTTCAATGATGTGATGTTAATTCTATTAAAATAAACCCTATATTACTTATTGAACTATAAGCTAATAATCGTTTTATTTTTTGTTGTTTTAATGATGCGTGTTTGCCGCCCGATCGAAAGACAGGGCGGCTAAAATGTTTGAACACTTCTTGACGTGGTTTGAAAAAAAAATTTCGTGTCGTGTGCATGTGCTACGCACTGGCGGTGGTGGACCATACCAGAACGTGGATTTGTTTGTTAACAAACTGGTATTCTTCGCCAAGTTACAGAATCTGTCAATCCCGCTTCGAACGGGAAAGCCGAACGAATGAACCGGACCATTTTCAATATGGTCCGGTGTATGATTTTTTGGTTCTGGTGTCCCTTTGATGTTTTTGTCGGAGGATGTGTCTGAGTATGCCGCTTATATACTCAACCGTACTCCGACAAGGGCGAAGCAAGGGCGTTTATCGCCAATCGAAGTTCTTACGGGTAAGCGCCCAGTGCTTACCGATATTGTGGTTTTTGGGTCTTCATGCATGGTCTGGCGATTCCCTAAGAAGAAGGCTCTGGCGCTCCATTCAGAGCGCGCATTAATAATCGAAAAAAAACGATGAAACCAGGGGCTAAAAAAAGCTGCTCCTTAAGGACCGAGTGGTCGCGCTGACGAGGAATGTCACCGCGATCGAAACACTCGGTGAGGAGGAGAGCAAGAAGATTTCGAGAAATATGGAAATCGATGAAGAAAATGATCTTGACATGTGGTGGAGTCAAGTTCGAAATCGAATACATTTGTATCGACAACCTGACCACCCCCATCGTGCCCAGCCTTCCAACTTAGGGGGGGGGGGGGTACCCCGCGGACCTCCATTCGAAATCGGGTCCGATCGTCCGCTGCTGGCAGACGACCGGTCATCATCCAAAGACACTTGGTCCGATTCACTTAAGTTCATCTCACCTTGTGTACCCGATGGAATAGGCTAGTTACACACTCGGTGGATCGGGATCGCAGATCGATCTGATTCGGTCTTGAATATGAGACCGTGCTGGCTAGGTGTACCTAGGGCGGAACTCTTCACCCCAGGTACGTACAGACCAGAAATACTTCCAAAAGATAAATTCCAATAGGTCGATCGTCCAAACGATCTAGACCTGACCAATACGAAATAATAGAGGGTAGACCAATCAACCGGTCTAGCCCCTGACCAATATGAGAGAAGACCAAAACCGGTCTAAACTCCAACCAATGTTACAATGAGCCAATATGTCCACGTGAAGACCCAATATGCCCGTGAAACTCCACAAACGATATCTCCACGTAAAGACCAATCCAGTGAATAGCACGTTCCAAACGTACTTGACTTAAAGTGTCGAGATCGCCAAATCGTACTCCCGTCGAGGGCCTTCCGGTGGCCAAAGTGCGCGTGCGGCGTGTCCAGACCGGGTATAATAGGCAAGAGGTGATAATTCAACCTTCTTCCCCCAAACCCTCCGCGGCGGGCGGAGCCGACTAGCGTACGTGAAAAGAATAACGGCGACCCCTTGCTGTGGTGTAGACCAAGACCAGAAGAGGTTTTTGCCACTTATTCCTAGACCAAAAACCTTTACTGGGAAAATCCGTAACCAAAAGACTCTTACTTGGAAAAATCGCAACTAACCAATAATACTACCTCCCTTTGGTCCCTAATGTACCCACACAAAATTATGTAAAATACCCAATGTCAGGTGACTCACCCAAGACCGGCGTTCTTGATACTCCTTGAATCTGATAGGCTAAAAAGCCCCCCTTGCTTAGACCAATCGGAAACTCAACCAACTGCCTTGACCAAAAGTGACCAAATTTGTGGTACACTTCACCACAGCCGCCCCTGAGTCCGACCGTGTCGCACAACGATAACGGTCTGACTCACCCATCACTCGACCAACTGGACCTTGGTCACTCACACTTCTTCACCATGGACCAGCCATCTTCGCCACCTGCGCCAGGTACTTACTTTACTGCACTTGATCTTCTTATGCTTCCCTTTGACGCTCGTTCTTGTTGGATCTGCAGAAGCTCTATGTGCCTAGTCGCTCCACATTGCTTCACCTGTTCGGTCGGCCCGGTCTGACAGCCCACATAATTCTCTTGAACTTCAAACATCGGAAGGGTGTCAGACTGAAGCCGACACGCGGATGCAGGACATGCTTGCAGAAAACATGCGTCTCAGGACCCAGGTGGTCCACCAGGCAACACGAGATGCGCATCTTTGGTCTTCGTCTTGTACTTGTCTTGACCCTCGTTTGTCTTCAGCTCTCATCCCTCCCAGCGTCGTCAAGGCAATAGGTGCCTTGCTTGATGCTGATAGGCAGTCCGACGATCATGTTGACCAGCTCCGAACAATTCTAGAGGAGCTGTTAAGCGCACGTCATGAGCTGTCCCGTCTGGAGGCTTATCAGTACCATCTCCGGGATCAACTTGCCCTTGTTCGCCGGCAGAAGCTGGACGGACAGTTTGACGAGACCTCACTGCGCATGCAAGGCGACGACTTCGCGCGACGCATTGCCGAGCTTCAGATTTCAATTCAAGACCAGACCGGGAAGGTCCGGTCTTATCAAGACAAGTCAGACGCTTGGACGCTAGAGTCGGGTCGTCGTCAGGTGGCACTAGACCAGTGCCGCCAGCGATTGATGAACTTGCTGCGTCCGTGTTCGGCTGCTTCCTCCAGCATAGATTGGTCTGCGTAGGCAACCTTAGTCGCCTCGGAGAAAGACTAAGACCGCTTGCAGCAGGACCAAGACCGACATCGTTCATTGGCTGATATTCAGCAGCCCGAAATTGCACACAAATCGAAGAAGCGCGCGGACGCACCGGGTAGCTCGAGGGAGCGGGGCACTGCGCACGAACCCAGACTCGAGGGGAAGCGTGAAGTGCCTCATAAGCGAGCCAAGACACAGGCGCTTCTTATGGACTCGGACTCGGACACGGGCGAAATCTACAGCCCCTCGGAAAGTCGAGCGCCCTCGCGCCGTACTGCAAATCACACCAAGCACACAGAGGTCTCGTCCGAGGAGGACTCCAGCGAAGGGTCTTGAGATTCCGAGTTTATGGTCGCCATCCAGTCCAAGTCACGAACGAATTAACGTGAAAGTTTCATCCAAGTGGCGTAGACACTGGGGTCAGAACAGAAGACCGGTTTTCCAGGTGACGCCACACCAGTATCCACATCAGCGAAGCCGGCGCCTTCGGTTCTCCCCGGGACATCCGAGCTTCACAAGTACGCTCTACTGAAGAACATGGCGGTTGACACCAGCTCCCTTCCGCCGCGGACGTTTGAAATCACTTTGCCGTGGTCGTCGGGGCAAATCGGCTGTTTGCGCCGGTCTACCCTGACCAAGCAGCTTCTGGCCCGGTCTTTCTCTTGCCCGGACCCCTTGATTTTTCCACCGGCCAAGAAAACCCCTGCCGCGTCTGCATGGAGGGCGGACTTGATTACGTCGGCGCAGATCTCCCGTCTATACGGCGATGAACCATGGAAAATTTTCGAACACCCCAAGATAGGACTTGTGTTCCACTTGACTCCGTGGATCGGCACTTTGCTAGGCCGGGTGAAGAATTTCAACAAGATCCACGGCCAAGCAATTTGGGAAGCGTCCCACTACTTGATGCTTCCCCCCGACCGGGTGCGACAAGATCCGGGCCTGGCGACGTTCCAGAGCAAGCGCAAGCGACGTCGAATTCGGGCGGGCGAGGCTTGGCAGTCCCTGTGCCAGTACATTTTGGACGGGATGCGAGCCCGCGAGTGTGACGTCGACGTATTCTTGTACCCGGTGTTCCTCCACATGCCGAGGCGTCGCGTTGAGAAGACCAGACTGCTGGCCGACGACGGCATATGGTACCCCGGTCTTGATTGCGCTGAGACGGTCGCGGACCTCAAGGATGCTTTGGTCCAGCTTGACCGGAAGGACCCCTGGCGTAACCAGTTTCAGGATCAAGTGGAAAATCATCCGTCGATGGTCATCGCCCGTCTGTGGGGCGATAGCAAGTGAAGTCTCAGGTATTCGACCAGATAACTCGCAATACATGTCATCGTTTCTTTTTCCTATGTCCGATCGTCAAATCACTTGAGCTAATTTTACCACTCTCTCCATAGTTGCACCGAACACGTTATCGTAAAAAGTTCCACCTCCATCACGAAAAATAGTCATCACATTCGTCATTCCACTTACTCCAATTCGTCACAGTTCATCACAATTTCACATCAACTCCGGACCTTCCACATCTTCACACCGGTCTAGACCGACCGATGCTACTGCATGTCTTGGTCTTTGTCTTCATGAGTCTGCATCACTGCGAAGCGATTAAGACTGACTCGTTCTCGTTCGAACTCTCGTAGAAGATCCCCACAATTCAAGTCGAGCTCGTCGACCCAAGTTGATTCATCATGGTCCTTCCATCGGACCAGGTACTCTCGGTGAGTCCGACCGAAGCTGGTCTTCTTGGTCGACCGAACATCTAAGACCTTCTTCACTTCAAACTTGTCTTCCTCTAATGGTCGTTCCCAACTGTCCTCCGGCAGTAACGCTTCATCGAAATCAAATCTTTTTTCTTCGCCTACCAGACAGGGAGTTTTGGGTCGATCCGGAAATTCTCGGACCAACTTCAACTTGGACACATGCACGATCGGGAAGACCTTGTAATCTGTACCAGTTGTTACTAGACGGGCAGCGTGCTCACCGATCAGCTCGGCAACACGGAAAGGGTCTTCCCACATGTGAGCCAGCTTCTTCGCATATCCCTCTTTCACTCGGTCTAGGTATAGCCATACCCTAGCCCCTGGTTCTATACCGTGGGGTCGGACCTGGTCATTGGTCCGGTCTGCCCGGTCTTGTGTGGCCTGACGCAGCTTTTTGTTGACGACTTCTTTTGCGTGCTGGTAGTGTTTCTGGACCTGCATGCGCCAGCGTCGAGCATCGCGATCGCCGGTCCGGGTGCAACCGATAGGTATCGCAGCTTCCAGTGTCGACCGAGGGTCCCATCCAAATGTCAGATAAAAAAGGCGTTTCTCCTCGGACCCGATCGGTCGACGAGTTGAGTGCAAACACCAGCCTTTCTGCATACTCGTCCCAATCTCGCTGGTCTGGGTCAGCTACGTACATCTTGATCGCCCTCGTTATGGTCTGCACCATGCGTTTCGCCGATCCATTTGCTTGCGGACGATATGCCATCGTCGCACTCTGTTTCTGGCCCAGCATGTTATTGAACGACCGGAACACCTCGGCCATAAAACCTGGTTCCCGATCGTGCCTGATGACCTCGCTGGCGCCGAATCTTCGGAACACACATTCTTCGTAGCTCTGGGCGATCTGCTCCGCAGACCGAGATGCACTTGCCTTCGCGATAACTAGACCAGTGAACAGGTCTACCCAGATCAGCAGATCAGTGTTGCCGCGCGTCGATCTAGGCAGTGACGGTATGTGGTCCATCGCTATGACCTGGAAAGGGTAGGTAGCTTCGATATTTTTGGTCGATCGCCCCTTGATTACCGGTCTACCCTTTCCGGTCTCACAATCCGTGCAACAGCCCACATATTTCTGCACACTGCGGAAAAGACCTCTCCATGGAAGTGGGACCTGATCTTGTGATAGGTCCTGCCTATGCCCTGATGTCCCCCTTCTATACTCACGTGATAGTGATGAAGGACATCCGGCTGCAGCAACTCGGGGATCACTAATTTCGCCAGTCGGTCCCGGTCTGCACTGTCTTGGTCGGCATCGCGGCAGTAATACAATAATCCATTATCATCCACTTCGTAGCTATCCGCGATCTTGATGAACTCTTTCGCTTGATCGTTCTTCAACTTGGACAGTTCACCACGCAGGTAGGTCTTCAGGTTCATAATCCATTCTTCTTCGTCCTGCGCCTTGAGGATCCGTTCCATCCTTAACTGTTGCACTGCATATTCGTTCAAACTTTCCTTCGGGAACGGTCGGCGAGACTTCTGAGCTTTCGATCTAGTCGCGACCATCACATGCACCTGGACTGGGGCGTTCTTGGGTCCGATCACCTCTGGGAGCCTGTTTATATTCACCAATTCATACATAACGGCCTTCTCGGTGATCGTATCCCCGGTCTGGTCTTGCATGGCCTTGGTCGCGAGGTAGTCGGCGCTTCTGTTCCAGTCCCGTTTCACGTGCAATAGCTCGTGGTTGGGGTGTTCCTTCAATGCCTTCATTACTAGATCATTTAGCGTCCTTAGTCGTGGAGCCTTGCAGTCGATCTCTCCGGTGATCTGCCTGATCACTAGGTTGGATTCACCACATATGATAACTCGCCCCTTCTTTTGTGACGACAGCAGGTCCAGACATAGAAGTAGACCTCGGTACTCTGCCTCGTTCACAGTAATATCCAGCGTGAAATCGGCAGCGGCTGCAACTATAAACCATTGTGGCAACTTCCACAATATGGCACTATAGGCGCCGACCTTCTTCTTGACGCTTGCCGATCCGTCAAAACTTAAGACCAAGAACTCTTCATCATCGTCTACGGTCGGTGGCGGCCTCGAAACTGACTGCCGAGGTTGCTTCCTCTAGGCAATCGCTATCAATGCCTCGTCCACTTCAGACCGAGGGGTGATACTGGCAGCTAATGTGCCCAATATCTCTTCCTCGCCCCCGGTGCACTTAACGACCTCGAGGGTCCACTGCGACAAGACCGCCGACCATCTGCATAGACGTCCGTCCATCCCATTGACTGATAGTGGCCAGGCCAAAGTAGAACGTCTTGACAGGACCTTTATAGTTCGGCCGACCAGCAGGTTGTAACACACATCCAGAATTTGCAGCAACGCCAGCACTTCTTTCTCGACAATTCCATAGTTAACTTCGTTTGGCTTCAGCGTTCTGCTCGTGAACGTAACCGGATGGTACACACCATCATGATCTTGTACTAGAGTGGCCGAAATGGCCCACTGACTAGCATATACAATAATGGTCGGGACCTTTTCGGGATCGAAATGCTTCAAAATCGGCGCCGTCGCCATCTTAACCTTCAACATACCAAAAGCAAACTTAGCACGCTTCATATGGTCTTCGGCCTCCACTTGCGGACAATCTGCAGCAAGACCAGAGTCGGCGCCCCCATGTAAAGTTGCCCGGTCTTCTTCGCGCAACATATGGTAGTCCACTTCCCGGAGCTCGTACAGCACAGCCGCGTAGACAGCAAAGTCTTCAATGAACAGGATATAATAATTCAAGCTTCCCAGGAAGGACTGCATTGCCTTCAGCGATCTGGGGAACGGGAGGTTACTCAGCGAATCCAGGTCCTTGGGATTAGCCTCTAGACCATTGTTCGAGACCATATGGCCTAAATAGGCGACCTTGGACATACCCCAAAAACTTTTCACGGCACTGATAGATAGGTTCCAGCGGTCGCATGTCTCCAACAATCGTTCAACCTTCTCGCACAGATCGTTCCATGACGAGGCAGGTATCAGAATGTCGTCGATGTACGACCGCCTCCCTAGAACGGACGGTCTTCTTTCCCGATCGGGTTCACCCTCTGTAAACACATCATAACTTTCGGCAGGGTCCCGATCGGTCTTGATTTTGAAGTGTCCGTACAGTGCGTTGTCTATCAACCTTTGATAGATCTGGGGTGCGTTCTTCAGACCGAACGGCATACGGTTCCACTCGAAAAGACCAAACGGTGTCACAAATGCGGAAATCTCACGGGCTCGATCAGTCATCGAGACCACCCAAAATCCACTTGCCATATCTAGCGAACAATACCACAAGGTCTTGTCGAGGTCTTAAACAGATCATTAATCAGCGGCATCGGGTACACCATGAGTTTAGTCAACCGATATACCAGCCGATAGTCGATGCACAGTCTAATGTCAACGCCGTTCTTCTTGATAACAATTACGATCGGCGAGGCCAATGGCGAGGTCGACGGTCTAATAATCTTGGTGACCAACATTCCTTTAATGAGACCAGAAAGCTTTTCACTGTACTGTGGCGCCACGCGTCGACATCGCTGGGCAATCGTCTTGGCATCTCCCACGTCAATATCGCAAATCGCACCACGGGCTTCAGGTGGTAAGGCGTTGCCCTTTCCGATCAGCAGAGGTCTATTCTTCCATATGATATTCTTCAACTGCTCGATATGATCTGGACTGTTAAGGTCTTGATCACCCACTTGTAAATCATCCATTGTAAATTCGGGCGAGTCGGCAGACACTTCAGGGAGGACTGCCATTTGGCTTTCCAGCTCCTGGATATACTGTTCCCCGCCTTCATGTATACAGACTTGTTCATCTTATGGGGCGATATCACCTAGACCATCTGGACCGGCTGAAAGCCCCTGGTCTTGATCGACGGGCTGTCCTTCACTGATATCGGTCTGATTGGAAACACCGTCATGGTCCGACCTAGCAATTTCATGTTCCCCTTCTTCCGTTTCTTGCTCCGCTGTCGCCTGGTATTGTTCTGACACCACGTTGACTAACCTTGGCTCGTCTACTTGATGGTCCACCGTTCCTGGTGACTGCGGAGCCTTCTTCGGACCAACATCTTTTTTGGGGTGACATAACTTAGTCTTTCCACTAAAGGTGGGGTATCCTCTTCCACCGACCCATCATCGCTGATAAGATCGGTGGTCGATTGGTACGCCAGGTTTTGCCACTCGACATACCGCCTCGATCCAATCGAGACGAACCCCATCTTCCTTGGTACCTTCCCTTCTGCTAACCACATACTGACAATAGTGTTATTGTCCAGTGTCAGAGGCTTGTCACCGATATTGGTAACACGGACAAAATCACATCGACAAGCACTCTTTACGAAGGTCGGGACCCACCGATCGCCCCTGGTTAACCATAACTTCCTCGAACGAAAACCTTTCTCGACCGGGGTATCGGCAGACCGACCGACTGGGATAGTGAGGTCTTGGTCCCACCGGTCCAGATCGGTATACGAACCATACAGAGGTCTTCGACCAGCCAACTGGACCTGTACCTCATCCGGGAGCGTAAGCACTCCACGTGACAGGTCTAGTTGGCTACCAGCTGGTTTTTTTTTTTCCATACCTAGTAAAGCGTTGTGACCAGCCAACTTGCCAACACAAGCGCTGAAAAAGTAGACCAGCGATCCCGACAAAGTAATTTTCACACGCGTTCTTCCTTCGGTCATATAAGAGTTTTCACCGATCCCGACGCATTCTTGTCTCTGCGTATCGTCTATACGACATCCGACCTTACGAGCAAAGGCAAAGTCGATTATCGAGACTTCAACTCCAGAGTCGAACAACATCGTCGCTTTCTGGATATTAATCTTGCCACAGGCTTTCTGCTGCTTGAACCATTTATCAGGCGCGTGATACTTCCAGTATCCGCGGGATTTTCCAGGCAGCAAGTCCAACTGCATAACCACCTTGGTCCGGGAGTACTCATCGGTCTTCAGACTGTAGACCGGATGGTCTCGGTCGACGCAATTTGGAATAGAACGTGTATTGTCGGTCTTATCCTCCTTGCCGACATATGCATAGATGTGAACCGTAGAACGCTCGGCTCGATCCAGATTCCAACCTGGCGAGCGTTCTAGTTTAACATATTTTCCGCGTCCGGCGGCAGCATCCCCGCGTGCTTGTCCGGCACGTACCACTTGCGTATCATGTTAAAAAATTCTTCGATCTTGCAGTGGCCGGCCTCGTGGATCTCTCCACATAACTTGCATACGAAAAGGCAGTGGTCAGTCGG
>CM047580.1:21950112-22027772 GCA_026184515.1 Peronosclerospora sorghi
TGGTCAGGGGCTAGACCGGTTGATTGGTCTACCCTGACCAATATGAGAGAAGACCAAAACCGGTCTAAACTCCAACCAATGTTACAATGAGCCAATATGTCCACGTGAAGACCCAATATGCCCGTGAAACTCCACAAACGATATCTCCACGTAAAGACCAATCCAGTGAATAGCACGTTCCAAACGTACTTGACTTAAAGTGTCGAGATCGCCAAATCGTACTCCCGTCGAGGGCCTTCCGGTGGCCAAAGTGCGCGTGCGGCGTGTCCAGACCGGGTATAATAGGCAAGAGGTGATAATTCAACCTTCTTCCCCCAAACCCTCCGCGGCGGGCGGAGCCGACTAGCGTACGTGAAAAGAATAACGGCGACCCCTTGCTGTGGTGTAGACCAAGACCAGAAGAGGTTTTTGCCACTTATTCCTAGACCAAAAACCTTTACTGGGAAAATCCGTAACCAAAAGACTCTTACTTGGAAAAATCGCAACTAACCAATAATACTACCTCCCTTTGGTCCCTAATGTACCCACACAAAATTATGTAAAATACCCAATGTCAGGTGACTCACCCAAGACCGGCGTTCTTGATACTCCTTGAATCTGATAGGCTAAAAAGCCCCCCTTGCTTAGACCAATCGGAAACTCAACCAACTGCCTTGACCAAAAGTGACCAAATTTGTGGTACACTTCACCACAGCCGCCCCTGAGTCCGACCGTGTCGCACAACGATAACGGTCTGACTCACCCATCACTCGACCAACTGGACCTTGGTCACTCACACTTCTTCACCATGGACCAGCCATCTTCGCCACCTGCGCCAGGTACTTACTTTACTGCACTTGATCTTCTTATGCTTCCCTTTGACGCTCGTTCTTGTTGGATCTGCAGAAGCTCTATGTGCCTAGTCGCTCCACATTGCTTCACCTGTTCGGTCGGCCCGGTCTGACAGCCCACATAATTCTCTTGAACTTCAAACATCGGAAGGGTGTCAGACTGAAGCCGACACGCGGATGCAGGACATGCTTGCAGAAAACATGCGTCTCAGGACCCAGGTGGTCCACCAGGCAACACGAGATGCGCATCTTTGGTCTTCGTCTTGTACTTGTCTTGACCCTCGTTTGTCTTCAGCTCTCATCCCTCCCAGCGTCGTCAAGGCAATAGGTGCCTTGCTTGATGCTGATAGGCAGTCCGACGATCATGTTGACCAGCTCCGAACAATTCTAGAGGAGCTGTTAAGCGCACGTCATGAGCTGTCCCGTCTGGAGGCTTATCAGTACCATCTCCGGGATCAACTTGCCCTTGTTCGCCGGCAGAAGCTGGACGGACAGTTTGACGAGACCTCACTGCGCATGCAAGGCGACGACTTCGCGCGACGCATTGCCGAGCTTCAGATTTCAATTCAAGACCAGACCGGGAAGGTCCGGTCTTATCAAGACAAGTCAGACGCTTGGACGCTAGAGTCGGGTCGTCGTCAGGTGGCACTAGACCAGTGCCGCCAGCGATTGATGAACTTGCTGCGTCCGTGTTCGGCTGCTTCCTCCAGCATAGATTGGTCTGCGTAGGCAACCTTAGTCGCCTCGGAGAAAGACTAAGACCGCTTGCAGCAGGACCAAGACCGACATCGTTCATTGGCTGATATTCAGCAGCCCGAAATTGCACACAAATCGAAGAAGCGCGCGGACGCACCGGGTAGCTCGAGGGAGCGGGGCACTGCGCACGAACCCAGACTCGAGGGGAAGCGTGAAGTGCCTCATAAGCGAGCCAAGACACAGGCGCTTCTTATGGACTCGGACTCGGACACGGGCGAAATCTACAGCCCCTCGGAAAGTCGAGCGCCCTCGCGCCGTACTGCAAATCACACCAAGCACACAGAGGTCTCGTCCGAGGAGGACTCCAGCGAAGGGTCTTGAGATTCCGAGTTTATGGTCGCCATCCAGTCCAAGTCACGAACGAATTAACGTGAAAGTTTCATCCAAGTGGCGTAGACACTGGGGTCAGAACAGAAGACCGGTTTTCCAGGTGACGCCACACCAGTATCCACATCAGCGAAGCCGGCGCCTTCGGTTCTCCCCGGGACATCCGAGCTTCACAAGTACGCTCTACTGAAGAACATGGCGGTTGACACCAGCTCCCCTCCGCCGCGGACGTTTGAAATCACTTTGCCGTGGTCGTCGGGGCAAATCGGCTGTTTGCGCCGGTCTACCCTGACCAAGCAGCTTCTGGCCCGGTCTTTCTCTTGCCCGGACCCCTTGATTTTTCCACCGGCCAAGAAAACCCCTGCCGCGTCTGCATGGAGGGCGGACTTGATTACGTCGGCGCAGATCTCCCGTCTATACGGCGATGAACCATGGAAAATTTTCGAACACCCCAAGATAGGACTTGTGTTCCACTTGACTCCGTGGATCGGCACTTTGCTAGGCCGGGTGAAGAATTTCAACAAGATCCACGGCCAAGCAATTTGGGAAGCGTCCCACTACTTGATGCTTCCCCCCGACCGGGTGCGACAAGATCCGGGCCTGGCGACGTTCCAGAGCAAGCGCAAGCGACGTCGAATTCGGGCGGGCGAGGCTTGGCAGTCCCTGTGCCAGTACATTTTGGACGGGATGCGAGCCCGCGAGTGTGACGTCGACGTATTCTTGTACCCGGTGTTCCTCCACATGCCGAGGCGTCGCGTTGAGAAGACCAGACTGCTGGCCGACGACGGCATATGGTACCCCGGTCTTGATTGCGCTGAGACGGTCGCGGACCTCAAGGATGCTTTGGTCCAGCTTGACCGGAAGGACCCCTGGCGTAACCAGTTTCAGGATCAAGTGGAAAATCATCCGTCGATGGTCATCGCCCGTCTGTGGGGCGATAGCAAGTGAAGTCTCAGGTATTCGACCAGATAACTCGCAATACATGTCATCGTTTCTTTTTCCTATGTCCGATCGTCAAATCACTTGAGCTAATTTTACCACTCTCTCCATAGTTGCACCGAACACGTTATCGTAAAAAGTTCCACCTCCATCACGAAAAATAGTCATCACATTCGTCATTCCACTTACTCCAATTCGTCACAGTTCATCACAATTTCACATCAACTCCGGACCTTCCACATCTTCACACCGGTCTAGACCGACCGATGCTACTGCATGTCTTGGTCTTTGTCTTCATGAGTCTGCATCACTGCGAAGCGATTAAGACTGACTCGTTCTCGTTCGAACTCTCGTAGAAGATCCCCACAATTCAAGTCGAGCTCGTCGACCCAAGTTGATTCATCATGGTCCTTCCATCGGACCAGGTACTCTCGGTGAGTCCGACCGAAGCTGGTCTTCTTGGTCGACCGAACATCTAAGACCTTCTTCACTTCAAACTTGTCTTCCTCTAATGGTCGTTCCCAACTGTCCTCCGGCAGTAACGCTTCATCGAAATCAAATCTTTTTTCTTCGCCTACCAGACAGGGAGTTTTGGGTCGATCCGGAAATTCTCGGACCAACTTCAACTTGGACACATGCACGATCGGGAAGACCTTGTAATCTGTACCAGTTGTTACTAGACGGGCAGCGTGCTCACCGATCAGCTCGGCAACACGGAAAGGGTCTTCCCACATGTGAGCCAGCTTCTTCGCATATCCCTCTTTCACTCGGTCTAGGTATAGCCATACCCTAGCCCCTGGTTCTATACCGTGGGGTCGGACCTGGTCATTGGTCCGGTCTGCCCGGTCTTGTGTGGCCTGACGCAGCTTTTTGTTGACGACTTCTTTTGCGTGCTGGTAGTGTTTCTGGACCTGCATGCGCCAGCGTCGAGCATCGCGATCGCCGGTCCGGGTGCAACCGATAGGTATCGCAGCTTCCAGTGTCGACCGAGGGTCCCATCCAAATGTCAGATAAAAAAGGCGTTTCTCCTCGGACCCGATCGGTCGACGAGTTGAGTGCAAACACCAGCCTTTCTGCATACTCGTCCCAATCTCGCTGGTCTGGGTCAGCTACGTACATCTTGATCGCCCTCGTTATGGTCTGCACCATGCGTTTCGCCGATCCATTTGCTTGCGGACGATATGCCATCGTCGCACTCTGTTTCTGGCCCAGCATGTTATTGAACGACCGGAACACCTCGGCCATAAAACCTGGTTCCCGATCGTGCCTGATGACCTCGCTGGCGCCGAATCTTCGGAACACACATTCTTCGTAGCTCTGGGCGATCTGCTCCGCAGACCGAGATGCACTTGCCTTCGCGATAACTAGACCAGTGAACAGGTCTACCCAGATCAGCAGATCAGTGTTGCCGCGCGTCGATCTAGGCAGTGACGGTATGTGGTCCATCGCTATGACCTGGAAAGGGTAGGTAGCTTCGATATTTTTGGTCGATCGCCCCTTGATTACCGGTCTACCCTTTCCGGTCTCACAATCCGTGCAACAGCCCACATATTTCTGCACACTGCGGAAAAGACCTCTCCATGGAAGTGGGACCTGATCTTGTGATAGGTCCTGCCTATGCCCTGATGTCCCCCTTCTATACTCACGTGATAGTGATGAAGGACATCCGGCTGCAGCAACTCGGGGATCACTAATTTCGCCAGTCGGTCCCGGTCTGCACTGTCTTGGTCGGCATCGCGGCAGTAATACAATAATCCATTATCATCCACTTCGTAGCTATCCGCGATCTTGATGAACTCTTTCGCTTGATCGTTCTTCAACTTGGACAGTTCACCACGCAGGTAGGTCTTCAGGTTCATAATCCATTCTTCTTCGTCCTGCGCCTTGAGGATCCGTTCCATCCTTAACTGTTGCACTGCATATTCGTTCAAACTTTCCTTCGGGAACGGTCGGCGAGACTTCTGAGCTTTCGATCTAGTCGCGACCATCACATGCACCTGGACTGGGGCGTTCTTGGGTCCGATCACCTCTGGGAGCCTGTTTATATTCACCAATTCATACATAACGGCCTTCTCGGTGATCGTATCCCCGGTCTGGTCTTGCATGGCCTTGGTCGCGAGGTAGTCGGCGCTTCTGTTCCAGTCCCGTTTCACGTGCAATAGCTCGTGGTTGGGGTGTTCCTTCAATGCCTTCATTACTAGATCATTTAGCGTCCTTAGTCGTGGAGCCTTGCAGTCGATCTCTCCGGTGATCTGCCTGATCACTAGGTTGGATTCACCACATATGATAACTCGCCCCTTCTTTTGTGACGACAGCAGGTCCAGACATAGAAGTAGACCTCGGTACTCTGCCTCGTTCACAGTAATATCCAGCGTGAAATCGGCAGCGGCTGCAACTATAAACCATTGTGGCAACTTCCACAATATGGCACTATAGGCGCCGACCTTCTTCTTGACGCTTGCCGATCCGTCAAAACTTAAGACCAAGAACTCTTCATCATCGTCTACGGTCGGTGGCGGCCTCGAAACTGACTGCCGAGGTTGCTTCCTCTAGGCAATCGCTATCAATGCCTCGTCCACTTCAGACCGAGGGGTGATACTGGCAGCTAATGTGCCCAATATCTCTTCCTCGCCCCCGGTGCACTTAACGACCTCGAGGGTCCACTGCGACAAGACCGCCGACCATCTGCATAGACGTCCGTCCATCCCATTGACTGATAGTGGCCAGGCCAAAGTAGAACGTCTTGACAGGACCTTTATAGTTCGGCCGACCAGCAGGTTGTAACACACATCCAGAATTTGCAGCAACGCCAGCACTTCTTTCTCGACAATTCCATAGTTAACTTCGTTTGGCTTCAGCGTTCTGCTCGTGAACGTAACCGGATGGTACACACCATCATGATCTTGTACTAGAGTGGCCGAAATGGCCCACTGACTAGCATATACAATAATGGTCGGGACCTTTTCGGGATCGAAATGCTTCAAAATCGGCGCCGTCGCCATCTTAACCTTCAACATACCAAAAGCAAACTTAGCACGCTTCATATGGTCTTCGGCCTCCACTTGCGGACAATCTGCAGCAAGACCAGAGTCGGCGCCCCCATGTAAAGTTGCCCGGTCTTCTTCGCGCAACATATGGTAGTCCACTTCCCGGAGCTCGTACAGCACAGCCGCGTAGACAGCAAAGTCTTCAATGAACAGGATATAATAATTCAAGCTTCCCAGGAAGGACTGCATTGCCTTCAGCGATCTGGGGAACGGGAGGTTACTCAGCGAATCCAGGTCCTTGGGATTAGCCTCTAGACCATTGATCGAGACCATATGGCCTCAATAGGCGACCTTGGACATACCCCAAAAACTTTTCACCGCAACGGCACTAATAGACAGGTTCCAGTGGTCGCATGTCTCTAACAATCGTTCAACCTTCTCGCACAGATCGTTCCATGACGAGGCAGGTATCAGAATGTCGTCGATGTACGACCGCCTCCCTAGAACGGACGGTCCTCTTTTCCGATCGGGTTCACCCTCTCTAAACACATCACAATTTGAACAGGGTCCCTATCGGTCTTGATCTTGAAGTGTCCGTACAATGCGTTGTCTATCAGCCTTTGATAGATCTGGGGTGCGTTCTTCAGACCGAACGGCATACGATTCCACTCGAAAAGACCAAACGGTGTCACAAATGCGGAAATCTCACGGGCTCGATCAGTCATCGAGACCACCCAAAATCCACTTGCCATATCTAGCGAACAATACCACAAGGTCTTGTCGAGGTCTTAAACAGATCATTAATCAGCGGCATCGGGTACACCATGAGTTTAGTCAACCGATATACCAGCCGATAGTCGATGCACAGTCTAATGTCAACGCCGTTCTTCTTGATAACAATTACGATCGGCGAGGCCAATGGCGAGGTCGACGGTCTAATAATCTTGGTGACCAACATTCCTTTAATGAGACCAGAAAGCTTTTCACTGTACTGTGGCGCCACGCGTCGACATCGCTGGGCAATCGTCTTGGCATCTCCCACGTCAATATCGCAAATCGCACCACGGGCTTCAGGTGGTAAGGCGTTGCCCTTTCCGATCAGCAGAGGTCTATTCTTCCATATGATATTCTTCAACTGCTCGATATGATCTGGACTGTTAAGGTCTTGATCACCCACTTGTAAATCATCCATTGTAAATTCGGGCGAGTCGGCAGACACTTCAGGGAGGACTGCCATTTGGCTTTCCAGCTCCTGGATATACTGTTCCCCGCCTTCATGTATACAGACTTGTTCATCTTATGGGGCGATATCACCTAGACCATCTGGACCGGCTGAAAGCCCCTGGTCTTGATCGACGGGCTGTCCTTCACTGATATCGGTCTGATTGGAAACACCGTCATGGTCCGACCTAGCAATTTCATGTTCCCCTTCTTCCGTTTCTTGCTCCGCTGTCGCCTGGTATTGTTCTGACACCACGTTGACTAACCTTGGCTCGTCTACTTGATGGTCCACCGTTCCTGGTGACTGCGGAGCCTTCTTCGGACCAACATCTTTTTTGGGGTGACATAACTTAGTCTTTCCACTAAAGGTGGGGTATCCTCTTCCACCGACCCATCATCGCTGATAAGATCGGTGGTCGATTGGTACGCCAGGTTTTGCCACTCGACATACCGCCTCGATCCAATCGAGACGAACCCCATCTTCCTTGGTACCTTCCCTTCTGCTAACCACATACTGACAATAGTGTTATTGTCCAGTGTCAGAGGCTTGTCACCGATATTGGTAACACGGACAAAATCACATCGACAAGCACTCTTTACGAAGGTCGGGACCCACCGATCGCCCCTGGTTAACCATAACTTCCTCGAACGAAAACCTTTCTCGACCGGGGTATCGGCAGACCGACCGACTGGGATAGTGAGGTCTTGGTCCCACCGGTCCAGATCGGTATACGAACCATACAGAGGTCTTCGACCAGCCAACTGGACCTGTACCTCATCCGGGAGCGTAAGCACTCCACGTGACAGGTCTAGGCGAATACCAGCTGGGACCATGAAATCCATACCTAGTAAAGCGTTGTGACCAGCCAACTTGCCAACACAAGCGCTGAAAAAGTAGACCAGCGATCCCGACAAAGTAATTTTCACACGCGTTCTTCCTTCGGTCATATAAGAGTTTTCACCGATCCCGACGCATTCTTGTCTCTGCGTATCGTCTATACGACATCCGACCTTACGAGCAAAGGCAAAGTCGATTATCGAGACTTCAACTCCAGAGTCGAACAACATCGTCGCTTTCTGGATATTAATCTTGCCACAGGCTTTCTGCTGCTTGAACCATTTATCAGGCGCGTGATACTTCCAGTATCCGCGGGATTTTCCAGGCAGCAAGTCCAACTGCATAACCACCTTGGTCCGGGAGTACTCATCGGTCTTCAGACTGTAGACCGGATGGTCTCGGTCGACGCAATTTGGAATAGAACGTGTATTGTCGGTCTTATCCTCCTTGCCGACATATGCATAGATGTGAACCGTAGAACGCTCGGCTCGATCCAGATTCCAACCTGGCGAGCGTTCTAGTTTAACATATTTTCCGCGTCCGGCGGCAGCATCCCCGCGTGCTTGTCCGGCACGTACCACTTGCGTATCATGTTAAAAAATTCTTCGATCTTGCAGTGGCCGGCCTCGTGGATCTCTCCACATAACTTGCATACGAAAAGGCAGTGGTCAGTCGGGTGGCCGCGTCTCTCGCACTTCTTGCACACCATCTTCTTCCAGCAGTTTCGACCATCATGTTTGCTCGACTCACAGTGGGAGCACTTCTGACGAGGTCGGTCCGGATCGGACTTGCTTCCGTTCCTTCCCTTCCGGTCTACCTGGTCGGACTTCGACCTGGTCTTCGGGGCAGGTCCCGCAACATAGACGTAACGATACTGGTCTTCATCCGATGACTCCTGGCTGAATTGACTTCCACTTTCCCCTTCCGATCCCGTGCTGTCTTCGGCTACGATCGCCTTGACCGCTCGGGTCGGTCTGGTCCAGGGTCTCTTAACCGGATCGGTCTGGGTCTGGGTCTTGAATCGGTAGAGACCTGATCCACCAGCACTCTTCGTCCTCATGCTACGCGACTGCTGAAGCGTCCGTAGAGTCTGTTCAACTTCACCCGCGTCCCTAAGACGCAGCAGAGTAAGCTGGTCCGCCAGTTCTTGATCGTCCAGGGTACTAATGTAGTGACTCACATGTTCCAGATCAGCATCATTCGGCGGGTTATTCTCTTTGATTGTTATGCCGGCACGAAGTGCAGCCACGTTCAACCGATGCAAATACTCGATCGGTGTCTCATCGCTCCGCTTCTGCATATGGTGATACTTGCGGGCACTCGAAAATCCGGAGTTACAATATTGCCCTTCAAACTCTGCACATAGCTGGTCCCAGTCAGACCGGACATCCCGACCTAACTGTTGGATCCAGTTGGCAGCCGGTCCTTTCAACAAATCCCGGAAGATCAGACACCTTTCACTTTTCGGGGTCTGGTCTCGCAGGAACGCAGACTTGACCCGACCGAACCAAGACCGGGCCTGATCTTCATCAGTATCCTTGCCAGTGAAGTCCTTGAGGTCGGTTTTCGCGGCCATACGGATGCGCGGAATCGCAGCAGATCCAAAGTCGTAAGCAGTAGTGGAGGATAGGTTAGCCTTGCGTGGCTTTCCAGCGCCCGTACCGTCTGAACCACAGTGGTCGTCAAGACCGCCGACCGACTCTGTAATGGGGTGCCATTACATAATTAATATTCAAGTTAGAATATCACAGTTTAATTTCAGACGCGTTGTCTGAAATTTAAATAAGAGATTATAAGTTATTATAATCTAAGAAGGAAAAGTCGATTCGGTATAAATACCGAATCATGCAGGTTAACTAATAGTACAGTTAGTTAAAGACTTGATATTATTATATTAATTAGTTAGTTACAATACTATTAGTCTCTAAACCACCCATTAAATAAACACTCTTAATTTTGCGTTCTAACAGATAAGTGAATATTAATATATTTACTTTTATTATAGGATTAGTTGTTACCGACTAATCCTGCCCTAATTGTATTGCGCGCTTCCTCGCAAGATACAGTGTAAGCCTGTAACAGGATCAGTCCTGTTACACCTGGTAGCACTTCGTGGTCCGTCTTAACGACCACAGTTCCGTTCTGCTAGTTAACTAGCGGAGCGAAGATTAAGAGCCGCTCGGCATCATGTCGCGAGACATGACGGCTGCCGAGAGAGAAAGAACGCTGGAAGAGGTGAATAAACACTTCCCTCACCTCTAGTCGCGTAGTAAAGACGCGACGGTGGAAATGATTCGGTCTATGGGGACCGACATCATTACCTTCCTCAAGAGTAAGTCCCCGGAGGAAGTGGTACAGGTGGTGAACCGCTTTAGGATAAACCACCTAGAAAATCCAGTACGGCCCGCGCCAGAGGCAGCGCGGACCGCAACTGCACCTGCAACGCGTTGAAGTAGTAAAGGCGCGAGTACCGCCCTTTACCGGCGAAGGGGGCGAGCCCCTTCGTAGATGGTTCGCAGAGGTGGAAGATTCCATCTCTGCGCAAAATATTGTTGACGAACGTCAACAGGCGTACTTCGCCACAACATGTCTAGGCGGCAGAGCCAGGGCATGGGTGATGAGTCGCAGAGCCACTGATGACTCTGCGTTCCTTAATTATAAGGAGTTTAAAGCTGATCTAAAGGTCAACTTTGAAGCTTCAAATATGAGCTAAGTAGTCGGCAGGAGTTCATGGAACTCCGGCAAGGTAAGCTTGACCTTCAAGCTTACGCTCAGAAGACGCAATATTTGCTTTCAAATATTGTGTATGAGCCGGTTCCCCCTGCTATGCAGGTCACTGGCTTCATGAAGGGACTCAATGATGGTCCCGTCAAACAGAGTCTCTATCGGCACCCGCCAGATACTCTGAGGGATGCCATTGATATGAGCATCCGTGAGGAGTTCATCATGCGATCAGCGACATCGCATGCTGGGTACAGCCGAATGGCTCAACAGCCCTTCGCTTTTGACATGCCGCAACGGCATGTCAACAATCAGCAGTCAGGCAGACGAAGCTCACACTTCGTCTCAAGAAACAGTCACCCGCGCCAGAGCATGGGCGGTGGAGGTCCAGAGCCGATGGACCTATCAGTTGCGGTTGCTTCGAACACGAAGCAACGGAAATTTAAGAAGAATACTCGCTGCAATCGATGCGCGAAAATAAGGCATTTTGCCCATGAGTGTATGGCACCGCGTCCGGTGCCACGCTGTCAGCGAACGGAACCGTCCGCTGCACGGCGAAACGAACAGGGACATCACCCTGTTGGTGCAAAAAACGAGAATCGACAGTAGGGGCGGGGCGCCCTACTGGGAATGTTATCCCACATGCCGTCATAGGGCATGTGAGGGTAATAGCCCCAGACGGGACTATGTCCTGTCAAAATGTGCAGGGTGATGGTAAGTCTCTTATCACCCTGGAGGTGAAGCCGCACGGGAGCGATGTCCCCATGAGAGCTTTGTTTGACACAGGAGCGTCAAAAAATTTCGTTAGAACTCAGAGTCTAACGCTGTTGAGCTTCGTGGAGGTAGAAACCCCAAAAAGTATGTTGTCAGTCCGGTTAGCAACAGGTGAAACCGTGACTATTCCAAAGCGTGTTATTAAAACACGCTTCGAGTTGAATGAACTGTCATTCGAGGATGAATTCATGTCCTCGATTTAGACGACAAGTTCGATGTGATACTTGGAATCCCATGGATGTCCAAGTTTAAACCTTGGATCGACTGGGTTAACCTATCGATCGACTGCGACGGACGCACAGGATATGATCACCCTGTGTGTAATCCGGCTGTATCAGAGGATACAACCGCAGCGTCATACAGTCTGGTGGATAGCGATGGCGCCATGAGGTCTGTTCTGACACGATCAGCGGAAGGTACCTCCGCTGGTGAGAGTCCAGAAGGACTACCACACGCAAGAGAATAGCCGTTGCGTGTTGGAGAGAAACATTTCACGGGTGATAAAGACCACCGTGAGAATGAAGTGATATCCATGGTGGGAAACACCCACCGTGAGAATGAAAATGTATCCACAGTGGGAAACACCCACTGTGCGACCGAAGGTTCCAACACGACGAATGAATTCCGTGTTGATGAGAGTGAACTCACGATTGAGTGAAATCATGAGCACAACTCCGTGGTGGCCAGTGCCCACCACGTTGCGTTAGCCATGCGAACGGGTGATAAAGACGACCGTGTCGCAGAAAAGGCGGCCGGTCAGACGAGCACATCTGATCGCCAAAATTCCATGGTAGGCAGTGGCCACCATGATGATGAGTATTCGCACACGGTGAATCGTAATCACCGTGTAGCAGTCAATCGGACGAGTGCGTCTGATTGCATGGGCAGTTCCGTCGAGACCATCAACGCCTTGACGCAAACGGAGACCGGATTAGCAACCCAGTCTCTGTTGATGGAACACCCTCCGAAAGAAGGTTCACGTGATGGCTCTTCCAGCGCTAAACTGGAATAAGTTTATGAGAAACTTGCACGATGGTAAGATCGAACAGATCTGTATCATCGTTGCAACAGATGATGTAGTGGATATTCGTGAGCGAATATCCACATTACAAGTGGAAAACATTGGGAAAGAGGTTCCCAATGATCAAACGAGAGTTCAGCGCTTTGAAGCGCAGAGCTGGGAGTCTCTTAAAGCGAACTTACCATTTTATGAGGTACTTCGAGAATACGCTGACGTATTCCCAGAAGAAGTACCTAGCGGGCTCCCTAAGGATAAGGGAACTCGTCATGAGATTGACCTCGTGCCAGGCACGAAGTATTGTGTCACGCGGCAATGGCCGTTGCCGCGTGATCAAGTAACATCGATCGACGAGTTTTTCGAAGCTCGTCGTAAATCAGGCCAAGTGCGGGATTCTATCTCACCGCACTCTACCCCCACCTTTTGTGTGAAAAAGTCCACAGATGGGTGGAGAATCGTTCACGCTTACAACAAGCTGAACGCAGCGACGGTACCGGCACAGACACCGATACCGCGGAAGGATGTCATCATAGATGGCATGTGCGGGAGCACCATCTTTAGTGCTTTCGATCTAAGAGATGGATTTTATCAAATCCTAATGCGTGAGAAGAATATTCCTCTCACGGCAGTAAGCACCCCAATCGGCATGCTTTGGGAGTGGCTTGTTATGCCACAAGAGCTTCGAAATGCCCCTGCTACGTTTAACAGATGCGTAACCCATCTATTACGCCCGGAGCGAGAATTTGCACCGAGTTATTTCGATGACGTGTTCATCCATAGCAAGGGTGAACACGATAAAAGCGATGTAGATGTCCATAGGGAGCATCTACGTCGAGTGTTAGAGCTTATGCGTAAGCATAAGCTCTATGCAAATCTGAAGAAGTGCACCTTTGGTGCACCTGAGATACCCGTTCTTGGATGCTTTGTGGGCAAGAACGGGGTGCGTCCTGATCCAGAAAAGATCAGGGTGATCGTTGAATGGCCTACGCCAAATAACGTTAAGGAACTTCGAAAGTTCCTTGGGTTGGCAACATATTTGCACAAGTATTCGTGCAACTATGCTGTATTGATACGACCTCTTTCTCAATTACTTAAGAAAGATTTCGAATGGAATTAGGATACCCAGTGCCAAGATGCTTTTGATGCAGTCAAGCAAAGCTTGACTGAAGCGCCTGTCTTGGCTATAGCCGATAACGAGCGTCCGTTCCACGTCGTTTGCGACGCGAGCGATTTCGCTATCGGCTGTGCATTGATGCAGCGTGATCACGATGATTGTGATCGCGTAATCTGTTATCAATCGCGTCAGTTGCGTCCAGCCGACCGCAACTATCCAGTGCATGACAAGGAACTCCTTGCCATGAAATATGCACTGGCTAAGTTTCGGATCTATCTATTGGGAGATAGACCGTTTGTGGTTTACACGGATCATGCGTCACTACGCACGGCCATGAATTCACCACATATTTCACAAAGAATGGCTCGATGGCTGTCATTATTTGCTGAGTACAACTTTATGGTTGAATACAAACCCGGAAAGTTGAACGTGATAGCGGATGCGCTATCACGAAGGCCCGATTACGAGACTAAACCGTCCGTAACCGAAGGGGCCAGTGCAAACGCGATCCGTTGCACTGCTTTGTCGTCGTCAATTATACGACAAGTACGCGAGGCGTACAAAACAGACGAGGAGACACGTCTGTTGATTGATTACTTACGTAATCAATCAAGTGAGAAACGCGACGAACTCCCAGAGTTCTTCCGCGCTTGCGTGCATCGATATCGACTGCACGATGGTCTGCTGCTTTACAGCACAGACCAAAAAGATGAAAGTCGCATCGTCGTTCCAAACGTCGATGATCTCAATTATCAAATAATGTTGAGTATCATGATTCACCGATTTCGGGGCATCAAGGTCGAGAGAAGACATACGCTTCTCTCGCACGTGACTTTTACTGGCGAAACCAGTACAAGTGGGTACGCAAATACGTACGCGCTTGCGAGATTTACCAGCGCGTTAAGCCTGCGCAGTCTGCACAGGATCCGCTGCAATCTCTGCCGGTTCCGACAGAGTGTTGGAAGTCCATTTCAATGGACTTCGTATTCGGTCTTCCACCCGACAATAGTCGGAAGACTGGAATAGTGGTCTTTGTAGACCGTTTCAGTTAGATGGTACATCTTACTGCAGTATCAGCGAATGTAACCGCCGCACAAACAGCGCGGATATTCGTTGATACGGTATTCCGTTTGCACGGAATGCCGGAAGACATTGTCTCGGATAGAGATCCGAGATTTACAGGACGTTTCTGGCAAGAAACGTTCTCATTGTTGGGAACCCAGTTGAAGATGTCAACTGCGGACCATCCGGAAACGGATGGGCAGACGGAACGGGTTAACCGCGTTCTCGGAGACATGTTGCGATCATACGCACATGCCTTTGAACAGTGGAGTGACTACCTGTCACTCACTGAATTCGCGATTAACAATTCGGTGCATGCTTCAACTAAGCATACACCGTTCTACGTGAACGCCTTAAGGCATCCACGAACCCCAGCTTTACTTGGCGGTACGCCAAATCTAAGTGGGGGAGGGACCCGCTCAAATTTTGAGCGAGTCAATGCGCAAGTTGCAACTGCAACTTGTGAACAAAACGATGGCCCTTCTACTGAAAATACAGTAGAAGCGGAAGCAGCTTCAATTAAAACTGAAGCTGCATACGATGAATATGTGTCTGCAGCAATGGCTGCAGACAACGAGGACAATACACCTACTGCTGATAAAGCAGTAGATGAATTCGTATTACAGCGACAAGCTGTAATACGCTATGTAAAAGATGCACTTTCCTCTGCTTTTTACAAGCAGAAGCAAAATGCAGATAAACAAGGAAGGAAGAACAAAAACTCCTTTCTTAAAGGTGAATTAGTTTTATTAAGTACTACTAATTTGCCTACACATGCAATAAGCAACTTCCCTACACGGAAGTTGCTTCCTAAGTACATTGGACCCTTCAAGGTCCAAGAGATTCGGGGGAATGCCTATACCTTAGACATTCCCACAGCAATGCGGCTTCACCCAAAATTCTATGTTGGGAGGCTCAAGACGGATCACTCGTCTTCGTCTTACGACTAGACGCAGAACCACGGAAGATGCCGTGCTTCACCAAGTCTCCCAAGAGAGACTTGTAATCGGCCTCCAGCCGTTGGTGAGCAGAGCGGAGAGTCGTTACCTCCGCCTTCGACTGCTCAAGATCAGCCGTGCGCCGATCGAGCTCTCCCTTATAGCGGGAAAGCTCAATGTACAGAAGATCATTCTTCTGCTGGAGGGCAGTGTGCGTTCCGAGGATGTCGCGGACATCCTCTCGAAGAGACAGATATGTCTGCACACAGTGAGACATATCGCTGCTCAAGGAGGAATAACCCTCCTCGAGCTTGCGGAGCGAAGAACCATGCTCCGCAACAACAACGGCAAGGGAATTCTCAACCTCCGCCGCCCCTGATTGATAATCAGGGGAATAATCGATATATCCTCGAGCGCTTGATCTCGAAGCGCTCGTTGCCTTTGAAGAAGGGGCAGCGTACCGAGTACTTGGTACGCTGGCTGGGATATCCCCAAGAGTTCGACTCTTGGGAGACGATTGAGGTTCTGAGGGCCGACGCCCCAGACCTTTTGACTGAGTTTGAGAAGAAGTCTCAAACTCATAATGCGAAGTAGCATCAACAGTAGGTGTTGATGCATTCAGGGTATCAATTAAACCCTGAATTTCGGCGGGCACGGAAAAGCCACCGTACCCCCGCAACTCCTCCTCTGACAGACGAGGAGCGCCCTGCGTACACCGCGGGCAAACGAGGTGAGAAGGGACACCAAATTTAACCCTTCTTTGAGGCAAGCAAAATGGATGTATTCCATTTTGCCTGTTCGAGAGTGCTTTAAAAAGCGCTCGCGCATTACGTGAACTTAATTCACGTAATCATCTGGGCTTTTGTTGTAGTTGTCAACAAAAGCATTCCAACTCTGAGTCAGGGCGTCTTTATCGTCCCTGTTCTTCCTTGACCTTTTCCGGCTCGAATAATATCGAACCTGGAAAAAGAGGTCAATAAAGTACAGACGTCTATCGTCTGTACTTCGATCGAATTGACGTGACTGGATGTCTTCGCAGTCATACAGCACGTTGATATCGAACAACGCATACTGGCAGTCCCGTTTACGGTGACCGCCACTGTTGGGGGCAATAGCCCAGCCAGGGGTCCAAAAACCCACTTTGTACGGAACATGTGGTTCCGTACGATGATACGCTTTAGAAGCGGCAGACGCCGCTTCTGTTCGAGCCCTTTTAGCAGGCGAGCACCGCCTGCTTCAACACCACCCGCCGGGGTTAAATCACCCCGACGTGGAGAAGTACTTGGTCCAGGTGGGGCTCTGCGTTCCCGCAACCACCTGTGATAATCATTGTCGCTGTCATAGCTGACAGCGACACCAGATTCGTCATCGCTGTTAGGCGATGAGCACATAGAGAGTTTCGACTCGCTAGATCCTTTAGTGGGGACATCTGTATCCCCATCACTTTGTTCGGAGTCAGAACTCCCGAACATGGCCCTCTTGGCAACACGCCATTCGGAAGTTGCCATCGTGCAAGATGTTGCATTAGCAACATCTCCCTGTTTCTTGTCAGATGCCGCCTTAGCAGCATCTGTGGTCGAAGACGGTACGTCTTCCGACCTTTGCGTAGTTGACGCTGCTGATGCAGCGTCACTGTTGTCACTCAACACCTCAGCACCTAGTGCTGAGGCGGAGGAAGAAGCTCCTTCATTGTTTTCAGCAGCGCTCTTTAGAGCGCCGCCGCCGTGTGTCTTGACCATTGAGTCGATGGTCAATCAGTTGGTGAATGAGAAATTCTGACCAACAAGTGCCACCCATGATTGGCCAAAATAAGAATTATTATTGGCCAACCACCTTAAGTGGGGGTGATGTAATGGGGTGCCATTACATAATTAATATTCAAGTTAGAATATCACAGTTTAATTTCAGACGCGTTGTCTGAAATTTAAATAAGAGATTATTAGTTATTATAATCTAAGAAGGAAAAGTCGATTCGGTATAAATACCGAATCATGCAGGTTAACTAATAGTACAGTTAGTTAAAGACTTGATATTATTACATTAATTAGTTAGTTACTATACTATTAGTCTCTAAACCACCCATTAAATAAACACTCTTAATTTTGCGTTCTAACAGATAAGTGAATATTAATATATTTACTTTTATTATAGGATTAGTTGTTACCAACTAATTCTGCCCTAATTGTATTGAGCGCTTCCTCGCAAGATACAGTGTAAGCCTGTAACAGGATCAGTCCTGTTACAGACTCCATGGCACATTCACTTGTCTTGCTTGGTCTACGCGGTCTGGCCAGTTGCGGCTTGCGCTTCCCTTTGCCGACTTGCTTATCACTTCGAGTGGGCTTGTCCACAGATGTTACCGATTCCATATCCACATCTCGGCAAACATTGGCACTTTGCTGGGTAGACCGGTCTTGGACATGTGGGCGCAGAGGTGGTCTAACCCAGTCTTCCATGAAACGCTCCATCATCGTCTCAAACATGTCTTGGACGTTAGCTGGAGTCATGGGAAACGTGTTGATACCCTCCTTTTGCGGAACTGAGGCCTGTGGGGGCGGCTGGAGCCCCGACTGGCAAGCAGCCCTTTGATGCCGCATGTCCTTTTTTTGCTCAGGCTGGGCATGGTCCACCCCCACGGTCATCCGCTCGACACCGGTCTCCAACTCTCATGAGCTGTTAGAGTCCGGTGGAGACTGATAAACCGATTCGTCATCATAACCAATGTCGACAAGCGCTGTGGAGGCTTCAGCGACCTTCACTGCTGCGGTGGGAGTTGGGCGGCGAACCGCCCCCACCAGTGGGACCAAATGGTCGTGGAAGGTCGACATCGACGATATCAGCCTCCAAGTCTCAAATTCAAATAGTTTTTGGACATCGGCGGGGTTCTGCATTTTAATGCCAACCTCCGCCAACATCGCCACCAAGTTCTTCACCAACAGTAATGGGCGATCAATCTGGATCGGCTCGGTAGTGGGACCGAGAAGATGGTCGGGGATCTGGAGGTTCAACACCCGAAAGACCACGTCAAAGCGAACAAATCATTTCAGCTCAAAAATGTAATACATCTTGTTTAGGTATTCTTCAGTGATGCCCCCATCTGCGACCTGCGACTTTTCTTCGAAGTCGTCTTCGTCGGCAGGCATTCCCAACCCTTTCTTGGGAATCTTGGGTAGCTTGGGGACCTTGGGGAGGTTGGTCGGATCGTTCTGATCAGCTTTCAAGTATTTTTCGTCTTTTGATTTTCCATCAACTTTTTTATGCACATACATAGGATCAGGACCAAGGTCCTGATCCTTTCCGAGACTATAGCAGGACTTGCTATAGTCCCGATCGGCTCCGGTGGGAGCCTTTTGGGGAGGAAAAAAATTATTAATCCAAATCTGATCCTCCACCAGGCCAGACCGGACATCGCCATCTTTATCAAGAATGAAGACGTAAGGTGATAGCCTTTCCTTACGCCCTCTCCAGAACGATTCCAAATTCAAATCTTCAAATTCAATCTTTGATGACACCTCGCGGTGATATCCACGATCACCAAGTGATCCGGGCACGCGCACCATTGTGGTGAAGTCAAGTTCGAAATCGAATACATTTGTATCGACAACCTGACCACCCCCATCGTGCCCAGCCTTCCAACTTAGGGGGGGGGTACCCCGCGGACCTCCATTCGAAATCGGGTCCGATCGTCCGCTGCTGGCAGACGACCGGTCATCATCCAAAGACACTTGGTCCGATTCACTTAAGTTCATCTCATCTTGTGTACCCGATGGAATGGGCTAGTTACACACTCGGTGGATCGGGATCGCAGATCGATCTGATTCGGTCTTGAATATGAGACCGTGCTGGATAGGTGTACCTAGGGCGGAACTCTTCACCCCAGGTACGTACAGACCAGAAATACTTCCAAAAGATAAATTCCAATAGGTCGATCGTCCAAACGATCTAGACCTGACCAATACGAAATAATAGAGGGTAGACCAATCAACCGGTCTAGCCCCTGACCAATATGAGAGAAGACCAAAACCGGTCTAAACTCTAACTAATGTTACAATGAGCCAATATGTCCACGTGAAGACCCAATATGCCCGTGAAACTCCACAAACGATATCTCCACGTAAAGACCAATCCAGTGAATAGCACGTTCCAAACGTACTTGACTTAAAGTGTCAAGATCGCCAAATCGTACTCCCGCCGAGGGCCTTCCGGTGGCCAAAGTGCGCGTGCGGCGTGTCCAGACCGGGTATAATAGGCAAGAGGGGATAATTCAACCCTCTGCCCCCAAACACTCCGCGGCGGGCGGAGCCGACTAGCGTACGTGAAAAGAATAACGGCGACCCCTTGCTGTGGTGTAGACCAAGACCAGAAGAGGTTTTTGCCACTTATTCCTAGACCAAAAACCTTTACTTGGAAAATCCGCAACCAAAAGGCTCTTACTTGGAAAATCCGCAACTAACCAATAATACTACCTTCCTATGGTCCCTAATGTACCCACACAAAATTATGTAAAATATCCAATGTCAGGTGACTCACCCAAGACCTGCGTTCTTGATACTCCTTGAATCTGATAGGCTAAAAAGCCCCCCTTGTTTAGACCAATCGGAAACTCGACCAACTGCCTTGACCAAAAGTGACCAAATTTGTTGTACAACTCACCACAGAGACCTTGGAAAAGTCTCGCTCGAAATGTGTTGAAAGCAATCTTTTGGATGTGCCTCTTATAAACAACGATCCGCGTGACGCAGTTGCCGCAGGGAGTAAAGATAAAACGGATGGCTATAGTGTCAGAAAATTAAGTAGAAGACGAAAGAAGACGGCGAAAGCCAAATCGTTTGAAGCTTCAAGAAAACCGAAACCAAGTACAAGTGTGGAAATTTCGAATAACATTGAGAAGACCGGCACAAACTTCGACCGTTGTAACGGTCAGAAGTAAACTGTATCAGGTGCGTACACGCACGGTGCGGCTAGCGCACAGAGGAAGACTTTCCTTAAGCGGCGATACGCCGCTAATTAGCTGATACGCCCTTATATAAGGGCTTAGTAAGAGATCGCTCTCTTACTCGGGGACAAGATTCCCTTGGTTTACTGACTAACGCCTTGATACAAGGCTTCCCTTAGAAAAAGGGGTAGCTAATGGAGGTATTCCCTTTGGCTACAAACACTCACAGCACGATCGACCCTTGCGATCGAGCGTCTAGCTGGGTTCAGTGTATTTTGTAAACTGATTTTTATTTAATATGTAATTAGCCTAAATTAATTAAACTAGTGTAAAGTATATGTAATACTAAGTAGAACTTACTCACTTCGTACCTAGCCGAAATGTAATCTACACCACCTTTGTACCAACACGTGGGAGGCTGCCACGCCTCCACCAAGGGCTCCTGCCCTGATTGGTTAAAATAACCAATAAGTCCGAACCTTTCGGACTGGTCAATACTTGACCTTAACCGTTGTGTACTTACGTACACCAACGTAACCAAATGTTACCCTGTTACATCCTCCCCCATCAAGACTATTGCTTACGCAATTAACAATTATAGTTGGAGAACTCCAACTGTCAGAGCTTCTGGCTTAACATGAGCACATTTAGTAGTGCTGATGATTCTCCTCTAGAAGAGAATGTAGACTATTCCGATAACTCGGAGGAGGATTCCCTTGGGGATATCTCCCCAAAGGCCGACCGCTCCGACAACGCCGAACGGCGATGTCGGCAGCCTAATCCGTTCCCCACACGTGGGAAAAATGCACTAGCTAGTGCGCCACCCCTACCAATGTCGGATGATACATACGGATTGCCGAAGGCGATCATAACCAATGAGTTGGATGCGGCTCAAGAAACTCAACTTGCCGCACAGGCACGAAAGGCTGCGTTACGCGCCCCCAAACGCGCGCACGGGCGGCATATAATTTTGAGGGTCCTCGTGACCCCCAAAAGTGGGCTAGGACTGTGGTAAGGAATGGTTTAGCATTCTATACTCCTGGACCTGCGGCTGAACAGCCGTATAAATACGAACGCCGGGAGAAACTCCGGGAAAAACCGCTCGCGCAGAAGCAGTTCGCTGGCGTCTCATACCGAGAGCGCCTCGACAGACAGGCACAGGGTGCCCCTGTTGAGAACCTCCGTGAGGTTCCTATCGTTCATTTTCCAGGAGAGAATGCCGAAGAGGCATAACAGAAATTCCGCGCTTGGGCGGAAGGGGAGAAACTCTTCCCTAGCTTTACTCTGCTGCACAACAGCTATTCCCCCCCCTCGTGACGTTCGGGTGGAGAGGGCGTTGCTCTTGGCTTTTTCCAGAGCCAACGCGATGGGGCAATTACGTGCCCGTTATCGCACGCGCTATACCAGCGCTCCTGCCCCCAAAGCGGTGCCAGAGAACAGTGTGGGCGCCACATCTGCCTCCGGCAAACTCCCAACTACTGGGAGTGAAGGGGATTCTCCCGAACCTTTGGTCGTCGACTCGCAGCGGGATTCTCCCGCTTAAAAGCGTCAACGACGTCACGGCAATCCTGCCGCAGGGGAGTATCGAACTTCCACGAACTCTGTAAATGTGTATAACCCTTCCACTTCACCAGATATTGGGTATTACCCCGATGATGGCGTCGCTCCATCAGACGCTCCACATGGTAATGTGGAATACCCTCCGTATCGAGAAGTCGAAGAGGAGGTCGCGCAATTGCGACGCGAGTTTCGCGAGCGCTGTGATCGACACAATCATCGCATCCAGGACGTCCAGGAAGGACTCCGGAATAAGGAGGGAGCGATTGAACGCTTTGAGAAACGGCTCGACTCTCTCGAGTCGACCGTTGCGGAGCTTCGTGGTCGCCTTTTGACCCTGTTGGACTTATTCCGCCCTGCCGTGTCTTACGGCTCTTACGGCTACCCGCCTTTCCAACCCCCTCCAATAGTGGACCTGCGTCCGGGGTCTGGTATGACTTAAGAATACCGACATAAAAGGTTGGATGCGTACGCATCGCCTTCGGAATATCCAAGGTGTACGCCAAGCCCTTTCGGGCTAGCACCCTGAAAGGCCCCACAAACCTGGGGCGCAGTTTATTGCGCAACACATTAGAAACTGCATGTGTAGGAAGGTTTTTATCGTTTAATAAAAACCTTTCTCCTACTTTGTACACAATTTCGTTACGCCGCCCCTTGCGGTCGGCCTGCTCCTTCTACTTGTCTTGGCTTTCCGCCATGTCATCGCAGACGTGTCGTAAGACACTAAGGCGCGTCGATAAGAACTTATCCATGTGCTTCCGCACAGATACAGGGCTGACATCAGGGAATCCTCCCCCCTCAAGCCCTGGGCCACACACACGTGGCGTCAACGGAACCCTCGGATTCACTAATCCGTTCACGTAAAACGGGGTAAACACCGTAGATGCATGGACCGAATTGTTAATAGCAAATTCGGCCATAGGAAGCAACTCACTCCAACTCTTTGGAGAATCCGGACATAAACTCCGGAGAATATCTTCTAAAACGCGATTAACGCGTTCCGTTTGTCCGTCCGTCTGCGTATGATCCGCAGTGGACATGAGGAGCTTGGTGCCTAGCACCTTAAACAGCGCCCCCCAAAAGTGTCCCGTAAAACGGGGATCCCGATCCGATACAACGGAATCGGGTAGACCATGTTGTCTAAAGACACGGTCTAGGAACACTTTCGCTGTTTCTTGTCCATCTATGGACTCTGGCACCACCGCCAGGTGAGCCATCTTGCTCAAACGGTCTACAAAGACCAATATGCCGGTGTTCCCGGCCTTATCCTTCGGAAAACCGAAGATAAAATCCATACTGATGGATTTCCAACACTCCGTAAGAACGGATAATCTCGCCAAAGGCGCAGCTGAATCAGCAGAGGGTTTGAACCTCTGACACGTCTCACAGGTGCGAATATACGGACCGACCCACTTATACATCTTGGGACAACAATACAAAGCGCTTAGAGCGCTGTAGGTCTTATCCCGACCTAAATGACCCCCGGTAGGGGCGTCATGTGCCTCAAAGAAGACTTTATACTTCAGTTCCTCATCATGAGGAACAACCACCCGCGGAGTGTCCTCCGCGCTCGTGCTATAACATAGCAAACCGTCACAGTACCTTTAACGGTGTGACCGAGCTTTAGCTTGACTTGACAGGGTAGGCTCAGACGAGCCAAGTCCCTTTCCACCCAACGCGCTGATAAGAGCCGTACATTTTGGGTCTTTCTCATACGCCTGGCGTATGATATCCACCACAGACTAGGTGACGAATGTCGCGTGAGCGAGCACGTAATCGGGACGACGTGACAACGCGTCTGCAAGCACGTTCTGCTTGCCAGGTTTATACTTAACCTCAAAGTTATACTCCGCAAAGAAGGAGAGCCAACGGGCCATCATTTGGGAGAGATGAGGCAACTTCGTCGCTGTCCGTAAGTACGCGTGGTCAGTATAAACCACGAACGGCTTTGAGCCGAGTAGGTGAAGCCTAAATTTGACAAGGGCATACTTCATTGCAAGTAGCTCCTTGCCATGAACGGGATAAGTCCGTTCCGCAGCTTTAAGCTGCCTCGACTCAAACGCGATCACGCGTTCCCTTCCTGCATCATCTGCTTGTAACAAAGCACATCCGATTGCGAAATCGGATGCGTCGCAGATGACGCTAAATGGTTTCCCAGAATCTTGGAGAGCAAGAACAGGAGCTTTTAACAAGCTTCACTTAACCGCTTCGAAGGCGGTTTGGTGTTTGGTTTCCCAACACCAATCCACGTCCTTCTTAAGAAGGTCAGTTAATGGCTTCGCCATCTCAGCGTAGTTCTCGCTGTACTTGTGGAGATAATTGGCTAATCCATGATTCGCCGGTCTCACTAATACGGCGTGGTAGGAATCAATTTCGACGTGCGGAAGAGAAGAACTACGGGTCTCTTCGCTTGGAAGCGCCTCACGCTTAACCACAGGGGTCTCCACCCCTACCACTGGAGTCGCAACTTGTTCGCCGAACACGGCGTGGTCGGAATCAGTTCCAACCTGCAGAAGAGACAAACTACGGGTCTCTTCTCTAGGAAGTGCCTCGCGCTTAACCTCAGAGGAATCCACCTCTACCACTGGCGACTCACCAGTCTCTCCTATATCGGCGTAGGGATTAACCGCCGAATCCCCCTCGTCAAGGAACACTTCATTGACCTCATTGGGACTGATCATCTAAGACATCCCAATCTCTGGCATCTCACGCCAGAATCGCTTTTGCGATCGAGCAAAGGTGGGTTCATTACTCACTATGCTTCACCCGATCGCGGGTGCGTTGAGCCAATGGACTTAGACTTTCAGTCTATCCATGGCTCGTGGCGTTCCATCCACCTCATGCCCAGAATGAGGTCATACCTCGAGTAAAAATCCAGGACTAGGCAACGTTCTAAGATGTCGAAGTCTGCAAACTTTAGCTTAAGGTCAATCGAGACCTTGGGTACAGAAACCTGTACGCCCGTCGCAAGACGGACCGTGACAACGTCACGAGAACGTGCCTCTAGGGCCTCGGCATACAGCCGTCTCTTCTCAATAGAAGCTCGTCTGACATTATTGTCAGACGCTCCAGAGTCTATCAAGACACTCCAAGGCTTATCAAAGCCTTTCACGTCCACAAGGACTACCAGCAACCCTGGCAGGTACACCAACTCGGTGCTAGAAAGCACCTTTTACCTCGGGGCTTTGTGCTGTCGGCCCCTACCCATGGGTTTAACAGCACTGAGGGATCCCTCAGTAGGGTGCCCCTCACCTACTGGGAGCTGTCGTTTCCCGACGGCTTGGGCGATGGTCTTTTACACGCCCTCGGCCCCTTGTAGCGAGAGTCTCGCTGTTTTTTTTCAGACATCTGTTCCGCAGATGATCCGTGCTTCCAAACAGGAAGCATGTTAGCGGCCCATGACGCTGCAGCATAGCAAGGAGCTCCGCTTCGAAGCCCTGCGAAAAAGAGTCAGATTGACTCCTAGCGGGAGGTTTCTCTTCCGCTTCGACCTGACTCAGGTCCATGGGTTCCGGACCCACCTTAGAGGAACGAAAGTTCCTCTCGACGTTAAACGCCATCTTAAACGCCTCCCCCAGGTATTGGGGTCGGCATCGGAAGATCTCCGAACGTGCTGGCCCTTCTCTCAGGCCTCCCATAAACACGGGAATGGACACATCGTCCGAATACGCTTTCTTGTACATCCCTGCTAACAGGGCCTTAAGTTCTTGGATGTATGTCTCCAAGTTCCTAGTGCCCTGGCGGCACCTCAAAAACGCCAGCTGATTCTGGAAAACCAGATCAGGCGTTGCGTACATGTCCATAAGCTTCTGCTTAAGGACCCCCCCCCAGGTCGGGAACACGTTCGTGACCGAATACGGACACGTAAATGCACGGGATTTACCCGTAGGATGAGTTAGTGCAAGTCCCACTTGCAAGTGATCAGCGAGCACATTCGCTGTGGCGAAGGACGTTTCGGCCCCGCGAAGCCACACATAAAGGTTATCACCTTTTTCACCGGTGAATTCCTTTATCTTAAAGGACAACGGAGGCGCACCCTCGTAGACGTGGAACGAATTCCACAAAAAATCGCCTCATGGGCGATGAGGGCATTAACCGTCTCACGTACGGCCTCAAAGCCCTGCTCCACTAGGATCTGCATACCATCATCGCCCAAGATAGATAACAGCTTGTTAAAGGCTTCTTGTTGGACGGGGGTTAGCTTACCCCAATCCTCTTGGTTCATCCTTTGCAGAGGATGTTGTCGTCTACCACCACATGTGTTGGATTGACTACAAGTGCTACCAGATGTAGAAGGTGCGTACACGCACGGTGGGGCTAGCGCACAGAGGAAGACTTTCCTTTTGGTATACTGTTAGTAGAGGCTAACGCCTTGATACAAGGCTTCCCTTAGAAAAGGGGGTAGCTAATGGAGGTATTCCATTTGTCTACAAACACTCACAGCACGCTCTACCCTTGCGATCGAGCGTCTAGCTGGGTTCAGTGTATTTTGTAAACTGCTTTTTTTTTAATATGTAATTAGCCTAAATTAATTAAACTAATGAAAACTATATGTAATACTAAGTAGAACTTACTCACTTCGTACCTAGCCAAAATGTAATGTACACCACCTGTGTACCAATACGTGACAGGCTACCACGCCTCCACCAAGGGCTCCTGCCCTGATTGGTTAAAATAACCAATTAGTCCGAACTTTTCGGACTGGTCAATACTTGACCTTAACCGTTGTGTACTTACGTACACCAACGTAACCAAATGTAACCCTGTTACATGAACAGTGTAAATCCCGTGGCGGCAGCTGAGCCAGACCCTAAAAATTACAGGGAGGCTCACGCCGGTGGAAATAGCGCAATGTGGCACGTGACCGAGCGGGCTGAATTGCAGTCGCTCGAGGATCTGGATATCTAGACCGTTGTCCGTCGCCTGCCCGAAAAGAACCCTCTACCGAAAAAATGGGTCTACAAGACCAACCTGAATTCGAATGGATCAGTAGATAGGTACAAGGCGAGACTTGTGGCGAGGGGCGATAAACAGGTCTATGGGGATGATTCTTTTTTCACGTTTTCGACTGTCATGGAGTTAAAAAATGCTAAAGTTATTTTGAAGTTGGCCCAGATTTGGGGTGTGGACGCACGTCATGGCGACGTTCCCAGTGCCTAATTCTAAGTCCGTGGCCGAAGAAGATGTTGAGATATACTTGAAAATCCCGATAGGGATGGAAATAAGTGAAGATCAACTGGAAGTTCTTGGACTGGATTCTAAGAACAAGTTGGCTCTAAGGCTCAAGCGAAATTTGTACGGCCTGAAACAGGCGGGTCGTTTGTGGCACGAGTGCCTCTGTAAAATGCTGGAAAAGTTGGGATTCACGCAGTGCGTGACAGATACCTGTATCTTTGTTAAGATGAGTGAAACTGGAACCATTGTGGTTGGTGCCTATGTTGATGAACTTCTGGTCACGTGAACCAACAATGAAATTGTCTCGAAATTTTTTGTGGGTATGAAGGTCTTAGACCTTAAAGATCCCGGTAACGTGGCAAAGGTTTTGGGTATGAGGATCGGAGGAGATCCTCAACACGGGTACGTCTTCGATCAAGAGGCGACCATAAGTGAAGTGCTACATACTCACAAGCTATCGAAATGAACCCGGCCAAGACTCCGGTGCTGGATTTAAGTGATGACAGAAATTTCTGTGAATTGTTGCCGGTGAAGTCAAAGCCAGGAGATCCGAGAATCAAGAGCTTTCAGTCACTTGTCGGAAGTTTGTTGTTGATTTCACGGTGCACGCGCCCGGAAAAATTTCGTTTGCCGAGCACTGTGCAACAAGAAGAACTCATGCCCCTACCGTGGGAGACTACAAGATTGCCAATATGATTCTAAAGTATCTAAAAGGTACAAGCGGTTTGAAGCTCAGTCTGAAAACGACGAGCTCCCGCAATCTTTGAAAATTACCTGCTTCAGCGATGCGGATTTCACCGCAATTCGCGCAGACCGCAAGAGTGTATCTGCAATGGTTGTTTCCGTAAATGGTGTTATATTGAATTGGGGGGCAACAAGCAGACGGCAGTGGCCCTTTCGACGGCAGAAGCCGAATTTGTGGCGGCTTCGGTGGCCGGCCGAGAAGCGCTAGGAATCAAGGAACTGTTTACTGAAATTGGATTGCGTGTGAAGGAGCCCCTGGTTTTGAAGATGGATAACCAGTCGGCGATAAATCAAGTGGGGAACGAAATGAGCGCGGCAAGCGCAAAACACATTGATGTCAAGTTAAAGTTTTTAAAGGATTATTCGAGGAAGGGCATTGTTTCGCCATCACATGTTCCAAGTGTGGACACGTTGGCTGATTTGCTGACAAAGGAGTTGAGTGCGCCAAGAATTCAAAAGTTACCATTGAAGTTGGGTATAAATTGATGATGGTGCAGCCTCCGGTCTTCCTGGAGGAGTGTTGGAAACGCATGTAGCCGTTGTGGCTATTGCAGCGTTTCATAATAGTGGAAACGGATTGGCTGTTATTACCTGTATGGATGATGTTAGAAGATTTCAAGCCTATAGTGCTTAGTGAGCTTAAGTGTATTTTATTGGATTAAAACTCTTTTAATTATATAATATATTTCACTTCTCTTTCTAATAAGGCTTAAGCACGACAAATAAAGCACTTCCAGTGGTGGGTATAAAGAGCCGACACCGCACGCGCATTGAAAGGCTTACAGTGCTCGAGTAAGCAAGCATCCACACCTGCCTGTGCTAACATAGGGAAACTGCCCTTGCCTAACTCTTATACTACCTGACCTGAAAGGTTTCATCGGGCAGGACGCGCGTAAGTAGAGGTGCATCGAGCTGAAGCTAGAAGTGAGTTATGCAAAGTTATGAAAAAGGAAAGTGTAATGATGAACCCCATTGGCTGTTTATATCTTCAGTTGTATGTTTAGTTACTAGATCAACTTAAAGGTTTGTATTAGCAACTTAAGTAGCCTAAGTAACCTACATAATATACTTTACTTTCCAACTTAGTCTTTTGTAAACACCTCCGCTAAACCTAGCACAGCGTGACACGTGTCGCGCAGAGCAGAGCTTCCTACAGAGATCCCGCCTGACTTCAACCGAGAGGTAAGGTGGTCACAGATCTCTTCCAGACCTACAACTTGTGCGTCTTGTGTTTTTTTTTCACAGTTTATGAGGCCAAGGTCCAATGTCTTTTGCATAGAAAGATAAACCGTTACCTCCAAAAAGTGACGCGGAAACTCATAGGAATGGCGTCATGTCCTCGTGAAATCCTAAAAAATCGTTTTTAATACCATTTCGTCCTCCTGCCTGTTCTCGATCCAAGCCAACATCACCATTATTGCATCTGTCTGTCCCATGAGGAGCTGATTCTCCACTTTGTCAAACAGCAATCGTTACGTTGAGTTAAAAATTTCCGAAGTTTGCCCCCATATTTTTCGGAAGTACTGTGCTATGCTAACATTGGGGAATACCTCACCAAGTAATCGAAAGTTTTTCGTTATTGAATCATTAAAGTAGCCTATTAGCTCACGATATCCGTCAGTGAACGCAACCGTCGCTATGGAGCCTACGTTCCGTCTTATCTCCGGCGAGATGGCCTTCGCTGTGGCTGTTATGTGTCAAGCTGTGACTTAAAGCTTGAACTTGCGTTATGCCTCTCTTTTGCAAAACGCTGGGCTGTTTCAATCCATGTACATTTCCAGCCATCCTGCTAAATACACATCTGAGTTATAGGAGGAGTGTCGATTTTCGAAGTAGCCATGTTTGGTTTTCGAGTGAAATCTCATGGTGGAAACGGATTGGCTGTTATTACCTGTATAGATGATGTTAGAAGATTTCAAGCCTATAGCGCTTAGTGAGCTTAAGTGTATTTTATTGGCTTAAAACTATTTTAATTATATGGGAATTCTCCAAAGAGGGGGAGAAAATTTAACTTATTTCCCAAATTGGGGGAGAATTTAAATTTTAAATATATGATTGAAATAGGAAAGCGCTATTTGCCCCCCCATTTTGGCTATTTTCCCCCCAAATTATTTCAGCCAATCAATTTTCACTAAAGATAATGAGCTCAAACAACAACTGCCACACATCTGCAACCACCGACACATGGCAACGTTGTCTTCATCATCCCACCGTCACCGACGATATGGGTACAGTTTAACGACGGTATGCAAATGGCCTTCACGCCGTCTCCAGTGCAATATCTGCAGTCCGTGCTCAATGGCATCCCTGATGTTCAGGTCGGCATCCGGTGCCGATTCAGAGGGATACAGTAATAATGGCTTTATGAACACAATACTCGAGCTTTTTCAGAGGGCGCAGGAACAACAACACGGGTCGCCGCCAACTAGCAAACCTTTTCTGGACAAGATACCTGTGAAAGGTTGGACGCAAGAAATGGAGAAAACGGAAAACCAAACGGAATGTGTCATTTTCTTGAGTGACTATGAGAAAGATGATACAATCATTTTTCTTCCGTGCGGCCACACCTTCCACAAGGGTTGTGGCCCAAGATGGCTCCTGGAACAAAACGTGTGCCCTACCTGCAGATATCAGCTGCCAATACAAACAGAAGTTTCCACATCTCAATCAGAGCAACCAACGACTGCTGGAACGATTGCTGGAACGGAGCCGGAGCAGGAGCCTTCTATGCCAGACACAACTTTAACCGTTACTGGTGTGCGCCTCCAGCGGACGACGGAGACGTTTTGTCCGCGAGAAGTTCGTCAGCGCGTGAACAAGCCGGCACCAGTAGATGACGTAGTAGATTTGTACTTCATGCTAGAGCAAGAAGCTGACCGTTTTATGAAGGAAGAGATGGCGAATAGCGAGCTTGTTTTACATGATAATGGCATCAAAATTAACGATAGCGATATAGCAACGAGACGTTAAGTAGCTGTATGTCCAGTACATATAGATTTGTACTATACTGAACAGTAAAATAGTTGGAACCCCCTCTCCGCTGTTGTTGTTTGAGCTCATTATCTTTAGTGCAAATTGATTGGCTAAAATAATTTTTTGGGGGGTCAAATAGCCAAAATGGGGGGGGGGATAGCGCTTTACATTTAATATTATTAATATATCTTTCAATCATATATTTAGGGAATTGTTAAATGTACTCCAATAATATGTTAAATATACGCCCTGTTAAATGTACGCCTTTTCAGTCTTAAATAATATGATGGAACAGTCATGTGCTAGTGAGACATTTTCGCAGATGGATAAATCTCTGGATAAAATCTGTATAACAAAGATCTCACAGCAGATAGCTTATGATATAGAGCACGAGAGTCGACGCTGCAGGAAGTAAATTTATAAAGGCTAAAGTGAATGAAGAGTTGATTGAGTGGATAGCATATACTATTAGTCTCTAAAGTGTCACGTTTTCGTCCCTTATCTCGCTGATAGTGTTAGGTGCATTTTTGGACGGAAAAGTATCCAGTCGAGCACACTTGAGTGACGTACGGTCATCGCTTTGTGGCAAGGACGCAATTGCTTGAAGAGGACGTTGGCACGTAATCCGCCTCTTAGACCAAACACAATTCGCGACGAACGGACCTACTTATAGTATTTTTTAGTTGCGATGGGAAAGATGCGAGTGCTCCATGAAGAAGTTTCGGCAAAGTTTCTGCTATTTACCTGGAGAATGATTTAAAAAGGTTTCCGTTCCAGCGATGGATGAGAACCCATGTCTCTATCGGATGTGTCACACCCCTCTCTGAAACCTTTATTCTGTTTAAACTGAACGTTAAAAAGTTCAAGATCAGACGCTGCTCCTGTTATATACCTTCCTCTCTAAAGCTTTGATGTCTCTAGATAGGTTGGCACTGTCTGCGACGTTGCACCTGTCCAGTGGATAGAGCGTTGATTGAGCCAGCTCGTGGCATACTCCATCACCTCCTGCTTCTCGGGTTCATTATAGAGACAATTAAAGAGCTCTGGGAATAATTTCAACTCCTTTCCCTTGTTCTCTATCCGCTGCGTAAAGTCTTGCACTGCACACAGTCCACACTTGTAACTTTATCTTCGGTTCCTTGCAGTGAGAGCAGAGGCACGTTACGAAACGTGCTCTCTTCGTCCTGAATGTCTCGATGGCGCTGCAATTGCGCCATCCCGTAACTCACTTCCATCCCCATGCGTAAGGTTAGGTTTTCCGTTACATTTAAGGTATCGGCCATATAGTCGCGATAAAAGTCGGGATCACGTGTTAACGCGTGAAAGTTCACTCCGGGTACCACCCGCGCGGTGGAAAACATCTACCCAACTGGCTCGGAGACGAGATCAATCATACGAAGCGTTAGCGTATACTCGACCGCGATGGCAGGCGAGGCCACGATGCAGCCACGAAAATCATGTTGGCCGGAGAAAATCGTATGCAATGCTACTAACGCACCAAACGAAATCCCCATGATGATGAAGGAAGAGTTCGGTGTTGCCGGGGGCACCATTTTATCAATACCTAGCGTTTCGCGGCCGTTAGGAACTCATTCGTATCATCCAAGAAATAGTGAAACTTGGACCAGTGTGCGCGCAGGCCCGGTCTCTCACATTCACTCTGACCGTGACCTAACATATCGTACGCAATCACGTCATAGCCGTTTAGACACAAGTGTCGATAGACGTGTCGAAATCGTAAAGAGTGTTCGCCAAATGTAGAAAGAGGGTAACGCCGCGAAGAGCGACGTGAGCAGGCGGGAATGTGGCACAGTAGAAGCGTTTTTGGCCACGACCGTTGACAAAGACGCCTTCCGTATAGCGTTGGTCCTGTCGGATAGAAGAAGGATGATGGCCACTTGCCATGATGGACGCTTGAGAGAAATGGCGTTACGATTGAAGAATGACTTTTATTATGCATGTCTCTATTTTCCAACAACGTAGCAAGACGTTTACCAGCTTGATCTTCATTTCACAGATCAAGTTTGTAAAAGTCTTCTTTACTAGAAGAGAGGGGCGTACATTTAACAAAATTAGTTTATGTTTTTAAAAGGGCGTACATTTAACACCTTGGGGGGCGTACATTTAACAATTCCCTATATTTAAAAATTAAACTTTCCCCCCATTTGGGAAATAAGTTAAATTTTCTCCCCCTTTTTGTAGAATTCCCCTTAATTATATAATACAAGTGTAGGTACCCGTCGTAACGACGGGGTAGGGCATAAAAGCCGTCTGTCCGTCTACAAAACTATCCCCCATGTATTTCCAAGGTTAGGGTAGCAAAACCATATACTCTACATTATACTAATGTAGTAACAATACTTGTGCAGATCACTGCAGCACCTCGTTATACACAACGTTCCGCATGACCTGATCCTCCTCGCGGTTGGCGGATTTAGCTTCAAGCAGGACAGAGATGTTTTCTGGAGCTGTTGAGCGGGTGAATGCAACATACAACTGACCGTGGGAGAACAAGTCCTTTGCAAGGCAAATACCAACCTTTTGCAGTGTCTGACCTTGGGACTTGTTGATGGTAACTGCGTATGCAACACGTATCGGAAACTGCTTACGTCGCACCGGAAACGAGAGACCGGATGCTTCGGAGACCAATGGAATACGCGGAATCAGCGCAATCGGCCCTGCTTGTTCGCCTGTCAGTATTTCAGCTTCGATGACGCGAGCCACACACCGTCGAACAATCAGGCGTGTCCCGTTGCAGAGGCCGCTGCTTGGGTTGAGGTTCCGCAAAAGCATGACGGGCGTACCGATTTTGACCGTAAGCTTGTGCGGTGGCCAACCGTTGACGTCCAGCTTGTTGAGGTACTCGACAGGTATATGATCGTCGCCCGCTTCGCTGTCCATCTTGTCCGCACTGAAAAAGTTGAATGCATTGCCAGGCACTATATCGAGCACCGCGGCGTTGATCTCCGATACCTCTTCATTGCGTGCAGCAAGGATGTAACGGCCACTGAAGTAGTCGCGCGCGTTCGCACGTGCTATATCTCCGTAAATGGAGTTAATGAGGCCTTTCATGCTGTGTTCACGCAGAATCATGCTGGGTGGACATTGTACGAAGTCATCCTTCACCTTCTCAAGTTTGTCTTCGCCCAATGCCAACAGCCACTATGCAAACGTCCGGTCGCCGAGTTCGTCACGGCGATGGTCCTCAGCGGCGCGCATGTTTTGTCGCAGTTGGCACATGTGCACGTGATGCCACAGATACGACTCTTTGACCGATGCTGCGCAGATTTCAGGCCGCAGACCCTTTGGAATCACTGGGAGCACTTGCCGGAAGTCACCGCACATGACAAATGTTATTCCTCCAAACGGCGTGTCAGTCCAGCCAGTAATGTCTCGAAGCGTGCGATCCAGATCTCAAATGTGAACTTGTTCATCATGGGGGCTTCATCCCATATAATCAGTGTTGCACATCGAATCATCTTGGCAAGGTCACCTTGTTTACTGATCTGGCAGATGGATGTGGGCGTGAGCTCCATTGGCAGCTTGAACCGTGAATTAGCTGTCCTCCCTTGGGCCAACAAGAGGGCTGCGATGCCAGATGACGCGACAGCAAGAGCAATTTTGCCCTGTCCTCGAACAGCCTTGAGGATGAGATTTTCGAGGTACGTCTTGCCCATCCCTCCTGGTCCGTCCACAAAGAAGACCTTGCTGCTGGCATCGTCGTTGTTGTTGCCACAGGATGCCATGATGCGGCGGAAGATGTCATGCTGCTCTTCGTTGAGCGTTTCAAACTCGCGCTCAGCCTCAGCTCCCAGCTGTGCGGCGTTGAATGACAGCTGCTCTGCCACAAACCGGTTCCTGTGCAGCTCATCCATTGCAAAGTCTGGTTCCGGCAGGTCAAAATCGCGCAACGTCTTTCCGCTGGTCTGAAGCATCTGCGCGATAAGGTTGGGTGTAAGGCTGGTAATCTGTTTCTCGCTTGGGTAGTGCGTCCCACCGTTCTGAAGAAATCGGTGGCAACAATCGTCAGACAGGTTGTCGCGGAACAGCTCCCAAAGGTGCCTGGGGTCTGCCGGCGGACCGTGCGTGAGGATCGTAACAAAAAGCGATCTCAGCTGCGCCCCTGTATGCATCAACGCGGCCTCACGCAAGCACTGCTCCAATCGTCATCGTTCTCGTACATTCCACGTTCCACGCACGCCGCCTTGAATGTCGGATACTCGATGCCCTCGAAAGTACGTAGCGCTGCCGGGTTTGTTGCCCCCGTCACCATTGTCAGAAGCGTGCGCGTGAAGTACCTCTCCCCGGAATTCGGGTTCACAAAGTACAGTCTTCCGATGCACATTCCCTTCTTGCGTATCGTTCAGGTCTTGTGGCTGTTGTTCCACACAAATCGCGTCGGGAAGTCAATGTATGTGGTGTCTTGTGCACCTGGGATGTTTTCACGATTGGCTTCAAACCACTGCGTCAGCGTTGTCTTAAGTGCCCTCTCTGGGTTCACCATATCGTCCAGATCCCTGTTGGCATTGAATATCACTTGCTGATGGTTGGGCAGGTGCACTTGGAGTCGCTGAATCGGTGGCGCATGGTCATGCATCTTGAACCCGTACAGTCGCCATCCCGCTTCCGGAGCTGAGATGTAGCGCGCGTCAATGTATTGCAGCACCTCGTTAACATCCTCAAGAATCACAGTGGCGCGATCGTGTCCTTTGTACACATATTTGAAGAGTTACTTCACTGCTGAGATCGATGAGCACACCTGAACAGAAACAAAGTGGCGGTCAGCACTACCATTGAGTCAAAAATGGGACGTAGTATCGTAGCAACGTTCTCTCACCTCCACATTGATATGGGCATCGTACTTTGTACTCAGGTAGAGGTTGTGCGGAACTATCCAGCGATTGTCCACCCGCCGTTGTTTCAAATCGACAAACGATCGTCCATCATCTCGCCGCCTGTACTTGGGATAGCCGTCGTGGTCTGCACTTGTCTCGTCGCAGAACATCTTGGGATATCGCTTTGTGCATTAACCGCTCTCCATGCATGGTGCATTTGGATACTCAGCTCCGAAAGGTCCGTGCACTAAGCATCGGGTCACCGTCTCGTACGCATCGATGGGTCTAGTGGTCGGGAATCTCGGTGGAGACAGCCGTGTCAATCTCGTCTGCATTTCGAAGCTTGAATTCCGTTTCAAGGATCAGTAGGATGTGTGCGTGAGGGAGGCCTCGTTTATGGAACTCGATCACCCAAGTGTACCCGACCACGGTTCCAAACACTTTTCGGTCCTTGAGGTCGGTCATCAGCTCCTTGAACTGATGTTGAACACGCGTGCCACCAAATCCGGCGCAGTCTGGCTCTCCTCCATCTCCCGTGTGATCTCCTTCCAATTGGGATTGCAGGTGAACGTGATAAAGAGGTCAGGTTTCCCAAAGAAGCGCACAATGGCCATTACATCCTGGTTGATCTGGTTTATCTGCCGAGGGCCCCCTGAAAATGTTGCCGGCAGAATCATGCGTTTTCCAATTTGCGCTGCGTCATGATCTCCGGCATTCAAGACATCGACGACTCCTGCGTGCAGCTCACATCGGAGTTCCTGCTGATTTTCTTGGACCCAGTTCAGGCGATTCTGCTCGGTACACGCCCACGCATCCACCATATACTCCTGTAGGAGTCGTCCAGCCAGGAAAATGTGGTCACGGCGTTGGCGGGGGTGGAGCATGTACGCGTAATATTGCATTTGCGTGACACGCATCGCCCCACCACGGCCACGCACCGCATTGGCATCGATGTTGTTGAACTGCTGATTGTTGTCGTTGTATTCATAGCCGCGTAGTGGGATGGTTGGTGTCCAACCTTGCCGCCCGTGGGGAAATATCAAAATGTAATGCAGCGGGGTATAGGCCGAGTGGAGTGCAGAAATGCGCTGGAGCGGCCCTGCTTGCAGTTTTGCAACAACGTCACGGTCACTCACGCTGCCGTCGTGTCCATCTCCGACCATGATGCCGCCGATTTCATCCGCAGTTGGTGCATTGTAGCGGCGCTTGTCCTTACATGATAGCGAAACCAAGCGTTGGGTCCGATCCACCGCAGGCTGATTGGCAACACGTTGCTGAACTTGCTTGTAGATTTGAACGTAGGTATTGCATGCCTGAAGCATCTCCTGCAGCTCGCCCAGGATGCGTCTGTCCAAGCCCTCAAAAACATCCATCCGTTGATTGAGCTCAGATGTGTTATCAACAATGTAGAGCTGCGAGAACTTGGGTGCATTCCCTGCGTCGGGAAGCAAATTTCCCATGCGATGGTACAGGGCTACCCGGAGACAAAATGTGTGGATCCCCTCTTGAGTGAACCGTTTATCGATTTTTACCCCCAATAATGTGAATGACAGCGCGTTGTTGTACGCCGGATGTTCCTGCGAAACGACTTTGCAGATGACGTCTGCGCACTCAGTAGTGTGGCAAGAGGCTCTGGTGGCGTGGTGAGAGGCTAGATGTTTGCAACTTTTCCTGCGTCGCAACACATCGTGAACACCGCATCATACTTCTGGATCGCTTCACTCGCTCCTCCACCCAGTGTAATGCTTGGCGTGATGCACATCGGACGTCCATCCGCTCCAGCATATGTCGAAGTGTACCCCGTGCTCCTTCCACCGGCTTCCGGGCCACTTATTCTACTTGGAATGTGTAGCCGGTGCGTATACGCACGGTGCGGCTAGCGCACAGAGGAATACTTTTCGCTTAAAGCGGCGTTCGCCGCTACTTAGACGATACGCCCTTATAAAGGGCTTAGTAGGAGAGAGCTCTCCTACTCGGGGCCAAGATTCCCGGGTTGGTTTACTGTAGCCTTCGCTACCGCCTTAACGACAAGGCTCCCTTACTAAGGGTGTAGCTAAGGGGAGGGATCCCCTTACGCTACGGCACTCACTACACGCACGACCGGTCGAGGTCGTGCGTCTGTAAGATAGAGTGAAACGTAAACTGAATATATATTTAATATGTAATTAGTCTGAATTAATTTAAACTAATGTAAACTATATGTAATACTAAGTAGAACATACCAAATTCGTACCTAGCTAAAATGTAGTGTACACCACCTGTGTACCGACACGTGGATGGCTGACACGCCACCACCCTAGGGGCTCCTTCCCTGATAGATTAAAATAAACAATGGTTCAAACACCCTTTGAACCGCTCAATACTGACCCCAACCGTAGTGTACTCACGTACACCACCAACTGAATGTGACTCGAATGTAACCCTGTTACATCCTCCTCCATCAAGACTATTGCTTACGCAATAAACAAATTTTGTTGGAGAAGTCCAACTGCCAGTACCTCTGGCTGACCATGAGAGCACCTTCAGTGGTGCTATGGAAGAAATCTATTCCGATAACTCGGAAGTAGATGCCCTTGGGGAGATCTCCCCAACGGCTGGCCACTCCGACAGCGCCGAAAGGCGCTGTCGGTCATCCAATCCATTCCCCACGCGTGGGGAAAACGCACTAGCTCGTGCTCCACCTTTACCCACTAGGGGTGATACTACCGGGTCTCCACAGGCGACCACCGCCAATGAACCGTCCTCGGTTCCTTAGGCCCGACGTGCTGTACGGGCACGGAAGGGGACTCGTTTTAATAGCGAAGGAAATGATAGGAAAGATGAAGGCGGCTTGAAGTCGAGGCTGCAAAACTAAAAGTGAGATTTATTCATGTGAATTAACTGTTGTTGCTCCTAGCCACTTATTTTTACCTATCTGCGATTGGCTGGTTTGCCTATAGTAATTAGTAAGTAAAAACGTTGTCGCGACTTCAACTTCAACTTCAATGTAAGGACATAACCGAAAAATACAAAAGATGGAAGGGGACGTAACTTCGGGGGGACGAAGTCCTGGTGAACCCTAAACACCAGTTACCGTATTCAACTTTACTATTGTGGGAATCGAACCCCATACAAGTGATCAGAGATCAAGCACCCCGGCACTAACCACTTCGGCTGCAGTGCGATTGTAAGTTTGAGTTGCTGCACGCATACTTACCACCTTCCATCAAGTGTTCATCACTCAATTAATCGATCCCCATTAGTAAATGTAGACGCATGCACGGAATACATTATCTTCCATACTCTCCCGTGATGTCTACGTGCATCGTGTTAGGATTGGAGTCCCAGACCACCAACAAAACGCGTATGTTTCACTTTTCCAAGCGCCTTAGTCAGCCCGTTCGCTATCATCTCATCCGTCGGTTTGTACTAGAGTTGAATAACACCAGCTTGAACTTTTTCGCGCAGAAAATGAAACTTGATGTCAATGTGCTTCGTTCGCGCATGAAACACTGGTTTTTTGGCTAATGCGATGCATCCCTGGTTGTCTTGAAAAATGATTGTACCCATGCTTGATGCGCAATACAAATTGCTCAGCAGTAAACGCAACCAGATCGCCTCTTGTGTCGAAGAATACAATGCCATGTATTCTTCCTCGGTGCTTGATGTCACTACTGTTGTTTGAAGCTTGGAATTCCATGAAACCACGCTGCCTTTCAGAAAAAAAACATAACCCGTGGTCGATCGACGCGAGTCCAAATCGCCTGCTCAAGACGCGTCCGCAAAACCCACGAGCTCTCCCAGACTCTTGCCGTCAAAAACGATACTGTAATTTGCGGTTGTCTTCAAATATTTGAGCACGCGTTTAGCTGCTATCCAGTGCTGTTGACCGTGACGCTCGCAATACTTGGCCACCTCGCCGACCGCGTGAATAATGTCCGGTCGTGTACACGTCGCGACGTACATCAAAGCCCCTATTAGCTCACGATACGGCCACTTCGGCCCAAATTGTCATCATCGTCGATCTTGATCAGTTTTTTGCTTTCGTGCATTGGTGTGTATGTGTCCTTGCACTTGTCCACGCCAAACTTCTCTGCCAAGCGCTTTATGTACGCGCTTTGGTTTATGTGAATGGTCTTGTTTGCTCGATTACGGCACAATTCGATGCCTAGGCAGTACTTCAACTCGCCAAGCTCCTTGATGCTGAATTCGGACTTGAGTGCGCGTTTGATCTTGTCAATATTTTCTTGCGTCCGCGAAAAAATCATCAAGTCATCGACGTGAATTACAATAAGACTAAACTCTTCTTCGGAACGTCGTACTTAGACGCATAAGTCTGCCGCAGTCCGCGTGAACCCTTGCTCTTCAAGGTGCTTATTAAGCCGATTGTTCCATTCACGTGCAGCCTGCTTCGTGCCCTATAGCGCCTTGCGTAGTAAACACTTCTTGTCGGGAAATCTTGCGTTTTCAAAGCCATCGGGATGATTCATATAGATTTCCTCTTTGACGTCGCCGTACAAAAATGCCGTATCAACGTCGACGTTTTCAATTTAAAGATCTTGTTCTACCGCGAGTGCGAGCACTACTTTAATCGATTCCTTGCGTGCCACTGGCGCGAAGGTCTCAAAATAATCGATTCCTGGACGCTGAGTGAAACCCTTGGCGACAAGGCGAGCCTTGAATTTCACAATGGCTCCGTTTGTGTCACGCTTGATGCGAAAGACTCACTTGCATCCGATTGCTTTCTTGTTTTTGGGTAAATCTTGAAGCGTCCAAGTCTTGTGCTTTGCCAACAACTTCATCTCACATTCCATAGCGCGCATCCACTCGTCCTTGTGCTTACTCTGCAATACTTGCGAGTAGCTCGATGCACTTTCGCCATCGTCCTCAGCGTTGAAGCAGTAAAGTGCGTCGAGCTCGTCCTAAAAGTCTTCAAGGTTGAACTGACCTCGCCTTAAGTTGGGATACTCTTGCTCGTACCGTGTCACAGCTTGCTTTTTGCGCACCGGTCGCACATTCGATTCTTGTTCACCGTCGCGTCCTGGTGTGCTTGATCGCTGCGTCGGCACGGCGCCTGTTGGCCGTTCCGTTGGTTCTCTCTGCTGAGTAATTGGTGTAGACCTTGGACTCATTGGTGGTGTTTGAAATTCTTCTTCTTCGTCCACTCCTTCATCGCCATCGCCTTCACTGTCACTAATAATGTCGGTCACTCCCGGTGCACCTTTGTCTTGAACTTTCATCGTTTCTTGTTCAGCGAATGTCACGATTCTTGAGATGATAATCTCTCCCGTAGTCGCATCCAGTAGCCGATATGCCTTGTGTTGCTTCGAGTATCCAAGCAGTTTGCATCGTAGCCCGGCATCGTCAAGCTTTCCTCGCGTAGCCTTGGCTATATGTGCATAACATTGGCTGCCAAATACACGCATGTGTTGAATTCGCGGATTGCGCTTGAACACAAGCTGGAACGGGCTTCCACTTGGGTTGGACGCATTGGGTAACACGTTGTGAATGTCTACTGCTGTCATCATTGCCTCACACCTGTAGACCTTGCTCATCTTGGCTTCACTCAGCATGCAGCGTGTTCTCTCGACCTGCGTGCGATTCATTCGTTCCGCCATGCCGTTTTGCTCCGGGTTGTATGGCACCGTGAACTCCTGCTTAATCAACTTGCTTCGGCAGAAATTCTCCATCTTGGCGTTTTGGTACTCCCCACCGTTGTCGCTGCGCAAGACCTTCACATCAATGCCACACCCTCGAGCTTTATATTATGGGTGTACTTCATAAAAGCTTCAGGTACGTCACTTTTCTTGCACAGAGGATAAATCATGGTAAAACGGCTTTTCATCATGATGAACGTCACGATGTAGCGGTATCCACACTTAGAAGATGGAGTTATCGGTCCTAGCACGTCCGAGCACACAGTTGTATATTTTCGACGACTCTCTCTCTCGATCAATTCCTTCTTTCCTTCCTTGAATGTTTTCCGTACTTGCTTTGACGTAGGCAAACATCGCATACGCTATCCTTGTTTACACACTCGCCACTGATACGGCCATCCTTAATCAACTTGTTTATCGTCGAAAACGACACATGCCCAAGACAACGATGCCACAGCTCAGCATCACTTTCAGCTATGTGGCACTCAGCACTCGTCTCGACGTTCAGCATCATCAACATGCCGCGTCGTAATCCTGTTGCAACGATTTGTTTTTCTATTCTCACAACGCATTCATCACGGGAGATCTCAACCTTCATTCCGCGTGATGTCGCCGCTGTTAATGATAATAGATTCTTGGTTAAATCTTGAACATGCAGCGTGTTCTCGAGCCGCGCATTTGTCCACTTTCTGCCGTTCCATATTCGAATAGCAAATGTTCCTTGTCCTAGCACTTTCAGCTTCGCGCTGTTCTTGGCACTTGAAATGTTGCGCTTCGTTGTTGCTCTGGTATACTCGACGAACGCTTCACGGTCCCCGCACATGGGACCCGTGGCGCCGCTGTCCATAACCCAGCACCCATTCGAGCTTCCTTCTACTGCGTTGAATGCAACGTTTGAGTGGTCTTCATGCCGCTCATGCTTGCCTTCCGTCTTGGCCCAGAAGTCGCGCGCATATTGTCCGCGCTTCCCACAGTTGTAGCACTGGACTCTCGCTCCCTTCTTCCGCTGACTACTGGTTTTCTTTCCAAACTCACGCTTCTCCTTGCGTCTGCCCACGTGAATCGCCGTTTCTTCTTCAATGCGCGTCGACTCGTTCTTGCTCACTTCTTCGCCAATTAGCTTGCTGACGAGATCACGAAAGCTAAATGCCGTAACACTCATGCGTAACGCCTGCACCAAACTTTAGTACGACGCCGGCAGACTGCGTAACATTGTTGCGCAAATATCTTCCTCGCTCGGCGCGCATTTGTCTCCTTTCATATCCATGACGAGACGTTCCAAATCCGTCACGTGAGCGCTTATGCTCGTCGCAGTGTATTTGAAGGACGCGAACTTTTCCTTGAGCCACAGACGGTTTGCCATATCTTGGGTGCGGTGAAACGCCTCCAGTGACCCCCACGCTTCACGTGCGCTGTTAGCATCGATCACGTGCATCAGTTGCGAGTCGTTCAGATTTAGCACAATAGCCGAGTGGGCTTGCTGCTCCTTGGTACTCGTAACACTGGATCCCCCAGCCACAGCCTCCCATAGTCCCTTGGACATCAGATACATCTTCATCTTGAACGCCCCTAACGAGTAGTTGGTCCCGTCGAATGTTTCGATCTTGGGGGCGTTTTCCGAACTTGGGCTCATAACCTTTTAATAGCGAAGGAAATGATAGGAAAGATGAAGGCGGCTTGAAGTCGAGGCTGCAAAACTAAAAGTGAGATTTATTCATGTGAATTAACTGTTGTTGCTCCTAGCCACTTATTTTTACCTATCTGCGATTGGTTGGTTTGCCTATAGTAATTAGTAAGTAAAAACGTTGTCGCGACTTCAACTTCAACTTCAATGTAAGGACATAACCGAAAAATACAAAAGATGGAAGGTGACGTAACTTCGGGGGGGACGAAGTCCTGGTGAACCCTAAACACCAGTTACCGTATTCAACGTTACCATTGTGGGAATCGAACCCCAGCCAAGTGCTCAGAGATCAAGCACCCCGGCACTAACCACTTCGGCTGCAGTGCGATTGTAAGTTTGAGTTGCTGCACGCATACTTACCACCTTCCAATAAGTGTTCATCACTAAATTAATCGATCCCCATTAGTAAATGTAGACGCATCAACGGAAGACATTATCTTCAATACCTTGCGACCCTCAAAAGAGGTATAAAAACGCGGTCAAGAGGGGTTTATCCTCCTATACCCCTGGTCCAGCGGCTATACTGCCGCGTGAAATTGCACGGCGGAAACAACTCCGGGCAATACTGCTAACGACCAAGCAGTTTACTGTTAAGTCCTACCGGACGCGTCTCGGGAAACAGGCACGTGGTGCCCTCGGGGATATATTCCACGAGATTCCCTTTGTTCTCTTGCCGGACGAAAGCGTCGAGGACGCAGAACAGGCATTCCGCGCTTGGGCGGAAGGGGAGAAGCGCCTCCCCAGATTTGATGCGCTGTATAACAGCTTTTCCGAACACGACGTTCGGGTGGAGAGGGCGCTACGCTTGGCCTATGCCCAGGCCAAATCACAAGGGAAGTTACCTGCCTCTTACTACACGCGCCCTGCTCTCGATGTGGTGCCGGAGAGCAATGCGAGCACCGCATCTGCTTCCGGCAAACTCCCATCCACTGGGAGTGAAGCGGCTACTTCGGCCCCTTTGGTAGTTGACTCTCAGTGGGATTCTCCCGCTCGAAAGCGTCAACGACGTCACGGCAATTCTGCCGCAGGGGAGTCTCTGACTCCCACGAGCTCTGGGAATGTGGATACCCTTTCCACTTCACCAGGTACTGGGTCTCACCCCGGTGATGGCGTCGTGCCATCAGGCGTTCCACATGGTAATGTGGAGTACCCTCCGTATCGAGCACTGGAGGAGGGGGTCGCGCTATTGCGACGTGAGCTCCACGAGCGCTGTGATCGGCACAGCCGTCGCATCCAGGATGCCCAAGATGGACTCCGCAACGAAGGGAGTGCGAATGAACGCATCGAGGGGCGGCTTGCCTCCCTCGAGTCTCTCGTTGCGAAGCTTCAGGGTCGTATTTCAACCATGTCGTAGATTTTCCGACCTGTCGTGCCTTTCGGCTATCCAACTTCTCACCCTCCTCCAAGAGGGGACCCGCATCCGGGTTCTGGTATAGCTTAAGCATACCCACATAGAAGGTTGGATGCGTACGCATTGCCTTCGGGATGTCTAAGTTATACGACAAGTCCTTTCGGGCTAGTACCTTAAAGGGACCCACAAACCTGGGGCGCAGTTTATTCTTCACGTTGGAAACTGCATGTGTAGGAAGATTTTTAGCGTTTAATAAAACACTTTTTCCTACTTTGTACACTTTTTCGTTTCTCCGCCCCTTGCGGTCAGCTTGCTCCTTCTGATTGTCTTGGCTTTCCGCCATGACATCGCAGACGTGTCGTAAGACACTAAGGAGCGTCGATAAAAAACCACCCAAAATAGGATATCTGACACCCCCTACTATACCTTCAACAGCTCATGCATATTCATTTTAGGCTAGCTACTCAATAAAGTTTGCATTAGATAAACATCTACTTGCATTCACTTCGTCGGACGTTCAACAATCTCTCAAAGGGTGTCACTCTCGCAACCTAGCTGTAATTGGTTGTCGAGATACAGACACGAGACGATTTGGTATATTTGCCTTCATTATACGACTATTACGACTCGAATTTCCCACGTATCTACGCTACGATGGATGCGCAAACCTTTCAACAGGTTATGAGCCCAAAGGGACAAGCCGTATCAAGTGACGACGGATCCCTTGAAGAGAAGCCGGCCCCTTTCGGTGCCAAAGGGATGCATATTCTGGAAATGTTCAAGAAACTATGCGATCGCATGGACAAGCTTGAGGCTTCCAGGGTCCAACCGGACCTGAACAACTTCGGATTCAACAATTCGATGCGCCTAGGGACACGCATGCGCATGGAGTCGCTTGAAAGCACTCCGGATAAGCAACCGAGGTGCCCCCAAACGTACCACCAAATGTACACCAAAATAACCTTGGTATGGGTGCACCCATGCATCAACGTCCCCAAGCTTTCAAGACCCCCCCCCCCCAACGAAAGACTGCAAGCTCTCGATCAAAGTATTTGATGGTACCGAGCAATACCGAGGGCTTGGGGATGGATTCAAGGACTGGGGTACAAGATTTATTCGACAAATCTCTATCGCGGAATCCGCTTGCGGATATTACTGGATTGAAGATTTCAAGGTCGACTTGATCGGTCATTACCTGGGTTGTAACAGGACTGATCCTGTTACTGGCTTACACTGTATTTTGCGAGGAAGCGCTCAATACAATTAGGGCAGGATTAGTTGGTAACAACTAATCCTATAATTAAAGTAAATATATTAATATTCACTTGTGGTTCAGAACGCAAAATTAAGAGTGTTTATTTAATGGGTGGTTTAGAGGCTAATAGTATAGTAACTAACTAATTAATATAATAATATCAAGTCTTTAACTAACTGTACTATTAGTTAACCTGCAAGATTCGGTATTTATACTGAATCGACTTTTCCTTCTTAGATTATAATAACTTATAATCTTTTATTTAAATTTCAGACAACGCGTCTGAAATTAAACTGTGATATTCTAACTTGAATATCAACTATGTAATGGCACCCCATTACATCACTCCCCCACTTAAGGTGGTTGGCCAAAAAACAAAAAAAAATAATAACTCTTTTTTTGGCCAATCATGGGTGGTACTTGTTGGTCAGAATTTCTCATTCACCAACTGTTTGACCATCGACTCGATGGTCAAGACACACGGCGGCGGCGCTCTAAAGAGCGCTGCTGAAAACAAAGAAGGAGCTTCTTCCTTCGCCTCAGCACTAGGTGCTGAGGTGTTGAGTGACAACAGTGACGCTGCATCAGCAGCGTCAACTACGCAAAGGTCGGAAGACGTACCGTCTTCGACCACAGATGCTGCTAAGGCGGCATCTGACAAGAAACAGGGAGATGTTGCTAATGCAACATCTTGCACGATGGGAACTTCCGAATGGCGTGTTGCCAAGAGGGCCATGTTCGGGAGTTCTGACTCCGAACAAAGTGATGGGGATACAGATGTCCCCACTAAAGGATCTAGCGAGTCGAAACTCTCTAGGTGCTCATCGCCTAACAGCGATGACGAATCTGGTGTCGCTGTCAGCTATGACAGCGACAATGATTATCACAGGTGGTTGCGGGAATGCAGAGCCCCACCTGGACCAAGTACTTCTCCACGTCGGGGTGATTTAACCCCGGCGCGTGGTGTTGAAGAAGGCGGTGCTCCGCCTGCTAAAAGAGCTCGAACAGAAGCGTCGGCTGCCGCTTCTAAAGCATATCATTGTACGGAACCACATGTTCCGTACAGAGTGGGGTTTTGGACCCCTGGCTGGGCTATTGCCCCCAACAGTGGCGGTCACCGTAAACGGGACTGCCAGTATGCGTTATTCGATATCAACGTGCTGGATGACTGCGAAGACATCCAGTCACGTCGATTCGATCGAAGTACAGACGATAGGCGTCTGTACTTTATTGACCTCTTTTTCCAGGTTCGATATTATTCAAGCCGGAAAGGGTCAAGGAAAAACAGGGACGATAAAGACGCCCTGACTCAGAGTTGGAATGCTTTTGTTTACAACTACAACAAAAGCCCAGATGATTACGTGAATAAAGTTCACGTAATGCGCGAGCGCTTTTTAAAGCACTCTCGAACAGGCAAAATGGAATACATCCATTTTGCTTGCCTCAAAGAAGGGTTAAATTTGGTGTCCCTTCTCACCTCGTTTACCCGCGGTGTCCGCAGGGCGCTCCTCGTCTGTCAGAGGAGGAGTTGCGGGGGTACGGTGGCTTTTCCGTGCCCGCCGAAATTCAGGGTTTAATTGATACCCTGAATGCATCAAGACCTACTGTTGATGCTACTTCGCATTATTAGTTTGAGACTTCTTCTCAAACTCAGTCAAAAGGTCTGGGGCGTCGGCCTTCAGAACCTCAATCGGCTCCCAAGAGTCGAACTCTTGGGGATATCCCAGCCAGCGTACCAAGTACTCGGTAAGCTGCCCCTTCTTCAAAGGCACCGAGCGCTTCGAGATCAAGCGCTCGAGGATATATCGCTTATTCCCCTGATTATCAATCAGGGGCGGCGGAGGTTGAGAATTCCCTCGCCGTTGTTGTTGAGGAGCATGGTTCTTCGCTCCGCAAGCTCGAGGAGGGTTATTCCTCCTTGAGCAGCGATATGTCTCACTGTGTGAAGACATATCGGTCTCTTCGCGAGGATGTCCGCGACATCCTCGGAGCGCACACTGCCCTCCAGCAGAAGAATGATCTTCTGTACATTGAGCTTTCCCGCTATAAGGGAGAGCTCGATCGGCGCACGGCTGATCTCGAGCAGTCGAAGGCGGAGGTAACGACTCTCCGCTCTGCTCACCAACGGCTGGAGGCCGATTACAAGTCTCTCTTGGGAGACTTGGAGAAGCACGGTATCTTCCGTCGTTCTGTGTCTCGTCGTAAGACGAAGACGAATGATACGGTTTGAGCCGCCCAACATAGAATGTTGGGTGGATCCGCATTGCTGTGGGAATGTCTAAGGTATAGGCATTCCCCCGAATCTCTTGGAGCTTGAAGGGTCCAATGTACTTAGGAAGCAACTTCCGTGTAGGGAAGTTGCTTATTGCATGTGTAGACAAATTAGTAGTACTTAGTAATACTAATTCACCTTTCAGAAAGGAGTTTTTGTTCTTCCTTCCTTGTTTATCTGCATTTTGCTTCTGCTTGTCAAAAGCAGATGCAAGTGCATCCTTTACATAGCGTATTACAGCTTGGCGCTGTAATACGAATTAATCTACTGCTTTATCAGCAGTAGGTGTATTGTCCTCGTTGTCTGCAGCCATTGCTGCAGACACATATTCATCGTATGCAGCTTCAGTTTTAATTGAAGATGCTTCCGCTTCTACTGTATTTTCAGTAGAAGAGCCATCGTTTTGTTCACAAGTTGCGGTTGCAACTTGCGCATTGACTCGCTCAAAATTTGAGCGGGTCCCTCCCCCACTTAGATTTGGCGTACCGCCAAGTAAAGCTGGGGTTCGTGGATGCCTTAAGGCATTCACGTAGAACGGTGTATGCTTAGTTGAAGCATGCACCGAATTGTTAATCGCGAATTCAGTGAGTGCCAGGTAGTCACTCCACTGTTCAAAGGCATGTGCGTATGATCGCAACATGTCTCCGAGAACGCGGTTAACCCGTTCCGTCTGCCCATCCGTTTCCGGATGGTCCGCAGTTGACATCTTCAACTGGTTTTCCAACAATGAGAACGTTTCTTGCCAGAAACGTCCTGTAAATCTCGGATCTCTATCCGAGACAATGTCTTCCGGCATTCCGTGCAAACGGAATACCGTATCAACGAATATCCGCGCTGTTTGAGCGGCGGTTACATTCTCTGATACTGCAGTAAGATGTACCATCTTACTGAAACGGTCTACAAAGACCACTATTCCAGTCTTCCGACTATTGTCGGGTGGAAGAACGAATACGAAGTCCATTGAAATGGACTTCCAACACTTTGTCGGAACCGGCAGAGATTGCAGCGGAGCCTGTGCAGACTGCGCAGGCTTAACCCGCTGGCAAATCTCGCAAGCGCGTACGTATTTGCGTACCAACTTGTACTGGTTTCGCCAGTAAAAGTCACGTGCGAGAGAAGCGTATGTCTTTTCTCGACCTTGATGCCCCGAAATCGGTGCATCATGATACTCAAACATAATTTGATGTTTGAGATCATCGTCGTTTGTAACGACGAAGCGACTTTCATCTTTTTGGTCTGTGCTGTAAAGCAGCAGACCATCGTGCAGTCGATATCGATGCACGCAAGCGCGGAGGAACTCTGGGAGTTCGTCGCGTTTCTCACTTGATTGATTACGTAAGTAATCAATCAACAGACGTGTCTCCTCGTCTGTTTTGTACGCCTCGCGTACTTGTCGTATAATTGACGATGAGAAAGCAGTGCCACGGATCGCGTTTGCACTGGCACCTTCGGTTACGGACGGTTTCATCTCGTAATCGGGCTTTCGTGATAGCGCATCTGCTATCACGTTCAACTTTCCGGGTTTTTATTCAACCGTAAAGTTGTACTCAGCAAAGAATGACAGCCATAGAGCCATTCTTTGAGAAATATGTGGTGAATTCACGGCCGTACGTAGCGACGCATGGTCCGTGTAAACCACAAACGGTCTATCTACCAATAGATATATCCGAAACTTAGCCAGTGCATACTTCATGGCAAGGAGTTCCTTGTCATGCACTGGATAGTTGCGGTCGGCTGGGCGCAACTGACGCGATTGATAGCAGATTACGCGATCACAATCATCGTGATCACGCTGCATCAATGCACAGCCGATAGCGAAATCGCTCGCGTCGCAAACGACGTGAAACGGACGCTCGTTATCGGCTATAGCCAAGACAGGCGCTTCAGTCAAGCTTTGCTTGACTGCATCAAAAGCATCTTGACATTGGGTATCCCAATGCCATTCGACATCTTTCTTAAGTAATTGAGAAAGAGGTCGTATTAACCCAGCATAGTTGCACGAATACTTGTGCAAATATGTTTCCAACCCAAGGAACTTTCGAAGTTCCTTATCGTTGTTTGGCGTAGGCCATTCAACGATCACCCTGATCTTTTCTGGATCAGGACGCACCCCTTTCTTTCCCACAAAGCGTCCAAGAACGGGTATCTCAGGTGCACCAAAGGTGCACTTCTTCAGATTTGCATAGAGCTTATGTTTACGCATAAGCTCCAACACTCGACGTAGATGCTCCATATGGACATCTACATCGCTTTTATCGTGTTCACCCTTACAATGGATGAACACGTCATCGAAATAACTCGGTGCGAATTCTCGCACCGGGCGTAATAGATGGGTTACGCATCTGTTAAACGTAGCAGGGGCATTTCGAAGCCCCTGTGGCATAACAAGCCCCTCCCAAAGCATGCCGCTTGGGGTGCTTACCGCCGTGAGAGGGATATCCTTCTCACGCATTAGGATTTGATAAAATCCATCTCTTAGATCGAGAGCACTAAAGATGGTGCTACCGCACATGCCATCAATGATGAAATCTTTTCGCGGTATCGGCGTCTTCGTCGGTACCGTCGCTGCGTTCAGCTTGTTGTAAGCGTGAACGATCCTCCACCCATCTGTGGACTTTTTCACACAAAAGGTGGGGGTAGAGTGCGGTGAGATAGAATCCCGCACTTGGCCTGATTTACGACGAGCTTCGAAAAACTCGTCGATCGATGTTACTTGATCACGCGGCAACGGCCATTGCCGCGTGACACAATACTTCGTGCCTGGCACGAGGTCAATCTCATGACGAGTTCCCTTATCCTTAGGGAGCCCGCTAGGTACTTCTTCTGGGAATACGTCAGCGTATTCTCGAAGTACCTCATAAAATGGTAAGTTCGCTTTAAGAGACTCCCAGCTCTGCGCTTCAAAGCGCTGAACTCTCGTTTGATCATTGGGAACCTCTTTCCCAATGTTTTCCACTTGTAATGTGGATATTCGCTCACGAATATCCACTACATCATCTGTTGCAACGATGATACAGATCTGTTCGATCTTACCATCGTGCAAGTTTCTCATAAACTTATTCCAGTTTAGCGCTGGAAGAGCCATCACGTGAACCTTCTTTCGGAGGGTGTTCCATCAACAGAGACTGGGTTGCTAATCCGGTCTCCGTTTGCGTCAAGACGTTGATCGTCTCGACGGAACTGCCCATGCAATCAGACGCACTCGTCTGATTGAGTGCTACACGGTGATTACGATTCACCGTGTGAGAATACTCATCATCATGGTGGCCACTGCCTACCATGGAATTTTGGCGATCAGATGTGCTCGTCTGACCGGCCGCCTTTTCTGCGACACGGTGGTCTTTATCACCCGTGCGCATGGCTAACGCAACGTGGTGGGCACTGGCCACCACGGAGTTGTGCTCACGATTGCACTCAATCGTGAGTTCACTCTCATCAACACGGAATTCATTCGTCGTGTTGGAACCTTCGGTCACACAGTGGGTGTTTCCCACTGTGGATACTATTTCATTCTCACGGTGGGTGTTTCCCACCGTGGATATCACTTCATTCTCACGGTGGGTGTTTCCCACCGTGGATATAACTTCATTCTCACGGTGTTCTTTATCACCCGTGGAATGTTTCTCTCCAACACGCAACGACTCTTCTGTTGCGCGTAGTCCCTCTGGACTCTCACCAGCGGAGGTACCTTCCGCTGATCGTGTCAGAACAGACCTGGTGGCGCCATCGCTATCCACCAGACTGTCTGACGCTGCGGTTGTATCCACTGATACATCCGGATTACACACAGGGTGATCAGATCCTGTGCGTCCGCCGCAGTCGATCGGTAGGTTAACCCAGTCGATCAAAGGTTTAAACTTGGACATCCATGGGATTCCAAGTATCACATCGAACTTGTCATCTAAATCGAGGACGATGAATTCATCCTCTAATGACAGTTCATTCAACTCGAAGCGTGTTTTAATCACACGCGTTGGAATAGTCACGGTTGCACCTGTTGCTAACCGGACTGACAACATACTTCGTGGGGTTCTACCTCCACGAAGCTCAACAGCGTTAGACTCTGAGTTCTAACGAAATTGTTTGACGCTCCTGTGTCAAACAAAGCTCGCATGGGGACATCGCTCCCGTGCGGCTTAACCTCCAGGGTGATAAGAGGCTTATCATCACCCTGCACCTTTTGACAGGACATAGTCCCGTCTGGGGCTATTACCCTCACATGCCCTATGTCGGCATGTAGGATAACATTCCCAGTAGGGCGCCCCGCCCCTACTGGCGATTCTCGTTTTTTGCACCAACAGGGTGATGTCCCTGTTGGTATCGCCGTGCAGCGGACGGTTCCGTCCGCTGACTGCTTGGCACCGGACGCGGTGCCATACACTCATGGGCAAAATGCCCCATTATCGCGCATCTATTGCAGCGAATATTCTTCTTAAATTTCGGTTGCTTCGTGTTAGAAGCAACCGCAACCGATAGGTCCATCGGCTCTGGACCTTCACCGCCCATGCTCTGGCGCGGGTGGCTGTTTCTTGAGACGAAGTGTGAGCTTCGTCTGACTGACTGCTGATTGTTGACATGCCGTTGCGGCATGTCAAAAGCGAAGGGCTGTTGGGCCCTTCGGCTGTACCCAGCATGCGATGACGCTGATCGCATGCTGAACTCCTCACGGATGCTCATGTCATAGCATCCCTTAGAGTCTCTGGCGGGTGCCGGTAGAGACTCTGTTTGACGGGACCATCATTGAGTCCCTTCATGAAGCCAGTGACCTGCATAGCAGGGGGCACCGGCTCATACACAATATTTGACAGAAAATATTGCGTCTTCTGAGCGTAAGCTTGGAGGTCAAGCTTACCTTGCCGAAGTTCCATAAACTCCTGCCGACTACTTAGCTTCATTTCTGGAGCTTCAAAGTTGATCTTTAGCTCAGCTTTAAATTCCTTATAAGTAAGGAACGCAGAGTCACCAGTGGCTCTGCGACTCATCGCCCATGCCCTGGCTCTGCCGCCTAGACATGTTGTGGCGAAGTTCGCCTGTTGACGTTCGTCAACAATATTTTGCGCAGAGATGGCATCTTCCACCTCTGCGAACCATCTACGAAGGGGATCGCCCCCTTCACCGGTAAAGGGCGGACTCGCGCCTTTACCACTTCAACTCTATGCGTTGCAGGTGCAGGTGCAGTCCGCGCTGCCTCTGGCGCGGGCCGTTCTGACTTTTCTAGGTGGTTTCGCCTAAAGCGATTCACCACCTGTACCACTTCCTCTGGAGACTTACTCTTGAGGAAGGTAATGATGTCGGTCCCCATAGACCGAATCATTTCCGCCGTCGCGTCTTTACTACGCGACGAGAAGTGAGGGAAGTGTTTATTCACCTCTTCCAGCGTTCTTTCTCGCTCGGCAGCCGACATGTCTCGCGACATGATGCCGAGCGGCTCTTAATCTTCGCTCCGCTAGTTAACTAGCAGAACGGAACTGTGGTCGTTAAGACGGACCACAAAGTGCTACCAGGTGTAACAGGACTGATCCTGTTACTGGATTACACTGTATTTTGCGAGGAAGCGCGCAATACAATATAGTTCAGGATTAGTTGGTAACAACTAATCCTATAATAAAAGTAAATATATTAATATTCACTTGTGGTTCAGAACGCAAAATTAAGAGTGTTTATTTAATGGGTGGTTTAGAGGCTAATATTATAGTAACTAACTAATTAATATAATAATATCAAGTCTTTAACTAACTGTACTATTAGTTAACCTGCAAGATTCGGTATTTATACCGAATCGACTTTTCCTTCTTAGATTATAATAACTTATAATCTCTTATTTAAATTTCAGACAACGCGTCTGAAATTAAACTGTGATATTCTAACTTGAATATCAACTATGTAATGGCACCCCATTACATGGGTGGTACTGCCGAGAAGTACTACAACAGACGGGTTGACACATGGTGGACCGAAACGCCCACTCTCGTGCATGTGATGAATAATATGATTAGTGCATTTCACACGACCATCACCTCTGCACAGGCGATGAGACTCTTTACCAGTAGGAAGAGCCCCAAGGTCTCATGGAATGATCATTTCCTTTACTTGGTGCAAATTTCCGAAGATGTTGTTAACAGTGAGCCGCTGGTACTGGACAATGTGGTCCATCATGCCTCGCACAGATACAGGGCTGACATCAGGGAATCCTCCCCCGTCAAGCCCTGGGCCACACACACGTGGCGTCAACGGAACCATCGGATTTACTAATCCGTTCACTTAAAACGGGGTAAACCCCGTAGATGCATAGACCGAATTGTTTATAGCAAATTCGGCCATCGGAAGCATCTCACTCCAACTCTTTGGATAATCCGGACATAAACTCCGGAGAATATACTCTACAACCCGATTAACGCGTTCCGTCTGACCGTCCGTCTGCGGATGATCCGCAGTGGACATGAGGAGCTTGGTACCTAGCACCTTAAACAACGCTCCCCAGAACTGTCCCGAAAAACGGGGATCCCGATCCGACACAACGGAATCGGGTAAACCATGCTGTCGAAAGACACGGTCTAGGAACACTATTGCAGTTCCTTGTCCATCAATGGACTCTGTCACTGCCTCCAGGTGAGCTATCTTGCTCAAACTGTCTACACAGACCAATATGCCGGTGTTCCCGGCCTTATCCTTCGGAAAACCGAAGATAAAATCCATACTAATGGATTTCCAACACTCCGTTGGAACCGACAAGCTCGCCAAAGGCTCAGCTGAACTTGCAGAGGGTTTAACCCTCTGACACGTCTCACAGGTGCGTATGTACGCACCGACCCACTTATACATGTTGGGCCACCAATACAAATTGCTTAAAGTGCTGTAGGTCTTATACCAACCTAAATGACCCCCGGTAGGGGCGTCATGTGCCTCAAAGAGGACTCTATACTTCAGTTTTTGGTGTTTGTTTCCCAACACCAATCCACGTCCTTCTTGATAAGGTCGGTTAATGGCTTCGCCATTTCAGCGTAGTTCTCGCTGTACTTGTGGAGATATCTGGCTAATCCAAGCCACTTCCGTAAATCTCTAAGATTTACAGGCGCAGGCCACTCCACAATGGCTTTCACATTCGCGGGATCCGCCCGCACTCCATCCTTACCGATGAAGCATCCAAGGAAAGGGATTTCCTCAGCACCAAAAATACATTTGGATGCGTTTGCATATAACTTATGCTCTATCATACATTCGAGCACCGCTCGAAGGTGTATCAGGCGCTTCTGAACATCAGACGAGTCGCCTTCCGCACGACTATGGACGAATATATCGTCGAAGTACGTCTGAGCGTACTTTCTATGAGGGCGGAAGAGTTGAGTCACCAAGCGATTGAAAGTCGCTGGTGCATTCGAAAGCCCCTGTGGCATAACAAGCCACCCACATATCATGCCGCTAGGCGTGCTGACCGCTGTAAGCGGAATATCGGACGCTCGCATGAGCACCTGATAATACCCGTCCACCAGATCTAAGGCATTGTATACAGTACAGCCCGCCATATTGTTCTGGAGGACATCCTTCCGAGGAATCGGAGACTGCATGGGTACAGTAGCTGTGTTCAGCTTGTTATACGCATGCACAATGCACCACTTTCCGTTCGGTTTACGAACACAAAAGGTGGGAGATGAATGAGTAGACTTGCTCTCCCGTACCATCCCTGCCTCTTCTTTCCCCTTGAAGAATGCGTCGATGACGTCGCATTGCTCCTTAGGAAGAGGCAACTGCCTAGTGACGCAGTATTTGGTCCAGGAACCAAATCAATTTCATGTCGGACTCCCCGATCCGGTGGTAACCCCATCGGCGGGTTGTCACTAATGACATCTCCAAATTCCTTCAGTAAGTAATGGTAAGGGTCCTCAGGATCCGCAAGGATCTTGAGGCCGCTTCGGGCATTCAATGCCTCTTTGGTTTTCACCAAAACTGACTCGTCCATCGTGGATGAGGAGTTCAACTCCTCTTCCGGACGCAACACGACGACCTCGTCGATTTCACCTGCTCTCAAAGCAGTTCCAAACTCGTTAAAGGGCATCTCCTCCAACGAAAACAGTTCGCCTACCCCAGGCAACAGTTCAAGGCTTACGCCTTCTGTGACAGCACCTGGCACACTATTCAGCATCCTATAGGACTGCTGACTATTGACCTCAGGACTCATCCCGAGACCCAGATGGGGGAAGTCAATTGCCCCATCTATTGGAAGCGCCTCGCGCCTATCCACAGAGGTCTCTACCTCTACCACCGGTAACTCGCCGGTCTCACCTACAACGGCTTGTCGGAATCATTTCCGACGTGCGAAAGAGACGAGCTTCGGGTCTCTTCGCTTGGAAGCGCCTCGCGCTTAACCACAGGGGTCTCTACCCCTACCACTGGAGTCGCCTCAGAGGACTCCACCTCTGCCAATGGCGACTCACCAGTCTCGCCTATAACGGCGTGGTCGGAATCATTTCCGACGTGCAAAAGAGACGAACTCCGGGTATCTTCGCGTGGAAGCGCCTCGCGCTTAACCACAGGGGTCTCTACCCCTACCACTGGAGTTACCACAGGTAACTCACCAGTCTCGCCGTTCACGGCGTGGGGATTAACCGCCGAATCCCCCTCGTTAAGGAACTCTTCCTTAACGCCATTGGGAATGATCATTTCAGACATCCCAATCTCTGGCATCTCACGCCAGTATCGTTTTTGCGATCGATCAAAGGTGGGTTCATGACTCGCCAATACTTCATCCGATCGCGGGTGCGTTGAGCCAATGGACTTAGACTTCCAGTCTATCCATGGCTCGTAGCGTTCCAGCCACTTCATACCCAGAATGAGGTCCTACCTCGAGTCCAAATCCAGGACTAGTCAACGTTCTAAGCTGTCGAAGTCTGCAAACTTCAGCTTAAGGTCAATCGAGACCATGGGTACAGAAAACTGTACGCCCGTCGCTAGACGGACCGTGATAACGTCACGAGAACGTGCCTCTAGGGCCTCTTCATACAGCCGACTAGTTTCCATAGAAGCCCGTCTGACATAATTGTCAGACGCTCCAGAGTCTATCAAGACTCTCCAAGGCTTGTCAAAGCCTTTCACGTCCGCAGGACTACCAGCAAACCTGGCTGGTACACCAACTCGGTGCTAGAAAGCACCGCTTCCCTCGGGGCTTTGCGCTGTCGTCCCCTACCCTGGGGCTTAACAGCACTGAGGGGTCCCCCAGTAGGGCGCCCCGCACCTACTGGGAGCCGTCGTTCCCGACGGCTTGGCCAAGGGCTTTTTCCCCACCCTTGGCCCCTTATAGCGAGTATCTCGCTGGGGGCTCCGCGGACATCTGTTCCTCAGATGATCCGTGCTCCCACACAGAAAGCATCTCAGTGGCCCATGCCGCTGCAACATTGCAAGGAGCTCTGTATCGAACATCTGCGAAAAAGAGTCAGATTAACTCTTAGCGGGAGGTTTCTCTTCCGCTTCGACCTGACTCAGGTCCATGGGTTCCGGACCCACCTTAGAGGAACGAAAGTTCCTCTCGGCATTGAACGCCATCTTGAACGCCTCCCCCAAGGATTGGGGACGGCATCGGAAGAGCTCCGAACGTGCTGGCCCTTCTCTTAGGCCTCCCAAGAAGACGGGGATGGACACATCGTCCGAATACGCTTTCGCGTACATCCCTGCCAACAGGGTCTTAAGTTCTTGGATATATGTTTCCAAGTCCCTAGTGCCCTGACGGCACCTCAGAAACGCCATCTGATTCTGGAAAACCAGATCAGGCGTTGCATACATGTCCATAAGCTTCTGCTTAAGGACCTCCCAGGTAGGGAACACGTTCGTGACCGAGTCCGAACACGTAAACGCCCATGCAAGAGCTTTACCCATAATATGGGCCAGTGCAAGTCCCACTTTCAAGTGATCAGCGATCACGTTCGCTGTTGCAAGGGCCGTTTTGACCTCTCGCAGCCACACATAAAGGTTGTCACCCTTCTCCCCGGTGAACTCCTTTATCATAAATGACAATGGGGGACGCACCCCCGTGGAACGACTTCCACCTAAACTCGCCTCATGGGCGATAAAGTCATTGACTCTTTCCTTTACGGCCTCAAGGCCCTGCTCTACTAGGAGCTGCATACCCTCGTCACCTATTAAGGATAACAGCCTGTTAAAGGCTTCCTGCTGGACGAGGGTTAACCTATCCCAATCGTCCTGATTCATCCTTTGCAGAGGATGTCTTAGCCTACCAACACAGGTGTTGGATTGACTAATAGTGCTACCAGATGTAGCCGGTGCGTATACGCACGGTGCGGCTAGCGCACAGAGGAAGACTTTTCGCTTAAAGCGGCGTTCGCCTCTACTTAGCCGATACGCCCTTATAAAGGGCTTAGTAGGAGAGATCTCTCCTACTCGGGGACAAGATTCCCGGGTTGGTTTACTGTAGTCTTCGCTACCGCCTTAACGACAAGGCTCCCTTACTAAGGGTGTAGCTAAGGGGAGGGATCCCCTTACGCTACGGCACTCACTACACGCACGACCGGTCGAGGTCGTGCGTCTGTAAGATAGAGTGAAATGTAAACTGAATATATATTTAATATGTAATTAGTCTGAATTAATTTAAACTAATGTAAACTATATGTAATACTAAGTAGAACATACCAAATTCGTACCTAGCTAAAATGTAGTGTACACCACCTGTGTACCGACATGTGGATGGATGACACGCCACCCCCCTAGGGATCCTTCCCTGATAGATTAAAATAACCAATGGTTCAAACCCCCTTCGAACCGCTCAATACTGACCCCAACCGTAGTGTACTCACGTACACCACCAACTGAATGTGACTCGAATGTAACCCTGCTACTGGCTGCCCTCCGAACAGCGTGCGCTGCATTATCTGCCCTTGATTCTTCTGGAGGCATCCGTGCACGCTGAGCACGTCTTGCCGCTTCCTGAGCTTGGCGTCTTTGTTCTTCTTCTTCTGGCGTCTCAACAGCACGTTGTCGAGCACGCCGCTCCTGATCCAGTCGATTTCGACGTAAAGGTTCTTCTGGCGTTTCAACAGTGCGTTGTCAAGCACGCCGCTCTCGAGCAAGTTGAGTCCGACGTAAATGTTCTTCTGGCGTCTCAACAGTGCATGGTCGAGCACGCCGCTCCCGAGCCAGTTGAATTCGCCGTAAATGTTCTTCTGGCGTCTCAACAGTGCGTTGTCGAGCACGGCGCTCCCGATCCAGTCGGTTTCGCCGTGAACGCGGACTCTCGTCTCGCGTTGGCAATTGGGGGGGGAGCAAATGTGGCAGTGGGCAGGGTATTGCTCATTTTACTATACTCGCTATCGGCCCGTACGAAAAGATGATGATTTGTATAAGCGCTATTTGTAGTATTTGTAATAACAGTTCAATTATGTCCGATTTATAGTATAGATTGAATAGTACAGTTCGACTTCGCTTAGGTGCGGGAGAGCGCATGCACGACGACATGGTATTCTTTTATATATATAGACTAGCATAGTGCCCCGTTTTACCAACGGGGCAATAAATTTAATATTTGTAACACTGCAGAATGTAAATTGGGGTTGACCTGAAAAATGCGAATCTTTTTCATTAATTGGTGTTGGATAATCATTTAATTGATTATCCAACCCCAATTAATTTAAATTATTTTTATGGATTTGGTTCACGTAAAATATTTAAATAAAAAATATGGATAAATTAAATCCCTCTAGATAAAATTTCTATTTTTGAAACTAATTGGTTAGATTTTATTAAAAATAATCATTCAAATATTTTAGAAGAAATTTTAATTAAGAAAAACAAATTAAAAATAAAAAAAAGTATTCTTTCAAAAAAAAGATATATTATTTTTTTTAGGTACAATCAATTTAATATTAATTTTTATTTAGGTATTGATGCGAAGTCACGGCAAATAGATATACAGTATATATATATATATAACAGTTTCTGACTTTGACTTGCTTCAGACTTCGATATCTTTGTGGTTTCTTGGCTGGGGCTGAGATTTGATTTTGTTTTACGTTGTCGTCATCGTCATCTTCGTCGTCGTCGTCTTCTTTCTGTACGGACTTTGACTTTGTCGAGGAACTTTGACTTCTCTACGGTGTCAATAGTATCCTCGTCATCGCTCTCGTCTTCTTCCTCCTCCTCATCCCCATCTTCAGCGTCCTCCAACTCCTTTCCCTCCTCCACTGCTTCCTCCAATTCTGCATCTTCGATTTCCTCCTCCAGTTCTTCCTCCAATTCTGCATCTTCAATTTCCTCCTCCAGTTCTTCCTCCAATTCTGCATCTTCGATTTCTTCCTCCAGTTCTTCCTCCAATTCTTCATCTTCGATGTCCTCCTCCACCTCCTCCATTTCGCTTTAGCAGCAGCCATGGCTTTCTTCGCATCATCCAATTCTACGTCGTCGCCTTCTACTAAGCCTTCATTAAGTCCATCCTCAGCATCATCTATTTTGTCTAGCACATCCAATTTCTTCATCTTGGCAACATGCAAGTCGTGCGCAATATGATCACGCATTTTCTTGGACAAACGTCGACGACCGTCTGGTTCTTCGTCGTCGTCTTCATTTTCGTCGTCGTCGTCATCATCTTCGACGTCGTCATCATATTTCTCTTCTTCCGTAACAGTGCTGCGCTTTTCTTCCTCCTCCTCTTCCTCCCCATCTTCAGTGTCCTTCAACTTGATTTCCTCCGCTTCCGCGTTTTTGATGCTATTCTACGTAAGTCAGTCAATTTCAGCCAATCAAAATGAGAGCTACGTACACCAAAAGACGGATCGAATTTTATTATATATATATATATAGAAGATATTTCACTTCTCTTTCTAATAAGGCTTAAGCACGACACATAAAGCGCTTCCAGCGGTGGGTATAAAGAGCCGACACCGCACACGCATTAAAAGGCTTACAGTGCTCAAGTAAGCAAGCATCCACACCTGCCTGTGCTATCATAGGGAAACTGCCCTTGCCTGACTTTTATACTACCTGACCTGAAAGGTTTCATCAGGTAGGACGCGCGTAAGTAGAGGTGCGTCGGTTACAATCGAGCTGAAGCTAGAAGTGAGTTATGCAAAGTTATGAAAAAGGAAAGTGTAATGATGCAATGTTAGACACTTCCAAAATTGTAAAATTTGAAGAAATTTGTTGTCTTGAATTTCTAAGAATACCAATATGCAAATTATAGCCAAAAAATGATGCCATTTGAGCCTATTGAATTTGTACATACAACTTCAACATGACATCCCCCCCCTCGACTCCAATGTGACGCGGACAATGCAGCACAGCAAAACGCGACGTGCTTGACGACAGCGAGGAGAGAAAGACGGCAGAAGCTGGTGGTGTCGTGCGTGAGCGGTCTCCCCGCGTACTCTGTTGGCGACAAAAGGACGCTCGGCGATGAGTTTCAAGATTGTGTATAGACCAAGATTGTGTATAGTATACGTCGTTTATGAGAGCAACGAACGTTCGATTCCGCCTTGGTACTTACTTCCCTACAGGTCCTTTAAGTTATACGCCGTCGCACCCTTGCTAATATCGCCGTCCATCCCTCCTTGACGTGTTTTGCAAGATGGCTGTATTCTGGGAGAAACTGTGCGAGACGAGCAGCGTCTCGAGCGCCACGTGTCGAGTTTCATCCAGATACAACGTCTTGCCACGACGCAAATAGGGATCCTCTTCCCCATTCTTATCGACGTAGAGACTCCCCCACACACAGCGTCGCTCATTGCCCAAGAAGAGGATTACTGTGCAGGCACGGAGCAGTAGAATCGCACCGACTCCGAGCCCACAACGCTGCGCATGGTGCGTCCCTTCCCCAATGCCAGCGCCTGCTTTGACTTCGCAGCACGCTGAGAAACAGCACAAGACGTGACCGCATAAGAGACACAAACCTGCATTCTGAGGAGCCTGAGCACATTGAGGACAGATGCCTAAAGGCTTTTCATTGTAACGAATGAACAAATCCATGTACATTCGAGGCAGCGAAATGAGCAGGCGATCGCTCGTGCCAGCAGAGAGCGCAGCGTGAGCTCGAGTGGATAGTCGGATCACTTGACGTTGGAGCGGAAACACCTCTCGCTGACAAGGTGAACCACCAGCTTTGAGTGTCCGAGAGCGCGCTTGTTGGCGCGAAACAGCTGCCTTTGCTTCGAGTTGCGCACCCCAGAGCTGACACAATGCGCGCTGACTCGACGGGAACATTTGCCGATGGAAAAATAGTCTCAGAGGAGGTAAATGAAGTCTCCGTAGACAGTTTTCCAGCAATACACAAGCGGAAGGCGCGTCGGTTGACGAACGTGGAGAGACAAACAGTCCATCGCAAACGGCACACGACTCAACAAGTTTTGACGCTTGGAATTCCTCGCGCTCTCGAGTATCGTGCTGCGGGTGAGGATGGGGCCTTGGTAGAATGACATCCATCAAGAGAAGCATCTGCTGAGCCAACGGTAGACACAAAACGCTCACTTGTTCTTCCAACGTCGCACTGTTCCATGTATTCCGGTCTTTCCCAGGAGGCACCACGACCAGTGTCGAATCCACTAAGCGAGACCGCGCCAGCATCAATGAGATCCACGCACATGCATCGCGAAGCGACTCGACTTCTTCAAAGTCGCGGATCGTTGGTTGACTTTTCTTTGTTTCGCCACTCTCCACTGTCTCCTGACGAGCTTGCATCGAGAGAGATGCTAGAGACTGCAAGACTTGGGCGGTAAAAATTATGCGCGCGGAGAAAAAGGCTTCGGTCATCAACTGCTCCGTTGCGACCTTGGCGTTTGGTGTTGCCAGGCTTTGTCTCCATATCATTCGCATGGTAAAACACGTCAGTAATCGCGGGTGGCACAGCATGGGCGTCCCCACTAACACGGCGTCCGTCATCTCCTCAACACGAGACCACTGCTGGTCAGACGTGGTGGACTCGGCCTCTTCGTCTTCTTCAAAGAGCACCTGCTGACCAAAGATCAGTCCATTTAGACGTGTCATCACGCTGTCAAACTGTTTCTCCGCTGACGTTTCCGCGACAGACCATGCCAAGGAACATGGGGCTGAAAACGCTACTGCTGCAGCGGTCATGTCTGCAACTTGGCGCATGGAACGGAGTTGTAAAAGATCGACGACCTCCGTCTGCAAGAGCATCTGCTCACGAGCAACGACGCGTAACTGCACCTCGAAACAATGCAAGAGCCATTGCCACGCCGGCGCTTGGGCACCACACTCTGAGCTAAGTCGCTGCATTTCTAACTCTAACCTACTTTCATCGTCGAGCGAATCACTCAAAAGCGTCGGTAAGTACATTTGCGCCCGCACCGACCGCGACACGATTTCGTGGCAAAAAGCGCCAATCTCCCGCTCGACGCTCACGTCTTGCTCACTTGAATCGTTGTCTCCTTGAGATGACGGCGTCAAGATTCCTCTGGAAGTCAAGGAGAGTAAACGCCGCCGCTGACGCAAACTTGATAGCGTTCGAGAGCGACGGCGCTTGACTACTGGCGAATCGTCACGAAAACTCATTTGCGTGTCCAGCCACTGAAGGAAAACTAACGGATCCTGTCCATCGTCTGATTCGTTCGGTTCGTTATCCAATTGAAGATCGCAGTCTGTACTTGATACCCGCTCGCGAAGGGTATCAAGAGAGACGCGTGGAACCAGACAATTAGAAAGACGGCGGCAGATTGGACATAAAAATTCCCTGTCCCGCTCACTTAGCAGACGATCTTTATGACTATGCCCACGATTTGCATTCCACAACGACGTGATATAAGCCTTTAAACACGCATGATGAATAGCGTGACCACAGCTCCATATGACAATGTCCGCGAGCTGCAGACGCATCTCGTCTGTGCTTCCTGGCTTAAGCACGCGTAGTGACGATAATCGGGAATATTCTAGACGAACATCAGTCGACTTTGCACTAGAACAGGAGCTATTTTCCATCTTCTGCAGCATATTTGTCGGTAATATCATACCTACAAAACCAAACGATAAGTCTCGAGACTGTTCATCACAGGGTAAACGACAAAGACCACATTCTTCTGTCTGAAGTAGAGACTCGTCCATTGAGCCGTGGTTGCTACCAATGGAAGAGATGCGACCTTTCTCAGAACATCCGGCCGTGAGTGACGAGCTCCAAGTTCTTCGCCTTTGTCGGCGTCTTCGCTCTTGATTCCTCCTTTGTTTTTCGCTCAATTGAGCTATTGCACACGTGACATGGTCCATATACAAGCGTAAATCTATCTGACCAGTAGGAAATCCCCATTCATCTTCTTCGTGGTCAACTTCCACGTCATCATCAGACTCGACCACTTCAGCAAAACTATCGCTATCAGTTTCCACCTTCAGGTCTTCACTACCTTCAAGATCATGACAATCCGTAGCATTGTCGACCATTGCGTCGCCGTTAGAACACAAAAAATGCGTCTGTTGTGACCGCATCATCTCTAAAATCTGCTGTTGCCTTCTTTTCATCATTTCTTTTGCACTGCGCTTTGACTGTTCGTCACGTTTGTCTTCGTTCTTGGGGCATTCGCTTGAGTTATCAGATTCCGAGCCTTCTATGCAGTGTCTTTCAAGGCCATTCAGCTTCTTATGCTTTAGCGCTTCCAAGTACTTCAAGCAAGTCGGTGATTTCGCACGTACTGATACAAGAATCTTGTTGACCACAGGATACGAATCCTCTAACTTGCTTTTGTGTTCAGCGAAGAATAGCAGCAACAAAAGTAAACTTGACGTAGCTGCTACATTTCCATTCTGTTCATTGCATTGCAGCGGTATCTCAGTACACAGTTTGACGAAAAAACTGCTTTTTTCGTCAAAATATGTGGCGATATCATCCACATTCTGTGTGTGTCCGACATGATCGAACCCTCCTGAAGTTTCTTGACACTTACTTTGCGTTTCTTCGGGTAGCATCTCGACAGCCACGTACAGACAATGCAGTGCAGCCAGCAAGACATTTTCGTTTGAGACGGAACATTCATTCACTCGACTTTTGCTGTCCCCTCGCTCTCTTTGAGATTGCGTGGCCAGTTTACGCTTGAAGTTCTCGAAAACAATGAATAGCACGCTGGTCATATACGATGAGTTGAGCATAGTTTCAGCAATCAGACCATGCATGTCAACGCTACTCTTGCCTTCAAATTGCGCGCGTGGCAGAATAGGTTGGACAGCAAAAGTTGACGAGGAACTGTCGTGGCCACTTGATGTGGACAGATTTTTGCGAATGTTTTGCTCGCATTGCTGAGCTTCTGATGGCGTAAAACACTCAAACAAAGGAGATATTCGTGACCAGAGCTCTGGCTTGAGTTTCCACGATCCATTCATCCTGAGTCCACATCCTAGCCGGCTACGACTTCGAGCTGTGCGAGAGCTACAACCACTTTCAGCAGGGTTGTGATAGACACCAACCTTTTCCAGCACATGTGTCAAAATTTCCTCCTCTTCCAACTGTGCAAGGTCGAGCGCTGGGAGTTGCTTGATCTGCTCCACTAACTTTGAATCTGTTCGCATGATCACCTCACTTCGCGGAAAAGGGCCTAGAGACAACCAATGCATCATCTCACGCTCCAAAAGCCACAGTGCGGCTGTTTCAGGAGAGCTCGATGATGCCAATTTCACAGGAGTTAATACAAGCTGAAGAATGAGACGCAGAGCTTCTTCCACGACGTCTAGCTCCTGACGCAGCTCGCGACTATGCTCAGCGTTGGAAGAGGCAATGCCACGCATTTGCTGAACAGTCAACGAGCTCAGTCCAAGTACAAGTGAATCTCGAAGTCTTAATGGTAAATGATTAAAAAAGAGGCGAATGAAGCTTCCATGGGGAAGAAAGCAAGCCCCAAGTTGGCATATAAACAAATCGGAGTGCAGACCGAAGTACCGCCAATGCCTCGAATGATAGTGAGTCATTTGTTGCAACATCGCTCCTCCATTGCGTACCCAATATCCTGCTTTAATCTCTCGAGAAAAGAAAAGTACACGGAGAGTGTGATCCAAAATACGATACCAGAATGCCAAGTCATTCCAGTTTTCCGCAGGAGTAGAGCTCATGCCCAGCAATTCACGCCAGTCTTCCAGAGTTTGAGGACGCACTACACCACATAATGCATGAACTAATGCTGCGTACATGTGATGAAGAGGATAGTGAAAGCTTTTGACTGTTGCGCCTTCGAGAGCTTGGGAGCCTTGCTCATAAGACTTCACAAGCTGCGTAATCGTCGTGTTCTCACTTGTAGCTGTTGCATCACCATGCGCTACCACAAACTCGTTTTCATCAGGTACTGGTCTTCCTTTACGGCCTGCCCAATGGGCTAAAGCTGTTCGTAGAGGCTGTAAAATCGCTCGAGCCAGCGCAACCTCTCGAAAAGTATTCGTTTCTAAGGGATTCAGTGGTGTACTACCGGTAATGACGCCAATTACACCTTGATTCCTAACACATCCACGGGTTGTGATACTCTGCCACACCTCTCGAGAGAAGCATGCAGGGATTCCAGTCAGGAATGCACTGAGCAATAATTTGAGTTCGTAGTCTGCCACAAAAGCACACGTCCAGTTCTGGGACTCGAACTCGATATGGCGATGCACGTGACACGTTTGCAGATCCATTTGCTGCAGTAACTCAAAGACTTTGATAAGCTGTGCATATACTGAGGTCTCGTGAAGAGCACACTCATTTTCACCGATGCAACGGAAAGATTTTAACAGAACTTCCGCCACGACTTGTGGATGCACCAATAACGTTCGTAAATCTGAGCACAATCGGGCATAGATTCGTTTCTTGAACACATTTCGTCCACAGTCGACCGTCTGAACCGTCCGCAATACAGGAGGACTTTCTGGTGCGATTTCTAATCCCACAGTAGATGTGCAGATCCCATTTGAGCTACTTGGATTTGATGGAAATCTGTTGATGCTAGGCTGAGGCAGGTTCGTCATCAACTGGAAAGTACTACAAAATAACTCGTTCAGCTTCTTTAACATAAACACCATTAGCCATTCGACACAGGATGATGCTGGTGCTGCGTCGGTTGTTTCATCTGGGATGTCATAGACAAGATGAGACTGCCGCCGTCGGTGACAACAAGTTCCATGCTTCTCCTGGATGTTCAGGAAAAGCCGCCTCGAAGCAAACACCGTCTCAAGCTCACGCAACTGTGCGTTACTGTGAAAAAGCTGGCAGAACAGGCGATCGATAAATCGTGATAGATTTCGCATACCGTCTTCATTATTGTCTTCGTTAGCAGCCAGATACAGCTCGACGAAGTATGGATACCATTCCAAAAAGTGACAAGAGTACAGTTGCTTAAATGTTTGGTCAAACAGTAGCTTCAGATAGAGCACACCAAGCACATCACACGTTTCAAGAGGAAGTAAGATCCCCGCCTCCAAAAATATGTCCAGAATCACCAGTGGTCCACGATTAGGAAACCTATTCCCCATTTTCTCCTCATTCATCAGTCCGCTGCCTTGCACTGTCTTTTCTAACCCAACTTCGATTGGTTGACACGATGTATCTGTCGAACTCGTACTGTTTTGAGTAGTAACCACATTCAGCTGACATTGTGCAGGCAATGTCTCAAAGAATACTGCAGATATCACATTGCGATAATGTAAGCAACTCATTGAAAGGATTTGCAACCACACTAGGATGTGCTGTAATCGATCAATATGCTCTCTCACTATGGGTGGGAAGGCTGCACGCACGGATCCTGGTCTCGGGAGCATCCAACGCGGGTAGAAAAGATTTGTAGTTTCCATCGCACGTGGCCTCAAGCAAGCCGCATATACTTCATGCAATATCCCAGCACAAAACTCCATGCATTTTTGCACAAGCATATGTACTACAGTGTCTTCTTCTGGATCCATGTTCATTGGCATCGCTTTACGATCCCTCTGTCCCGTCGTTTCCTCCCGAGCACTGTGTTTCTTGCAAAAACCTTCTGGTTTCCAAGCGAGTGGATCACCGCAATCGCAACAGCCCCCAGATGAGCACCGATACACTCGAAAGTCGTGTCCTTCGTGTTGTTCTAGGTCAAAACAAGTCAAACACATGCAACTCGAGTCCGACAAGCCGCACGTTTTGCATCTGTAGGCCATATGGTCTCCATGCCACACTTCCTCGCACTTGAGACGCTCGACACTGCCGTAGCGGTTGGACAGACAGCTATGAAAACTCGTTGGTAAACTAAAACTCACGGAAACGCTGCGTGAAGCCACTCCTGGCTCCTTTTGCTCCACCATGATGCAGCTCTGCGCGACATTTTGCTCATACGAGCAAGAAAAAACACTCGTCATCTCTTGCTCCGGTGTATGGTCTGGATCTCGATGTGAACGCGCATGGGCAGCCATTATGATGCGCACGAAAAACTGCAATAGGATCGAAAAGTTTGCAACTGCGAGATTGGACAAGAGCTTTTGTGTGCAAAGGCGCTGGGACTCGCGAGACGCGGCCAAAAAGGCGGCGATCAGCTCCAGCTCGTCATCGGCAGTCGTGGGAGCGCTGAAAAATGATGTGAGACGCGTCTGAAGCTCCTTTTCCTCCTCCTGATGTGCCACAGACATGTTCGCGGCTTTGATCTCAGGAATGGAGCGAGCAAGAGACGCCGCAACGTCCAAGTCCAGAGTGCGGTCACCTTCTGATGCTCAACTGCAACGTCTAAGAAAATACCGGTTGGTTGTACCGGTTTTTTTCGCACATAGGAAGAGAAACTGACATACATGATATCAAGAAAAGGAGGTTCAAATGCTTAGAGCTGGACATGCTGCTTTAGGTGGTGCACACGGTAGGTGAGTTTGTCCACCTGCTTCTTCAAGGCATCGCGCTCACTGCGAGCGTCGTCGCGTTCCTTGCGAAGCACTTCTAGAGATGATCCTTCTTTATGCATTGTGTCTAGAGCATCACAGCTTGAGTGTCTGATATCGCAGCGGCAGTAGTCACAAAAAATGCACGTTGGTACCTCTAATGGCGCGCAACTGTAGCAACAACTGCGTCTGACACTCGCGCAGGTCCTCGACGCCGCATATGGGACCGTTCATCGCGGCTTCCAAACGCTGCTCAACAATGTCCACGCGATTCAGCACGTTCTGCAAGACACAAGGGATTGTGTAACAACTGGATGGTGGGTTGTGAAAAAACACGATGGCGTCATACGTTCAGCGCCGAATTGACTTGGTCCAGATCCTATGGGAAGATACGCAATGTATGCGATACAAAACGATCTGAATGAGGTACCAAAGAACTACTTAAACGAAATAGCGAGCGTACCTTCGGGTCTTCCATTGTCTCTTTGACTTGCCAAGCGCTCGTTGCGACCAACTGTATACTGACTGGTACATGTGTACTTGTTACATAAAACAATAAAGCTCCACGATTTGCCATTATTCTCTATACAGAAATCAAGTATCTTGAATTCATTGAGCTTCGAGCGATGGCGACGTCAGGCGGGTTTTCGCTCGGGATTTCTCCCGAGGAGAAACTCGCTCTTCCTCTAGGTAGTCTTTAAAATTCTCTGTATCTTCCCTTCCCTTTCAAGCCCATATTTAGCTTTCTCTCTGCTCTAGACACGTTGATTCAGAACGCCAAGAAGGAAAAGTCAAGTACTTCCAACCGTAAAAAGATCAAGAGCGCCGACAAGCACAGCGTGGGACCTAAAAAGCTTTTCAAGAAGAAAACCCTCAAGCAATTAAACGTCAAAAAGACGCTCCTGGTACCAGTATCAAAAGCGGCCGTACGTTGCGAATCTACAATGGCAAAAAAGGAATGAGAAACTGAGTTTGGTGTGGACTATGGACAGCGCGCAAGAGCCAACGCTGCGGTGGCCTCGGCCAAGAGGCAGACGGTCATTAACAAGCGACGGCCTGGTCTTGTCCTTGCTTCCAAGAAAGAGAAAAAGTTGGGCCCGACCATGCAGCTGCGACCACACAAGACGTCGATGGCTCGCAAGAGCCAGAAGAAGGAAAAGAACTTGACAAAAGAAGGACTAAACGTGTCCAATATCATCAACCACTTCCGCACGCACCCAAAGAAGTTTAACGTGCCTAAGGGAAGCAACCTACGCATCACAATCAAGTACGTCTTTCAATTGAGAACCCTTAGAGCGATGGGACCTTACGAGAACCTTCTTTTTTTTCGCTGCTAGCTTACACAACGTAAAGCCTGTTATTGGTGGCCACAAGTAGTGCGATCAAGCGAGGCTCGTGTTGCGGTGGTAGACAGATTCTTACCACGGTTCTGTATTACGACTTCTGTAGTTAAGAACAGCACGGACTGCAGCCTGAGTCTTCTGGAATCATCAATCAATCGAAGTGTATGGTACTATGTAGTATTTTTCTCTGAGCTGTTCTGGCATCGCTGAGAAGTTGACCTCGCTCTTTAGCATCTTACACTGGTACCTATAGTTTTCGTCTTTCTAATAACGAGGGACAAGTTAAGCTGCAGCAAACGAGGTTTCCGAACAAGCCGTTTTTTCTTTCTTGATGCTGAAGTCTCTCGAGCGTCATAAATTGCCTCTACGTGCTAAACTACCGCAATGCACTATTGCTATTTTTTGGTGCACAATTTCACTTGAATAATGGATTTTGACGAGTGGTACGTCCAAGCAGTAGCACGTGTCTCCACAAACTCACTGTGGATGAAGTGGTCTTTCGTCATCAATACGCCCCAAGTGTTTGCGCTCTAAAATTATTTGAGGTTGCGATGGAGTAAATGGCACGTTTCAGAAGGCGTGGCCATTGACGATCGTTTCAAGAAAGTAAGGAGCAGATATCCGAATTTGTAGTCCCGCAACAATATCAATATGCGCTGGTCTAGCAAATATGAAAAGGTGAAGATCTTACTGATCTTAAAAAGGGAATCAGCGACATACAAGACTGATTCGAAATGGCCTATAAGTGTAGCAATTGTACAGTGCTCGTACGGAATACTTGATCAATTCGAAGCCGAATTGCTGGGACCGCTGGCTTTTTATCGACAATGCGAGTTATGAAAATTAAATAGGAGATGCAGGCTTCGTATCCTACAGTCACTTTCAAAAAGCAGCAATCTGATTCACTTACCTTCCGGGGGCAAACTCCGGCAACGTATGTCAGACCGCATGCCTTACGAACACGACAAGAAGGCAACAATGAAAGAAATAATTCATCTTGAAATGTTTGTATTTCGTGCAAAAGTAGTTTGATCCAAGTCTACTGCAGATATGGACATCAACCGATTAATTCTGCGTCTCAGGAATTACACGCTGGAGCCACTTGGTCACGTCTTGTAGCTCTTCCTGGCATGCGCTGTGTTCCATATCCGCGTACGAGTGAAACTCAATGTCTTTTACGCCCGCGGCTTCCAGTTTTTCCTTCGACATTTTACCGTATTCAAAGCGGACAACCGGGTCCTGCTCGCCATGGCACATTAGCAGAGGCACATCGACCGTTTCTTGGGCAAGTTTGAATGACTGTAGCAAAAGACCAGTTAAGCCCAAGAAATCTTCGCAGTATCTCTCTATTACCACGTACATTATGACGCGGTAGATATCCTGACAGGGCAATAACACCACCGAGCTTTTTCGAGGTTTCGTAGCCTGCAAACATTGACAATGCTGCACCCTGACTAAATCCTCCGAGCACAATACGCGAGAGCGGAATACCTCCAGCCACCTATAGATTTAGTGAGACAAGAACATGAGTTTCCATCTCCCGCGTTAGAATCCCAGCTAGCGACGAGCATGCCTCTTTGTCGATAATGGTCATGATACGGTCACGAGAGGCATCGATCCCATCAGCATCATCTCCATGCACACGACCCAAGGATTTAATGTCATACTACAGCATCGAGTGACAAGGATTCCATACTCAGTAACAAAGAAGACGAACATTGTTTGGAGGGGATGATTGAATAGACGCACCCACGCGGGCATTTGCATGCCCATATTAAGCGTAACCGGCATCGACGCAGCTAGGAGGGAGTACAACAAGTTGTTTTTACCTATCCGTTGGATGTTATCCGTACAATGCGCCAAGAGGCTTTACCTGTGGGAAGCACAAACTTCACATGCGGTAGTCCCTTGGCTAGCACAGTCATGGCATCGCTCCAGCCGCGACCAGTGTCCCCCAGACCATGTAAAAACACCACCTGATCGGAGAGTTACCAATGAGGAATGGAACGGAAGTGGAATCAGCAGCAAGACGCAAAAAGAAACTACCGCAGCAGTGGGTTCCTCGGGAAGCAAGATAATGTTGTTATCTTCATCCGTAAGCATGCGACTGGAGCTCATTGCTTTCAGGTTGATGCGTCTGAAACTTCGCTGAGTCGCTGAGAAGCAGCTTCCGAGCATTAACTGGAGTCGAGATGGCTCCTGACTAAATTGTGAAAAGAATCGGATTCGACAGGTAATGTTTACTGGTAGGATAGATAAAGTCACAGGAAACGAGTACCGTCACAAAGGTTACTTTAGACGTATAGTCATGACATGAAACTTACGTCCATTTTTTGCTAGTGTTTCAATCAGTTCTTAGAGACTATATTGTGCTGGAGATTCATACTACTCACATTAAGCGGTGCAGCGAGGACAGTAGCAGTTGTAAAGACATGTAGTATGTCTTCAAGCGTTTACGTAGGAAAGAAAAATATTCTTTTTCGGGTACACATTTACCCTATCAGTCCTTCTTGCTTGAACACCATTTTGTGGCACTTATGAGCTCGTACTCATCAGTCTACGTCAACAATAGTGGCTAAACTATAGAATACCCTTCAAAAGCGATTGTAATGTGTTCTCCCGTTTCGAAAATGTGTCCCACACAGGATGGAACCTTAGATGAAACGGCGCGCGCTTTAACACCTTCAAGATAAACCAATTTTCCGCAAATCTTGCATCCGTTGCGCGTTCAAATCTTTTGTGAGCAGGTCTGCTATCATCTCCAGTCTCGGTACGTGGATAGCCTTGATCACACCCTTCTTATTTAATTCCTTCAGAAATTTCAGCTTGACGTCGATGTGCTTGGTGCTGACGGCGCTTGATTCACACTCCGCATGCTTTATGGCTGCCTGATTGTCATATTCATTAACAACGGCTCCCTTGAAGGAATTCCAATCTACAACAGCAATTCACGTAAACCCAATGTCTCTCGACCGCCCACAGCTGCAGCCACAAATTCGGCTTCAGCTGTGGACAGTGCCACTGTACCCTGCTTCTTACACTTCCACTAAACGATAATTTCATTGATGTATAGCACCGCCGCACTCACACTTTTACGGTCCATTTTATCACTTCCATAGTAGGCATCTGTATAGTACATAATTCGGATTGGTAGCGGCAATTCATCATCGTGGCTCAATCGTAATTTCATCGACTTCGTGCCCTTCAAATATCTCGCAATTCTCTTTGCGGCCTTGAAATCTCCCAACGTGGGCGCATGCGTGTGCCTTGTTGCACGGTGCACCGCGAACGCAATATCGGGGCGCGTGCAACGAGAGATCCATAAAAGGCTGCCAACCAGCGATTGAAAACTTGTAACACTTGGGCACTTCTCTCTTGACATCACCGGTAACACTTCCTTGAAATCTTTAATGTTGTCTACATCAAGTACTGGCGTACGCGTTACATTATTTTTTTTTAAATTCGTGCATGATCAGGAGCTGATCAATAGCAGCCTCCTGATCTAGCTTATAACCATCCCTTGTATTTCCCTCAATGCGTATTCCCAGGAACTTGGTCACGACACCCAAATCTTTAAGTTCCAACACGTTCATTTTGACAAGATAAATCATCAACTGCTGCCATCGTAGTTCCAGTTACTAATAAATCATCGACATACGCTCCAACCAAAACAATACCATCTGCAAGTGTGGTGAAGTGCAAGTGAAAATTGTTGACCAGTTTGTACCAGTGTACCAGTTTCAAGGCGGATCGATCTGGTTGGCTGAAAGGACGGAGTATTTTAGGCCAATCGTGTGCTTGGAGTGTTTTGTACGCGGATTTGAGGTAAGACACACGGTTTACATATATTTTACATATTTGATTTTTATTGGATATTAAATACAGTGTTCTTATTACATTGGGTTGCGTAGGTCGTCAATGGCTCCGATCTGAGTCATTGGGAGCGGGAGGCTGACAGAGTCCCCTCACGCTTATAAGCCCGGTCAGGACAGAGCTCCACCGGAAGCCCCACATCAGGGAGTACTCGTTACGTTCATTCACCACTCAAGTTCGGCCCCGCTCAAGGGAGGCGGGTTATTATTTGGCTGGGTCACTCATCGCGGTCTGCGATCAAGTCCCAGGAATTGGCTGGATTACTCATCGCGATCTGCGGTCAAGTGCCAGAAACATTTATTGGATGGATTACTCATTTCTCTGCAATCAAGTACCAGGATTTACTATTGGCTGGATTACTCACTGCCTCGGGCGGTCAAGTGCCAGATTTAATCTCATTCGGAGTGAAGATTTCCGCTTCGTTTGCAGATCGGCTAGTTCGCATTTTATCTTTCGTTGGAATTTTGGATCAGTAGCCCAGAAGTGGTACATCCGTATCGATCTTCTCTAAAATCTCCACCAAGCAACGGTCCACCAAGTGTGTAACCAGCTCATTCCATCGGGTACACAATGTGAGATGGAGACGCAAAAATCGGACCAGGCGTCCTATGCTGACGATCGATCGTCTGCTGGCAGCGGACGATCAGATCGGATCGTAGGCGAAGGTTCGCGGGTACCCCCCCCCCCGGCGTCAGTTGGAAGGCTGGGCACGATGGTGGTCAGGTTCTCGACACTACGGTGTTCGATTTTGAACTTGACTCCACCACAATGGTGCGCGTGCCTGGATCATTTGGTGACCGTGGATATCACCGCGATATTCAGCAAAGTGTGGATTTTACGAATTTTAATATGGATACTCTCTGGAGAGCACGCAAGGAACGCATATCGCCTTGTGTACTAATTGTTGGAAAGGATGGCGATGTTCGATCTGATCAAGGGGAGGATCAGATTAATGAATGAATGTACGACTCCCCATACCGCTCTTGGCGGAGCAGATCGGTACGAGGAACGCCTTATCGCCTCGTGTTGTGGTCGCGGAAAAGGATGGCGATGATCGATTTGTCCATGTGGAGGACCAGATAGAGACTAAACAAGTTTATTCCTCCCCACAAGGCTCCGATCGGAGCCGATCGAGACTATATCAAGTTTTGCTATATTCCCAGTAGGAATCAGGACCCTGTTCCTGATCCCATGCATATTGAGAAAAATTGCATGTGAAGAAAACTATGGGGGCGGATCACTCCGATCTGCCCAAATCACCAATTAAAAAGACCAAGAAGAGACTCGCAATGCTTTCGGACGACGACGACTTGGGGTAAAAGTCGCCGATCGATGATGGGACTGCGGATGACGAGGAGGTGACCAAGATGTACTACATGTACGAACTGAAGAGATTCGTTCGCGAAAAGAAGTCATCCGAGTTGTAAGCCCCTAATTCCGGATATTCTACACGGGTCGACTACCGAACCGATCGACTCCAATCGGCCGCTGCAACTAGTCAAGAATCTTTTGGCGATGCTAGCCGAGGTTGGGATAAAGGTCAAGAGTGCTAATGGTGTTGGCAAGCTATTCTAAATTGATACGTGGAAGTTGAAACAAGCTATGTAAATGCTACAAGACCATCTGACGCCATTGGTGGGGGCGGTGCGCCGCCCAACTCCCACAATCGCGTTAGAAGCCCCAAACCTCGTGCGATCACTTGTCGAGAAGTCATTCTCCGAGGATAGCTCGCTATATGGGTCGCCACCTTCCTCCAAGTGCTCGTCCGAGTTGGAGGTCGGCGTGGAGCGGATGACCATGAATCGCTGTACCATTCACGGAGCCAGTCACACGGAACAAAAAAGGGACAGTGCGGCAACGAGGGGCGGCATGCCAGTCGGGGCCCCAGGGGCGCCCACAGGTATCGGCACCCCTCAATACCGATCCAGTCACCTCGCCCTCGATGGAAGAAAGCATGCAAGCCATGTTTGAGGCTATGATGAGGCGTTACGCAGCTGATTGAGGCAGATCACCTCTGCGCCCTCGTGCACCAAGCCAATCTTCTCAGGAAAACGAGGAATTTGTGCGGACGTTGAAATGCAGTCAATAACATCAACAGACAAGCTATCCGAAGGTGTTAGACCTGTTTTCAAGACAAAGCGCAGGTCACGCTGAACCCGCCCCCGCCGATCGGCAAGTAGCAGCGACTTCGACATGTAGTCGATCAGCGAAATAGACGATGACTACGGTGGTACGGGCAGAGTCGGGACAAGTATAGAGAACTTAGCCTCGACGATGGCGTTTGATTTTAATTTGACGGTGATCATAAGGATCCGCATGGCCGCAAGCACCGAGTTGAAGGACTTTACGGGCAAGGATGCTGATGAGGTTCAAGCCCGATCATGGTTCAGCCGAACGAAGTCCGCCTTCCTCCGGAATCAGACGCCAAACAAAGAACGGTGTCTGATCTTTCGAGATTTGATAAAGGGACCGACTGCGAACTGGATCCAGCAGTTAATTCGGGATGTCCGATCTGACTGGAGTTTTCTGTGCATGGAGTTTGAAAAGCAGTACTGTCAATCCGGCTTTTCTACTGTTCGAAGGTATCACCATATGAGGAAGAGGGGCGATGAAACGCCAATCGAGTACCTTCACCGGCTAAATTTGGCTGCGATTCGTGCGGGGATCCCGATCAAGGAGACCGATCCGCCGATCGGCGCTGCCCAAGAACACGTGCGCCACTTTATCAGTACGCTGGAAGATCAGGAGTTGGCCGATCAGCTGACCTTATTGCGCCTCAGGGACGTGGAAGAAGTTGAACAGACGTTACGTATGCTGCTCCACTCCCACAGTATGAGGACGAAGGTTGCTGTCGGATCAAACCGATCCCGATCGAAAGGACAGGATGATCATGTGTAGAGACCTGCGACCAGACCGGCCAGAGCGATCAGAGCGATCTTGGCGGATAGGATCTACGGATCAGAAAGGGAGAGCAGTGTCTGGTCCAGTCTGGGGACAGACGAGGAACAGTACCGTCACATTTTCGTCGACCAGTCTGCACCCAGAGATGGATCAGAGTCACGCCGTGCCTAATGGAAGGTAGGAAACGGCAACAGATCGGACCCGGATTCGCCGTAAAAGAAGTGCACTCACTGCGGGTCAACCAAACACAGTGATCGGGGCTGTTGTCGAAGAATTACGTGTAAGAAATGTGAAATACGAGGCCACCGCACCGATAACTGCTTGTTTGGGTGCAAGATGTGGTGGAGTCAAGTTCAAAATCGAACACAGTTGTGTCGAGAACCTGACCACCATCGTGCCCAGCCTTCCAACTTACGGGGGGGTACCCCACGGACCTTCGCTTGCGATCCGATCTGATCGTCCTCTGATTGCAGACGACCGATCATCAACAGAAGACGCCTGGTCCGATTGATCTTGCGTTGCCATCTCACCTTGTGTACCCGATGGAATGGGCTAGTTCAACACTCGGTGGATCGTGTCGCTGGTTGACTTGGGTCTGATAGTATGCAGACCGTACTGGGGGGGGGTGTACCCTGGGCGGAACTCTTCACCCTGGGTACTTGTAGACCGGTTACAGTTGAAATATGTATAGTCCAATGGGCCGACCGTCCAATCGATCTAGACCCAACCAATAAGAGATAATAGAGGGTAGACCACTCAACTGGTATAGCCCCTGACCAATATGAGAGAAGACCAAAGCCGGTCTAAACTCCA
>CM047580.1:22037772-22053971 GCA_026184515.1 Peronosclerospora sorghi
CGACTTAGAAAACCAAACTTTTGGAGAGTCTCTTAGGACCCCTTAGCTACTTTTCCAATACAACACCAATTCACTTCTTTTCCACTAACCTTACGGTCCCAATATGTACCAAACACTAAAATATTTAAAATACACGCAATGCCATGTGACTTACCAAAATCCGTGTGCTTGACACTCCTTGCACATGATAGGCTTAAATGCCCCCCTTGTTTCCACCAATCCTATCGCTGACCAGCTGATCGGCACACCGTTGACAGAAGGTGACCAAAATTTTGCCTTCGCTTCGCCACAAAGGCATGTAGAGAGATTCATGACGATGGGCAATGCAAGATGGTGCACTTTTTCAATCAGATGCTCAAGTGTATCACCATTCCTGTGGGTCAATCGGCAGATATCTCGGTTGGAAAGGACTATCGGACAAACAAGTTGTGGGTGACCAGGGGCGATCACTGGTTACCGACGTTTTTGGACGGTGGAGATCGAAGCGATCGCGTACGAGTTACTAACGTCGGTAATAAACCGCTGATGTTAGGCGACGGTACGATCGTCGGTATGTGGCTGGCCGAAGGAAAAGTTCCGTGGAGGATGGGATTTATTTCGATCGAATCAAGACGTTATATGCAGTGAAAAATCTTTGCGCGTAAGTCCAACATCGATCGGATCGACGACGACAAGTCAGCCAAAGAAGACCTCCCACCTCGGACGCAAGGGCCAGATCACGTAGCGATCAGGATGTACCAGATATCACCAGCGCGGTCACCCGATACAGTGGACTTGAAGGCAGATGTGCTAAGAGTCGTTAACGAAGTTGTATCGCAAGATAGGGTGCAGGGAACCGACGGCAGATGGGGACGATCGCGATATCGCTGGAGATGAGTATGGCGACACATCCACTCAAGTCGGTGTTACAGAAGGGCAGCCCATCTACAAGGATCAGCATTGCCCGTTTGACAGGGGCGGGCCGAGCGTGATCACCTCACCAGATGACTTGGCGTTTATGAACAGGGGCGGGGAAAAGTGTGTTGATGGATCGGCGAACCCGATCTGGAATGTGGTTACCTCACCTGAAGTGCTAGCCTATCTGCTCGAAGTGACTATGGACTATCCACAAGTCGCCAACACCCCCGATCGGACCGATCAGCCCAAACAAATAAGATTGAAGAAGAAAAACTGGCTGATCGGGAAGGATGCTACTGATGTCGACAGTAATGATGCCGATTCGACCGCCCATTTGGATGACAGATCGACCCAGAAGACATGTTGCAGACAAACGCACCGATAAAACCGGATACACTTGGAGGATCGCAATGAAACAATTGGGATCGGTGAACACAATTTTGATTATGGCGATCCGAATAAGAAGTCCAAACGGAGTCGACCGAATCAGAATTGTTATGGGGCGACGCGGACTAACGAAGTGGGAAAACAAGATTCGAAATAATGCAGATCGGGTGACACCGATCTGCTACAGGTCGGCAATATCGATCTGGTACAGATCGACAATACTGACGGTGTGAATTTGTGATGTTTCTTGTGATTACAACTACGGAGTGAGTGTAAATGTGATGAATGATGACAAAGTGGCTTAAGGTTGTGGATGTAATTTTCTCGGTGGCAACGATAACGACTCTTTCGATGTGGATACAGTTGGATGTGGTAAAGGTGGACCGTGACCAATGTGGATAAAGGCTATGTCAAATAGGACGATATGATGATCTGAAATGGAGTCTATTATTAATGAAATATGAACGACGATTATCCGATCGGCTACTTCGATATGCTCCGGAGACCAAGGGTCGGCAGCAGCCAGACCTGAAGAAGGGAGAGGCACGTCAAACTTCAATTCCCCCGAACAAATCAAGACGATATAGACGAGAAGTTCCGGGAAGAAGAGTTGGTTTGGGCACCTCGACAGCTGGTTTCGACGATTCTTTAGCGCTGTCGCCCTCCGGGTGCACCACTTGGTCTGCTCGTAACGTCGACTCTTCAACTGCGGCAGCAGATCGACGACGCTGGGTGGATTGGGATTGCGATAAATGGAGAAGTAGCTCATCTGAACCCACCGATCCACTCTCCGAATCCGCCCCAGGCGAAGCTGATGCCGACTTTGACCGAACAGTGTGGCGGGTCGGGGGCGCGCAATTTTTCGAAGCCTTCCTCTCCATAACTGGATTCTCCGCCGCACTTGGAAGTTGCGCCCGTGTATTGTCTAGCAATTGTACCGCTTCCAGCTTCTTTTCACGCTCCAGGTCATCCGCTAGCTCCCGCGCCCTCGCGCCTCTTGATGCACCCTTGCGCTTCTTGTTGTGTGCGCAAAATTTGGGGCAGAATTTCAGCCAATGAACGGCTACAATTTCCACCCGAATTTTGTTGGTAAATCGCACCACCTGAATGCGCCTGTGGGTCCGCGAGGGCGCTCGGTGCTGCTCCGCAAGTAATGAGATCGGCGACCAGGGACATGAACAGGCACGTAGCCAACTCATCATGGCACCCGCAGACGATTCCCCAGAGTCGATTCGACTATTGGGTCCAAATGCCGAGACGATCTTGGGAGGCACCAATTCTGCCGGAATAGTCGTCGATCGTGAGCTTTAGATCAGCGATCTGCCGATCCATCTCGAGTCGTTGAGAGTATATGACCGACCGATCACCCTGAGGCTCTGAGCATTGTCGAACGACCACTGCGTGCATCTCCTGAAGACGTGATCGGTTGATCTCGAGACGACGCAAGTCGTGACGAGTGCCGATCAGTCCTTCCAACATCGCTTGGAGCAGATCGAAGTGGCCGTACACCTGCCGAACGGTATCGACAAGTGTCTGCACAGTCGGGAAGACATCGATCACCAGTGGATCTACATATAGAAGGAAGTGAGGATCGATCTAACATGGAGTTATCAGTGAAATGGCGCACCGGACATGTTCTGTTGCGGAACCAAGACCTTGAGACGTATATTCTCGGCCATCAAGTCTGAACGATCCGATTGTATAGCGTTGATCAGCTTGGAAAGTTGTTTGGAATCTCGGCGCATTTTATGAAACGCGATGTCGGTCACGGTCTGCTTTTCGAGCGCAACTCTCAACTCCTCCCGGAGCGCATTAATGGTTTGTTGGGACCGATCGACCTCGAATCGGGACTCATCTTGTTCTGCGACGATCTGAGTGTCACCCGAGTCGTCCGAATGGTCCGATCGGTCAGGAGTTTGAAGATGCGGGTAGTGCGAGATCCGATCGCCTATGAAGATAAATGTTAGTGGAAAACGTGGCGGACGGAAGTTAACTGGACTTAACTGGTACAATGGATCGGAAGATTGCATGGAATCGGAGACTGTTTGTGAGATCGGGCCGCTACCATTGTGTGGCAGCGACCAGACTCAGGGGCGGCTGTGGTGAAGTGCAAGTGAAAATTGTTGACCAGTTTGTACCAGTGTACCAGTTTCGAGGCGGATCCATCTGGTTTGCTGAACGGACGGAGTATTTTGGGCCAATCGTGTGCTTGGAGTGTTTTGTACGCGGATTTGAGGTAAGGCACACGGTTTACATATATTTTACATATTGGATTTTTATTGGATATTAAATACAGTGTTCGTATTAGATTGGGTTGCGTAAGTCGTCAATGGCTCCGATCTGAGTCATTGGGAGCGGGAGGCTGACAGAGTCCCCTCACGCTTATAAGCCCGGTCAGGACAGAAGTCCACCGGAAGCCCCACGACAGGGAGCACTCGTTACGTTCACTCACCACTCAAGTTCTGCTCCGCTCTATGGAGGTGGGTTATTATTTGGCTGCGTTACTCATCGAGATCTGCGATCAAGTCCCAGGAATTGGCTGGATTACTCATCGCGATCTGCGGTCAAGTTCCAGAAACATTTATTGGCTGGATTACTCGTTGCTCTGCAATCAAGTACCAGGATTTACTATTGGCTGGATTACTCACTGCCTCGGGCGGTCAAGTGCCAGATTTAATCGCATTCGTAGTGAAGATTTCCGCTTCATTTGCAGATCGGCTAGTTCGCATTATCTTTCGTTGGAATTTTGGATCAGTACCCCAGAAGTGGTACATCCATATCCATCTTCTCTAAAATCTCCACCAAGCAACGGTCCACCAAGTGTGTAACCAGCTCATTCCATCGGGTACACAATGTGAGATGGAGACGCAAAAATCGGACCAGGCGTCCTATGGTGATGATCGATCTTCTGCTGGCAGAGTAGGATCAGATCGGATCGTAGGCGAAGGTTCGCGGGTACCCCCCCCCCCGGCGTCAGTTGGAAGGCTGGGCACGATGGTGGTCAGATTCTCGACACTACGTGTTCGATGTTGAACTTGACTCCACCACACAAGTCTGAAAAATACGCAATTATCCGTAACACACCGCTTGAAATTCAATTTCTCCAATGTTTCACACAATAATTGATGCCACAATCTTCCGGCCTGTTTTAGGCCATATAAGTTCCTCTCCAATTTTAGTGAAATTTCATCGCTTGATTCCACATGAAAGGTTTCGAGAACTTCGCTTGGTATCTGCATGCCTTGTTGAATCTTCAAATGGATTTCATAATCTTCCTCTGTTTTCGCCTTCGGATAGGCGCTCGGCGCATCACTGTGCCGCGCCGATATCCCCCCGATTTGCGACATTTCTAAGATTCCTTTCACGTTACGTTATCGACTTCCATGAATTTCGAAAACGTGAAAGAGTAATCCTGCCCATAAATACGTCGATCACCGCGCGATACGAGCCGAGCCTTGTAGCGCTCGACCGTCCCGTTTGCACGCAACTTAATTTTGTATACCCACTTAGTGGGCAACAATTTCTTGTCCGATCTTCGCTTGATTATTCTTCAAGTGCCGAGATCTTCAAGCGACTTCATTTCTTCTCGTTCAGCCTGCGATCCCAGGTCTGCATCCGCTCCTTCATGTGCTTTCTTGAATGTCCCTGGTTCAGGTACTCCAACCCGAGGCGTACTTCTTCCATCGATGTTTCAACACACAGCGTACACACACATCGCACATCTATCAGTAGCGTTACCAGAAAAATTTTCTTCCACATCATACACATTAGAAATTTCGTCTTCCACAGTGTCAATCACAAGTCCTTCAATGCTCGACCCTTCAATACACTTGCTCCATTTCCGTACTTCTTTTTACTGGTATTCTACAAAGAGATTGCCTTTTGCGTCTTCTTCTTCCGCGCGCGTCCAGACTTTCTGGGATGTTCGCGTGCTTCTTGACCAGTGCCTTCTACTGCAACTCTCCTTGTTACCGTAGTTTATCGCAGCGAAATGTCGTTTTTTCATCTCGAAGCTCGCCTTTCGAGCTCCTCCTCAGCCGCAATTGAGATGGGGTAAACACCAGGTGTAATTAACTTTATCTTGCCAACCTTGGTGACAGACAACCTGCCACCATCAGGCAGCATAAAACCATCCTCCGGTCCACACATAACCGGGTCTTCTAACAAACTCTCGTCTCCCACTAGGTGCCTGTTGGCACCACAATCCACAATCCATGTCGTTCCCGACAACTCGTCTTCATCGATCATTCCATTGATTGCCCCGTCCTGCCCTACCCCAATGGTACATAACGCAACCTTCCTGTTCCATTTATCATTAGGGTCTCCTTTGTCCTTCGAGTTGCTTGTCTTCTGCATCCTTTTTCCGTTTTGGAGGTAATCCTTCTTAATATGCCTGGCTTCCCGCATCCATAGCATTCCCTCACGAATTCGGTTTCAGTCACCGAATTCGCAAGCAACCGTGCAGGTTGCCTTCCTTTCAGCATATCTTCGTCTAACTCCTGCACCCATGCTATAAGCTCTTGCGCATGGTACAGTAATCCGTTCGCATCGGATTGTACCTGGCCATAATCGCAATTTTCAGTCGCGGCGCGGCAAATTTCACGATATTCTCGACCACCAATTATTCGCTCGACTCGCTCTTGCGAGCCAGAGCTACCAGGTATAGGTAATGCTCGGCCAAAGTCCTTTTGGGAATCTTCTACGAAGCAAACCATACTGAAGCCTGGTGGTGGTAGATATTCACTCGAAATGCGGAGTACATATATTCCAACATTGCATGTAAATACGGAGAAATTGGCCACCACGTGCCAATATTTGCACGGAAATAATCAGCCACCACTCCTTCCAGGTGTAACCCAAACTTATTAACTTTCAGGCGCTCCGTCCAAACAAAGACATATGCAATTTCGGCTATTTCGACGGCCTCAATGAAGCGGTACGCCCACTGCTTGAAGTCGGCACCGAATACCGGGTATATTCAACCCCCGAGCACTTCTCGATGTCGAACTTAGGGATCTTGGTACACCCTGCCTGTCCAAACTGTGTACTAGGCGCTTGTGCTGCTTGCCCAAAGTGCATGCCATGCATCTTCACCACCGGCGTATCTACCTGCCTGTAGCAGGTGCGTACACGCACGGTGCGGCTAGCGCACAGAGGGAGACTTTACTTAAGCGGTGATACGCCGCTACTTAGCCGATACGCCCTTATATAAGGGCTTAGCGACAGATCGCTCTCTCACTCGAGGCCAAGATTCCCTGAGCTTACTGTTAGTAAACACTAACGCGTTATGCCAAGGCTTCCCTTAGTATGGGGGGGTAGCTAAGGGAGGTGCTCCCTTTTGCTATTACACTCACAGCACGCTCGACCCTTGAGATCGAGCGTCTAGCAGGATTATAGTGTATTGTAAACTGATTTATTATTTAATATAAATTAGCCTAACTTAATAAACTAATATAAACTATATGCAATACTAGGTAGAACTTACTTAATTCGTACCTAGCCGAAATGTAGTGTACACCACCTTGTGCACCAACACGTGGCAGGCTGCCACGCCTTCACCAAGGGCTCCTGCCCGGATGGTTAAAACAACCAATAAGTCCGAACCTTTCGTACTGGTCAATACTTGACCTTAACCGTTGTGTACTTACGTACCCCAACGTAACCAAATGTAACCCTGTTACATCCTCCCCCATCAAGACTATTGCCACGCAATAATCAATTATAGTTGGAGAACTTCAACTGCCAGAACTCCGGCCTACCATGAGCACCTTAAGTGTGCTGAAGATTCTCCCCAAGAAGGGGATGAAAACTATTCTGACTCCGGTATTTCGGAGGAGGAGGCCCTAGGGAATATGTCCCCTAATCATGACCGCTCCGACAACGCCGAACGGCGATGTCGGCAGCCTAATCAGTTCCCCACACGTGGGGAAAATACCCTAACTCGGGCGCCACCCTTACAAACGTCGGATGGCACATCCGGATCGCCGAAGGCGATCATCACCAATGAGTTGGATGCGACTCAGGAAGCTTAACTTTCCCCACAGGCACAAAAGACTGCGTTACGCGCCCCCAAACGCCCGCCACGGGTGGCATATAATTTTGCAGGTCCTCGTGACCCCAAAAGTGGGCTAGGAATGAGGTAAAGAATGGTTTAGCCTTCTATACCCCTGGCCCTACGGCTGAAGAGCCGTATCAATACGAACTCCAGAAACAACTCCGGGAAAAACCCCTCAGGCAGCAGCAGTTCACTAGCGCCTCATACCGAGAGCGCCTCGATAAACAGGCACAGGGTGCCCCTGTTGAGAACCTCCGCGAGGTTCCCGTCGTTCTCCTACCAGGATGGAATGCCGAAGAGGCAGAACAAAAGTTCCGCGCTTGGGCGGAAGGGGAGAAACGTCGCCCTAGCTTTACTGAGCTGCACAACAGCTATTCCCACCGTGAAGTTCGGGTGGAGAGGGCGTTGCGCTTGGCGTTTGCCAGACAAAGCGCTGGGGCAATTACCTGCCCCTTATTGCACGCGTCCTGATAGCGCCCCTGCCCTCGATGTGGTACCGGAGAGCAATGCCAACTCTGTGTCGTGAAGCAGTTGAAAATTATGATAAATCCACTTAATCAACTACACAAATAGTTAATAAGCTAGTCCTCCTTGCTTTACTTCCCGGGTACTTAATACTTCCGTCCAAACCAACAAATAAATCAAACACACTTGGGACACACTTCCAAAGGCGGTTCCGGGATGCTACCAACACTAGCGCGATTCAAACAGCTGCTGCTCCACTTTCTACGGCGTTCGCTCAACGACTTCCTTGTATTACACTTGGTTTTTGTATTGGGTCAAAAAGGAATGTTTTCACGCCGCCAGAGATCTGTGCACTTCAAGGGAAATTTCGTTCTATTAAGTGTTACTAACTCCTACATCAAAGTCCATCACTTTTTTCACCCACTACTTTTTGGTTACTTCAGCGCTGACTTCAATACGTGGCAGTTACCACTGAGTCCCTCTGTAACCTGATTGATCATCCTTGAGAGTTACCAGTGATTCCCTCTGTAACCCGATTGATCATTCTTGACAGTTAATTCATAAACCCTCTGTGATCTGATTGAGCGAGGTGGCCGTCGCGAGGTGGCTGTCGCATGTCGCTCCTGATTGGTCAAAAATTACACTTATATCTCCACATTCATACCAATTGTATCAGGGTTACATTCGAGTCACATTTAGTAGGTGGTGTATGTGATTACACTACGGTTGGGGTCAGTATTGACCGGTTCGAATGGTTTTGAACCATTGGTTATTTTAACCAATCAGGGCGGGAGCCCTTGGGGGTGGCGTGTCCTCCATCCACGTGTCGGTACACAGGTGGTGTACACTACATTTTAGCTAGGTACGAATTTGGTATGTTCTACATAGTATTACATATAGTTTACATTAGTTTAAATCAATTCAGGCTAATTATATATTAAATATATTCAGTTTACATTTCACTCTATCTTACAGACGCACGACCTCGACCGGTCGCGCGTGTAGTGAGTGCGGTAGCGTAAAGGGAGCCCTCCCTTTAGCTACACGCTTAGTAAGGGAGCCTTGCCGTTAAGCACTAGCAAAGGCTACAGTAAACCAACCCGGGAATCTTGTCCCCGAGTAGGAGAGCTCTCTCCTACTAAGCCCTTTATAAGGGCGTATCGGCTAAGTAGCGGCGAACACCGTTTTAAGGAAAAGTCTTCCTCTGTGCGCTAGACGCACCGTGCGTGTACGCACCGGCTACATCTGGTAGCACTTGTAGTCAATCCAACACCTTTGTTGATAGGCTACGGCATACTCTGCAAGGGATGAATCAGGACAATTGGGACAGTTTAACCCTCGTCCAGCAGGAAGCCTTTAACAGGCTGTTACCCTTACTGGGTGACGAAGGTATGCAGCTCCTAGTAGAGCAGGGCCTTGGGGCCGTAAAGGAAAGGGTCAATGTCTTTATCACCCATGAGGCGAGTTTAGGTGGAAGTCGTTCCACGGGGTACGTCCCCCATTGTCATTTATGATAAAGGAGTTCACCGGGGAGAAGGGTGACAACCTTTATGTGTGGCTGCGAGAGGTCAAAACGGCCCTTGCAACAGCGAACGTGATCGCTGATCACTTGAAAGTGGGACTTGCACTGACCCATATTATGGGTAAAGCTCTTGCATGGGCGTTTACGTGTTCGGACTCGGTCACGAACGTGTTCCCTACCTGGGAAGTCCTTAAGCAGAAGCTTATGGACATGTATGCAACGCCTGATCTGGTTTTACAGAATCAGATGGCGTTTCTGAGGTGCCGTCAGGGCACTAGGGACTTGGAAACATATATCCAAGAACTTAAGACCCTGTTGGCAGGGATGTACGCGAAAGCGTATTCGGATGATGTGTCCATCCCCGTCTTCATGGGAGGCCTGAGAGAAGGGCCAGCACGTTCGGAGCTCTTCCGATGCATACCCCAATCCCTGGGGGAGGCGTTCAAGATGGCGTTCAACGCCGAGAGGAACTTCCGTTCCTCTAAGGTGGGTCCTGAACCCATGGGCCCGAGTCAGGCCGAAGCGGAAGAAAAAGCTTCCGCAAAGAGTCAATCTGACTTTTTTTCGCAGAGCTTCGAGCCAGAGCTCCTTGCAATGTTGCAGGGGCATGGGCCAACGAGATGCTTCCTGTGTGGGAGCACGGATCATCTGCGGAGCAGATGTCCGCGGAGCCCCCAGCGAGATACTCGCTTTAAGGGATCAAGGGTTGGGAAAAATCCCTTGCCCAAGCCGTCGGGAAACGACGGCTCCCAGTAGGTGCGGGGCGCCCTACTGGGGGATCCCTCAGTGCTGTTAAGCCCCAGGGTAGGGGACAACAGCACAAAGCCCCGAGAGAAGCGGTGCTTTCTAGCACCGAGTTGGTGTATACGCCAGGTTTGCTGGTAGTCCTTGCGGACGTGAAAGGCTTTGATAAGCCTTGGAGAGTCTTGATAGACTCTGGGGCGTCTGAAAATTATGTCAGACGGGCTTCTGTAGAGAAGAGTCGGCTGTATGCCGAGGCCCTAGAGGCACGTTCTCGTGACGTTGTAACGGTCCGTGTTGCGACGGGCGTACAGGTTTCTGTACCCAAGGTCTCGATTGACCTTAAGCTGAAGTTTGCAGACTTCGACATCTTAGAAACGTTGACTAGTCCTGGATTTGGACTCGAGGTATGACCTCATTTTAGGAATGAAGTGGCTGGAACGCCACGAGCCACTGATAGACTGGAAGGCTAAGTCCATTGGCTCAACTCACCCGCATTCGGGTGAAGCATTGGCGAGTCATGAACTCACCTTTCTCGATCGAAAAAGCGATTCTGGCGTGAGATGCCAGAGATTGGGATGTCTGAAATGATCATTCCCAATGACGTTAAGGAAGGGTTCCTTAACGAGGGGGATTCGGCGGTTAATCCCCACGCCGTTAACGGTGAGACTGATGAGTTTCCAGTGGCAGAGGTGGATTCTTCTGAGGCGACTCCAGTGGTAGGGGTAGAGACCCCTGTGGTTAAGCGCGAGGCGCTTCCAAGCGAAGAGACCCGAAGTTCGTCTCTTTCGCACGTCGGACATGGTTCCGACCACGCCGTTATAGGCGAGACTGGTGAGTCGCCATTGTCAGATGTTGATTCCTCTGTGGATAGGCGAGAGGCGCTTCCAATAGATGGGGCAATTGACTCCCCCCATCTGGGTCTCGGGATGAGTCCCGAGGCCAGTAGTCAGCAGTCCTATCGGATGCTTAATAGTGTGACAGGTGTTGTCACAGAAGGCGTTAGCCTGGAACGGTTGTCTGGGGTAGGCGAACTGTTGTCGTTGGAGGAGATGTCCTTCAACGAGCTTGGAACTGCTTTGAGAGCAGGTGAACTCGACGAGATCGTCGTGTTGCGTCCGGAAGAGGAGTTGAACTCCTCATCCACGATGGAAGAGTCAGTTTTGGTGAAAACCAAAGAGGCATTGAATGCCCGAAGCGGCCTCAAGATCCTTGCGGATCCTGAGGACCCTTACCATTCCTTATTAAAAGAATTCGGAGATTTCATTAGTGACAACCCGCCGATGGGGTTACCACCGGATCGGGGAGTCCGACATGAAATTGATTTGGTTCCCGGAACCAAATACTGCGTCACTAGGCAGTGGCCTCTCCCCATGGAGCAGTGCGACGTCATCGACGCATCTTCAAGGGGAAAGAAAAGGCAGGGATGGTATGGGAGAGCAAATGTCCCCACTCTTCTCCCACTTTTTGTGTTCGTAAACCGAACGGAAAGTGGCGCATTGTGGATGCGTACAATAAGCTGAATGCAGCAACTGTACCCATGCAGACTCCGATTCCTCGGAAGGATTTCCTCCAGATCAATATGGCGGGCTGTACTGTGTATAGTGCCTTAGATATGGTGGACGGGTATTATCAGGTGCTCATGCGAGCGTCCGATATTCCGCTTTCAGCGGTCAGCACGCCTAGCGGCATGCTATGGGAGTGGCTTGTTATGCCACAGGGGCTTCAAATGCGGCAGCGACTTTCAATCGCTTGGTGACTCAACTCTTCCGACCTCATAGAAAGTACGCTCAGACGTACTTCGACGATATATTCGTTCATAGTCGTGCGGAAGGCGACTCGTCTGATGTTTAGACGCATCTGATACACCTTCGAGCGGTGCTCGAATGTATGATAGAGCATAAGTTATATGCAAACGCATCCAAATGTATTTTTGGTGCTGAGGAAATCCCTTTCCTTGGATGCTTCATCGGTAAGGATGGAGTGCGGGCGGATACCGCGAAGGTGAAAGCCATTGTGGAGTGGCCTTCGCCTGTAAATCTTAGAGATTTACGGAAGTGGCTTGGATTATCCAATTATCTCCACAAATACAGCGAGAACTACGCTGAAATGGCGAAGACATTAACCGACCTTCTTAAGAAGGACGTGGATTGGTGTTGGGAAACCAAACACCAAAACGCTTTCGAAGCGGTAAAGGCGAGCTTGTTGAAAGCTCCCGTTCTTGCTCTCCCAGATCCTGGGAAACCATTTAGTGTCGTCTGCGACGCCTACGATCTCGCAATCGGATGTCCTTTGTTACAAGCAGACGATGCAGGAAGGGAACGCGTGATTGCCTTTGAGTCGATGCATCTTAAAGCTTCGGAAAGGAATTATCCCGTTCATGACAAGGAGCTACTTGCAATGAAGTATGCTCTTGTCAAATTTAGGGTTCACCTACTCGGCTCTAAGCCGTTCGTAGTTTATACTGACCACTCGTCCTTACGGACAGCGACAAATTCGCCTCATCTCTCGCAACGGATGGACCGTTTGCTCTACTTCTTTGCGGAGTACAATTTTGAGGTTAAGTATAAACCTGGCAAGCAGAACGTGCTTGCAGACGCGTTGTCGTGTCGTCCCGATTACGAGTTCGCTCTCACGACATTCGTCACCACGTCTGTGGTAAATCTCATTGCCAGGCGTATGAGAAAGACCCACAGTGCACGGCGCTTATCAGCGCGTTGGGTGGAAAGGGACTTGGCTCGTCTGAGCCTACCCTGTCAAGTCGAGCTAGAGCTCGGTTACACCGTTACAGTTATTGTGACGGTTTGCTATACTATAGCACGCGCGCGGTGGACACTCCGCGGGTGGTAGTTCCTCATGATGAGGAACTGAAGTATAGAGTCCTCTTTGAGGCACATGACGCCCCTACCGGGGGTCATTTAGGTCGGGATAAGACCTACAGCGCTTTAAGCGCTTTGTATTGGTGGACCAAGATGTATAAGTGGGTCGGTGCGTATATTCGCACCTGTGAGACGTTTCAGAGGGTCAAACCCTCTGCATAGTCAGCTGCGCCTTTGGAGAGCTTATCCGTTCCTACGAAGTGTTGGAAATTCATTAGTATGGATTTTATCTTCGGTTTTCCGAAGGATAGGGCCGGTAGCACCGGCATTTTGGTCTTTGTAGACCGTTTGAGCAAGATGGCTCACCTGGAGGCGGTGCCAGAGTCCATTGATGGACAAGGAACAGCGAAAGTGTTCCTCGACCGTGTCTTTCGACAGCATGGTCTACCCGATTCCCTTGTATCGGATCGGGATCCCCGTTTTACGGGACAGTTTTGGGGGCGCTGTTTAAGGTGCTAGGCACCAAGCTCTTCATGTCTACTGGGGATCATCCGCAGACGGACGGACAAACGGACCCGTTAATCGCGTTGTCGAGGACATTCGCCGGAGTTTATGTCCGGATTCTCCAAATAGTTGGAGTGAGATGCTTCCTATAGCCGAATTTGCCATAACCAATTCGGTTCATGCATCTACGGGGTTTACTCCGTTTTACGTAAACGGATTAGTGAATCCGAGGGTTCCGTTGACGCCACGTGTGTGTGGCCCAGGGCTTGAGGGGGGAGGATTACCTGATGTCAGCCCTGTATCTGTGCGAAAGCACATCGATAAGTATTTATCGACGCGCCTTAGTGTCTTACGACACGTCTGCGATGCCATGGCGGAAAGCCAAGACAAGCAGAAGGAGCAAGCTGACCGCAAGGGGAGGCGTAACGAAAAGGTATACAAAGTAGGAGAAAGTGTTTATTAACGATAAAAATATTCTTACACATGCAGTTTCCAACGTGTTGCGCATTAAAATGCGCCCCAGGTTTGTGGGCCCCTTTAAGCTACTAGCCCGAAAGGGCTTATCGTATACCTTGGACATCCCGAAGGTGATGCGTACGCATCCAACCTTCTATGTGGGTATGCTTAAGCCATACCAGGACCCGGAGGCGGACCCCCTCCTGGAGGAGGTTGGAAAGGCGGATAGCCGTAAGAGCCGTAAAACACGGCAGGGCGGAGGAAGCCCGAGAGGGCTAAAATGCTACCTCGAAGCTCCACAACGGTCGTCTCGAGAGAGGCAAGCCGCCTCTCGAAGCGATCAGTGGCATCCCACTCATCGCGGAGTCCCTCGTGGATATCATGGATGCGACGGCTGTGTCGATCACAGCGCTCGCGAATCTCACGTCGCAATTGCGCTACCTCCTCATCCAATGCTCGATGCGGAGAGTACTCCACACTATCATGTGGAGCGTCTGATGGTGCGACGCCATAATCGGGGTCAAACCCAGTATCTGGTGAAGTGGAAGGGTTATCCACACTCACAGAGTTCGTGGGAGTTCGAGACTCCACTACGGCAGGATTGCCGCGACGTCGTTGACGCTTTCGAGCGGGATAATCCCGCTGCAGGTCAACGACCAGAGGGGCATGATAAGCCCCTTCACTCCCAGTAATTGGGAGTTCGCCGGAGGCAGACGTGGTGCTCACACTGTACTCTGGCACCGTGGTGGAGACAGGGGCGCTGGCGTAGCGCGTGCGATATGAAGCACGTAATAGCTCCATCGCGTTGGCTCTGACGAATGCCAGGCGCAACGCCCTCTCCACCCAAATATCACGACGGGAATAGCTGTTGTGCAGCTCATTGAAGCTGGGGAGAAACTTCTCTCCTTCCACCCAAGCGCGGAACTTCTTCTCCGCATCATCAACACTCTCTCCCGGCGAAAGAACGATAGTAACCTCGCGGAGGTTCTCAACAGGGGCACCCTGTGCCTGCCTGTCGAGGCGTTCTCGCTATGAGACGCTAGTGAACTGCTTTTTCGTAAGCAATTGTTGCCGGAGTTTCTCACGGCGTTCGCATTGATACGACTGTTCCGCCGCGGGGACAGGGGTATAGGATGCTAAACCAGTCCTTACCACACGCCTAGCCCACTTCGGAAGGTCACGAGGACCTTCAAAATTATAGGCCGCACGTGACGGGCGTTTGGGAGCACGTAACGCAGCCCTTAGTGCCTGTGCGGCAAGTTGGGTGTCTTGAGCTGCGTCCAGGCTCATTAGTGACGATCGCCTTTGGCGATTCGGATGTATCATCCGATATGGGCAGGGGTGGCGCACTGGTTAGTGCATTTTCCCCACGTGTAGGGAACGGATTAGGCTGCCGACACCGACGTTCAGCGCTGTCGGAGCGGCTAACCGTTGGGGAGGTATCCCCAAAGGCATCCACCTCCGAGTTTTCGGAGTATTCTACCTCTTCTAGAGGAGAGGCCATAGCACCACTGGAGGTGTACATATGGAGGGCCAGAGAAACTGGCGTTGGATTTCTCCAACAAAATTTTGTTTATTGCGTAAGCAATAGTCTTGATGGGGGAGGATGTAACAGGGTTACATTCGAGTCACATTTAGTAGGTGGTGTATGTGATTACACTACGGTTGCGGTCAGTATTGACCGGTTCGAATGGTTTTGAACCATTGGTTATTTTAACCAATTAGGGCGGGAGCCCTTGGGGGTGGCGTGTCCTCCATCCACGTGTCGGTACACAGGTTGTGTACACTACATTTTAGCTAGGTACGAATTTGGTATGTTCTACATAGTATTACATATAGTTTACATTAGTTTAAATCAATTCAGGCTAATTATATATTAAATATATTCAGTTTACATTTCACTCTATCTTACAGACGCACGACCTCGACCGGTCGCGCGTGTAGTGAGTGCGGTAGCGTAAAGGGAGCCCTCCCTATAGCTACACCCTTAGTAAGGGAGCCTTGCCGTTAAGGCACTATCAAAGGCTACAGTAAACCAACCCGGGAATCTTGGCCCCGAGTAGGAGAGCTCTCTCCTACTAAGCCCTTTATAAGGGCGTATCGGCTAAGTAGCGGCGAACGCCGCTTTAAAGAAAAGTCTTCCTCTGTGCGCTAGCCGCACCGTGCGTATAAGCACCGGCTACACCAATCATAAATCAATTAGCCGCAAGGTGGCCGTCGCGAGGTGGCCGTCACATGTCGCTCCTGATTGGTCAAAAATTCAATTTTTATCCCCACATTCATACCAATCATAAATCAATTAGCCGCGAGGTGGCCGTCGCGAGGTGGCCGTCGCATGTCGCTCCTGATTGGT
>CM047580.1:22053981-22138841 GCA_026184515.1 Peronosclerospora sorghi
CGAGGTGGCCGTCGCGAGGTGGCCGTCGCATGTCGCTCCTGATTGGTAAAAAAAACCACTTATATCTCCACATTCATACGAATCATAAATCAATTAGCCGCGAGGTGGCCGTCGCAAGCTGGCCGTCGCGAGGTGGCCGTCGCGGGTCGCCTCTGATTGGCTGAAAATATCTTTTCCAAAATAAAATACTTAACCACTTGAAAATAATCGAGAATGCCCAACCAACCAACTTGGGCAGCCGAGGGCGCAGGACTTTCCGGGAGCTTCCCACCACAATCAGACCTGCCGCTATGCTTATAAGGTGCGCCTGTGTCTTGACTTTCTGTAGTGGTTCTGACAGTTTGTTTTCGTGACCTGGTTTGTCTGCTATAGCCGGCGCCCTAGCGCCCACAACTACAGGGCAGTCTGCGAATCTGAGGGCACGTGACTTCGCGTTAGCTTTACCTCTGGGATTGAACCTGCTGTTGTGTATATAAAATGCGTCTGTGTCTTGGCTTTCTGTAATGGTGCTGACAGTTTGTTTCCATGATCTGTTTGTTTCCATGATATGTTTGTCTGCCACTGTCCGCGCCCTAGCGCCCATAACTGTAGGACATTATGCGAACGGTTTCCGCAGCCAAAAGTTCAGGACTTTTGTCGACTTATTTGCCAGGATTGGATTTGCCGTAGTGCATGTAAGCTGTATCCGTGTCCTTATTTTCTTAGTTGATGTTACTCAAAAGATAATAGCATTATGACTAAAACACTTGCACCTTCGGATGTGCTAGGGCTACCACGACTTTGTTGAAACAGGTGTTCACGTGATGGACGCACACAACGATCTTTGACGTTAATGTTCAGTGTTGACAAGAGAAGAAGGTTGTAATTGATACTTTCTTTGATGAGCACATGAGATGGTTGTATACATATGCTTGAGGAAATCGCCAGTGTAAAAAGCAACATTGTGCTAGTATTTAAAGTCTTGGTATGAACAAATATACCATAAAGTAATATCTGTTGCAGATCACATCCTACATATTGTAAATATAGATCCACTTCACCACAATCTCCCCTTGCGTAACTTCAGCGCATGCGAGCAAAAGGCACGCACACATATAGTTCTTAGTAATCATACTTCAGATATTTACGTGCCTCATTCTCATCCATGAGTGTCGTGAAAACGGGAACCTCATTTTCCTTGCATATGTTAATCACCCTTTTCCAGGTAATCGCGCATTCAAAAACATAACGCAAAGCAATTATAAGAGGTAATCACGGGCTATGCTAAGTGTCACTAATGATCTTGATGAGTATCCGTCAAGGAATCCCAGCATGTGTGATCGAAACATAGATACAATAACTATATTTGCTTCACGACACTGACTAGAGTCGGTCGTAGCCATTTCAATATCTAGATATTCGTCATACACATAACCCATGTACTTCAATTGCCTCCGTATAGCCTTGACTTGTTTTTGATATGGCCAAATAATTAACAATGATTTCCTCACAGCTATTCTTGCTCTTCGCATATCTCTTTCCAGCGTACCGTATATCTTCCCCAATAAGTATATGACCATTGCTAGCTCAATAATATTAGTATGCCTGAACTCTTGACGTTCCATCTCTCTCACCCACTCTTGGCAACTAATCCAAATAATTCGATCACTCTTGAGACTTCGCTTTCCAGAAAGATTGCGATCAACTGGTTTACCCCAATCAACCACGTCCAGGATATTGAAACGCATACCACTCAAATAATCCTTCGATATAGCTGCTCTATCTCGGATTGTATACGGGTAAAATACTTCTAACAATCTCGTGATTTTCGGATGACTTCTAAATTCTGCATTCATAGTGACTCCGGGGAACACTGGTAATAACTGATGAGTAGCGCGAAAATGTTCTATAGAATGCAACAACCCCCAGGTGATTTTATGACGACGGGCGCCACTGTGAAACCGGTGTCTTAACTTTTCACTCATGGTAGAGTACGCAAAAAGCTGATAGGGATCACCTACAGATACCAGAACTTCAACTTTTGGCCTGATAGCTTGTAATAACGCTACCTCTGCCGTTTGAGCTCCTTCATCATTAATTATTACATTGTAAGATACCGTGTTGTAGTCTGGTCGCCCTAATTGGGCAAAGGTAGCAATAGTTATATGTGCTTGCTCCAATGTCTCCACCTCATTCATTCTCAATCTTGCAGAAATATCTTTTCGAGCCACACTACCTTCCAACGAACGTCGCTCTCGTTGTAATATTTTTGAAAGAAACCTCCGTCGGTAATGTTCAGCTTCTGGTAATGCCATCGTACCCTTTATCTCACCCAACCGTACTATATCGTGATCCGGTATCGCATTGGAATCCATCAACCTTTTAAGATCTTCATCAATGGCTGCATTAGTTTCTAAGGCGATAGCAATGCGACCCCGTGGAAACACCTCTAATAGCGTTAACAAAATCGCAGTAATTGTAGATGTTTTTCCACATCCGTAAGGACCACGAGCTAGAACAATTCCTTTTGTCTCCACAGCTGCTCGTACTAAAAACAATTGGTCCATATCTAGCGTACGTTGAAATTCCTTATACACATGCGTCTGTTCCATCTCCGCCATCACTGATGCGGACCTAAGCGACTCAATAGTCTGTTTTTTGGTCATTAATTGTAGTAATGGAGATGACGGTTCTCTAGTCAATTTATCTATTGTGCCGAATCTTCTGCCATAATTCATGATATTGACCACGGGTAACCATCGCAGTTTGTAGATGATCCTACGTATATCCCCCACATTAGCGGTGGTTATAATTATGTATCGGAATACAACTGAGCATACTATTCCCCAGTCCAGAAAACTCAATTCGTGATATCGCACGACGCAAAGTCTTCCATAATCCCATCTCCTTAGGCTGACTTGATCCATATTTATACACTCAGTCCTAAAATCTCCAGTTACTTGTAAATATAACACCCCTCTCATTAACGGCATGAAATGATCGGGACCGTGATCATTGTCGTATGTTTCCATCTTTTAGCTAAACATTGCCCCACTCCATAAGATGTCACATGAAGATCCATTGTTGACGTAACATCCTTTGGGTCCCATTCATACTTGTACTGAATCGGATCGGTAACACTACGTGCTTCCAAGTGTGTTATTAAGCATATAGTGAGGAGATAGTCACTCCCTGACGTGAACTTATCCATATACACCTCTCTCAATTTGAAGTACAACCAATGCCTGCAAGCTCCGTGATAGTTAAACTGTGGTATTGTGACATCATACAATAGACAACACAATTCATCTCTACATGGTCCATAACCTCCACCCCAACATTCCCGAAGGAAAACTGCCAGAGACTCCGAATCTCTTAGTAATAGCGTGACCACGGATAATACATTTCTTGCATCTTCTGGATTGATGGCTCTGAGTTGTTGTTTTCCACCAAGTTCTCTATGGAAGTCCAAAGCATTTTCCACACTAATAATAGTTCCTGGATCAATATTGACATTATCAACTTCTTGACACCACTCCCTTTCAACACCTTTCATGCGTAATACCACTTGCCTTGCGGTTGACCCTGGTTGACACTTACTTTTCCACAATAAGTGTGGTTGGTCTATTGGAACCAAAATATTACTGAACGTGTATATCCGATACTTATCTGCCCTCTGAGTCACTGAGTTATTTCTGTATCCACATCATTCATTGGGGTGAGGTGACTCAAGACTTCTCCGTATGATTTTTCATTTTCAATATCTCCAGTTGTAGATACATCAAAACCCTCCGTGGTACCTTCATCCTTCTCTTCTCCTTTTCCACATTCTATATTACAGAGCGTCTCATCTTCTTTCAAGACCAAGTCCATTTCATCCCTATTACTTGCACTGGACTCCGAATCCTCTGTCGACTCGGCCAGATTGATCACTAGTGGAGGAGCTGACTTCTCTTCTTCCTCACATTCTATAGTGTGCCCAGATTTATCACCATCTAATGGAGCTTCTATTGTCTGTCCACTCCTAGGATCCATTTATTGGGCCTCCATAGTGGAATGCTCCCTATCTGCATCGGTTACGTTCTCATCCTCATTTTCTATTGGAGATCGTTCTGTTGGATGTGGGATGTATTTGACTGACTGTTTCAGCTTGTACTTCTCCTCTAATCACATTCTCTGACTCTCTGGCACTACTCGGTCAACAATTACTGGAAGGGCTGGGTCATTCTCTTCCTCATGCTCTACAGTGCATTTGTATCCCTCATCTTCTAATAGGTCTTCTATCATGTATTCACTCATAACATCAGATTCTTGATTCACCACGTTATCATCCCTTATGCCCATTACATCCAATTGGTTTGACTTGTCTTCTTCTTAGGACTCCAATCTCTGGCTTTCCGACATTGTTTGATTGATATAACCTTGGTTCTCATCGTCTCCCCAAGTTCTTCCTTGATCTGACGTAGATATTGACTGTGTGAGCGATTGGTTGCTATCACACAACTTATTATTCAATCGAAGGAGCCTATGCCTAATTCCACTTTCTGTCCTTGGAATTAGCTTATTTCCATACATGTCTGTGACGTCACCCAACCTTTTTGCAATAACTTTCATATCCACAGCTCCATGTCTTATCGTCTATATCAATATGTCATCTTCTCGTTTCATCCATTTTCTGCAGCGTCCTTTAGTTATGCGTTGGTTTTTTTCTCGGTTCGGTGGTGTCTGGGTTTTACCTTTCCTAGACCGATACACCATCTTTATCCTCTTTCGTACAGCTGCTATAGTACGTATATTCTTCGATTGCGGGAATTTTAATGGATACCGCTCAACCACTTCTGTGGGGGTAGCCTCCTGGTCTATCAAGCTCGTTAACCACTCTATTTCATCCTTGTCCCATTCATCACCCCTCTTGCGCTTGACTACCATTCGCTCTAACTTGCACATGATCCCTGTTTTAGTTCTCACGATCCATCCCTTGGCGTGACATTGTTGATTATACAAATCATATATATCATGCGATGGGGTGTTTGTACTTTTTCTGGCCTATTGTATCTTCAATAATTCTTCCTCTTCCTCCTTATTCCATGATGAGCTAGACCTGGGTACTGATGCTGCTGTAGCTTCTGAGGCATTTGGATATGGGGCTGTATTCTCACTGAATGAAACACCTTCCTCGTTGCCCTTTGCTTCATCATCTTCTCGTCCTATATCTCTCTAACTCAAGAGGGATTCTACCATATCCGTACTGTCCATTTGAAGTTCCCGCTGAAGTCGTAATCAGTCACCAACGTTGTCTTCTTCTCTCGGTGAAATACCTTCACGTTACTCAGTTTGGATGGGATGTATACTTCAGGTAGATACTTCACTAACTGCTTCTGATTGGCGGAAAATCCATTTATCTCCACATTCATACCAATCATAAGCCACTCCGTCGCGAGGTGGCCGTCCCAGATCGCCTCTGATTGGCTGAAAATATCCATTTATATCTCCACATTCATACCAATCATAAGTCAATCCGTCGCGAGGTGGCCGTCGCAGGTCGCCTCTGATTGGCTGAAAATATCCATTTATATATCCATTTATTTTACCATATCCATACCAACCATAAGTCAATCCGTCGCGAGGTGGCCGTCACGGGTCGCCTCTGATTGGAAAAAAATTCTTTTTCTCAAAATGTCAACATCACATGCCAATTCCCAGCCTGCCATATTCATTCTTCTCACGAAATGCGCGCGCTCTCTTGACTTCTAAATGAACTTCTGGCATCCGTACTAATCATAGTATATGATCCCATTCCATATACATCCTACGGTCCCAGTGAGTTAACTGCTGCCTCTTCCTTTCTTCTTATATATTGTCCTTCTCATGCAACAGGTAGCTCACTCACTGGGCTCGCCACCCTGGTGAATCCACTTATACTGGCCGAGTCTACTCTTTCATGTCGTACGTTCTGTCTTGCTCTCATCTTATCCAATCCCAACTAACTGAATGCAACGCAATTTCTTCTGCATCCCTCTGACCACTATATAGGTGTTGCCCCTCAATCATCCAACTTAATACCACTTGTATAAGGTTATCAGCGACATCCAGGTTTGTCGCCTCATGGCTTATTTTTTCTTAATAACATCCCGTGACTGCATAAATTTTGCATTCGCTAGACCCGTTAGGCCCTGTTGGATAGCTCTCTTACCGTCGTCCTCGACGCTCTGATTTTCTTCATTTTATTTTACAATGACGTACAGGTTTCACACCTTTAGTACCCTGACAGGTTTCTCTTTGTAAGATGTTTGTTGTTGCCGCACAGGTTTCACACCTTTGGTACCCTGACAGGTTTATCTTCGTACTCTTTGTTGTGGCCGCACAGGTTTCACACCTTAATACCCTGATAGGTTTTTCTTCGTACGATCTCACTCTTGTTATATATTTTCCATGGTTTCTTGACACTATATGTACAGGTTTCACACCTTTAATATCCTGACAGGTTTCACTTCATACGATCTTGTTGTCGCCGTATATGTTTCACACCTTTCGTACCCTGATAGGCTTCTCTTCGCACAATCTTGTTCTTGTTGTCTTTCCTCCATATATGATTGATAATAGATGTACAGGATTCACACCTTTTAATACCTTAGTGGTTTCCCTTCGTATTATCTTGTTGCTGCCGTACAGGTTTCACACCTTTGGGAACTTAATAGGCTTATCTTCGTACGATATCCATCTTATACGGATCCACATCTTATTCTTAATTCACCGATCATTTATAGACTTGATTTCATTACCATTCGTCAACTTAAACACGCCGCGCTAATGAACGCTAGCTTGCAACTTGTTTACTCCACATGTTGAAACAAATTCCAGTTCTCGTGTAAACATGTATCGTTGTTTTATTTTTGTTTTCTTTTTTGCTATGTCCCCAATGCAACCAACTTGGGTCCGCATTCTACTTATCACAACCAACATGGTTCCGTGATAGGGATGTACTACATCTTCTGGGGCCTTATCTTTCTTATTTTCTCTGTCTTTTTCTCTTTTTATTTTCTTGAATATCTTGACGCTTTCTTCTCTTGTTTCTTATTTCATGAGGAGTCTACAGTTCAGCCTCTGTAGTGTCCTCTTCTGCTGTCTTAGCTGCATAATGCCGATTCTACCAAGCTCGTTGAGCATCAAACTCATACAATAAAACGGTGCATGAAAGATTGTCTTCTGGCTTCCAAGTCATTTCATCGGTATCCTTCCACTTGACATAATACTCCTTTGTTCGACGTCCATGCCTTGTTCGCTGCTTGACCCGACATTCCACAATTTGTTCCACTTCCCACTCGTCATCTTGACCAGGTTCATACCATGAATCCTCAGGGAGTAACGCCTCATCCAATTCAAATGTATCTTCAACCTGAAGTCTTTCCCGAGGTCGTCGCACCTTATTAATATATGGCTTCAGTCTAGCAATGTGTGGCGGGAATATCCGACTTTCCTTAGTCGGTAACACTATCCGATACACCATGTCATTAATCCGTTCATCAACCACATATAGTTCATGCCATAAATGTGCCAATTTCCTGACCAACCCCGGCTTGACCAAATCATGATACAACCAAACTAATTCACCCGGTCGATAAGCCGTTTTGGTAGTTGACCATACTTAAGATGCTACGGCGTCGTTATGACGTTGGGCTCTATCCTTCATCACTTGTTCCTGGATGATATCAGCTTGTGCTTGCGCTCTCATGTGCTTCTCAGCTTCAGTCAACCTCCACTCTAATGCGTCTTTTTCCACAAGTGGTGTGGCCTTGGGCGGTATCATGGCTTCCGAGGTTATTATAGGCTCCCAACCATGTACCAAATAAAAGGAAGTCTGATGATGATGAAGATCCACTGAAGTATTCAATGCAAACTCTAATGGGGCCACGTATTCATCCCAATCTCTCTGTTCCGGATCTGAGATGTAACACTTGATTGCCTTGACCACTGTTTTCACCGATCTTTCTTGTTTCCCTTTGGCCTCCGGTCGGTATGCTAACGTTGGTCTCTGCTTCTGCTTCAGCATACGATTGAATCTACTGAAAACTAAACTCATGAATCTTGGATCTCTATCATGTCTTAAGATTTCTTGGGCTCCAAATCTCTTATACACCCCCACCATATACGCTTCTGCTACATCTTGTGCAGTGGTGGTGCTCATTGAGATTATGATCACATACCCAGAGAACAGACATATAAAGTACAACAACGCTTCATGCCCTATTTCAGTCTGTGATAATGGCAATGCGAAATCCATCGCTAAAATCTGAAATGGTCTTGATGCTACAATATTTCCACTAGTGCGCCCCTGGTATCTTGGCATATCTTTTGCGGTGGCGCAATCTTCACACGCTGCAACATAGTTTTCGATATGAGCATACATCCCTCGCCAATAATATTTGGGTCTAAACCGAGCATAAACCTTTCCGACTCCTTGATGTGCCCCACTTCCGATTTTCACATGATACGGATGCAATATATCCTCTTGTAATATGGTAGGTACCACCAATCTCCACACATATTCTTTGGTTTTACCTTGAACTTTCGAGACATAGTACAGGACACCCTTATTATCCAACACGTACGTGAACACATGTCGAGCTATCTTTTTCCATTCACTAGCGGAATTCATCTGATCATCATCTCCTCGTAGATACGCCATGACTTTACTGCACCACTCATCCTGTATCTGGGCTGCTCCAATTCGTTCAATTAGAATAACCGGTGCATTCTCATATGGGTCGTTGTCTTCTTTATCTTGAAGTTCTTGAGATCTAATCACATCATTGTTCACTGAGTGTGGGTTAACAGTAGTGTCCGCCCCTGGTCCAACAGTAACATTCTTTTGAGGTTGGAATTGTGTGGCGAAGCGAAGGCAAAATTTTGGTCACCTTCTGTCAACGGCGTGCCGATCAGCTGGTCAGCGATCGGATTGGTGGAAACAAGGGAGGCTTTTAAGCCTATCATTGGCAAGGAGTGTTAAGCACACGGATTTTGGTAAGTCACATGGAATTGCGTGTATTTTACATATTTTAGTGTTCGGTACATATTGGGACCGTAAGGTTAGTGGAAAAGAAGTAAATTGGTCTTGGATTGGAAAAGTTGCTAAGAGGACCTAAGACTCTCTAAAAGTTTGGTTTTCTAAGTCGCCTTCGCACGTCGCGGAGTGTTTGGGGGCAGAGGGTCGAGTAATCCCCTCCTGCCCATTATACCCGGCCGGGGCGCGTCGCTGACGCATTTGGTCCGCCGGAAGTCCTTCGACAGGAGTGTCCATTGGCTGACTTCTCACAAGTTTAAGTCACGCACGTTTGGAACGTACTAACAAGTGGATTGGTCTTTACGTGGAGATATCGTTTGTGGAATTCACGAGCATATTGGATCTTTACGTGGACATATTGGTTTATTATAACATTGGTTGGAGTTTAGGCCGGCTTTGGTCTTCTCTCATATTGGTCAAGGGCTAGACCAGTTGAGTGGTCTACCCTCTATTATCTCGTATTGGTTGGGTCTAGATCGATTGGACGGTCGACTCATTGTACCATACATATTTCAAGTGTAACAGGTCTACAAGTACCCAGGGTGAAGAGTTCCGCCCAGGGTACACCCCCCCCCCTAGTACGGTCTGCATACTATCAGACCCAAGTCAACCAGCGACACGATCCACCGAGTGTTGAACTAGCCCATTCCATCGGGTACACAAGGTGAGATGGCACGCAAGATGAATCGGACCAGGCGTATTCTGTTGATGATCGGTCGTCTGCCAGCAGCGGACGATCAGATCGGATCGCAAGCGAAGGTCCGCGGGGTACCCCCCCCGTAAGTTGGAAGGCTGGCACGATGGTTATCAGGTTCTCGACACAACTGTGTTCGATTTTGAACTTGACTCCACCACAATGGCGCGCATGCCCGGATCATTTGGTGATAGTGGATATCACCGAGATGATGTCCGGTCAAAATTTGACTTAAGTGATTTAAATGTGAAATCGTTCTGGATAGGACATAAGGAAAAGCTGTCACCTTATGTTCTCGTTGTTGATAAAGATGGCGATGTCCGATCTGGACGGGTGGAGGACCAGATCGGGATTAATAAGTTTTTTCCTTCCCATAAGGCTCCCACCGGAGCCTATCGGGACTATAGCAAGTTTTGCTATAGTTCCGGAAAGGATCAGGACTTTTCTCCTGATCTTATGCATTTACATGGAAAAATTGATGGAATAAAAAATGAGAACCAATCGGAGGCTGATCGGAACGATCCGATCCACATGCCTAAGGTCCCCAAGCAAAGGCTAGGAATGCCGCCCGAGGAGGACGACTTGGAAGAAAAGTCGCAGGTCGGGGATGGGGTTATTGACGAACAAGACCTGACCAGGATGTATTACATCCACGAGTTGAAGCGATTTATTCGTGAAGACCAGGTCATGCAAATTTTGTACCCCCAGATCTCTGATCGCCTCCTCGGACCCACAACCGAGCCGATCCAGAGTGATCGACCACTGCTGCTGGTAAAAAACCTGCTGGTGATGTTGGCTGAGGTCGGCATAAAAGTGCAGAACCCGTCCAACGTCCACAAGCTGTTTGATCTGGACACTCGCAGGCTGGAGCTGTCGATGTGGACTCTCCATGATCATTTGGTGCCGTTGGTGGGGGCGGTTTGCCGCCCAACTCCCACCATGGCATTGAAGGTTGCTGAAGACACGGCAGCACATGACGATGCGTTCTCCGATGATAATCGGTATATCAGTCTCCACCTTCCTCTAACAGCTCATCGGAGTTGGAGGTCGGTGTTGAGCGGATGACCATGGGGGCAGATCATACCCCATGGGAGCATAAAAAGGACGTGCGGCAGCATGGGGCTGCATGCCGGTCGGGGCCCCAGAAGCCCCCACAGGTGTCAGTACCTCCAAAGGAGGATACCCACACGTTGCCCATGACCCAAGCTAACGTCCAAGCCATGTTTGAAGCAATGATGGAGCGTTTCATGGGAGATCGATGCAGATCACCTCCGCGCCCTCATGCTCAGGACCGATCTGCCCGGCAAAATTTCAATATTTGCCGGGATGTAGATATGGAGTCAGTAGCATCAGTGGACAAGGCCACTCGAGGTGTTAAACCAATTGGCAAAGGAAGACGCAAGCCGCAACCAGCTCGATCAAGCAAAAACAGTGATTACGACATGGAGTCGATCGGCGATCCGGATGACCACTATGGGTCGGACGGTGCAGGTGAGGGAAGAACGCGCAAGGCTAATCTAGCCTCCACGACCGCTTTTGATTTCGGATCTACTGCGATCCCCCGCATTCGCATGGCTGCGACTACTGATCTCAAGGATTTCACCGGAAAGGAAACCGACGAGGAGCAGGCCAGGTCGTGGTTTGGTCGGGTCAAGTCTGCTTTCTTACGGGATCAGACACCAAAAAAGGAACGGTGTTTGTTTTTTAGAGATCTGCTGAAAGGACCGGCTGCGAACTGGGTCCAACAGTTGAGTCGGGATATCCGATCTGACTGGGACCTGCTATGTTCAGTGTTTGAGGGGCAGTACTGCAACTCCGGATTCTCCAGCGCCCGCAAATATCATCACATGCAGAATCGGGGCGACGATACGCCGATCGAGTACTTACACCGTCTGAATGTGGCTGCAATTCGCGCCGGCATAGTGATCAAGGAAGGCAACCCGCCGACTGGTGCCTCTTTGGAACACGTGGGTCACTATATTAGTACCCTTGATGACCAGGATATGGCAGATCAGATCACCCTGTTGCGCCTAAAGGATGTGGGAGAAGTGGATCAGACGTTGCGAACGTTGCAACACTCCCGCAGCATGAGATCAAAGGGCGCCGTTGGATCAGGTCGTTACAGATCCAAGACCCAGACCGATCCGGTGAAGAGACCCTTGACCAGGTCGGCCCGTGCTGTTAAGGCGATCGTAGCTGAGGACAGCACTGGATCGGAAGAGGAAAGAAGCGTCCAGTCCAGTCTGGAGTCAGACGAGGACCAGTACCGCCATATCTTCGTCGCGGAAACTGCCCCGAAAACCAGATCGACGCCTTACCAGGAAGATCGGAAGGGCAGGAGCGGAAACAAGTCTGACCCGGACCGACCCCGCAAGAAGTGTTCTCACTGCGGGTCAAGCAACCATGATGATCGGGGCTGCTGGAAGAAGTTAATATGCAAGAAATGCGAAAGACGCGGCCACCCCACCGATCACTGCCTTTTCGTGTGCAAGTCATGTGGAGAGATCCACGAGGCCGGCCACTGCAAGATGGAAGAATTCTTCAACCTGATGTGAAAGTGGTATGTGCCGGGCAAGCACGCGGGGATGCTTCCACCTGACGTGGAAAAGATGTTAAACTAGAACGCTCGCCAGGTTGGAATATGGATCGAGCCGAGCGGTCTACGTTTGGCATCTATGCATATGTCGGAAAGGAGAATAAAACCGACAATACATGTTCTGTACTCAATTGCATCGATCGGGATCATCCGGTCTACAATCTCACGACCGATGAATATTCCCGATCGAAGGTGGTCATGCAGCTAGATCTGCTGCCTGGAGAGTCTCGCGGATACTGTAAGTATCATGCGACCGACAAATGGTTGAAGTAGGCGAAAGCCTGTGGTAAGATAAATAACCAGAAAGCGACGATGTTTTTCGACTCTGGGGATGAAGTCTCGATTATTGACTCCGCCTTTGCTCGTAAGTTCGGATGTCGTATAGACGATACCCAGAGACAAGAATGCGTCGGGATCGGTGAAAATTCTTATATGACCGAATGAAGGACGCGCGTGAAGATCACCCTATCGGGTTTGTTGGTCTACTTCTTCAGTGCTTGGATTGGTAAGCTGGCCGGTCAGGATGCAGTGTTAGGAATGGATTTCATGGTGCCGGAGGGTATTCGCCTTGATCTGTCTCATGGAGTGCTTATACTACCGGATGAGGTCCAGATCCAGTTAGCTGGTCGGCGGCCCCTATACGGATCGTACACCGATCTGGTCAGGTGGGATCAAGATGTCACCATTCCAGTCGGCCAATCCGCTGACACTCCGGTCGATAAAGGTTTTCGTTCAAGGAAGTTATGGGTGACCAGGGGCGATCGGTGGGTGTCGACTTTTGTGAAGAGCGCCGGCCGACATGATTTTTTCCGAGTCACTAATATCGGTGACAAGCCGCATACGCTCGACAACAACACGATTGTTGGCATGTGGCAGAAGGGAAAGTGCCAAGGAAGATGGGGTTCGTCTCGATCGGATCGAGACGGTATGTTGAGTGGCAGAACTTGGCATACCAAGCGACCATCGATCTGGTCAGCAATGATGGATCGGTGGAAGAAGATACCTCAACTATGGTGGAACGACCCATCTATGTAACCCCTAGGAAGATGCTAGTTAGAAGAAAGGCACCGCAGGCGCCGGATACGGTGAACCATCAAGTAGATGATCCAAAGTTCGTTAACGTGGTGGCGACACAAGAACAGGTGACAGCGGAGCCGCAAATAGAAAAAGGGAAGCATGGCGAGACTGGGGCGGACCATGATGGCACACTTGAGCAGGTCGATGTCGGTGAAGGGCAGCCCGTCGATCGGGAACAGCAGTGTTCAGCCAATAAGGACGGTTTGGGTGTTATTGCCCCGGAAGATGACCAGGTCTGCATCCATGAGGGCGGGGACCAATACATTCAGGAGTTGGAGAGCCAGATGGCAGTCCTCCCTGAAGTGTCTGCTGACCCGCCCGAGGTTACTATGGACGATCTGCAAGTGGGTGATCGGGATCTCAAAAGTTCCGATCAGATCTATCAGCTAAAGCATATCATATGGAAGAAGAAACATCTGCTGATCGGTAAAGGCAATGCCTTACTCCCTGCTGCTTGCGGAGCGATTTGTGACATCGACGTTGGAGATGCCAAGCCGATCGCCCAGCGATGCCGACGTGTGGCGCCACAGTACCGCGAAAAATTGTCTGACCTTATTAAAGGACTGTTGGCTACCAAGATCATCAGACCGTCGACCTCGCCATGGGCCTCACCGATCGTGATCAAGAAGAACGGTGTCGACATCAGGTTGTGTATCGACTATCGGTTGGTAAATCGGTTGACCAAGCTTATGGTGTACCCGATGCCGCTGATCAGCGATCTACTAGAAGACCTTGACAAGACTCTGTGGTATTGCTCACTAGACATGGCAAGTGGATTTTGGGTGGTTTCGATGACCGATCGGGCTCGCGAGATCTCCGCATTTCTTACGCCGTTTGGTCTGTTCGAGTGGAACCGTATGCCGTTCGGGTTGAAGAACGCGCCCCAGATCTACCAGAGACTGATCGACAACGCACTGTATGGACACTTCAAGATCGGCACCGATCCGGACCTCACCAAAAATTATGATGTGTTTACAGAGGGTGAACCTGACCGGGAAAGGAGACCGTCCGTTCTGGGAAGGCGATCGTATATCGACGACATTCTGATCCCTGCCTCGTCATGGAGCGATCTGTGCGAGAAGGTCGAACGTTGTTGGAGACATGAGATCGCTGGAACCTGTCGATCAGTGCTGTGAAAAGTTATTGGGGCATGTCCAAGGTCGCCTATTTGGGTCATATGGTGTCGATCAGTGGGCTGGAGGCCAATCCCAAAGATCTGGAATCACTGAACAACCTCCCGTTTCCCAGATCGCTGAAGGCAATGCAGTCCTTCTTGGGAAGCCTAAATTACTACAGCCGCTTCATTGAAGACTTTGCGATTTACGCGGCCGTGCTGTACGAGCTCCGGGAAGTCGACTACCATATGTTGCGCGAAGAAGATCGGGCAACTTTACGGGAGGGCAGCGACTCTGATCTGCCCGCAGATTGTCCGCAAGTGGAGGCAGAGGATCACATGAGGCGTGCAAAGGTTGCTTTCGGTATGCTAAAGGCCAAGATGGCGACGGCACCGATTCTCAAGCACTTTGATCCGTAGAAAATGCCGATCTTCATTGTGATGCTAGTAAGTGGGCCATTTCGGCCATTCTAGTACAAGAACATGATGGAGTGTACCATCCGGTCACTTTTACGAGCCGGACATTGAAGCCGAACGAGGTCAACTATGGGTTCGTCGAAAAAGAAGTTATGGCTTTACTACAGATCTTGGATGTGAGCTACAACCTACTGGTCGGCCGATTTGTAAAGGTCCTTTCAAGAAAGTCGACATTGGCCTGGTTATTATCAGCCAATGGGATGGACGGTCGGCTCGGCAGATGGTCAGCTATCTTTTCGCAGTGGTATCTCGAGGTCGTCAAGTGCACCACGGGAGAGGAAGAGATATTGGGCACATTAGCTGCCAGTATCACTCCTCGGTCCGAAGTGGATGAGGCTCTAGTGGCGATTGCCCCAAGGAAGAAACCTCTACAGTCAATCTCGCGGCCGCCACCGACCGTCGATCAGGATGAGGAACTCCTGGTCTTGAGTTTTGACGGGTCGGCCAGCGTGAAGAATAAGGTCGGCTCCTATAGTGCCATACTGTGGAAGTTACCACAATGGTCTATTGTCGCAGCCGCCACCGATTTCACGCCTGGCATAACGGTCAACGAGGCAGAAATAGGGGTCTACTTCTATGTCTTGATCTGCTGTCATCACAACAGAAAGGTCGGATCATCATATGTGGTGACTCCAACCTAGTGATAAGGCAGATCACCGGGGAGGTCGACTGCAAGGCGCCACGGCTAAAGTTGCTAAATGATCGGGTGATGAAAGCGCTGAAAGACTACCCCAACCACGAGCTGTTGCACGTGAAACAGGACTGGAACAGAAGCGCCGATCACCTCGCGACCCAAGCCATGCGAGACCATACCGGGGCGACGATCACCGAGGAAGCCGTTTTACAGGAACTTATGGACATAAATAGGCTCCCGGAGGTGATCAAGCCCAAGGACAGCCCTGGTCAGGTGCATGTGATGGCCACAACCAGATAGCCAGCTCGGAAGTCTCGCCGATCGTTCCCCAAGGAAAGGCTGAGTGAGTACGTTGTACAACAGCTAAGGGCGGAACGGATCCTCAAGGCGCAGGACGAAGAAGAGTGGATCGTCAACCTGAAGGCTTATCTGCGCGGTGAATTGTCCAAGTTGAAAAATGGTCACGTGAAAGAGTGTGCCAAGATCGCGGACAGTTACGATGTGGATGAAAATGGATTGCTATATTACTGCCGCGATACTGATCAAGACAGTGCCGATCGAGATCGACTGGCGAAACTGGTGATCCCTGAGTTGCTGCAGCCGGATGTCCTTCATCACTACCATGTGAGTATAGAAGGGGGACATCAAGGCATAGGCAACATATCACAAGATCAGGGCACACTTTCACTGGAGAGGACTTTTTCGAAGCGTGAAGAAATATGTGGGCTGTTGCACGGATTGCGAGACCGGAAAGGGCAGACCGATAATCAAGGGCCGATCGCCCGGAAATATCGAGGCTACCTACCCTTTCCAGGTGATAGAGATGGACCACATACCTTCACTGCCCAGATCGACACGCGGCAACACTGAGCTGCTGATCTGGGTCGACCTATTCACCGGTCCGGTGATTGCAAAGGCTAGTGCATCCCGATCTGCGGAGCAGATCGCCCAGAGTTACGAAGAATGCGTGTTTAGAAGGTTCGGCGCCAGCGAAGTTATCAGACACGATCGGGAACCCGGTTTTATGCCCGAGGTGTTCCGGTCGTTCAATAACATGCTAGGGCAGAAACAGAGTGCGACGATGGCATATCGTCCGCAAGCGAACGGATCGGCTGAACGCATGGTTCAGACAATAACAAGGGCGATCAAGATGTATGTGGCCGACCCAGACCAACGTGACTGGTATGAGTATGCAGAAAGACTGGTATTCGAACTCAACTCTTCAACAGATCGGGTCCGAGGAGAGAAGCCTTTCTATCTGGCGTATGGATGGGACCCTCGATCGACACTTGAAGCGGCGATACCGATCGGCTGCACTCGGACCCGTGATCGCGATGCCCGCCGTTGGCGTATGCAGGTCCAGAAGCACTATCATCATGCGAAGGAAGTCGTCAACGAAAAGTTGCGTCAGGCCACACAAGATCGATCAGATCGGAATAACGATCAGGTCCGACCTCACGGTATTGAACCAGGGCGAGGGTCTGGTTATTCCTCGATCGGGTCAAGGAAGGCTATGCAAGGAAGTTGTATCATATGTGGCACGGTCCTTTCCGTGTAGCAGAGGTGATCGGTGAGCATGATGCCCGTCTGATCACGATCGGCACGGATTATAAAGTTTTTCCGATCGTGCATGTGTCCAAATTGAAGCTGGTCAGAGAGTTCCCCGATCGGCCCAAAACACCCTGTCTGGTGGATGAAGCGGAGAGATTCGATTTTTATGAAGCTCTGCTGCCGGAGGACAGTTGGGAAAGGCCATTGGAGGAGGGCGAATTCGAGGTGGAGAAGGTGCTAGATGTCCGATCGGTCAAGAAGACACGTTTCGGTCGCACCCACCGAGAATATCTGGTCCGGTGGAAAGATCATGATGAAGCAACTTGGATCGATGAACTTGATCTAAATTGTGGAGCACTGCTACGAGAGTTCGAGCGAGAACGAGTCAGTCGGAATCGCTTCGCAGTGATGCAGACTCATGAAGATGCAGACCAAGACACGCAGTAGCACCGATCAGACCGATCGGTGTGAATATGTGTAAGGTCTGAATTATTGTGAACATATGATAAACTGTGATGAACTGGAGTAGTGGAGTGACGAACGTGATGATGATTTTAGCGATGTGAATGGAGTTGTATATGATAACGTGTTGGTGCAAGTTTGGATAAAGTGATGAATTTTGGTCAAGTGACCAGGTGATCAAGAAGTTCGAAATAATGATGACATATATTATGAATTATCTGGTCAGCTATTACTGTATCAAGATTCGCAATACCCCACAGCGACCGATAGTCAGCGCCGGGTGATCTACAATCTGGTCCTGGAACTGATTACGCCAAGGCTCCTTCCGATCCATCTGGATCAAGGCGTCCTTCAGGTATGCAACTGGCTCGTCACAGCGGAAGCCGGGATACCAGATGCCATCCTCAGTTAACGCCCCGGAGCTCTCGATGCGACGCTTGGCCATGTGAAGAAACACTGGATATAAGAAAACGTCGAGGTCGCACTCGCGGACCGACATCCCTTCCAGTACAAACTGGCATAGGATCAGCCAGGCCTCGCCCGCTCGACTCCGGCGCTGTTTCCGGAGCTTCCGATACAGGATCAAGTCTACGCCACGCAACTTCTGACCCGCGGGAAGGACGAGGTAATGGGTGGATTCCCATATCGCTTGGCAGTGGGCTGCATTGAAAGCCCGAAGTCGATCCAAGAGCGAATCGGCCCAAGGAGTTGACGCAAATATCGAGTCCAACTTGGCGCTGAGCAACACCTCCCATGGCCGATCAGCATATAGCAGAGAGATCTGCGCTCCTGTAACCAGATCTGCTCGCCACGCAGATGGGTCAGGAGTCTTCGGAGCTGGAGGGAAGAGCCAAAAGTCTGGTCGGGACAAAAACCGGACCAGACATTGTTTGGTCAGGGCTGACCGGTGCAAGCTACCGATCTGCCCCGGTGAACACGGCATAACGGCGTTGAAAGTCCGCGATGGGAGAGGTCGATCTCCAATATTCCCTTCAATCGGGCGTGACGGCGTAGTCCCGAAGTGCCAGGCTGGCAGGAAGGCGCCGATCCGGATGGTTCACGAGACCGTGCAGTTTCGTTACTCTGGGAACTGATCGCCTGATCAGTACCCGATGTAGACTTCGTCGGAGCAGGACCTCGACGCCGATCGGACCGGGACTTAGATAACGCGCTGTGTGTGAACTCAGAATCTCCCGATCCGCTGTCCGAGTCCACTCCGGAGGAGACCTCTGTGTGCTGGGTACGAACAGCACGGGGGCGCGAGGGCGCATGCGATTTGGCGATGTTAGAAGTGTCATTTGCAGCCGATCTTGGGCTTGAGAGATGCGCCGTCGTCTTGGCTGTCTTTTGGGGCATCGCCCGCTTCTCCTCGAATTCGGAGTCGCGAGCTATTCCCCGCTCCCTTGAGCCCCTCGACGCGTCCTTGCGTTTACGCTTGGAAGTTTTCGAAATCTTGGTGTGCCGGATTTTAGCCAATGAGTGGCATTGTTCCGGACCCTGGTGTAGGTCGACCAGAACGGCCGATGCAGACCGGTCCGCGCTGGAGCTAATAGCCGGACGCCGGTATGGCAAGTCGGTCAGATGTTTATGGCACTGCTCTACGGCAGCCCAACGGCGGTCTGACTCCTGGGTCCAGGTGTCCGATTGGATCTGGAAAGACCAGACCTTATCGACCTGATCCTTGACCACGACCTGTAGCTCGCTGATCTGCCGCTCTATGTCACCATGTTGGGTACGGAGTAGGGTCCGGTCGGACTGATCCTCCAACCTCTGCCGGTTGACCAGCGCGAGCTGTTCCCGAAGGTGTGACCAGTACGCTTCTAGGCGAGACAGATCATGCCGAGCGCCGATCAGCCCGTCCAATATGGGGCGGAGATGATCGCAGTGGTCACGCGACTGTCGAGCAGCCGCAAGCAAGGCGTCAACCGCTTGAGCGATGTCAGTGGGCAACCGATCTGCATACGAAGAGAGGTTAGGGCAGTTCCAAGGTGAAAATCGTATCGATCGACTTACCTCGCGCTGTTTGTTGGGCAAGCTGGGCCCGGAGATGTGCGTTCTCAGCGAGAACATCTTTCAACTGCGCAGCCAAGGGGGTCAAGGTGCGACATGCTTACGCAGCTGCAGGGACGATGCATTCTTGGTGGCCAGCTCCAACTGAAGGTCACAGATGGTCTTTCGAAGCTGATCAGACCCGATCTGATCCCCATCCGTCTTTCGGAACCTGGGGTGCTGCAAGAGCTGTCAGATAGGGTCGATCGGCTAAGGGAATCGATTTGTTGTGACTGGACGCACAGGGCACCAGCAGGATCAAGCGTCAAGAGAAGTTACAAGGATATCAGACGTACAAGGGGCGCATACCTGGTGAAGGCGGGGACGAAGACCTATCCATTGGTGGAATGTTGGTTGCCGTGAAGGTCAAGTAGGTCAACTGCTGGCGAAAAGGGTTAACTGGTGGTGAGATCGGGTCGCTACCGTTGCGCGGCTGCGACCAGACTCAGGGGCGGCTGTGGCGAAGCGAAGGCAAAATTTTGGTCGCCTTCTGTCAACGGTGTGCCGATCAGCTGGTCAGCGATCGGATTGGTGGAAACGAGGGGGGCTTTTAAGCCTATCATGTGCAAGGAGTGTCAAGAACACGGATTTTGGTAAGTCATATGGCATTGCGTGTATTTTACATATTTTAGTGTTCGGTACATATTGGGACCGTAAGGTTAGTGGAAAAGAAGTAAATTGGTCTTGGATTGGAAAAGTGGCTAAGAGGTCCTAAGAGACTCTAAAAGTTTGGTTTTCTAAGTCGCCTTCGCACGTCGCGGAGTGTTTGGGGGAAGAGGGTCGAGTAATCCCCTCCTGCCCATTATACCCGGTCGGGGCGCGTCGCAGACGCATTTGGCCCGCCGGAAGTCCTTCGACAGGAGTGTCCATTGGATGACTTCTCACAAGTTTAAGTCACGCACGTTTGGAACGTACTAACAAGTGGATTGGTTTTTACGTGGAGATATCGTTTGTGGAATTCACGAGCATATTGGATCTTTACGTGGACATATTGGTTTATTATAACATTGGTTGGAGTTTAGGCCGTCTTTGGTCTTCTCTCATATTGTTCAAGGGCTAGACCAGTTGAGTGGTCTACCTTCTATTATCTCGTATTGGTTGGGTCTAGATCGATTGGACGGTCGACCCATTGTACCATACATATTTCAAGTGTAACCGGTCTACAAGTACCCATGGTGAAGAGTTCCGCCCAGGGTACCCCCCCCCAGTACCTTCTGCATACTATCAGACCCAAGTCAACCAGCGACACGATCCACCGAGTGTTGAACTAGCCCATTCCATCGGGTACACAAGGTGAGATGGCAACGCAAGATGAATCGGACCAGGCGTCTTCTGTTGATGATCTGTCGTCTGCCAGCAGCGGACGATCAGATCGGATCGCAAGCGAAGGTCCGCGGGGTACCCCCCCCGTAAGTTGGAAGGCTGGGCACGATGGTGATCAGGTTCTCGACACAACTGTGTTCGATTTTGAACTTGACTCCACCACAGTTGCTCATTTTTTTACGTGGCCTTGTCATACTTCAAGTGAGCACAAATACTTGTGGTGACACATGATCGACATCCTCCCATATATCTTTCTGCTCTGTGACAACCTGAGCCTCATCTGCATTGTCATACAACAAGTCTGGCAGACGATTCAGCAGCTGAAGATCTTCTTTTCTCTCTTCATTGATAATTTTCCCTGCCTGCTGTTCTTTCATAGCACATTGAGTAAAAAATCATCCGCTTGGTTATACTTTCGAGCCACGTGTATCAGACTACCACTAGATCCCAGGTTGGTAACTCCCACACTATCATGCGCACTCGGCCCAAACAAACTAATAGTGATGCATGATTGCAGCGTAGATCTCCATTGAATTGTACAATAACCAATCTAGAGTCTCCACATACAATTTCTTTCTTACGTTATGGTCTTACGCGAGTTGTAGCACATGGATTAATCCATGATATTCACTCTCATTCACGGTAAGGTTATCTTGAATCCCATATTCTGCTGCCACTACATCCCAGGTTGGTAACTCCCACACTATCATGCCAAATGCTCCTTTCGGGTCATTCTTAAGACGCACTGCACCATCAAACGATAAAACATATCCAGTGCTATAACGTTGTAGACTAGGAATCGGCTTAATGATCGGAACATCTTTCAACGATTTTAACGGAGCAATCTCTTCTAGCACTTCATTCATGTTTCTGCGGGCACAATGGACGTGGCTAATAAAGCCGGTAATCCTACAGCTTCATGATTCGTTCGTATGATTTCCAATGACCAGGGAGACAACATTACTGCCCATTGGATTCCTCTTCCTGTCAAACTTTTCGATGTGAACAGCCATCGCATTGTAGAATATCTTGCATAAACCGTTATATGCTGCCAAAAAAATGCGACTGGCATTATGTAACGTTTTCAGCAACGCTAGCACCTCTTGTTCCGCACCTGTATATCTTGTTTCAGCATCTTTAAAAACCTTGCTAACGTAACGCACTGGGTACAGTATTCCATCATACTCTTGACGCAATGTTGCTCCGAACGCCCATGGATTTGTATATAGCACTATACTCAATGTTTTTGATCGCTCGATATGTCGTAACAAAGGTGCATTCACCAGACGGTGCTTAAGCAACGAAAACGACCTTTCAGCGTGTTTCAGTTGGGTACCATCCTTCAACTGTAGTTCGGTTAACTCATACATAGATGCAGCTAGTGTTGCAAAATTATCAATAAACCGTAGATAGTATATCAAACTTCCAGTGAATCTTTGAACTCCTTTTAATGTCCGTGGGAACGCCATTTTGACAATTGATTCCAAATTGCGGTGGGATGCTTTAACTCCTTCTACAGATATACGATGGCTCGAAAACTCCACACTGTGTTTGCCAAACGCACTCTTCGCTAAACTTATAGTGATCCGCCAATATTTAAATGATTCCAGGAGATTCTTAAGCAAAATGCACAGTGTATCTCAACTTCTTGCGCCAAAGGTAATATCATCAATATACGATCGCCTCCCAATAATAGGTTGTTCATCAGTCATCACTACTTGGCCGTTATGAAAGACGTCTTGCGTGATGGACACCTGTTTCCATCACATGTTACTTTTCGCTGTCATTATCCTTGTCTGACTTGCCACCTAGCAGTTTACATTTTATCCCCATCTGTTGTGACCTCCGTACCATTGTCCACAAAGCGTTATCCACTATACGCTGATATATTTGAGGATCGTTCTTAAGCCCTTGAGGCATCCGAATCCATTCGAAATGTCCTAAGGGGCAAATAAATGCTGTGATCAACCGAGCTCTCTTGGTCATCGGTATAGCCCAAAACCCACTCGCATTATCCATTGAATACAACCATTTTACTCCCTCAAAATTGTCCAGTAAATCATCAATTAACGGCATAGCATACACCATCAATCTCGTCTTCTCATTCACCGACCGATAATCAATACACAGCCGTATGTCGGTTTTGTTCTTTTTAACACTATGACGATCGGTGATGCCCAAGCATATTCCGAATACAGAATTAGTCCTGCCTGTAATAAACCTCGTATCAATTCATAAACTTAGGTAGCAGTGTAAGTGGTACTCTTCGTGATGTTTATGCAATAGGTGCATTGTCACCAACATCCACGTCACAAACTACACCTTTAGCTGGAGGTGGTAGCGCATTACCAGAACTTATAAAATCATCGGCATACTCAGATAACAAGGCACGTAAATTATCTCCTTGTTCTTTAGTAGTAACTCATGGTTCTCCTATGTCTGCAGTAGTCATATCTGGTGGTTCAATTGGACTTTTATCTACTTCTGGAATGAGTGCTAGCTGTTCCTCCATAGCTTCAGCCGACATCTCAACTCCTTCATGCAAGTACACATCTCTTTCCAATTTGTCTGATCCACCTTCATTGGATCTATTGCATCCATTACATACACAGCAGGAGGTTTATCTCCAACAGTTCTCACCGCGTGCACGTTAGTCCAATTGATCGGCATGCTAGCGCTCTCCATCACTTGTGTGTGCACTTGTAGGTATTCTTCTGACTTTAGATCTGCTTGTTTCATCAGCGGCAATGGTTCTTCCCTGGGAATCTGACAAGTTTGGTCTTTCATGTTCAAAATTACACCCGCCTTGACCAAAAAATCTGTACCCAGTATCGCTACCGCATGTGTATCAATACTAGCTACCTACATATCACAGGTGAAAACCACTGATGAGCCTATGCGAACCTTGACTGTAGCCACACCTATTGCTCCAATATTACTGTATGTCACGCCACAAAAGCTAGTTGGGGTATCAAACATCCGAACCGCTACTTGTAGCTTCCGTTCCACATTGGTATGTAAAACGGATATGTTTGCGCCTGAATCCAAAATTAATGGTAATTCCAGATCATCAATGGCCCCATTTACATAGACTTGTGGTGCAGGCTGCTTTTCTTCCATTGGCTGTTGCCATCCATCTCTTTCTCCCACATTTTTTTCCACCAGTGTGACACATGCTGGAGTCTCTGTTACTTCTTCACTTATCATTCGCTCGGCTTTTGCCTTACCTTCACTGGAAGTAGCTTGTTTTATTACTTTTTCTTGTTTTTTCTTACTTTCTTTATCCTCATCCAAAGTGAGTGATCCATCCATATAACGTGTATTTTTTTTCTTGGTTTTCTTTTGTGTGCAGGGTGACAGCGATGTCGCTTCAATTTCACTTGACAATGCCCCCCCTTTCCTCTCAACAGTGGTTGCAATGCACTGTGGGGCTACGCGTTGAACTGCTCCGCCACCTGAGCTTTAGTCAATTCCCCTGAATTCAATTTAGCACGCATCTCGGCCATCTCTTCGATGAACTTCCTACAATACTTTGCATCATGACCAAAACTATCGCAATGCTCACGCTCACCAATTTACAGCAGTGAATTTTGTCATCTCCCCGTCGGTTACAGTGCTCACATATCAGTACATGGTCAGTATTAGGATTTGTGGGCGCTCGCGCATTCTTGTCCTTATACGTCGGTCGCACCCGCTGTACTGCATGTACTTCCCCGCCCATCGCATGCACGCTATGTTGCGGTTCTTCATACACCGCATCAGCATTCTCGCGTGTAGCTACCTTCTTTCCAGGCCTCATAAGCCGCGCTTCATGTTTAATTAGTAGTTTTTCTAGCTCTTCGATAGTTGAGAAGGTTATGTGTTGATACTGCATCTGTATGGTGCGATCATGAATAGTATCAAAGAACTGTTGAATGTGTTCTTCCAATAATGACGCATTGAACGCAGGTCTAAAATTCATCCCTGCTCGTAACGCTGCTGCGTTTAATCGGTATAGATATGTAGTCTCCAACTCATTATGTTTCTGCGTTAATCTTGAATACATAACTCGAGGCGACACTTTGTCCACACAAAACTTCTTCTGAATAAGCGCAATCACCTTACCCCAGTCATACTTTACCGAATCGGCTAGTTGTTCGTACCACCATGACGCTGTGCTTGTCAAGCTATCAACAAACATTCCCAGACGTTGACTATCATTCCAATGTGATATATTAGCCACGTGTGAGAATCGAGCGACCCAAGCCCGTGCACTTCCGGCATCCTGTCTATTCCCATCAAAAGATTTTATCTCAGTATTCTGAATGATGGCTGTAACTGGTTGTTGTGCGGGTGCCCATGCGTTTGCACTTCCACCAGGCATACCATACCCTGAAGTACTATGATGCATTCGTGGCTGCGTAGCCGGTGTTTGATATGAAGTACTAGGCGCCCCTCTCGGTATATTGGGTGTGCGACTAGCCGACAAGGCTGCCGTGACTGTAGCTAATTCTTCCAAAATCAAATACCCATCTTGAATCATCTTCACCAAATTGGCTACCACTGGATCTTTTTAGGTGCAGCCATCCCTGAACCCTGTCTAGGTTCAGCCACCCCTGGACCCTGGCTAGGTGCGGACACCCCTGGTTCTTGCTTGATCCTAGCTAGTTTTGGTGTGGACATGATTGAATCGTCATCAGATGAGAAATCCAACTTCTTTTTAGTTTTGGTAACTTTTCTGGGTCGCAACTGTGGTACTTCTTCAAGCTCATTTCTGTCAATCAGCTCCAACATACCCGGTGGTTTATACTCCCTTACCGGTGTATATACGGTGTCTGCTATTATATAGTAAATGTGAATGATACCGTCAGTTTCTTCTCGATATACCATTAATGATGTTTCCCACTGATTTTCTGCTAATAGTAAAGACATCATCAGTCCAATATCTTCTGCGATCCGTACCAAATCGTAATCACACGCATTCTCAAACTCATCCCGTCTGATAATCTCATACCCTAAATTTGGGAACAAATCCTCCAGTGCCAGCACAGATGCTTGTAGATTTCCAAATGTAGTGAGATCTTCCCGCACCCTAAAGTTGGGTGCAGCCCGCTTCATCTTACGTATCTCAAATAATGAAAACCAACAGCTCGAAGCACCCGGTAATCTGAGCACCTGTTGTTGATACTGCGTTACCTTTGCACACGCTTCGGAAAATGTGTAAGTCCTGTTAGTATCATCATCGGAGTATTCTAATGTAAAATGGAGATCTGGTCCATCTTCTTGTGGTACTAATGCCATTGTGTAAGCTTGAATTTGAAGTCGACTTTAGTCCCGGGTCGCGGCACCAGTTGTCGTGAAGGAGTTGAAAATTATGATAAATCCACTTATCAACAACACAAAAGAGGTAATAAGCTAGTCCTCCTTGCTTTACTTCCCGGGTACTTAATACTTCCGTCCGAACCAACAAATAAATCAAACACACTTGGGACACACTTCCAAAGGCGGTTCCGGGCTGCTCCCAACACTAGCGCGCTTCAAACAACTGCTGCTCCACTTGCTACGGCGTTCGCTCAACGACTTCCTTGTATTACACTTGGTTTTTTGTATTGGGTCAAACAGGAATGTTTTCACGGCCGCCAGAGATCTGTGCACTTCAAGGGAAATTTGGTTCTATTAAGTGTTACTAACTCCTACATCAAAGTCAATCAATTTTTTCACCCACTACTTTTTGGTTACTTCAGCGCTGACTTCAATACGTGGCAGTTACCACTGAGTCCCTCTGTAACCTGATTGATCATCCTTGAGAGTTACCAGTGATTCCCTCTGTAACCCGATTGATCATTCTTGACAGTTAATTCATAAACCCTCTGTGATCTGATTGAGCGAGGTGGCCGTCACGAGGTGGCCGTCGCATGTCGCTCCTGATTGGTAAAAAAAATCCACTTATATCTCCACATTCATACGAACCATAAATCAATTAGCCGCGAGGTGGCCGTCGCAAGCTGGCCGTCGCGAGGTGGCCGTCGCGGGTCGCCTCTGATTGGCTGAAAATATCTTTTCCAAAATAAAATACTTAACCACTTGAAAATAATCGAGAATGCCCAATCAACCAACTTGGGCAGCCGAGGGCGCAGGACTTTCCGGGAGCTTCCCACCACAATCAGACCTGCCGCTATGCTTATAAGGTGCGCCTGTGTCTTGACTTTCTGTAGTGGTGCTGACAGTTTGTTTTCGTGACATGGTTTGTCTGCAACAGCCCGCGCCCTAGCGCCCACAGCTACAGGACAGTCTGCAAAGCTGAGGGCACGTGACTTCTCGTTAGCTTTACCTCGGGGATTGAACCTGCTGTTGTGTATATAGAATGCGTCTGTGTCTTGGCTTTCTGTAGTGGTTCTGACAGTTTGTTTTCGTGACCTGGTTTGTCTGCTACAGCCCGCGCCCTAGCGCCCATAGCTGCAGGACAGTATGTGAAGCTGAGAGCACATGACTTCTCGTTAGCTTTACCTATGGGATTGAACCTGCTGTTGTGTATGTAAGATGCGTCTGTGTCTTGGATTTCTGTAGTGGTTCTGACAGTTTGTCTCCATGATCTGTTTGTCTGCAACTGTCCGCGCCCTAGCGCCCATAACGGCATGACATTATGCGAACAGTTTCCGCAGCCAAAAGTGCAGGACCTTTTGTTGACTTATTTTCCAGGATTGGATTTGCCGTAGTGCATGTAAGCTGTGTCCGTGTCCTAATTTTCTTAGTTGATGTTACTCAAAAGAGAATAGCATTTTGACTAAAACACTTGCATCTTCGGATGTGTTAGGGCTACCACAACTTTGTTGAAACAGGTGTTCACGTGATGGACGCACACAACGATCTTTGATGTTAATGCTCAGTGTTGACAAGACAAGAAGGTTGTAATTGATACTTTCTTTGATGAGCACATGAGATGGTTGTAGACATATGCTTGAGGAAATCGCCAGCGTAAAAATCAACATTGTGCTAGTATTTAAAGTCTTGGTATGAACAAATATACCATAAAGTAATATCTGTTGCAGATCACATCCTACATATTGTAAATATAGATCCACTTCACCACATCTGCATCTGCCTCCGGCGAACTCCCAACTTCTGGGAGTGGAGGGGCTTCTCCCGCCCTTTTGGTCGTCGACTCGCAGCGGGATTCTCCCGCTCGAAAGCGTCAACGACGTCACGGCAATCCTGCCGCAGGGAAGTCTCTGATTCCCACGAACTCTGTGTGTGGATAACCCTTCCACTTCACCAGATACTGGGTTTCACCCCGACGATGGCGTCGCGCCATCAGGCGTTCCACATGGTAATGTGGAATAGCCTCCGAATCGAGAACTGGAGGTGGAGGTCGTGCAATTGCGACGTGAGGTTCACGAGCGCTGTGATCGACACAGCCGTCCCATCCTGGACGCCCAGGAGGGACTCCGCGATGAGGATAGTGCGATTGACAGCATCGAGAGGCGGATTGCCTCTCTCGAGTCTGTCGTTGCGGAGTTCGTGGTCGCATTTCGACCTTGTCGGAGTTACTCCGACCTGCCGCGCCTTACGGTTATCCGCCTTTTCAACCCCCTCCAAGAGGGGACCCGACTCCGGGTTCTGGGATGTCTTAAGCCTACCCACATAGAAGGTTGGATGTGTACGCATCGCCTTCAGAATATCCAAGGTGTAAACCAAGCCCTTTCGGGCTAGCACCTTGAAAGGCCCCACAAACCTGGGGCGCAGTTTGTTCCATAACACGTTAGAAACTGCATGTGTAGGAAAGTTTTTTAGCGTTTAATAAATTACTTTCTCCCACATTATACGCCGACCCTTGCGGTCGGCCTGTTCCTTTTGCTTGTCTTGGCTTTCCGCCATGGCGTCGCAGACGTGTCGTAAGACACTAATGCGCGTCGATAAATACTTATCGATGTGCTTTCGCACAGATACAGGGCTCACATTGGTGAATACTCCCCCCTCAAGCCCTGGGCCACACACACGTGGCGTCAACGGAACCCTCGGATTCACTAATCCGTTTACGTAAAACGGAGTAAACCCCGTAGATGCATGAACCGAATTGGTTATGGCAAATTCGGCTATAGGAAGCATCTCACTCCAACTATTTGGAGAATCCGGACATAAACTCCGGAGAATGTCCTCGACAACGCGATTAACGGGTCCGTTTGTCCGTCCGTCTGCGGATGATCCCCAGTAGACATGAAGAGCTTGGTGCCTAGCACCTTAAACAGCGCCCCCAAAACTGTCCCGTAAAACGGGGATCCCGATCCGATACAAGGGAATCGGGTAGACCATGCTGTCGAAAGACACGGTCGAGGAACACTTTCGCTGTTCCTTGTCCATCAATGGACTCTGGCACCGCCTCCAGGTGAGCCATCTTGCTCAAACGGTCTACAAAGACCAAAATGCCGGTGCTACCGGCCCTATCCTTCGGAAAACCGAAGATAAAATCCATACTAATGGATTTCCAACACTCCGTAGGAACGGATAAGCTCTCCAAAGGCGCATCTGACTATGCAGAGGGTTTGACCCTCTGACACGTCTCACAGGTGCGTATATACGCACCGACCCACTTATACATGTTGGGCCACCAATACAAAGCGTTTAAAGCGCTGTAGGTCTTATCCCGACCTAAATGACCACCCGTAGGGGCGTCATGTGCCTCAAAGAGGACTCTATACTTCAGTTCCTCATCAAGAGGAACAACCGCCCGCGGAGTGTCCTCCGCGCTCGTGCTATAATATAGCAAACCGTCACAATAACTGTAACGGTGTAACCTAGCTCTAGATCGACTTGACAGGGTAGGCTCAGGCGAGCCAAGTCCCTTGTCACCCAACGCGCTGATAAGCGCCGTACACTGTGGGTTTTTCTCATACGCCTGGCGTATGATATCCACCACAGACGAGGTGACGAATGTCGCGTGAGCGAGATCGTAATCGGGACGACGCGATAACGCGTCTGCAAGTACGTTCTGCTTGCCAGGTTTATACTTAACCTCAAAGTTGTACTCCGCAAAGAAGGAAATCCAACGGGCCATCCGTTGGGAGAGATGAGGCGACTTCGTCGCTGTCCAAAAGGACGCGTGGTCAGTATAAACCACGAACGGATTAGAGCCGAGTAGGTGAACCCTAAATTTGACAAGAGCATACTTCATTGCAAGTATATCCTTGTCATGAACGGGATAATTCCGTTCCGCAGCTTTAAGCTGCCTCGAATCAAACGCAATCACGCGTTACCTTCCTGCATCGTCTGCTTGTAACAAAGCACATCCGATTGCGAAATTGGAGGCGTCGCAGACGACACTGAATGGTTTCCCAGAATCTGGGAGAGCAAGAACGGGAGCTTTCAACAAGCTCCCCTTTACCGCTTCAAAAGCGTTTTGGTGTTTGGTTTCCCAACACCAATCAACATCCTTCTTAAGAAGGTCCGTCAATGTCTTCGCCATTTCATCGTAGTTCTCGCTGTATTTGTGGGGATAATTGGATAATCCAAGCCACTTCCGTAAATCTTTAAGATTTACAGGCAAATGCCACTCCACAATGGCTTTCACATTCGCGGGATCCGACCGCACTCCATCCTTACCGGTAAAGCATCCGAGGAAAGGAATTTCCTCAGCACCAAAAATACATTTGGATGCGTTTGCATATAACTTATGCTCTCGCATACATTCGAGCACAGCTCAAAGGTGTATTAGGTGCGTCTGAACATAAGACGAGTCGCCTTCCGCGCGACTATGAGCGAATATATCGTCGAAGTACGTCTGAGCGTACTTTCTATGAGGGCGGAATAGTTGTGTCACCAAGCGATTAAAAGTCTCTGGTGCATTCGAAAGCCCCTGTGGCATAACAAGCCACTCCCACAGCATTCCGCTAGGCGTTCTGACCGCTGTAAGCGGAATATCGGACGCTCGCATGAGCACCTGATAATACCCGTCCACCATATCTAAGGCACTATACACAGTACAGCCCGCCATATTGTTCTGGAGGACATCCTTCCGAGGAATAGGAGTCTGCGTGGGTACAGTATCTTCATTCATCTTGTTGTACGCATGCACAATGCGCCACTTTCCGTGCGGTTTACGAACACAAAAAGTGGGAGATGAGTGGGGAGACTTGCTCTCCCGTACCATCCATGCCTCTTCTTTCTCCTTGAAGAATGCGTCGATGACGTCGCATTGCTCCTTGTGGAGAGTCCTCTGCCTAGTGACGCATTATTTGGTTCCAGGAACCAAGTCAATTTGATGTCGGACTCCCCGATCCGGTGGTAACCCCATTGGAGGGTTGTCACTAATGACATCTCCAAATTCCTTAATTAAGGAATGGTAAGGATCCTCAGGATCCGCAAGGATCTTGAGACCGTTTCGGGCATTTAATGCCTGTTTGGTTTGCACCAAAACTGACTCGTCCATCATGGATGAGGAGTTCAACTCCTCTTCCGGAGGCAACACGACGATCTCGTCGAGTTCACCTGCTTTTACAGCAGTCTCAAACTCGTTGAAGGAAATCTCCTCCAGCGACAACAGTTCGCCTACCCCAGGCAACCATTCAAGGCTTACGCCTTCCGTGACAGAACCTGTCACACTATTCAGCACCCGATAGGACTGCTGACTATCGGACTCGGGACTCGTCCCGGGACCCAGATAGGGGGAGTCAATTGCCCCATCTATTAGACCCGCCTCGCGCCTATCCACAGAGGTCTCTACCTCTACCACCGGTGACTCGCCGGTCTCAACCTATATCGGCGTAGTCGGAATCAATTCCGACGTGCGAAAGAGACGAACTACGGGTCTCTTCGCTTGGAAGCGCCTCGCGCTTAACCACAGGGGTCTCTACCCCTACCACTGGAGTCGCAACATTTTCGCCTAACATGGCGTGGTCGGGAACCCCGACCTGCAGAAAAGAGAAACCTCGTGTCTCTTCTCTAGGAAGTGCCTCGAGCTTAACCTCAGATGAATCCACCTCTACCACTGGCGACTCACCAGTCTTGCCTATAACGGCGTGGGGATTAACCGCGGAATCCCCCTCGTCAAGGAACACTTCCTTGTCCTCATTGGGACTGATCATCTCAGACATCCCAATCTCTGGCATCTCGCGCCAGAATCGCTTTTGCGATCGAGCAAAGGTGGGTTCATGACTCTCCAATGCTTCACCCGATCGCGGGTGCGTTGAGACAATGGACTCAGACTTCCAGTCTATCCATGGCTCGTGGCATTCCAGCCACTTCATGCCCAGAATGAGGTCATATCTCGAGTCCAAATCCAGGACTAGGAAACGTTCGAAGCTGTCGAAGTCTGCAAACTTAAGCTTAAGGTCAATCGAGACCTTGGGTACAGAAACCTGTACGCCCGTCGCTAGACGGACCGTGACAACGTCACGAGAACGTGCCTCTAGGGCCTCGGCATACAGCCGACTCTTTTCCACAGAAGCCCGTCTGAAATAATTGTCAGACGCTACAGAGTTTATCAAGACTCTCCAAGGCTTATCAAAGCCTTTCACGTCCACAAGGACGACCAGCAACCCTGGCTGGTACACCAAATTGGTGCTAGAAAGCACCTTTTTCTCTCGGGGCTTTGTGCTGTCGGCCCCTATTCTGGGGCTTAAAAGCACTGAGGGATCCCCCAGTAGGGCGCCCTGCACCTACTGGGAGCCGTCGTTTTCCGACGGCTTGGGCGAGGGCTTTTTACCTACCCTCGGCCCCTTAAAGCGAGAGTCTCGCTGGGGGTTTCTCGTACATCTGTTCCGCAGATGATCCGTGCTTCCACACAGGAAGCATCTCAGCGGTCCATTCCGCTGAAGCATGGCCAGGAGCTCCGCTACAGAACTCAGCGAAGCAGAGTCAGCGTGACTCTTAGCGGAAGCTTTCTCCTCCTCTTCGACCTGACTTAGGTCCATGGTTTCGGGACCCACATTAGAGGAACGAAAGTTCCTCTCGGCGCTAAACGCCATCTTAAACGCCTCCCCCAGGGATTGGGGTCGGCATCGGAAGAGCTCCGAACGTGCTGGCCCTTCTCTCAGGCCTCCCATAAACACGGGAATGTACACATCGTCCGAATACGCTTTCGAGTACATCCCTGCCAACAGGTTCTTAATTTCTTGGATGTATGTCTCCAAGTCCTTAGTGCCCTGACAGCACCTCAGAAACGCCAGATGATTCTGGAAAACCAGATCAGGCGTGGCATACATGTCCAAAAAACTTTTTCTTAAGGACCTCCCAGGTCGGGAACACGTCCATGACCTAATCCGAGCACGTAAACGCCCATGCACGGGATTTACCCGTAAGATGGGTCAATGCAAGTCCCACTTGCAAGTGATCTGCAATCACGTTCGCTGTGGCGAAGGCCGTTTCGACCTCTCGAAGGCACTCATAGAGGTTATCACCCTTTTAACCGGTGAATTCCTTTATCTTAAATGACAACGGGGGCGCACCCCCGTGGACGTGGAATGACTTCCACTACAACTCGCCTCATAGGCGACGAGGGCATTGACCCTCGTCGCAAGGATAACAGCCTGTTAAAGGCTTCCTGCTGGACGAGGGTTAACCTTTCTCAATCGTCCTGATTTATCCTTTGCAGAGGATGCGGTAGCCTACCAACACAGGTGTTGGATTGACTACAAGTGCTACCAGATGTAGCTGGTGCGTACACGCACGGTGAGTCTAGCGCACAGAGGAAGACTTTCCTAAAGCGGCGATACGCCGCTACTTAGCCGATTCACCCTTGTAAAAGGGCTTAGTAAGAGAGTTCTCTATTACTCGGGGCCAAGATTTCCCTTGGTTTATTTGTTAGACTTAACTAACGCCTTGAGACAAGGCTTCCCTTAGAAAGGGAGTAGCTAAAGGAGGTATTCCTTTTGGCTACAAACACCTCACAGCACGAGCGACCGGTAGTGGTCGTGCGTCCAGCTGGATTGGCGTGTTTTGTAATTTGAATGTATATTTAATATGCAATTAGCCTAAATTAATTTAAACTAATGTAAACTATATGTAATACTAAGTAGAACTTACTAAATTCGTACCTAGCCAAAATATAGTGTACACCACGTGTGTACTAACACGTGGCAGGCTGCCACGCCTCCACCAAGGTCTCCTGCCCTTATTGGTTAAAATAACCAATAGGTCCAAACCTTTCGTACCGGTCAATACTGAACCCAACCGTAGTGTACTTACGTATACAACATAACTAAATGTAACCAGAATGTAACCCTGTTACATGAAGGGTACGAAGCCTCCGGTGTTTCAGGAGGAGTGTTGGAATTGCGTGTACCCATTTTGTGTTTTGAGCCCTTACAAGGTGGTGAAACCCCATTGGCTGGAAAGGGAGTATATATTTTAGGTATACATTGATGGTTACTTTTTATAGACATTTTAGTATGACTGTATCTTAAGGTAACTTTACATAATACACTTTTCATTTTATCTTTACTACAGACTCAGCCGAAACTACCCGAGCGTGGCAAACGTCAACGCGAGCATCATGTCACCCGAAGCCAATGTGGTGGAGCGGCTGATCAGAATTTTTGAGGTTCGATCAGGCGTTCCCACAGCGCCCTGACTGCCGACTAACGAAGGGGGTCCTCCGGTTGTCTTGTGACTGGACTATTTCTTGCTCACCTTGTGTACACGACGGCTTGGGTGTGGGTCGCTCATCGGATGCCCGGGACGTAGATCCGCGCAGTTCCGATGCAAGATTGGGATAAACTCGTAGTATATCGACAGGTGTGTCGATCAGGTGTGATCAGGTGTGATCAGGTGTGATCAGGCTTGATCAGGCGTGATCAGGTGCAAAACGTCGATTATCAAGACCGCCGAACGATGATCTTGTGGTGAATCGACGTGATTTCGGATGATCACAGGTCGATGATCAAGATCGATGATCAGGGGATGATTAAGGTCGATAATCGATGATCGAAGGGTGATCAAGACCAATGATTGATAATCGCTGATCGCTGATCGATCTAGTTGATACAGCACGAATTTGCACGATTGCGGGTTGATGATCGCAGGTCGCAGGTTGCAGATCGATGATCAGGGGATGGTAAGCGAAGGGGAACTTGATCAGGTGGCGGAAGTCTTCACCACTTGATCGCCGAGACTCTTAAGTCTAGTTCGCTAACAGAATACTCAATATACTATGTATTCTTAGCTTAGACCTAAGAGAAGGGGTCGATCTACACTTCATGTGTGCACATCGACGGATTTCACACGAATCCACCTAGAGTTCCCGTGGGGCGCTTAAAGCAGCCGAACTACTAGGGGCCAGGTGTGAACCAATGGGGGAATAAGTGAGAGCACACTGCTCGATCACTTTCCCAAAAACCTTTACGAAAACTAGCGCTGGCACAGCGGGCGGAGTTGAAGACGAGTTCCCACGAACTCCACTTCTGCCGGTGGGCCAAAAAGTGCACTAAGTGCTCCCGCCCGGGACGTGAAGAGTTGCGTGTGCAAAAGATATTAACCAATCAGAACTACCCATTCCACTGTGCTCCATCGACCAGTCAACCTGATTTCTCAGTCGTCCGTCGCTTACCGTTAGGTACCCGTACCTAGTGCCGCTTCTAATCCGATGGCCCGTCCATGTTCGCCAAGTTGTACCCACAGTTGTACCCAAAATCTACGGTACACTTCACCACACCAATCCAAGAAAAAAACACAACGATCAAGCTACTATTGCTGAAGTTACGGTTGAAATTCCAAGTATGTCGGTTCCACTAATTTCATAGCAGAAATGGACCCGAAGAATTTCGATCAAGCAGTGAAAAGTTCCAAGAAAGACAAGTGGGTGGCTAAAATCCAGAAGGAGCTTCATGCCCTTGCAAAAAACGAAGTTTGGACTCTAGTGAAGAATACCAAGGATTGCAGACCCCTCCATAAAAATTGTGTGTTCAAGACTAAGCTTAATGAAAATGGTGATATCAAGCGATACAAGGCGAGACTCGTTGCAGTGGCAACGACCAATGATTTGGCGTGGAATACAGTCTAACTTTCGCTGCGTTATTGACATGGGTACCGTGAAGCTATAGCGGTCAAATGGAATCTGCCTGCACGGCACGGCAATATTTCTAATGCCTATGTGAAGGCTACGGAAAATGAACACGATACTTTTGTTCATCCCTCAAGGAATGGAATTAAAAACAACTGAGGACACTCAAGAAATTCAGGATCAAAAGTACTCAAATTGAACAAGACGCTTTACGGTCTAAAGCAGGTAGGACGACTTTGGAATCGACTAACTCACGGAAAATTATTGGATTTGAATTTTCCGCAGTGGATTGTGGACATGTGTTTGCACATCAAGCGAGTTGATGGTCAAATAATCATCGTGGACATTTACGTCGATGATGTGCTAGTGACTGGAACTCATGGGGAGCTCGTGGACAAGTTTTTTTTTTAAAGATTTAAAGTGTTTGGAGATTAAGAACTTCGGTAAAGTATGTGGTGAAGCATACTGTAAATTTTGTGTCCAAGTGTGGTGTACCGTAGATTGTGGGTACAACTGTAGGTACAACTGTGGGCATTACTGTGGCGAACGTGGACGGGACATCGTAAGGAGGGACGACTAGGACGGGTACTTAGGTGATGGACGACGGAAAATCAGGTTGGCTGGTCGGTAAGGCACTTGGAATGGGTAGTTCTGATTGGTTGATATTAGGTAATTGGTAGGCTTAGGATATAAGCAATAATAAAGTTCTCCTTTTGCTTCCGGTCGATTAGATCACCGAGGGGGAGGCGTGATCTCCTCGCGCCTCCCTCTCTTTTACATACGCACCCCTTACGTCCCGGGCGGGAGCACGTAGTGCACTTTTTGGCCCACCGGCAGACGTAAGGTTCTTCAGAACTCACCCTCGACTCCACCCGCTGTGCCAGCGGTAGTAATTTTGAAAAGTTTTTTTTTGGAGGAAAGTGATCGATCCTAGTATTCTCACCTCTTCCCCCATTGGTCCACGTTTGGCCCCTAGAAGTTCGGCTGCTTTAAGCGCCCCACGGGAACTCTAGGCGGATTTTTGTGGAAACCGTCGATCAGCCCGTAGAACGAGCCGATCGACCCCCCTCTTAGGCTTAAGCTTAGAACACATAGTATATTGGGTGTTCAATTAGCGGACTAAGCTTAAGAGGCTCGGCGATCGGGTGGTGAAGACTTCCGCTACCCGATCAAGTACTCCTTCCCTGATCACCACAAGATCGACAATCTGCAACCTGCGACCTGCGATCACCCTGCTCGCAACTCGCGTCAATTCGTTGGGAATCAACTAGATCGATCAGTGGTCCTGATCATCGACTGTTTGCGCCTGATCAAGCCTGATCAAGACTGATCATCCCTGATAATTCATCACCCCTTGATCATCGATTATTGACCCTGATCACCCCAGATCATCGATCATCGACCTTGATCATCCCCTGATTATCGATCAGCGGTCGTGACCGTCGACTATTTGCGCCTCATTAATCCTGATCAAGCCTGATCAAGCCTGATCAAGCCTGATCGCACCTGATCGACTCGGTCGATTCGTTAATAATTCATCCCAATCTTGCATCGGAACTTCGCGGATCTACGTCCCGGTCATCTGAAGAGCGACCCACTCCCAAGCCGTCGGGTACACAAGATGAGCAAGACATAGGCCAGTCACACAAGACAACCGGAGGACCCCTTCGTTAGTCGGAAGTTCGGGCACCGTGGTAACGCCTGATCAAGCTTCAAAAACTTTGATCAGCCGCTCCACCCCAATTATCTAAGTTTCTAGGGATGCGAATTACTTTCGAAGGAAACTTTGGTTATAGACTCGACCAAGAAGTGGTGATCGATGGCATCATTGAAGACTTTGGTTTACAAATGCTAATCAAATACGCACTCCAATCGGGCAAGATTTCAAGGATTATCGCTGCATCCGAGCGATGTCCTTAAAAGTACTGGATTAGTGACAAGTAACGATTCTCAACCTTTGGTCGGGAGTCTAATTTGGATTGCGAGATGCACAAGGCCGGATATTGCTTACGCTGTCCACAAGATCACTATACAGACCCATGCCCCCCTACAATGGCTGACTGGCATTAGCAAAGAAAATACTTCGATATCTCAAAGGCACCAAGTCACTGAAACTTTGTATGGGCAAGTACAAGGATGCAAGTAAAGTTTTGACTTTGAAGGCCTACAGTGATACCGATTATGGAGGCACGAATAGGTGCGGAAAAATCAAGTATAGGTGGTCTAATTCTCGTCGACGGCTTGTTAGTAAGCCTGATCTACAAGAAGCAAGGTGGCGTTTCACTATCTATTATGGAAGCCGAATAGTATGCTGCTTCAACCAATGGAGTAAATTTACTTGGTTTCAAGAAGTTGCTCAAAGAAATACAAGTCAAGAGCAAGCTATCGATGCAACTTTGCAGTGACAACCAACCTGAAAGCAAGATGTTCAAGGGTGTCGAAAACAGTTCCAAGATGAAGCATGTTGATATACGACTCAATTATATTATTTCCAAGTTACAAGATGGAATTATTGAAGCTAGCTACGTTTCAACTAAGGAACATGCTTGCTGACCGACTTACCAAGGCTTTGTGGCGCCAAGATTGGAAGAGTTACGAAGCGCGCTCGGGCTTCAACTCATGTGATTGATGAAATTGACATTGAGGAGGAGTGTTGAAAATATTCATAATACCGGTTTTCATTAATGCCGGGTATGATTGATATTTTCATTGGTAGCAATATTCCTATCGTACTTATTAGTAAAATCTCTATGTACTCGTACTCGAATCTGAGTCCATATGTGCTGAGCACTAAGAAATGGTGTAGAGTACACAACTGATGGAAGTTTGCTATAACTTCAACATCTCTTATGCATACTTCATGGTAGGCTAGCTAATCACTTCTCAATACACGTTCCATTGATAAAGTCCCTCTGGTTGTGTTTACGTTCTGCTATCTGCGAACTGTCTACGGGTGTCATTTTCCCGGTCAACGGATTTTTCGTTGCTGTAAGATTGAGCTAAGACGATTGCACCACCGCGTCGTGGCAGACAGGGGGGTCCCGTGTTCATTTGTCAAAATCCAGTTTTACACTCCCTAAAACTCCCCTATCATTTTCCGTCTCCCATGTCCTGAGCCCAAAAATCAGATTCCTCATCAAACGTACGTACGTCCTACGGCCACGAAAAGTTTTTATCCACGGCAGTCATTCGAGATTTCGCCATACAAAAGTGAAGACCGAAGCATGTTGCGATCGGTTGGATTCGTCTGTTTCCTACTTGGCGCTCCGCTTCCCTCGGCGTCGAACGCCGCGCACTTGACGATGATGGTGACCACGTCGTCGACAGCGTCGACGAACACGAGCGCAACGACTGATGCCACGGGTTCCCTGGCCACGGATGCAACCATTGCTGCTTCCGAAACGACGGATTCCTCCTCCACAAGTGATACGGTGGGTAGCGTGACCCCCAAGGCAGGCTCCAATAAGACGGGGGGCTGGCACATGTCGCCTGTCACGGTCGTGCAAGCTCGTGTGCAAGGTGACGCGCCCGTGTGGAATACAGAGGCCAAGATGTGGCTCTCGAAATATGGCGACACGACGGAACTCGCGTACATGAACAATCTCGACACGGTCAACACGGCGTCCGTGGAAGGCGCGCTCATGTACGTCCAGGCGGAAGGGATCAATGTGAACGAACAGTCGGTCAAGTGCCAGCGGAAAAACAAAATGCAATATATTGTCTTTTACCAACTCACGATTGTCCAGCCCACGTACGGCATCAAGTATTACGAGAAACACACGCCGCCCGAGTATGGCGAGTTTGTGGCCATGGATGGGGCCAAGTGCACGGACCAGGGCAGTGACCTGTCGGAAGATTGCAAGGTGTACTACGGTCTCGACGGTCAGATGGATATTGGTCCCATGGTGGGAGCAAATTTGCAGACCACGGACCCGCGGGCGCCCTACCTTCACAATCACTGGTTCTCGTACCCGAATTCGTGCGCCCAGAAGCTGCGGGAAGACAAGACGGACGAGTGCCGGGCCGAATACCCGGGTGGACTCTGTCCGCTCGGTGTCGAGCCCAATGGCGACAACTGTACGTTTAGCTACACGATTCTCGGCTTCCTCAATCTCGACGATCTCGTGGGGATCACGGCCATGGGCTACCGCAACTACACGGCCTTTTGTGAAGATGGTGGTATCGAATTCAAGGCCAAGAACACGGGCAGTGGCTTTGACGTGGAAGAGTCGATCGCGTTTTGGAAGAATCCGGGCGACGAAGACGCCAACTCGAATCGCACGAGCGTCATGGTGAAACTGTACAATACGCTCGCCGCCAATGGCACGAGCAACATGACGCCGCTCCCGTCGCCCGAGAAGCTCACGGCCGCGAATCCCAAGTGTTATGAAAACAGCCAAGTGTGTGCGAGCGCGCAGTATGGCTGCAACCGGACGCTCTATTCGCAAATTTGCACAGTCTGCGCGTCGAGCGCCGCAGGCTGTGAAGCCGCGCCCGCGTCCTTTTCGTTTCCAAAGCTCACGCTCCCGGCCAACTCGACATCGGACGGGAAAAAGTCGCCGAGCAACGACGCGCCCGGCCCGTCGAGCACGGCCTCGATCGCATCTATGCTTCTAAGTCTTGCGGTCCTGGTTGCCAGCAGCTTGCTCTAGACTTTAGAAAAACGCTCGAGCTGTCCATCCACTTGAAGCGGGAAAATAAAGAAAGAAAAAGGGTTCGTGCTCACAAAAAAAAAGATAGAGAGGATGAAGGTGGTTGGTGGTGGTTGTTTCTCCTCCACCTTCATCTTGATGCGAAAATCACATTTACGTGGTGCACCCGACCAACTACTGGTTTGTTAAAACACGAGAAGAGTAGGTTTCATATATAGTCGGATGACGTAAGTGTGCAAACTCGAGTGACTTGAGCTACGTGCCAACAGCATCCGTAAGAAGCTTTTGTGGTCCCGTATTATCTTGACGTTTCCATTTGCGCGATGGTAATCTGGTTATTCAACAATCTGTACCAAAAGAGTAGATACGAGACCGTATCCTTGCATTGCTTTCGTGCTGTCGTACCGTAACGCCAGTGGCTCGTTCGTACTATCTTGAAATGAAGAGGCATGGAAAGGAGGCATACAAGAACAAAGTCTCGCTTATGGACCCTCTCGTTGGCGTCTAGCTCCTCGTTGTATCGATTCGGCGCCATCCCTTGGGATTACGCGTATCCTCAATTTGATCATGTATGAAGGGGGATCCTCAAAAATCCGGGCGATAGATAAACCTCTTTCATAAGTCACTGTACTTTATTGAGAATCCTGTACATGCAGTTTCAAACGTCCGAGGTCACATGCATTCTTCACGCGCTATTCAATCTGTAAAAATGGGTCGCTCCTGGCTGTGTCCTAATTATCCCCAGTGGTGTTGTGAATGCCTATACCCAGCTGGCTCGGTCGATATAAGGCCGACATTGATTTCACCTTTCGTAGCGCACAAACCTCACTGATTGAGAGGCGAAACGGGCAGCTCAACACACGAGGTGAAGTTTTTCTAGAAACGGATGATGTGGGTGTTGTGGAGCCACTAAGCACACTCGATGCGTCGGACGTGACACAGGAATTCCACACGGCCTCCAAGTCTACGCTCGTGGTAAGGGATGTGATCGTGAGATCTTGTTCGTCCAATTCGGCATCAAAATAGTCTCGAACTTCTTCCTCTTCTGTGCACGTAAGGATGGACAACTTTTCGTACAGCTGGTCTCGTTCACTAAAGACTTCAAACGCGTGGGACGTCATGCCTACTTGCTCTTCGGTAGCAAATTGGATTGTGATCTGTTACAGCATCTACAGAACGCCGCTTGTGGATGCACTCAAGTCACGCGTGGCTTTCTTCGTTTTGCCGAATTCGACGATTCAAACAACTTGTCGTTTCAGTCGTCAGCGTCTTGCCTGTCCATGACACGGGATTCTTCCCGCCGTCTTCAATGGTTGCTTTTGTGGCTGATGGAAGGTTACACAATGCATTACACATACCTAAGCAGTTTTTTTAAAGCTCAGTCCCGACACTATGAACGAGAGCTGTACGAACATTTTATCAGCAATGCGAGATCACCGATGACCGTATCGAGTTTCCAGTGCTTCCTTCCGTTCAGCAAAAAAAGCACTTAATGTAATTAACTGGATAGAAACTTGAAGTTGATAGAAACCATTCATTTCTATTGATCACGTCAAACGTTAGAAATAAATCATGTTGTACCAATTAGAATTTACGACGTGAGAATCCATTTAAAAGAGTATCTACCAATACCGTCCCCCATCAGTTAGCGCAAAAGGTCGCCACTCATTCTCAAACTATCCGTCGAGAAGATCGTTTGGACCAGCATGAAGCTCGCGTCCATCGTTGCCGCTTTCGTGGGACTCACTGTACCCACCGTTGACGCTTCACTGCACTTGCGTGTGCAGATTTTGAGCGAATTAGCGGACGTGAATCAGCAATGCGAGTGGGAGGACAAAGCCGTTCGGTGTAATACAGGAATGTATTGTCAGAAAATGAAGGAACCAACTTCTGGTTGGTGCATGAAGAAAAACCCAGGACTGAATGACCAATGTGGTGGCATGGACCCTAAGAATCAACCGTGGTCAAATACTTGCAGTGGCAAAAACCTCAAGTGTGTCCCCCTTTCTAACACATACAGCAAGTGCCAAACTGCATCGTACCTCGAGAAAATTAAAATGCCGACTCATCTCAAGGACGCGAACGAAAAGGTGGCACTGAACGATCGTTGCAAGTTCGCAAATGGCCACAAAGAATGTGCCGCTGGATTGCGCTGTGTCCACGACACCGACTGGTCGGGCACGTGTATGAAGGTCGAAGCCGATCTCTTTGACCAATGCGCAGGCATGGATGTCCGCGGCCTTTGGAAAGCCTCGTGCCCGAAAGGTGCACTTTGCAGAGAGGCTGACGAATTTTTCAGTCAGTGCTGGCCCGAAGCTGTTTCGGAAGAGATGGATGCGTAGACGATGGGGAGAAAGATCTTTTTAGTGTACAAACAGCATCATGAATTCAGCTCATTTATATGAGTAGTTCTCATCAAAACTGTTAACAAATAAATGTGATCTCATCGGGGAGCCTCTATCTGTTATTAATCATGTGGAAACTATTTAGTGTTAAGTTCGGATCCAGTCGATAGGCCCTTGCACTTTTCTTTGGGTTGGGTGGGTGCCAAGAAAAGAGAAAAACAAGACGATGCGGAGGAGGAAGAGGTTGTCCACCTTGAAGATTACCCACCACGGATCTATTTATTAAGAAGATTAATAATTTAATTTAGAGAAAGGTATTACGTGATGTAAAACCTTTGCGCAATAAGGCAGCTCCTGTGTACCCCAACCCTACATTTGAACTTAACGTATGCTGCCGAATTGTGTGTGAACCAGGTTATTGGCATGTGTATATTTGTTTCTAAAGGCCAGCTTGTTGAAAATATTCAAGAAATTTATAGAATAGGAGCCTTTTTGGCAGTGTATCACACAATAGGGGGTTTCAAAGTTAGGTGATTTCGGGTAATTTTTGTAGGTGAAATGGTCGACCATTGGTCGATTTTTCGTCCATTTCGGAAATCGACTAGCTCCGAGCTAGTCGATTTCGTTTTGGCGAAATGGACGATTTTCTTTCTCGAAATCGCCGCCCTCTGCCTAACCCCAGGCACACGCGTCAACCAATCAACCTCCTCCTTTGGCACGTCACAATGGACTCGCACCAGCGCTACCACATTGCGCATGGAATCTTTTGGGAGAACGCAGAAAGAAAAGAACCGGAAGCGTTCACACATATTACGGCCAAAGACGTAGCTGCTGAAGTGTGGAGACCACGCGACTCGAATTTGAATGAATATGTGCTGGCATGCACAACGGCGCTAGAGGCTAACGCCAAGTTCACATTGTGCATCAGCCAGAGCACTGCCTAATTGGCTCACATGGGCACAAGATTGTACCAAAGGTGCATGATGCTGCGGTGGACTGATCTAAGGTGTAATTAAAGCCTGTCCAATACGTCATGAAGGGCTGTAACCCGTTCACCTAGCACTACTCGGCGCTTAAGGCCGAGTTTCACCTGCCTTATGATTCGGCTACAAGGTATCTAGATTGCAATCGTTCGATAAGTTTGCCGTGTTCACGTACATATGCTGGTGTCCTACTTTCGGTTTATTAGCTTGAATTATCCCTTAAACTCGCTGATAGGGTGGTTGTTTGCGGTGATGCCGTTTCGCACTGTGTCAACTGATAGGTACGAGACTTAGTAGCAGCATGGCCCAAAGATCGTCGCCAAGACATAGTTATCTTGACTGACTGTGTATCCCCCGTTCCTGAGTTCAAAAAGGCGGGCGAGGTAAGGAATGGAACTTTTCGTGCCTTTTCGCGGTTTCTTAACTAACTTGGTGTTTTGATGAATAGGATTTTCTACGTGATATGGCTGCCGAAGGATTGACGCTAACCACGTCCACTCAATTCTCTGTAGTCTAAAGCCTGAAGGCAGAGTACCGACGAATTTTTGCATCCAACATTTAAAATATGTATGTACAATTGCTAGTTATCCTCCGGGTAAGCCAACGAAGAGGTTATATATGATGCAAACACATTCTGACCCGTCAGTCGAGCGAGCCTAATTGCATATCCATACATCGCGTGAACACTTCATTTTAGTTGATGTCATGTCCACTAAACTTTTAAATGGGTACAGTACGGAAGATAAAACTCAGAGGCAAATTTAAATTCCTTCAAATGGCGGGGGGGGTTCGACCTTGAACAGTTCGATTTGCCAAAACATGGTCGTCCCCAATTTTGGATGAAATCGTTCTCCGAAATCACCAACTTTGAAACCCCCTAATAGGGGGTGTCAAACCTCGGGTCAACCAGAAAAATAAAAGTATTTTTTACCCCCAGTTATCTGTACAAATAATTTGAACCTGGTGTTGCCCTTATCAACCCTTACAAACCTTGAGTGCCGATCCTATAAGACGTGGGGAGGGGGTTGGTTTAACTGTTATCGGTGCTGGCGTACACGGTGGCGTAAACAACCGCGGAACAGAACACCCTGAGAACCTCACAACCACACACAACCATACAACCATGACACGTCCGAAAGCGACGGCGGCCGGAACCCCGGCGTCGGGTGAAGCCAAAGATAGCAAAGAATCAGCGGTGCGCTTCAAAACAGAGCACTTTTACTTCTTACTCCGAGTTTTCGGGTTCGATTACTCTAATCGTATCGGTCACCTCCGGAGGCGACCGATAACGTTTATAGGTACAAATAATTAATCGAACCCGTCTAATCGTATTCGAACCCCCGGTTTATCGACGAAAAATTTCTGAGGTTTGACACCCCCTAATCGGACGCTTCTTTTTCATTTCACACAATAGGACGCTTTTTTTCCACATAGACTGTCCACGTCCGTGAAAAATTTATAATAGAAAAATTTCACACAACGCCCGACTCTCAACAAACCGTAGCCTCGCTTGAGAATGTCGACTAGTTGCAGCCGTTGGAAGCCAAACGTTCGCATGTCCCGCCTTTTTTTACTGGGAAACGACGTCAACTTAAACGGTTTTTCTTACTGGCAAACCACGTCAACTTAAACGGGGGCAAATGGGCCGACAGTTAACATGTGAGTGGAACGCACGAAAGACGGTTGGGTTGGTCAGCCTTCTCAATAGCACCATGAAATCGAAGGCTGATTACAGTGGATACTGCTAGCAAGATGATGTCAAGTGTCCACGCTCAAGGCCAGGACACGTGCTAAAAAGGACCCAGCTGGGTGTATGGCATTGGAGGTTGTGGTTAAGGTCACACACTGCGTGTTCAGTGATCCCTGGCTTCGCTCTACAGACGTACGTGGAAGTGCGTGTGGGTTGGAAAAAGACCAAGTTTTAGGTAGTGAAGGTATCGGCGTTGTTGACAGCGTGGGGGCAGACACGTACAGAAACTGAAAGAGGGTGACTTTGTTGCGATCAGCTTCGTGTTGGCATGCGGTAATTGCAAGCACTTGTCGTCGACAAGAGGATGCAGCATGCAACTGCACGAATGCATCCTGCCATCGGATGTGTTAGCTTTCTTGACGACCCAAATGACTGTGAAGTGGAGTATATTTCGCGGTTCCTCACTAAGTTTCATGATGTTGAGAACGTGCGTGACCACCTACACATATGGAATGCCAACTATTAAGACGATAGCTCGACGACTATATATTAGGCTTCTGCAAGGTAGCAAGAGTTCCAAACGATGTACGGAGGCTGGGCTCCTGCTGCTGTGCTGTGCTGGGTAGTACTCGGATGCTGTGTAATGTTCCTGGTGTGCAAGCCGAATGTGTTCGTGTACCATACGCCGATATAAACAGCTTCAAGCTGCATTCAGGTGTGAGTGATGACAAGGCACTAGTAGGAGTGGCGATCACTTCTGGTCCTATTGGGTTGCAAGCTGCTCATTGGTGCAAGTTGCGTGGCTAATGGGAGTTGACATTTGTTGAGCGACGGAAGTTTGCTCATGATCACATGAAGGTGGAAGTCGTCAACCGAGATGATATGTCAGAGCGCAGGTAGTGGTCAAGCTACAGCACATGCTACTGCCTGCTGGTGCTGATACGGTAATTGATGCGACTGGCAGCTCAACGTCTAGCTGTTTTTATCTTTGCAAAGTTTGAAGAAACGATCGGGATGGAGATGCAGCCAGGGCTGACGAATATGCTAAAAGAGCTGCTCGTAATTGGCCGTAAGTGTGGCTACATTTCCATTGTCTCGGACTAGATGTCCACCGTGGAATCGTTCCCGATAGGCGATGAAGAGCGTGACTGTGCACGCAGGACGCACGCCTGCTCTAGAATACTGTGTCTCCAGGTATCACCTAAAGTTTTGGAGAGATTTTAAGGAATACTACACTTTTTGGCACTATTTCAACGAATTGGACGTTCTTTTCGTTCTCAGAATAGGACACTTTATTCATTTAAAACTGTTAATCTCCGCTCCTCGGCCGGCATTCTCTAACGAGGCTACGGTTTGTTGAGAGTGGGGTAATTTGTGAAAATTCTCTATCATAAAATTCCACGGTGGACAGTCTATATGAAAAAGCGTCCTAATTCTGTGAAATAGAAAAAAAACGTCCTATTCTATAAAATATCTCAGCTGAAAGCGTTGCACCCGTCCTTTTCCTGTTTGCTAACCTACCTATGTACATGTAAATGCTATACTGAAACTGAAAGAAAATGCTCTTCGTACTTTGTCTTTTGACGAAACAAACACCCGTCTCTCCTTCGGTGCCACAGTGTCGCGAAATGTCTCGACGAGCCATTCTGTTGTCTCGCCTTTTGCTGCATTAGCGACAAGGAACGCGTGCAGTCGCTTGGCGATTTCATTTGCACCTACTGGTGCGGAGACGCGAGAGACGGGGACGTGCTTGACGTGGTGGCCAGCGGTCGCGTTTTCGTCGATGGCGCCACCCCTCGCGTCTCTGTTAAATGCGCGCAAGCATCATGCGTGACGAGACGCCGCCTCCTGCGCGTCCACCTCTTCCTCCTCGACCTCGTGGACCCCCCGACCTTGGAACGTACCAAGACAAGGATGACCTTGTGGTTCCTTGTGTCGTGGAGACGGATCGCCTGCAGTACCTGATCGACCCGACCACGTTCGTGTCAAGATTGTTTCCTGCTGCTGCCGGACGAGTGCACCCGATGCTCGCAGTGCAATCCTTGTCGCCTCGATCTCGACGAGATCCGTTTCTTGGTTTTGCACGCCATTCGCTTCGACCGCAGAAGTGATCAAAGACACTGCGCACGTCGCGCGCGTCAAACAATTGTTGCAACACCGGCTCGAATGGGCAGCACAAAGTCGTCTTCAAAACTCGGTAACGTGCCCAAACGTCCTGGATACACAAAGGCAAACAACATCAACCAAAGCTCACGAAGTCGATTCGGATGTAGCATCCCCCGCAGAGAAAATTCTTACTACAGTGTAAGAAGTTTCTCTGTTGTCATGCCGCCAAGTTGTTGACGACGCTCCATTTTTACTTGAGGCAGCATTTTAAGTAGCTCATAGAGAAGGCGCCAAGCTCAAACGCCATCTGATGCTAGGCCCTGTAGCAGGAACACTAAGTGTACATGAAAAAACACGCAAACACGTTATGTTACATTGGAACACCTCCAAAATCACCTCTCACAAACATAATTTGTGAGGGTCTCACATCCACAATTTGTAATACGGGTGAAATTAAATTTGTGAGAGATTGCGAGACGACGGAACTTGATGTGGGCGCCGACTCCAACTGCCAGAACCTCTGGCTGACCATGTGCACCTTTAGTGGTGCTATGGAAGAAAACTATTCCGATAACTCGGAAGTGAATGCCCTTGGGGAGATCTCCCCAACGCTGACCACTCCGACAGTGAGTTTGTTGTTGGGCGATAGCAAGTGAGACGGCGTCACGAACGCGTCCACTTTGTTCAGCACGTTGTCCTGAAACTGACGCAGGGCAAAGGCGCGCACACGTTGGGCCGCGAGAAAATCTATGGCCGAGAAACTTCGACCCAAGCTTAAGACAATTTGCACTTCGGGAGACATGTCGCCAAATCGGTCAAAATACTGTCCAGATTTTGTGCGAATTCCGACGAGATGGTGATTGGGTGCGCAATGTGAATCGGTGTCAAATGATGCAGTGGCGTCTCCACCAACGTTGCCCCACGCGCCTCGAGAGCTCGAAGAGTCTGTGGCACTGCCTCGGCGATCTCCCGCGATGAGTGGTTCGTGTAGTCGCTAAAGTAGCCGATACGAACACCCGTAAGTGACTCCGTCTCTTCAAACGAGTGCAGATCCACGGGGGGCTGCAGCATGCCACGAGGAAAGTTCGCTTCGTCTCTACCACTTATGATAGCATAGCCATGAGCAGCATCCCGCACGGAGCCTGTGATCGGACCAACGTGCGCAACGGAAGGGCAATCGGGGGCGACGGGCGGAACGCGCTGAAACGTGGGCTTCATCCCAACCACACCACATAGTGCAGACGGAATGCGAATGGATCCGCCTCCATCCAATCCGATCGCGAGCGGGACGAGACCCGAGGCCACAGCTGCAGCGGAACCGCTCGATGATCCTCCCGAGTAGCACTTGGGGTTGTACGGGTTACGTACGATACCGTAGTGCATGTTGTAACCCGTGACACCTTCGCCTAATTCATGCATATTGGTCGTTCCCAGAATAAAATCGCTCCAGCAGCACGAAGCTTCGCAACCGGCGCGTCATCTTGTGTCGCGGCGTCCACTTCGTAGCCTAAATACCATGTACCTGCAAACATGCGGTGATGCTTGAGATGCAGCTCATCTTTAATCGCTACAGGCACGCCGTCGAGCACCCACCCTCACGGGCTTTCCACGTGCATAGTGCTCCGTTGTTGCCTTGGCTTGCGCCAGAATCAGCTCGTCGTGTTTCTCGACAAACAAGTTGAGCGGCCACGCGCTCTGTTGATTCGCCTCGACGGCTCCTAGCAAAGCTCTTGCCACTTGAAGTGGCGTCACGCTACCCGATGCATAACGTGACGTGTAATCAGCGATGCTCCTCCAGTGGCTGAAAAACGTGTCGGGGCAGTTCGCTCGATCTCCTTGTTGACAAAATTCGTCGAGAGACAAGGACGCTTCGACTTGCGCCTCCTTTATCGTCACTTTCGGCTCCACATATGGATAATACAATGGCAAATCTGGAATTATTATGTGGAGGGTGGCTTTCTCACAAATTATGTGAGCCGTTTTACAAATTGTGAATGTGAGACCCTCACACATTATCTTTGTGAGGGGTGATTTGTTGGGGTTTTGGAGGTCTTCCAATAGAAACATAGTAAAAGCTCAGTTTATTTAATATATATCACTTATAAACTGAGCTTATACTATGTTTCTAAATGTTATAGACTTTACGTAGAGTGAATGCTGTCGATGCAGTATCGTCTGACCACCACACGTCTGTGGATAGGCCCCCTATTCAGATTCGTGATTCATGAATCATCCTAACCCTACACCTTTAATTACAGTGAGCCAATGTGCACAACTGCTAGCAGGCACATATATGCCAATACCATCTGCTGTGTGTAATGAATACAGGTCAGCTGGGCCTATTCTTAGCTCCGCTCTTCCGATTGATTGGTTGACCCTATAACTTTAATAACAGTTTTCATTAATAATGACACGCTTGTCACTTCGTTATTCCTTAATCGTATTGGTCATTGCTTCTTAAATTTCTTTTAATTCCGTCGGTTAATTCTGTAGTCGTAGTCGTCGAAGTTAGCTCTTAGAAAAGTATAAATAGCAGGGTAGACGTGTTAAGAATAAACATTAAGTCCCTTGAAACCTAGAAACATTACATTGAGTGTCCCCTCTTGGTGTGCCTCAAAGACTTCTATAGAAAACAGGGTTTCCTTCAGATAGAGTGAGACTGTTGAATTGGCTGAATTTATTATAGTTTATGGTTTCTTAATATTCAATCTGTTTTTCTGTCATGATTTGGGGGGTGTCTTTGTCTTTGTTATGCTCAAAGCCTGTAAATGCGTGATTTACTTTATATATGGTGATCCATGATTGATGAATCTGAATCATGAATCAGCCCTGGGAAAATGAATCTGAATCATGAATCAGGCTTGATTCATGATTCAAGTGATTCAAATAGGAGGCCTATCTGTGGAGCAATATCAGGGAAAATCCTATTCTCTTTCCCCAGCCGAAGATTATAGCCAGCTTCGTTCCAAAATATCTTCCTTTACTGTGCTATGGTTGTATTGCTCGTTTTGACAACTTTCTTGAGTGGCGTTTGAATTACAGATTTAGCCTACTGCGGTATATCGAACATAGCCAAAGTGAAATCAAAGTTGCTGTTAGTGGAGTATCGGACATAGCATGCAATCTATCTATATAATTAAAGAGAGATTTTATAGAATAGGACCCTTTTGCCAGTATTTCACACAATAGGACGCTTTTTCCACATAAAAGACTGCCCACGTCCGGGAAAGAATTTTTTTGGGAAATCATCGAACAATGGGTTACCCGATGGCTTTTTTCAACAAATCATGATGATATTGGAACTTAATATTTAATTCTTAGCGCTATTGCTGGTATTATACCCTCTACCTGTAATCACTTTCCGTTGCTCGCATTGGCCAGTGAGGGCGGTCGCGGCATTTGATTGGCTGGGAGAGCACAGTGAGCACCGACACCGAATGGTGGGGCACGTCCATAGAGATAAGTGTATATGTAGAGAGCGAGAGGGATGTGGAAATTCCGCGTCACGTTGAAATAAGGGGAGAAGGATGCGAAATCCACCTGATATTTTCAAAAGGGGGTGTGGAATTGGCAATAAATTCCCATGTGGATTTCGCATCCCCCGAGAAAACGCATACAAGCTCCACTGGCTCTCTCCCTTTGCATGAGATTCGTGGCCTCAATCCATTTGACGACTTCACTGCCATGCGTTCCCAACACGTCCTCCTTCTCGCTACAGCCACAACCCTCTTCAGTCCTGATGCTACAGCTAACACGCACTTGAAGTCATCCCAAGTTCAGAGTGACCACGAGACTCGTGAGACGGATGGTGAAGAGCGAATGCTGCCTGTAAGTGATCTTACCTCTATGCTTAGGGGGACCAAGAGTGGAGAGTCGTCCAGGAATAGCGAGTCGGTGCAAGATCTTGTCAACATTATTCAAGGTGCGGATCAATCGAACGAAATCGCGCGTACAGTTGCCGAGGAGCTCAAAATCAAGCTGATGGAGCAGTGGATATGTAACCGGGTTACATGTGGTTGCATTAGTGTACGTAAGTACACCACGGTTAAAGTCAGGTATCGACCAGTCCGAAAGGTTCGGACTTATTGGTTGTTTTAACCAATCAGGGCAGGATCCCTTTGTGAAGGCGTTGCAGCCTACCACGTGTTAGTACACAGGTGGTGTACACTACATTTCAGCTAGGTACAACTTGAATAATCTCTACTTAGTATTACATATAGTTTACATTACTTTAATTCACTTAGGCTAATTACATATATTAAATATAAATCATTTTACAAAAATACTTAAGACTGCTAGGCGCGCGCAGTGAGTATTGTAGCCTAAGGGAGTTCTCCCTTACGCTACCTCCCTTTACAAGGGAAGCCTTGTTACAAGGCGTTAGCGAAAGCTAACTGTAAGCCACCCCGGGAATCTTGGCCCCGAGCAAGAGAGTGATCTCTTTCTAAGCCCTTATACAAGGTCGTATCGGCTAAGTAGCGGCGAACGCCGCTTAAAGGAAAGTCTTCCTCTGTGCGCTAGCCGCACCGTGCGTTTACGCACCGGCTACATCTGTTATCACTAGTAGTCAATCCAACACCTGTGTTGGTGATCAACATCCTCTGCAAGGGATGGATCGGGACGATTGGGGTAAGCTAACCCCCGTACAACAGGAAGCCTTTAAAAGGCTGTTACCCATATTGGGTGAGGATGGCATGCGCCATCTAGTGGAGCAGGGCATCGATGCCGTGCGTGAAAGGGTGAATGCCCTTAACGCCCATGAGGCGAGTCTTCGCGGGAGTTATCCCGCGTCTACGGGGGTGCGCCCTCTGATGTCCTTTAAGATAAAGGAATTCATCGGCGAGAAAGGTGAAAACCTTTTGTGTGGCTTCGAGAGGTTAAACCGCATTCGCCACCGCGAACGTGATCGAGGATCACCTGCAAGTGGGACTTGCACTGACCTATCTTACGGTAAAAACCCGTACATGGGCGTTTACGTGTCAGGATTCGGTCACGACCGTGTTCCCGAGCTGGGGAGTCCTTAAGCGAAAGCTTATGGATATGTATGCAACGCCTGATCTGGTTTTCCAGAATCAGCTGGCGTTCCTAAGGTGCCGTCAGGGCACAAGGACTTGGAAACGTACATCCAAGAAATTAAGACCCTGTTGACAGGGATATACGCGAAAGCGTACGGGGACGATGTGTCCATTCCCGTGTTCATGGGAGGCCTGAGAGAAGGGCCAGCACGGTCGGAGCTTTTCCGATGCCGACCCCAATCTCTGGGGGAGGCGTTTAAGATAGCGTTTAACGCCGAGAGGAACTTTCGTTCCTCTAAGGTGGGTCCTGAACCTATGGACCTGAGTCAGGTCGAAGTGGAGGGGAAACCTTCCGCTAAGAGTCACTATGACCCTTTTTCGCAGAGCTCGAGGCGGGGCTATTAGCTATGTTGCAGCGGAGTGGGGCGCTGAGATGCTTCCTGTGTGGAAGCACGGATCATCTGCGGAACAGATGTCCGAAAAATCCCCAGCGAGACACTCGCTACAAGGGGCCAAGGGTTGGGAAAAATCCCTTGCCCAAGCCGGAGGGAAACTACGGCTCCCAGAAGGTGCGGTGCGCCCTACTGGAAGATCCCTCAGTGCAGTTAAACCCCACGATAGGGGTCGACAGTACGGAGAACTGAGGGAGGCGGTGCTTTCTAGCACCGAGTTGGTGTACCAGCCAGGTTTGCTGGTCGTCCTTGCGGACGTGAAAGGCTTTGATAAGCCTTGTAGAGTCTTGATAGACTCTGGAGCGTCTGAAAATTATGTCAGACGAGCTTCTATTGTGAAGAGTCGGCTGTATGCTGAGGCCCTAGATGCACGTTCTCGTAACGTTGTCACGGTCCGTCTTGCGACGGGCGTACAGGTTTTTGTACCCAAGGTCTCGATTGACCTTAAGCTGAAGTTTGCAGGCTTCGACAGCTTAGAAAGTTGCCTAGTCCTGGATTTGGACTCGAGGTATGACCTCAGTATGGGCATGAAGTGGCTGGAACGCCACGAGCCATGGATAGACTGGAAGTCTAAGTCCATTGGCTCAACGCACCCGCGGTCGGGTGAAGCATTGGTGAGTCATGAACACACCTTTGCTCGATGGCAAAAGCGATACTGGCGTGAGATGCCAGAGATTGGGATGTCTGAGATGATCAGTCCCAATGAGGTCAAGGAAGTGTCCCTTGACGAGGGGGATTCGGCGGTTAATCCCCACGCCGAGATAGGCGAGACTGGTGAGTCGCCAGTGATAGAGGTGGATTCCTCTGAGGTTAAGCGCGAGGCGCTTAGAGAAGATACCCGAAGTTCGTCTCTTCTGAAGGTCGAAACCGATTCCGACCACGCCGTGTTTGGCGAACAAGTTGCGACTCCAGTGGTAGGGGTAGAGACCCCTGTGGATAAGCGCGAGGCGCTTCCAAGCGAAGAGACCCGTAGTTCGTCTCTTTCGCACGTCGGAAATGATTCCGACCACGCCGTTGTATGTGAGACCGGCGAGTCACCGGTAGTAGAGGTAGAGACCTCTGTGGATAGGCACGATGCGCTTCCAATAGATGGGGCAATTGACTCCCCCCCATCTGGGTCCCGGGATGAGTCCCGAGGCCAGTAGTCAGCAGTCCTATCGGATGCTGAATAGTATGACAGATGTTGTCACAGAAGGCGTAAGCCTTGAACGGTTGCCTGGGGTAGGCGAACTGTTGTCGTTGGAGGAGATGTCCTTCAACGAGTTTGGATCTGCTTTGAGAGCAGGTGAAATCGACGAGGTTGTCGTGTTGCGTCCGGAAGAGGAGTTGAACTTCTCATCCACGATGGACGAGTCAGTTTTAGGGAAAACCAAACAGGCATTGAATGCCCGAAGCGGCCTCAAGATCCTCGCGGATCCTGAGACCCCTTACCATTCCTTACTAAAGGAATTTGGAGATGTCATTAGTGACAACCCGCCGATGGGGTTACCACCGGATCGGGGAGTCCGACATGAAATTGATTTGGTTCCTGGAACCAAATACTGCGTCACGAGGCAGTGGCCTCTCCCCAAGGAGCAATGCGACGTCATTGACGCATTCTTCAAGGGGAAAGAAAAATCAGGGATGGTACGGGAGAGCAAGTCTCCCCATTCATCTCCCACTTTTTGTGTTCGTAAAGCGAACGTAAAGTGGAGCATTTTACATGCGTACAACAAGCTGAATGAAGCTACTGTGCCCATGCAGACTCTGATTCCTCGAAAGGATGTCCTCCAGAACAATATGGCGGGCTATACTGTGTACAGTGCCTTAGATCTGGTGGACGGGTATTATCATGTGCTCATGCGAGCGTCCGATATTCCGCTTACAGCGGTTAGCACGCCTAGTGGCATGCTGTGGGAGTGGCTTGTTATGCCACAAGGGCTTTCGAATGCACCAGCGACTTTCAATCGCTTGGTGACTCAACTCTTCCGCCCTCATAGAAAGTACGCTCAGACGTACTTCGACGATATATTCGTCCATAGTCGTGCGGAAGGCGACTCGTCTGATGTTCAGACCCACCTGATACACCTTCGAGCCGTGCTCGAATGTATGCGAGAGCATAAGTTATATGCAAACGCATCCAAATGTATCTTTGGAGCTAAGGAAATTCATTTCCTCGGATGCTTCATCGGTAAGGATGGAGTTCTGACGGATCCCGCGAAGGTGAAAACCATTGTGGAGTGGCCTTCGCCTGTAAATCTTAGAGATTTACGGAAGTGGCTTGGATTATCCAACTATCTCCACAGATACAGCGAGAACTACGCTGAGATGGCGAAGCCATTAACTGTCCTTCTTAAGAAGGGCGTTGATTGGTGTTGGGAAACCAAACACCAAAACGCTTTTGAAGCGGTAAAGGGGAGCTTGTTGAAAGCTCCCGTTCTTGCTCTCCCAGATTCTGGGAAACCATTTAGTGTCGTCTGCGACGCCTCCGATTTCGCAATTGATGTGATTTATTACAAGCAGACGATGCGGGACGAGAACGCGTGATTGCGTTTGAGTCGAGGCAGCTTAAAGCTGCAGAACGGAATTACCCGTTCATGATAAGGAGCTACTTGCTATGAAGTATGCCCTTGTCAAGTTCAGGGTTCACCTGCTTGGCTCAAAGCCGTTCGTGGCTTATACTGACCACACGTCCTTATGGACAGCGACGAAGTCGCGTCATCTCGACTATGAGCTAGCTCACGCGACATTAATCACCACGTCTTTGGTGGATCTCATACGACAGGCGTATGAGAAAGACCCTCAGTGTACAGCGCTTATAAGTGATTTGGGTGGAAAGGGATTTGGCTCGTCTGAGCCTACCCTGTCAAGTCGAGCTAGAGCTCGGTTACACCGTTACAGGTACTGTGACGGTTTTCTATATTATAGCACGAGCGCGGAGGACACTCCGCGGGTGGTTGTTCCTCATGATGAGGAACCGAAGTATAGAGTCCTCTTTGAGGCACATGACGCCCCTACCGGGGGTCGTTTAGGTCGGGATAAGACCTACAGCGCTTTAAGCGCTTTGTATTGGTGGCACAAAATGTACAAGTGGGTCGGTGCGTATATTCGCACTTTTGAGTCGTGTCAGAGGGTCAAACCCTCTGCAGATTCAGCTGCTATAGGAAACAGTTGGAAATTGCCAACCGTTCGTGTGGACCAAGTCAACCTATACCATACAGTTGGAAATTGCCGATTGTTCGTGTGGGCCAAGTCCTTCTATAAAAATGAACGTGAGCCTTTGGCGAGCTTAACCGTTACAACGAAGTGTTAAAAATATATTAGTATGGATTTATCTTCGGTTTTCCGAAGGATTATGCCGGTTACACCGGCATTTTGGTCTTTGTAGACCGTTTGAGCAAGATGCCTCGCCTGGCGGCGGTGCCTGAATCCATTGATGGACAAGGAACAGCGAAAGTGTTCCTAGACCGTGTCTTTCGACAGCATGGTCTACCCGATTCCATGGTATCGGATCGGGATCCCCGTTTTACGGTACAGTTCTGGGGGGGGCGCTGTTTAAGGTGCTGAGCACAAAGCCCCTCATGTCCACTTCGGATCATCCGCATACGGACGGACAAACGGAACGCGTTAATCGCGTTGTAGAAGATATTCTCCCGAGTTTATGTCCGGATTCTCCAAAGATTTGGAGTGAGATGCTTCCTATGGACGAATTTGCCATAAACAATTCGGTGCATGCATATACGGGGTTTACCCCGTTTTACGTAAACGGATAAGTCAATCCGAGGGTTCCGTTGACGCCACGTGTGTGGGGCCCAGGGCTTGAGGGGGGGAGGATTCCCCGATGTCAACCCTGTATCTGTGCGAAAGCACATCGATAAGTTGTTATCGATACGGAGGGTACTCACATTACCATGTGGAGCGTCTGACGGCGCGTCGCCATCATTGGGGTCAAACCCAATATCTGGTGAAGTGGAAGGGTTATCCACACTCATAGAATTCGTGGGAGTCCGGGACTCCCCTACGGCAGGATTGCCGAGACGTCGTTGACGCTTTCGAGCGGGAGATTCCCGCTGCAGGTCGACGACCGAAGGGGCGAGAGAATCCCCTTCACTCCCAGTAGGTGGGCGTTTGCCGGAGGCAGATGCGGCGATCGCACTGTTCTCTGGCACCATGGTGATGGAAGGGGCGCTGGCATAGCGCGTGTGATAAGGGGCTCGTAATAGCCCCATCGCCTTGGGTCTTGCAAACGCCAAGCGCAACGCCCTTTCCACCCGAACGTCGCGGGAGGAATAGCTGTTGTGTAGCTGATTATAGCTACGGAGGAGTTTCTCCTCTTCCGCCCAAGCGCGGAATTTCTGTTCTGCCTCTTCGGAGTTTTCTCCTGGAAAGAGAACAATAGGAACCTTGTGGAGGTTCTCAACAGGGGCACCCTTTTCCTGCCTGCTGAGGCGCTCTCGGTATGAGACGGCAGTGAGCTACTTCTGCGTGAGGAGTTTTTCCCGGAGATGTTTCCGGCATTCGTGTTGATACGGCTGTTCAGCCCCAGGGCCAGCGGTATAGAAGACTAAACCCTTCTTTACCTCATTTTTAGCCCAATTTTGAGGGTCACGAGGACCGTCAAAGTGATAGGCCGCCCGTGGCGGGCGTTTAGAGGCGCGTAACGCTGCCTATCGTGCCTATAAGGCAATTTCGGCTTCTTGAGCTGCGTCCATCTCATTGGTGATGATCTCCTTCGGCGATACGGATGTATCATCCGCAGTTGATAGTAGTTGCGCTCGAAGTAGCGCATTTTCCCCACGAGTGGGGAAAGGATTTGGCTGCCGACATCACCGTTCGGCGTTGTCGGAGCGGTCGTCCTTTGGGGAGCTATCCCCAAGGACCTCGTCCTCTGAGTCATCATCCCCCAAGTAGAGGACTTTCTCCTCTTCCCGGGGAGAATCACCAACACCACTGAAGGTGTTCATTGTAGGCCAGAAGTTCTGGCAGTTGGAGTTCTCCAACTAAAAATCGGTTACTGCGTGGCAATAGTCTTGATGGGGGAGGATGTAACCGGGTTACATGTGGTTACATTAGTGTACGTAAGTACACCACGGTTAAAGTCAGGTATTGACCAGTCCGAAAGGTTCGGACTTATTGGTTGTTTTAACCAATCAGGACAGGATCCCTTTGTGAAGGCGTTGCAGCCTACCTCGTGTTAGTACACAGGTGGTGTACACTACATTTCAGCTAGGTACAACTTGAATAATCTCTACTTAGTATTACATATAGTTTACATTAGTTTCATTAACTTAGGCTAATTACATATATTAAATATAAATCAGTTTACAAAAGTACTTAAGACTTCTAGGCGCGCGACCACGCCCGGTCGCGCGCGCAGTGAGTATTGTAGCCTAAGGGAGTTCTCCCTTACGCTACCTCCCTTTATAAGGGAAGCCTTGTTACAAGGCTTTAGCGAAAGCTAACTGTAAACCACCCCGGGAATCTTGGCCCTGATAAAGAGAGTGATCTCTTGCTAAGCCCTTATACAAGGGCGTATAGGCTAAGTAGCGGCGAACGCCGCTTAAAGTAAATTCTTCCTCTGTGCGCTAGCCGCACCGTGCGTTTACGCACCGGCTACATGATAAAGAGCCAGAAGACCCTGGCGACGGCTAAGACCCTCCTGACGGTAAAGGAATAATACAAGGACTTCGACAAGCAATATAAAGAATTCCGAAAGGAACAAAAAGAAAAAACGAGTAGCTAGCTTGCATGTATGCATTCTCGATATACTTGTAGCGTAATAAAAGCACTGGTCTTGTACAGCGTGTGAGAAATTTCTCCCCTCGTGAATTCTCATTTGCTTTTTTCCATGTCCATCGTACGAGCTCCAGAATGATAAAGAGCTGAGGAAGCTTGTGGCTAGATCTCCCCGGTGGAACATACTTACAGGTACTTTAATCAGTACCTACGGTTTTATGAACGAGAGCACTGAGTCGAGCGAGGACTGTAGTAGGTTTGTTCATGGGACTTGGAGAGCTCACTTAAGTGGAAATGGAGCGCTGTGACTCGGCTCGGTGCGTAATTCTGACAGGCGGGAAAAAAGGGCTTTTATGGGGAAGACAGTATACTCCAGAATACGTAAGTGTAGCAGAAACGTTGGGAATTGCCGAACGGTATGGAAGGGGGTGTTAAATTGGCCCGAAATTCGGTCGCGCCGTGCGTCGCGCGTATTCGGGCAGTTGCGACTTTCAGTGAAGAGATTTTGGGTACATACTCTATTTTATGGGTTTTACTCAAATATGCATATACATTTTATTAGATTAGGTTTTTACTTAATTCTAATATACTTACTTAGAATTCTCCAACTGTAGCATCTTAGTACACAAGTATGCCAACTGGACATAGTACGTTTGTGCTGGGAAGGCGTATACAGGAACTGGCTCTAAGCAGGAACGTGGAAGTAGATTATTAGCACGATTGTGACCTGAACTACTTTCGATTTATTTTTTTCACGTGGATTCAAGTGGTTAATTATTACGTGGAATTAGTACACGATTATCGCGCAAATTTAATACGGTTTGGAATCGAATTATCAAGTAGTAGCAAGTGCAGACAGTATGACGCAGTAAAAAGGAGTGATAGTGATGATATAGAGTGCAAAGTCCAACAGGATATGAGCCCAAAGAAGGGTTAGGCCGATACGGAAGGGATAACGGAGGCAAACGCGAAGAGAGGGACCCAGCGATGATGAATATGCTTGCTACCATAGTGGATCGATTGGATAAGATGGAAGTCAGCAGGGGGGAGCAGAACCAGACCAAGAATGCTGTGAACGCACCCAGGGCGGACACCAAGATGAATATAGCGTCGTTGGATGGAAGCAAAGATGACAGAAAGGGATACATGACTAGTTTGCAAGGGAAACAAAATTTTGAAGACATCTGCCGCGCTGGCAAGGACGCGTTTTCAAGAGGCAGGATATTAGATGCCGGAGTACACTACTATCAACATGGAAACGGAAATTACCCCCCAATATGTACGCAGGGCAGGGTAATGGTGGAGCGCAGGTGGTTGTTTTGGTAAGGATCCCTTCACCAAAGGAAAAGCGCTTGCAGATCAGACCTTTTGACGGTGCAGAGATTTATAAAGGTCTTTGTTCGGGCTTCCAGGCATGGGGCCGAAAGTGTAGCCGGTGCGTACACGCACGGTGCGGCTAGCGCACAGAGGAAGACTTTCCTTTAAGCGGCGTTCGCCGCTACTTAGCCGATACGCCCTTATAAAAGGGCTTAGTAAGTGAGAACTCTCTTACTCGGGGCCAAGATTCCACTTTGGTTTACTAGTTAGCACAGCTAACGCCTTAACACAAGGATCCATTAATAAGGGGGTAGCTAAGGGAAGAACTTCCCTTACTCTACTGCACTCACTACGCGCGCGACCGGTCGAGGTCGAGCGTCCAGTAGTCTTATAGTGAAATGTAAACTATATGTAATACTAAGTAGAACTTACTAAAGTCGTACCTAGCTAAAATGTAGTGTACACCACCTGTGTACTAACACGTGTATGGCTGCCACGCCTCCACCAAGGGCTCCTGCCCTGATTGGTTAAAATAACCAATGGTCCAAAACCTTTCGGACCGGTCAATACTGACCCCAACCGTAGCGTTCTCACGTACACCACACATAGTAAATGTAACTAGAATTTAACCCTGCAACATCCTCTCCCATCAAGACTATTGCTTACGCAATAAATCAATTTTAGTTAGAGAACTCCAACTGCCAGAACCACTGGCTAACTAACCATGAGCACCATTAGTGGTGCTAAGGATGGAAACTATTCCGATAACTCGGAGGTGGATGCCCTTGGGGATATCTCTCCAAAGGCTGACCACTCCGACAGCGCCGAACGGCGGTGTCGGTCATCCAATCCATTCCCCACACGTGGGGAAAACGCGATAACTCGTGCGCCTCCTCTACCAACTACGGATGATGCATCCGGGTCGCCTAAGGCGACCATCACCAATGAACCGGACACGGTTCATGAAGCCCGACATGCCGTAACGACACGGAAGGGACCTTGTGACCCTCAAAAGAAAGCTAAGAACGAGGTCAAGAGGGGTTTAGCCTCCTATACCCCTGGTCCAGCGGCTGTACTGCCGCATGAAATTCCGCGCCGGAAGCAACTCCGGGCCAAACTTCTAACGCCTATGCAGTTCACTGTCAAGTACTACCGAACGCGCCTCGGGAAACAGGCACGCTGTGCCATCTTAGAGATCCTCCGCGAGGTTCCCTACGTTCTCCTACGGGACGAGAGTGTCGAGGACGCAGAACGGGCATTCCGCGCTTGGGCGGAAGGGGAGAAGCGCCTCCCCAACTTTGATGCGCTGTACAACAGCTTCTCCGAACCCGACGTTCGGGTAGAGAGGGCGTTACGCTTGTCATATGCCCAAGCCAAAGCACAGGAGAAATTACTTGCCTCTTACTACACGCGACCTGCTCTCGATGTGGTGCCGGAAAGCAATGCTAACTCTGCATCTGCCTCCCAGCTACTGGGAGTGAAGGGGTTTCTTCCGCCCCTTTGGTCGTTGACTCTCAGCGGGGTTCTCCCGCTCGAAAGCGTCAACGACGTCACAGCAATCCTGCCGCAGGGGAGTCTCGGACTCCCACCAACTCTGGGAATGTGGATAACCTTTCCACTTCACCAGGTACTGGGTCTCACCCCGGTGATGGCGTCGTGCCATCAGGCGTTTCACATGGTAGTGTGGAGTACACTCCGTATCGAGGACTGGAGGAGGGGGTCGCGCTATGGCGACGTGAGTTCCACGAGCGCTTTTATCGACACATCCGTCGCATCCAAGATGCCCAGGAGGGACTCCGCGACGATGATAGTGCGAATGAACGCATCGAGGGGCGGCTTGCCTCCCTCGAGTCTCTCGTTGCGGAGCTTCAGGGTCGCATTTCGACCCTGTCGGAGATGTTCCGACCTGCCGTGTCTTTCGGCTATCCAACTTATCACCCCCCTCCAAGAGGGGACCCGCCTCCGGGTTCTGGTATGGTTTAAGCATACCCACATAGAAGGTTGGATGCGTACGCATCGCCTTCGGGATGTCCAAGGTATACGACAGACCCTTTCGGGCTAGTACCTTAAAAGGCCCCACAAACCTGGGCGCAGTTTATTCCGCAATACGTTGGAAACTGCATGTGTAGGAAGATTTTTAGAGTTTAATAAAACACTTTCTCCTACTTTGTACACCTTTTCATTACGCCGACCCTTCCGGTCAGCCTGCTCCTTCTGCTTGTCTTGGCTTTCCGCCATGACATTGCAGACGTGTCGTAAGACACTAAGGCGCGTCGATAAGAACTTATCGATGTGCTTTCGCACAGATACAGGGCTGACATCATGGAATACTCCCCCGCAAGACCTGGGCCACACACACGTGGCGTCAACGGAACCCTCAGATTCACCTAATCCGTTCACGTAAAACGGGGTGAACCCCGTATATGCATGGACCGAATTTTTGATAGCAAATTCGGCCATCGGAAGCATCTCACTCCAACTCTTTGGAGAATCCGGACATAAACTCCGGAGAATATTTTCAACAACGCTATTAACGCGTTCCGTTTGCCCGTCCGTCTTCGGATGATCCTCACTGGACATGAGGAGATTGGTGCCCATCCCCTTAAACAACGCTCCCCAGAACTGTCCCGTAAAACGGGGATGCCGATCCGACACAACGGAATCGGGTAGACCATGCTGTCGAAAGACACGGTCTAGGAACAATTTTGTTGTTCCTTGTCCATCAATGGACTCTGGCACCGCCGCCAGGTGAGCCATCTTGCTCAAACGGTCTACAAAGACCAAAATGCCGGTGTTCCCGGCCTTATCCTTCGGAAACCCGAAGATAAAATCCATGCTAATGGATTTCCAACGCTCCGTTGGAACCGATAAGCTCGCCAAAGGCGCAGCTGAACTTGCAGAGGGTTTAACCCTCTGACACGTCTTACAGGTGCGTATATACGCACCGACCCACTTATACATGTTGGGCCACCAGTACAAAGCGCTTAAAGCGCTGTAGGTCTTATCCCGACCTAAATGACCCCCGGTAGGGGCTTCATGTGCCTCAAAGAGGACTCTATACTTCAGTTCCTCATCATGTGGAGCTACCACCCGCGGAGTGTCCTCCGCGCTCGTTCTATAAAATAGCAGACCGTCACAGTACCTGTAACGGTGTAAACGAGATTTAGCTCGACTTGACAGGGTAGGCTCAGACGAGCCAAGTCTCTTGCCACCCAACGCGCTGATAAGCGCCGTACACTGTGGGTTTTTCTCATACGCCTGGCGTATGATATCCACCACAGACGAGGTGACGAATGTCGCGTGAGCGAGCTCGTAATCGGGACGACGCGATAACGCGTCTGTTAGTACGTTCTGCTTGCCAGGTTTATACTTAACCTCAAAGTTGTACTCCGGAAAGAAGGAAATCCAACGGGCCATCCGTTGGGAGAGATGAGGCGACTTCGTCGCTGTCTGAAAGGACGCGTGGTCAGTATAAACCACGAACGGATTAGAGCCGAGTAGGTGAACCCTAAATTTGACAAGAGCATACTTCATTGCAATTATCTCCTTGTCATGAACGGGATAAATCCGTTCCGCAGCTTTAAGCTTCCTCGACTCAAACGCGATAACGCTTTCCCTTCCTGTATCGTCTGCATGTAACAAAGCACATCCGATTGAGAAATCGGAGGCGTCGCAGACGACACTAAATGGTTTCCCAGAATCTGGGAGAGCAAGAACGGGAGCTTTTAACAAGCTCCCCTTTACCGCTTCAAAAGCGTTTTGGTTTTTGGTTTCCCAACACCAATCAACGCCCTTCTTAAGAAGGACAGTTAATGGCTTCGCCATCTCAGCGTAGTTCTCGCTGTATCTGTGGAGATAGTTGGCTAATCCAAGCCACTTCCGTAAATCTCTAAGATTTACAGGCGAAGGCCACTCCACAATGGCTTTCGCCTTCGCGGGATCCGCCAGAACTCCATCCTTACCGATGAAGCATCCGAGGAAATGAATTTCCTTAGCTCCAAAGATACATTTGGATGCGTTTGCATATAACTTATTCTCTCGCATACATTCGAGCACGGCTCAAAGGTGTATCAGGTGGGTCTGAACATCAGACGAGTCGCCTTCCGCACGACTATGGACGAATATATCGTCGAAGTACGTCGGAGCGTACTTTCTATGAGGGCGGAAGAGTTGAGTCACCATGCGATTGAAAGTCGCTGGCGCATTCGAAATCCCCTGTGGCATAACAAGCCACTCCCATAGAATGCCGCTAGGCGTGCTGACCGCTGTAAGCGGAATATCGGACGCTCGCATGAGCACATGATAATACCCGTCCACCAGATCTAAGGCACTGTACACAGTACAGCCCGCCATATTGTTCTGGAGGACATCCTTCCGAGGAATCGGAGTCTGCGTGGGTACAGTATCTGCATTCAGCTTGTTGTACGCATGCACAATGCGCCACTTTCCGTTCGGCTTACGAAAACAAAAAGTGGGAGATGAATGGGGAGACTTGCTCCCCCGTACCACCCCTGCCTCTTCTTTCCCCTTGAAGAATGCGTCGATGACGTCGCATTGCTCCTTGGGGAGAGGCCACTGCCTCGCGACGCAGTATTTGGTTCCAGGAACCAAATCGATTTCATGTCGGACTCCCCGATCCGGTGGTCACCCCATAGGCGGGTTGTCACTACTGACATCTCCGAATTCCTTCAACAAGGAATGGTAAGGGACTTCAGGATCCACAAGGATCTTGATACTGCTTCGGGCATTCAATGCCTGTTTGGTTTGAACCAAAACTGACTCGTCCATCGTGGATGAGGAGTTTAACTCCTGTTCCGGACGCAATACGACAACCTCGTCGATTTCATCTGCTTTCAAAGCAGCTTCAAACTCGTTGAAGGACATCTCCTCCAACGACAACAGTTCGCCTACCCCAGGCAACCGTTCAAGGCTTACGCCTTCTGTGACAACATCTGTCATACTATTCAGCATCCGATAGGACTGCTGACTACTGGCCTCGGGACTCATCCCGGGACCCAGATGGGGGGAGTCAATTGCCCCATCTATTGGAAGCGCATCGTGCCTATCCACAGAGGTCTCTACCTCTACCACCGGTGACTCGCCTGTCTCACCTAATAAGGCGTGGTAGGAATCATTTCCGACGTGCGAAAGAGACGAACTACGAGTCTCTTTGCTTGGAAGCGCCTCGCGCTTAACCACAGGGGTCTCTACCCCTACCACTGGAGTCGCAACTTGTTCTCCAAACACGGCGTGGTCGGAATCAGTTTCGACCTTCAGAAGAGACGAACTTCGGGTATCTTCTCTAAGCGCCTCGCGCTTAACCTCAGAGAAATCCACCTCTATCACTGGCGACTCACCAGTCTAGCCTATCTCGGCGTGGGGATTAACCGCCGAATCCCCCTCGTCAAGGGACACTTCCTTGACCTCATTGGGACTGATCATCTCAGACATCCCAATCTCTGGCATCTCACGCCAGTATCGCTTTTGTCATCGAGCAAAGGTGTGTTCATGACTCACCAATGCTTCACCCGACCGCGGGTGCGTTGAGCCAATGGACTTAGACTTCCAGTCTATCCATGGATCGTGGCGTTCCAGCCACTTCATGCCCAGACTGAGGTCATACCTCGAGTCCAAATCCAGGACTAGGCAACTTTCTAAGCTGTCGAAGCCTGCAAACTTCAGCTTAAGGTCAATCGAGACCTTGGGTACAGAAACCTGTACGCCCGTCGCAAGACGGACCGTGACAACGTCACGAGAACGTGCATCTAAGGCCTCAGCATACAGCCGACTCTTCACAATAGAAGCTCGGCTGACATAATTTTCAGACGCTCCAGAGTCTATCAAGACTCTACAAGGCTTATCAAAGCCTTTCACGTCCACAAGGACAACCAGCAAACCTGGCTGGTACACCAACTCGGTGCTAGAAAGCACCGCTTCCCTCGGGGCTTTGTGCTGTCGTCCTCTACCCTGGGGATTAACAGCACAGAGGGATCCCCCAGTAGGGTGCCCCGCACCTACTGGGAGCCGTCGTTTCCCGACGGCTTGGGCAAGGGCTTTTTCCCAACCCTCGTCCCCTTATAGAGAGTGTCTCGCTGGGGATTTTTCGGACATCTGTTCCGCAGATGATCCGTGCTTCCACACAGGAAGCATATCAGCGCCCCACTCCGCTGCAACATAGCTAATAGCCCCGCCTCGAGATCTGCGAAAAAGGGTCATAGTGACTCCCTGCGGGAGGTTTCTCCTCCGCTTCGTCCTGACTCAGGTACATGGGTTCGGGACCCACCTTAGAGGAACGAAAGTTCCTCTCGGCGTTGAGCGCCATCTTAAACAACTCCCCCAGGGATTGGGGTAGGCATCGGAACAGTTACGAACGTGATGGCCCTTCTTTCAGGCCTCCCATGAAGACGGGGATGGACACATCGTCCGAATACGCTTTCGCGTACATCCCTGCCAACAGGGTCTTAAGTTATTGGATATATGTTTCCAAGTCCTTAGTGCCCTGACGGCACCTCAAAAACTCCAGCTGATTCTGGAAAACCAGATCGGGCGTGGCGTACATATCCATAATCTTTTGCTTAAGGACTTCCCAGGTTGGTAACACGTCCGTGACAGCATCGAACACGTAAACGCCCATGTAAGGGCTTTGACCGTAAGATGGGTCAGCGCAAGTCCTACTTGCAAGTGATCAGCGAACACATTCGCCGTGGCGAAGGCCGTTTCGAACTCTCTCAACCATACATAAAGGTTATCACCCTTTTCACCGGTGAAATCCTTTATCTTAAAAGATAATGGGGGACGCATCCCCGTGGAACCACCTCCACTACAATTCACCTCATGGGCGATGAGGGCATTGACCCTTTCCTTCACGGCCTCAAGGCCCTGCTCCACTAGGAGCTGCATGCCTCCGTCACCCAGTAAGGGTAACAGCCTGTTAAAGGCTTCCTGCTGGACGAGGGTTAAACTGTCCCAATTGTCCTGATTCATCCCTTGCAGAGTATGCCGTAGCCTATCAACAAAGGTGTTGGATTGACTACAAGTGCTACCAGATGTATCCGGTGCGTACACGCACGGTGCGGCTAGCGCACAGAGGAAGACTTTCCTTTAAGCGGAGTTCGCCGCTACTTAGCCCATACGCCCTTATAAAAGGGCTTAGTAAGAGAGAACTCTCTTACTCAGAGCCAAGATTCCACTTTGGTTTACTAGTTAGCACAGCTAACGCCTTAACACAAGGCTCCATTAATAAGGGGGTAGCTAAGGGAAGAACTTCCCTTACGCTACTGCACTCACTACGCGCTCGACCGGTCGAGGTCGAGCTTCCAGTAGTCTTAGAGTGAAATGTAAACTATATGTAATACTAAGTAGAACTTATTAAATTCGTACCTAGCTAAAATGTAGTGTACACCACCTGTGTACTAACACGTGGCTGGCTGCCACGCCTCCACCGAGGGCTCCTGCCCTGATTAGTTAAGATAACCAATGGTCCAAAACATTTCGTACAGGTCAATACTGACCCCAACCGTAGTGTACTCACATACACCCCACATACTAAATGTAACTGGAATGTAAACCTGTTACAGAAAGTTTCTAAGGCAAGTGAGACTTGCAGAAGCCGCATATGGCTATCAGTGGCCAGAGGATGTAAAAGTGGATCTTCTGGGCCATTACTTGGCGGGCCCAGAAGAGGCCTACTACAACCGTCAAGTGGAAGGGTGGTGGTGTGAGAAACCCGCCCTATGGTATATAATGGACAAGATGCTGTCTGTTTTTAATGTGCAAATAACACCGGCACAAGGCATGAAGCTGTTTACGGTGCGGAAGTTGGTTGGAAGGTCGTGGTCAGATCATTTCTTGTATCTGACCGTGATAGCTGACGCTGTTGGTTCAAACTGTGAGTCCTTTGTACTCAACAAAGTTATTTACCGTGATGCGCCGGAGATGAGGCAGATCCTCATCTCCAAGTACGACCATACGCGGCCGGATTATTTGCGTCAGAGAGAGGATCTCTGCCAGTTCGCTCAAGAAGTGGAGTTTAGCGAACGGATACCGAGAACGTATCAAGGTGGCGCGGTAAATGTGGTATCAGACAAGGGCAAAAGGTCGCCAACCAAGAGGACATGTTACGAGTGTGGAGAAGAGGGGAATATGCGTGCGAATTGCCCCAAAAATAAGAACAAAAGAGAAGATTTCACGTTGACGGTTGTAAGTTCAAGTGGTAGTTTGAAAAAGGACACATGGATCGTGGTTAGAGGAGCCAGCATGCATTTTTTACGCATGATTTAAGTTGCCTTACGGATGTGGAGACCGCCATTCCTCGTCCAGTCTTTCTGCACATCATGGTCCTTTTTCGATCCATATAAGATATGCACAGCTATTTTTCTCCAGTAATCCATACGATAAAATGTTCCTCGTGAGGCTTTCCACAAAAAAGCATTTGTGATTTTGAGGAGGGTCTCCTTCTGTCCGCAAATCATGTATATGTACACGGTTACCTTCCTATTGATCTGCAGCTGCTGACCGTTCGCTTGGTAGCATACACCCGTAACAGGGGACGTGTGTTAAGATGTGTAATAACGTGCTCACCATCGAAGGAAGAGTTGACAGAGCGAGGTCAAATTTTACAAGTTCCGTGATGGATATTGTAAATGGAATTTTGAGTGAAGGAAGGGATGGACCGTTAGAAGGAGCTAACGGATCACGAGTGGTTGGAAACGCAGTTGTAAGTACGCAGGAAGGCGGAAGAACTAGCGTGAAGAACATAGAAAAAAGGAAGGGCAAAAAGAAAGCCCGGTGGACGCGTGAACGACACTTGACGAGGAAGTACGCGGCAAAAAAGGCCGTGGAAACAAGAATCGAAGTTGAAGACAGAGAAAATCTAAGACAAGAAGTGAACTTGATAATGGAAAATGATCCGAAGAGTTACAAAGAGGCGCTAAGCAGTGCGAATAAGGACAAGTCGTTGGAAGCGATTAAGACAGAAATTGATGCAATTGAAGATAACCAAGTTTGGGAGGTGATTCTCAGGCCTGAAGACGTGAGGCCGTTACACACAAAATGGGTCTTCAAGACGAAGGCCGATGCAGATGGAAATCTCGAGAGATTTAAAGCGAGATTAGTGGAGTGTGACAATTAACAGAGATATTTGGAGTAGATTACGAGCTAACTTTCGCGGCTGTGATGGAAATGGATACGGTTCAGTTCATTATAAGTCTCGCTGGGAAGTGAAATTTGCGTGCGTTACATAGAGATATATTAAACGCTTATATAAAAGCGTTAGAAGACGAACACGAGATTTTCCTGTATGAGCCAAATGGAATGAAGATCAAGCAAGAGCAGCTGTATAAACTCAAGGTTGAAGATGTGAAGAAGTTGGTGTTACGATTACGGAAGACACTATACGGATTAAAGCATGTGGGCAAACTGTGGAACCGCCTGCTGCATGGAAAGTTAGTACACTACGAGTATACACAGAGCAGTACAGATGTCAGCTTGAATTACAAGCGATGTGATGACGAAATAGTGGTGGTCGGTGTGTATTCAGATGATTTACTTGTTACTGAAACCAATGTGACGTGTGTGGAATTTTTTTCGAGAATATGGAGGTGTTGGAAATCAAGAATCTCGGCAAGGTATTAAAGTTTTTTAGGAATGCGAGTTACTTACAATGATAACGATGGATATTTCCTGGATCAAGAAATGATGGTTAGAGATTTACTAACGAATTACAAGCTTGAAGATGAAAATACAGTGAGGGTGACGATTACTGATGATCACGAAACGAGATTTTAAAGGAGCAGGCGCTATTAAGTACAAGTGCAAAGGACGGGAAGCCAAGTGTGAAGTATTTTCAGTCGCTTTCAGAGAGTTTACTGTGGATATCCCGCTTCACTAGGCCTGATATAGTGTATGCGGTGCACAAGGCGACGAGAAAGGCTCATGCACCAAGTGTTCTGGATTGGAACTTAGCGAAGAAGATATTTCGTTTTTTGAAGGGCAGCGTGGATATGAAGCTGCAGATGGAGATCGACACAAAGTACAAGTCAGCAAATGGAACGAACTCACGATTATTGGATATAGTGATGCAGATTTTGCAGGGGGAAAAACGGATCGGAAATCCGTTAGTGGTGGAGATACGATAGTTTATGACAAGGTTACGCAGTGGATGTGCAAGCGGCAGTCAAGTGTATCATTGTCGACGATGAAGGCGGAGTTCTACGCAGCGTCGGCGATGGAGTGCGAATTACTTGGAGTGCGTGAAATGGCGATGGAGATTGGTTTGATGGTGAATCTACCGATGCAGCTACGATTTGACAACCAAGCGGCGATTAAGGTATTGAATGGTTACTGCATGACGTCGAGGACCAAGCACATAGACGTTCGCGTGAAGTTTATGGTTTCCAATGGACGCGAAGGCGTTATCGACGTATTCTATGGCCAAGTCAGAGTATGATTTCAGACGTGTTCACGAAAGGATTAAGTTTTTTATGGTTAATGTCATGCAAGAAGGGCTGGGTCTGAGGGCGAACACGAGCGAGTGACTTTGATTCACGTAAAAGTCGAGAAGGAGTGTTAAATTGGCCCGAAATTCGGTCGCGCCGTGCGTCGCGTATTCGGGCAGTTGCGACCTTCAGTGAAGAGGTTTTGGGTACATACTCTATTTTATGGGTATTACTCAAATATGCATATACATTTTATAGATTAGGTTTTTACTTAATTCTAATATACTTACTTTAGAATTCTCCAACTGTAGCATCTTAGTACACAAGTACGCCAACTGTACATAGTACATTTGTGCCGGGAAGGCGCATACAGGAACTGTCTCTAAGCAGGAACTTGGAAGTAGATTATTAGTACGATTGTGACCTGACCTACTTTCGATTTATTACGTTTGGAATTTTTCACGTGGATTCAAGTGGTAAATTATTACGTGGAATTAGTCCAAGATTATCGCGCATATTTCATACGGTTCGGAATCGAATTATCAAGTAGTAGCAAGTACAGCCACGACGCAGTAAATATGATGATAGTGATGATATAGAGCGCAAAGTCCAACAAGGGGTCGTGGTGGTGTTCCATGTGCTCCCTGGTACGCAGAATGCTAGTGCTGTATACCAGGGAGCTTGATCCATGCATCGTACGTACCAAGCGCATCTCCTTCGAGTCACTAAAGCCTTACATAAAATCTTCTTCATATATGATACTATATACAAACTTTAAGTGAAGCGCGACCACAGTGGTCACTTATGCATTTATGCATTTTTTGCTGCTTTGGAATCTTAACCGTATATTTGCTTTTATTAGGAATTTTAGGTTAGGTTCTTAAGTACGCTTTTATAATTAGTGTAGTTTTAGGGTCGACCTACCATTACACCCCTCCGCCTTACGGGCACACCCCCACGTGACCTTCGACCAATAGAAATAGAATCCAGTAGTTAAGGCAACCCCAACAAAGTTCATTCTCCATAGGTCAAAGCTTGCCTAGTACCTACTTCATCTATCGTTTCTTCTTCCACCCTCGCCGTTGGCGGAAGTTTATAGAACTGCCTATCAGTACCATGGGACACACTCCAGCACGCTCAACCACTGCGCATCTGTCGCATTACTTATTCTAGTGGCATGCCGCTCTTTTCTCGGTCTTCGGAGCGGAAATCTCTCCGCCTTTCATTGCGAAAGCACCTTCACCATGAAATCGTTACCAACGTTGGCGCATTCTCCCGTATCAACAGCGGCTACACGAGCCAAGTGGGTAGAAAGACACGTCGACAGACGCAACTTGGTCGAGTAACAGAGCATACTATGGTTGTGCTGTCTACGACCGCGCCTGGAACGATCAACATTGGGTCACACCAAGTTCCACCACCCAAGTTGTCGTCATACGTCGGATCATCAGCTTCCACGCTCCGTTGCACCACCCCTATACTCCACGAAAACGTATCTGGTGGAGAGAACGACACCGACATTTTAGAAATATCGGTGTCGCTAAGCTCGCCGAAATAGTATACCCCTCAGATCTTCGGCGGCATACGCAAGCTTCAATGTAGACTTTCACATGAGCTACAAACTCATTTCTAACAGCATCAAGGAAGAAGGCAATTCTATAGGGAAATTATTACACCCTAGACGATCGCGAAAGCCTCTAGAACAGATGAAACAGCATGAAGAATCTCAGAAGCGCGAGATGGAGCAGTTCCGGGAGTTTCTACTCACGACAGAAATGCGCATCACAACAGCGCAAAATACGGGTACTCTGACGTCAGCAGCTGAGCAGAATAAGTCTAAAAAGGTACTGGTCGAACTGGCAGACCCGCTTCTACCGGAATCGCTGGTCATTTTTCACCTTTAAAACTCATTCAACTGATCAGCATACTTCGCAAGAGTGGATTGAGCAAGAAATGCAATTAGAGGAAGCTAAGATCCTCCTTAGCGCTGAGGCCACTGCACGTGAAGCCGTGGAGCTCATGGCTGTGCTTGATTCCAAACTAGACCGTGCAGTACATGAAGTGTTGGAATCGCGCGCTTTTCGGGCTGCATCTCGCGTCGCCATTTTGGTTTTTCAGCGACTTTTCAGTGAAAAGGTGATGTATTGTACATAAATTTAGGTTAGGTACAAAACATTATGTATTTGTATATTATTAGTTTTAGGTGCAAACTTAATTCTAATAAATCACTTCTGAATTTGATTATTGACTCTCGTGTGGATTCTTTCGAGTGGAGGACAAGCGCGCTACGGTGCGCGGCTTGTTTGGAGTTTGTTACGTGGATTACTTGGTATACTGCAGTGGCAGTCGGATTTGTTTTTCGCGCATTGAATTCTCGTATTACGCGATTGTTGATTTGAGTTACTGCCTTTACGTTTAAGTCGCATAAGGACAGTGGAGAATTAAATTACGTTTGGTATTTGATTGTTCGCTGTTACGCTAAATACTCGCTCTATCTGATTGTATTGGAATATCGCACGTTAGTACGTGGTGTCTGGAACCCGTGTGGCGTAGTACGTGAAATTGGATGGACGACGAAAATATTCAACATGAAGAGCAAAAGTTGGTTCACAAAATGTCGGTAGCCGGTTATCTTCGACATTCGAGAGAGATTGGGGATGCCAGTGGACGCTCGTCCGCCTTGCAATGTGGTACACCGGCATCGTCCGGTGCGATCGAATAACTGTTAATATTGATGCTTGTACGTCAGACAAAACGAACTTAGTTGACCCTATACATCCTATGTAACAGGACTGATCCTGTTACGGGCTTACACTGTATTTTGAGAGGAAGCGCGCAATACAATAAGGGCAGGATTAGTTGGTAACAACTAATCCTATACTAAACGTAAATATAAGTATCTACTTATTCTTTAGAACGCAAAATTAAGAGTGTTTATTGAATGGGTGGTTAGCGGCTAACAGTATAGTAATTACGTAACTAATATAATAATATCAAGTATTAAACTAACTGTACTATTAGTTAACCTGCATGATTCGGTATTTATACCGAATCGACTTTTCCTTCGTAGATTATAATAACTTATAATCTATTATTTGAATTTCAGACAACGCGTCTGAAATTTAACTGTGATATTCTAACTTGAATATCAATTATGTAATGGCACCCCATTACATCACCCCCCACTTAAGGTGGTTGGCCAATAATAATTCTTATTTTCGCCAATCATAGGTGGCACTTGTTGGTCGGAATTTCTCATTCACCAACTGATTGACCATCGACTCGATGGTCAAAGCACGCGGTGGCGCTCTAAAGAGCGCTGCTGAAAACATCGAAGGAGCTTCTTCCTCCACCTCAACACTAGGTGCTGAGGTGTTAAGAGACAACAGTGACGCTTCATTAGCAGCGTCAACTACGCAAAGGTCGGAAGACTTACCGTCGACCACAGATGCTGCTAAGGCGGCATCTGACAAGAAACAGGGAGATGTTGCTAATGCAACATCTCGCACGATGACAACCCCCGAATGGTGTGTTGCCAGGAAGGGTTCTTCCATGTTCGGAGACAGTTCTAACTCCGAACAAAGTGATCGGGGCACAGCTGTCCCCGCGAAAGGATCTAGCGAGTCGAAACTCGCTAGGTGCTCATCGCATAACAGCGATGATAACTCTGGTGTCGCTGTCAGCTATGACAGCGATAATGATTATCACAGGTGGTTGCGGGAACGCAGACCCCCACCTGGACCAAGTACTTCTCCACGTCGGGGTGATTTAACCCCGGCGCGTGGTTGAAGCAGTCGGTGTTCCGCCTGCTAAAAGAGCTCTAACAGAAGCGGCGCCTGCCGCTTCGCTCCCGTGCGGCTTAACCTACAGGGTGATAAGAGGCTTATCATCACCCTGCACCTTTTGACAGGACATAGTCCCGTCTGGGGATATTACCCTCACATGCCCTATGTCGGCATGTGGGATAACATTACCAGTAGGGCGCCCCTCCCCTACTGGTTATTTACGTTATTTGCACCAACAGGGTGATGTCCCTGTTGGTGTCGCCGTGCAGCGGACGGTTCCGTCCGCTGACTGCGTGGCACCGGACGCGGTGCGATACACTCATGGGCAAAATACCCCAATTTCGCGCATTGATTGCAGCGAATGTTCTTCTTAAATTTCGGTTGCTTCGAGTTCGAAGCAACCGCAACTGATAGGCATCGTCTCTGGACTTCCACCGCCCATGCTCTGGCGCGGGTGGCTGTTTCTTGAGACGAAGTGTGAACTTCGTCTGCCCGACTGCTGATTGTTGACATGCTGTTGCGGCATGTCAAAAGCGAAGGGCTGTTGAGCCCTTCGGCTGTACCCAGCATGCGATGACGCTGATCGCATGCTGAACTCTTCACGGATGCTCATATCAATGGAATCCCTTAGAGTCTCTGGCGGGTGCCGGTAAAGACTCTGTTTGACGGGACCATCATTGAGTCTCTTCATGAAGCCAGTGACCTGCATAGCAGGGGGCACCGGCTCATACACAATATTTGACAGCAAATGTTGCGTCTTCTGAGCGTAAGCTTGAAGGTCAAGCTTACCTTGCCGGAGTTCTATGAACTCCTGCCGACTACTTAGCTCCATTTCTGGAGCTTCAAAGTTGAGCTTTAGCTCAGCTTTTAATTCCTTATAAGTAAGGAACGCAGATTCATCAGTGGCTCTGCGACTCATCGCCCATGCCCTGGATCTTCCGCCCAGACATGTTGTGGTGAAGTACGCCTGTTGACGTTCGTCAACAATATTTTGCGCATAGATGGCATCTTCCACCTCTGCGAACCATCTACGAAGGGTCTCGCCCCCTTTGACGCTAAAGGGCGGTACTAACGCCTTTACCACTTCAACGCTATGCGTTGCAGGTGCCGTCCGCGCTGCCTCTTGCGCGGGCCGTGCTGGATTTTCTAGGTGGTTTCGCCTAAAGCGATTCACCACCTCTATCACTTCCTCCGGGGTCTTACCCAGGAGGAAGGTAAGGATGTCGGTCCCCATGGACCGAACCATCTCTACCGTCGCGTCTTTAATACGCGACGAGAAGTGGGGGAAGTGTTTCGTCACCACTTCCAGCGTTCTCTCTCGCTCGGCAGGCGTCATGTCTCGCGACATGATGCCAAGCGGCTCTTAATCTTCGCTCCGCTAGTTAACTAGCGGAACGGAACTGTGGTCGTTAGGACGGACCACAAAGTGCTACCAGGTGTAACAGGACTTATCCTGTTACGGGATTACACTGTATTTTGCGAGGAAGCGCGCAATACAATAAGGGCAGGATTAGTTGGTAACAACTAATCCTATACTAAAAGTAAATATAAGTATTTACTTATTCTTTAGAACGCAAAATTAAGAGTGTTTATTAAATGGGTGGTTAGCGGCTAACAGTATAGTAATTACCTAAATAATATAATAATAACAAGTATTAAACTAACTGTACAATTAGTTAACTTTCATGATTCGGTATTTATACCGAATCGACTTTTCCTTCGTAGATTATAATAACTTATAATATATTATTTGAATATCAGACAACGCGTCTGAAATTCAACTGTGATATTCTAACTTGAATATCAATTATGTAATGGCACCCCATTACATCCTATACATTGTGAATTTGGACCACTAAGATAATTCTGATGTTGCCCACATAAGCAATTTATATTTCTATTGGTCGAAAGTCACCTGAGGGTGTGCCCGTAGGGGGGAGGGGTGTGCCGTTAGGGCGGCCCTTAATTTTTTAGCGCTTTTGCTGGTATTATACCCTTTACCTGTAATCACTTTCCTGTGCTCGCATTGGCCAGTGAGGGCAGTCGCGGCATTTGATTGGATGAGAGAGCACAGACGGCACCGAAGGTGCAAAGCTTTTAGTAATGCGATATTTTATAGAAGGGGAGTGGTAGGTGTACCTCACCCCCTTGTTACATGTACCTCACGTGTACCTCAGTCTGTCCGTTTCACCGGACACCACTCTGACCAAATACTACAGTACACTTCTTACTAATTGCCGCAAAATTACACTGTAAGCCTGTAACAGCACCTGTTACAGTTGACCCGAAAACAACGTCATTAATTTGTCAAACCGAAGTCGCAACATGATAAAATACCTGGAAGGGACGTCATCGGGCCGTTAGGGTTCATGTAGCTTCCTTGATGGGTGACCAAAAACTCTGACATAGCGAAAAAAGTTTAGGTTCACAATATACTACTAGCCACAAGTAATTAACAAACGCGCCTGGTATGAATGAATTGTGTTCTCGTGGATATCGCTGTAAATCGTTAGCACAATCTAATGTAATACTGGAACACGCCACCAGCTTGTCACACGGACAATCGTATTAGCTCTAGTAGGCATGGCTAACAAGCAGTCACTCATCTTGCGTCGCAATTTTCGATACGCCATCAAGAGGATTAATAATATCAGGAATCGGCTCGCCAAAAGACAAGTTATGAATGAAGTGACTCGAGTTGAACGATCGCACCTCTCCGGGTCGAAATTGGTGGACCATTCGTCCTTGACGATGAAATGTGTGTCCAAGTGCAACGTGAACGTTGCAGGCCACGCGGTTCACGAAAATTTTCCCTGTGAATTGACATCCCTCTCCATCCTTCGCTAGAGCCTCGACCTCAACCGTCTCACGCAAGCATTGCTATTTCGATTCGGCCACTTCAAGGGGAACATTGCTGTATATAAAAGCCTCCTTTAACTCTTCGCATGTATTGCAACAGGTCGTGTCCGAGGGGTGCCTGGCTTAATAACATCTGCCACTATATCCCTCCGGCAGGTCTCTCTTGATATTGTCTTTCTCATTCGTGACAATAGAGGTATCACTTTCAATAACCTGGCCGTCAGCATCCAACGGAGACCCTAACAATGGATTAGTGCATGTTCACTTGGGGCTCGCCCGCCACGTCCATACCATTGATGTGCGCGTCACGGCAATTAATTGCAAGAAAGCTCACGTCCAGATTTACCTGCAGGGTTCTCACCCAAGGAGGAGTCTACAACCATGTGCTCGTGCGTGTTTGTTCTCAAATACGCACGCAGTTCCACCAAGAACAGGATGACCATGACGATACCAGTAATGATCGATATCGTATCCCCGAATTCTGTCTGCACCTTAAACTCGCGATGACTCTTGGGGTACACGTCAACTTTCTTTAGCACGTGGCTAGGAGAGAGACCGCCATCATCCACGTCGCTCTTATGACACGTTGTCGCATTGGTAACAGGGGTGTGCGGTATTGATACCGGTATTGAATACCGGTATTTTTTTATGCCGATACCGATACCGGCCATACTAAAGTTGGTACTGAGCCAGGGTATACCGTACCGTCCCACGTAAAATCGGTATGAAATGTCGGTATACCCTACCCTGCCACACAAAGTCGGTATCAATTGCGGTTATACCCTACCGCTCTACACAAAGTCGGTATCATTTGTGTGGCTACAGTACTGTGGTGGAGCGGCAGATCGAAGTTTTTGAGACTTGATCAGGCGGTACCACGGCGCCCAGACTGCCGACTAACGAAGGGGGTCCTCCGGATGTCTTCGACTGCTTGTGTTCTTGCTCACCTTGTGTACCCGCCGGCTAGGCGTGGGTCGCTCCTCAGGTGGCGGGGACAGGGCACAGCAAAGTCTTGGTGCAAGATTGAATTAACTAACTTGTGACGATACAACCGATGCGATCAGGCGTGATCACGTGCGATCAGGAGCTTAAACCACGTCAATTAGCCGCGATCAGGCTTGATCAAGTTTGGGCCGATGCTAATAACCGACGATCAGCAATATTCCGTCTTGATCGCAAGTGCGATCAGGCGGCAGTCCAATGCGATCAGGCGCTGAAACGATGTAGATCAGTGGTAATCAGGCTTGATCAGGCTTGTGCTGATGCTAATAGCCGTAGTTCAGTTGTATTCGGTCTTGATCGCAGATGCTATCAGGCGTCTTGATCGCAAGTCGCGATCAGGTACTGAAACGAAGCCAATCGGTCGTGATCAGGCGCGATCAGGCTTTGGCTGACGTTAATAACCGTCGATCAACAATATTCTGTCTTGATCGCAGATGCGATCAGGTACTGAAAGGCTCGATCAGGGGCTAAAAACTGCTGCCCAGTCGTAATATACCTGGATCAGACTTGATCAAGCACCGGAAGTCGTTCAAGTAGCAGTTGGCGCGATTTGCGATCAGCGATCCCGATCACGATTCGCAAAAAGTGTCGATCAGGTGTTGATCGGTAGCGGGGGGGGGGTACTTGATCAGGCAGCGGAAATCTTCACTGCCTGATCGCGGAGCCTCTAAGCCGTCAAAAAGCTAAGGAACGCCCAAATCAATGCGCTCCTAGCCTAGACTATATGAGGAAAAGGTATTTATACTAAAATCCACCTAGAGTTCCCGTGGGGCGCTTAAAGCAGCCGAACTCTAGGGGTCAAACGTTAATTTCACGGGGAAGAGGTGAGAGCACTGCTCAATCACGTTCCCAAAACCAAAAACCTTTAAACGAAGAACCGCAGACACTGCGGGCGGAGTTGCGGGGTGAGTTCTCACACCCTACGCCAACCGGTGGGCCAAAAACGCACTTAGTGCTCCCGCCCGGGACGTAGAGGTTTCAATAAGGTGGGGGCGCAAAGGTGCCTTCCCAAAAATCGATCAGCGCGATCGTACGCAAAAGGAGAACTTTATTAGCAATTAAACCCTTAGATCTACCCTCTTCCTACTTTCAACCAATCCGCATCGTCCATTCGCAACGCCTTCCGTCCACCAGTCGACCTGATTTTTCCGCTTGTTCCTTGTTTGTCCGCTGGTGTTCGCCGCGTACCTGTAAGTACTCAGCACATCTTCCGTGTCCCTTCTATATCCTGTCTATGGACACCACGGTGGTACGTACTACTGTACCCACCGTGGTACACATGGCGGTACCTAATTAGGTACTACTGTATCCACTATCTGTGTCCACTATCAGGCCCCTAATTTAGGTCCTAAGATTAGTCATAATATTAGGCCCCCTATGGGCCTAATAAAATGTCCACCATTAGGCCCTATCTTAGCCTAATAAAAAAGTCCGCTTTACGACAGTACCGCTCAAGACAAAGTTGGTATCAATTGTCGGTATACCATACCGCGCTACCCAAAGTCTGTATCATTTGTTGATACACCCTACCGCCCAATACAAAGTCAGTATCATTTTTCGGGAACCCTTACCGCGTAGGCACCCAATCATAGTCAGCTGAGGAAGTGCGTGTGGTGAAAAGCGCGAAGGACAAGGCGTTGGAGCAAATGGAACGCAATTGCATGGGAATTAAGAACGACATGAAGATTAACGATTGGACGCAAATTCCATCCGAGTTCGACGAGCTCGTGAAGCTAGTGGAGCGAGCGCGAACGACGATGCCGTCGCTGCCGACGTTCTTCTTGTGAACAATGGTAGCACTAGAGGATTTTCTTGCCGAGAAGGTGAAGAATAGGGCGGAACAGAAGAAACGGAGCAAGGAGAACAGCAAAGCACGGATTCGGATGAAGGGAAAGCTCAAGAAGCAGTTCGAACCGATGCGAAAAGATATTGACGAGTTTCGCTTAAACCTGCTGACTCGAGTGAAGAATCTGAGAGCGAGTCGAGCGACGAATCATCTTCTAGTGCGGAGGAATCCTCGGCGGCGTCTACATCAGCCCCGTCGAAATCAGAGGCCAGCAGTGACGAATCTGCGTCGGAAGACGAGAGTAGCGAGGACGACAAGTCGGAATCGGACGACGAGTCGGACGACTCGGACAATCCGTGGCCGAGCAAGTCGTCATCTTCGTCTTCGTCTTCAGAGGATGACGACAACATGCCTAAGGGCCGTGCTCGCTGGCTGAAGCAGACGCCTGTGGTGACAAAAGCCAAAAAGGTGAAAGGCCCCAAGATTGTCAAGCAGCGTGAGACTCGTCGTGACTCCGAGGATAGTACGAAAAAGCCTGTGGTCGAGGAAGAATTAAAACTCACTCCTAGCCAGTTTGATCGCCGTGTAAAAGAGGTGGTTGCTATGCGTGGAAAAAGAGGTGTCGACATTTCCGAGCAGCTGAATATACAGCGCAAATTGGCCAACTACGCTCGTCGTCTCGGCCCTTCTCGACAGATTCTAGCTACCATGTACGTAGTGGGAACGTCAGTGTTCGACACTTCATCCAAGATTGATCGTGTCATGTCAGCGCATCACTGGAAACAAGTACAGACCCACGTCTCTACGATTCTCACGCTATTAGAAACGAATCCAGCTTTCTCGCTCGCTCCACTCGTCAGAAGATCAGGCGGATATTGTGCGTGCTGGTCGCGAAAAGGTGACAGCTGCTCAATTCGCAGCTGCTGCGGCTGAAGATGCTGAAGAAGACATGAATTTCGTCGATACATTTCCGCAAGCTACGAGAGATGTTGATGCCCCCGTGAGTGTCCAAGTTACTGCTTCCTTGAAAGTTCAAGCTGTTACATGTAAGACATTCTTGTTGGACAGGCTACCTGAAAGCTCAGCAGAAACAGCATTTATGTTGGAGTTGGCTGCTAATACGGCAGAAGCTGTCATGTTGGAAAAGAGTCAACGATTGACACACAAAATCGGTGATGTGCTTAGTCTACGTACCGAATTCGCGCCACACATGACAAGTGCTCAGCTAAATGAACTTCTGAAACAACCCTTTTCTCAAGTATTAGCAGGAAAGCTAGAGGTGTGCACACATAATCCGATGGAAGCATACGTCCTTGTTGAGAAACCACATGCGATTGAAAAAGTGTTTGTATTTGGATGAGCGACAATGAATCGCGGCGTCCATGAAGATTATGTAGCTGTGAAAATGCTTCCCAAGACACAGTGGCGAGCTCCGCAAAGTAATCTGTTACTATTGCACTACGTGCAAGACGAAACTTATCACGATGAACAATCTAAGAGTAAGTGGAAACGGACAACGAAGAGCTTGAGGCGATTCCCACCGGCCAAGTAGTGGGAATATTACGTCGTTCGACGAGGTATCATGTGGCTACTATTGTTGCCTCGACTGTTAATGCGGGTGAAGACTCTGCACTTGCTGTACCGATGGATCAAGGATTACCTAAGGTTCGTTTGCGCTCACAACGACTCGATGTGCTAGTCTGCAAACGCCTTAAAATCGTGATTGATGGTTGGGCTGCTGATAGCACCTATCCCAATGGACACTACGTTGGTATTCTTGGTGCGTCCGGAAATTTACAGACCGAGCTTAGTTCATTACTTGTGGACAACGAGGTGGAGCAGGCACCTTTTAGCGAGGCAGCATTAGCTTGTCTTCCCACAAGTGACGACTGTCCGATTGACAGTGAAGGTGATTGATTGTGTGGCCGAGTGTTCAACAGCAAAAAAGACCAGCTCAGTGCGGACTTCTGAATTGGAAAATTCCTGATGAAGAGATTGTGCAACGTCGGGATCTGAGGACAACGCACTGTGTTTTTCGCGTGGATCCTCAGGATTGTCAGGATATTGACGATGCCATGTCAATTTAACGCCTATCTAATGGCAATATCGAGCTAGGTGTGCATATTGCGGACGTTTCCTACTTCGTGCAAGGATCAGCCTTGGACATGGAGGCCAGACGTCGCGGTACAACAGTTTACTTGGTGGGACAGCGGCTCGACATGCTTCCTTCTGCGCTAAGTGCGGATTTATGCTCACTTCATCAGAATCGAGATCGTTTTGCTGTAAGTGTCATGTGGGAACTCGACGGTGAAACATTCAATGTCGTGGACAATTCAACCTGCTTTGAGCGCACAGTTATCCGCAACTGCGCTTCCATGACATATGAGCAAGCCCCTCTCACAGATCTCTCTCTAATAACTACCTCTCACGTACTCTACTAGCTGTACTCTAAACTCGGTGTTGGTACCGGTAGTAGATACCGCTTTTGCCCAAAGTCGGTATGGGTACTGTGGTATTGGATACCGCTTCTTGGCAAAGTCGGTATTGATATCGGTATTAAATCCCGCTGCTGCCAAAAGTCGGTATTGTTTACCGGTATTAGGTACCGCTCTCCCGTTGTCTCGGTATCCTACCGGTTGTATCATACCGTGTGGCCTAAACTCGGTAATGGTACCAGTACTGGGGTACCCTTAAGGCAAAAGTCGGTAGCAATACCCTAATACCGATACCGTTGATTTGAAAATCGGTAACATATACCTAATACCATACCCCCTCCATCTATTTTCGGTATTCACCTAGAAATACCATACCGAACCTTAAAATCGATACCGCACACCCCTGCTTGGTAACTGTTGAAAATAGTCATACTACCGGTTTATATTAATGCTGAGGAAGATTGATATTGTCATTAGTAGCAAAAGTGAGGTACACGTATCAAAAGTGAGGTACATGTAACAAGGGGGTGAGGTATACCTATCACTCCCCTTTATAGAATAGGACGATTTTTTGTGTTTCACAGAATATGACGCTTTTTCACATAGACTGTCCACCGTGGAATTTCATGATAGAGAATTTTCACAAATTACCCCACTCTCAACAAACCGTAGCCTCGTTAGAGAGAATGCCGGCCGTGGAGCGGAGATTAACAGTTTTAAATGAATAAAGTGTCCTATTCTGAGAACGAAAAGAACGTCCAATTCGTTGAAATAGTGCCAAAAAGTGTAGTATTCCTTCAAATCTCTCCAAAACTTTAGGTGATACCTGGAGACACAGTATTCTAGAGCAGGCGTGCGTCCTGCGTGCACAGTCACGCTCTTCATCGCCTATCGGGAACGATTCCACGGTGGACATCTAGTCCGAGACAATGGAAATGTAGCCACACTTACGGCCAATTACGAGCAGCTCTTTTAGCATATTCGTCAGCCCTGGCTGCATCTCCATCCCGATCGTTTCTTCAAACTTTGCAAAGATAAAAACAGCTAGACGTTGAGCTGCCAGTCGCATCAATTACCGTATCAGCACCAGCAGGCAGTAGCATGTGCTGTAGCTTGACCACTACCTGCGCTCTGACATATCATCTCGGTTGACGACTTCCACCTTCATGTGATCATGAGCAAACTTCCGTCGCTCAACAAATGTCAACTCCCATTAGCCACGCAACTTGCACCAATGAGCAGCTTGCAACCCAATAGGACCAGAAGTGATCGCCACTCCTACTAGTGCCTTGTCATCACTCACACCTGAATGCAGCTTGAAGCTGTTTATATCGGCGTATGGTACACGAACACATTCGGCTTGCACACCAGGAACATTACACAGCATCCGAGTACTACCCAGCACAGCACAGCAGCAGGAGCCCAGCCTCCGTACATCGTTTGGAACTATTGCTACCTTGCAGAAGCCTAATATATAGTCGTCGAGCTATCGTCTTAATAGTTGGCATTCCATATGTGTAGGTGGTCACGCACGTTCTCAACATCATGAAACTTAGTGAGGAACCGCGAAATATACTCCACTTCACAGTCATTTGGGTCGTCAAGAAAGCTAACACATCCGATGGCAGGATGCATTCGTGCAGTTGCATGCTGCATCCTCTTGTCGACGACAAGTGCTTGCAATTACCGCATGCCAACACGAAGCTGATCGCAACAAAGTCACCCTCTTTCAGTTTCTGTACGTGTCTGCCCCCACGCTCTCGACAACGCCGATACCTTCACTACCTAAAACTTGGTCTTTCTCCAACCCACACGCACTTCCACGTACGTCTGTAGAGCGAAGTCAGGGATCACTGAACACGCAGTGTGTGACCTTAACCACAACCTCCAATGCCATACACCCAGCTGGGTCCTTTTTAGCACGTGTCCTGGCCTTGAGCGTGGACACTTGACATCATCTTGCTAGCAGTATCCACTGTAATCAGCCTTCGATTTCATGGTGCTATTGAGAAGGCTGACCAACCCAACCGTCTTTCGTGCGTTCCACTCACATGTTAACTGTCGGCCCATTTGCCCCCGTTTAAGTTGACGTGGTTTGCCAGTAAGAAAAACCGTTTAAGTTGACGTCGTCTCCCAGTAAAAAAAGGCGGGACATGCGAACGTTTGGCTTCCAACGGCTGCAACTAGTCGACATTCTCAAGCGAGGCTACGGTTTGTTGAGAGTCGGGCGTTGTGTGAAATTTTTCAATTATAAATTTTCCACGGACGTTGACAGTCTATGTGGAAAAAAAGCG
>CM047580.1:22138851-22166739 GCA_026184515.1 Peronosclerospora sorghi
GTCCGATACCCACTACGAGCAAATTTGATTTCACTTTGGCTATGTTAGATATACAGCAGTGGGCTAAAGCTGTAATTCGAACGCAACTCAAGAAAGTCGTCAAAACGAGCAATACAAGCATAGTAAAGGAAGGTATTTTGGAACGAAGCTGGCTATAATCTTCGGCTGGGAAAAGAGAATACGATTGGCCCTGATATTGTTCGACAGACGTGTGGTACTCCGCCGATACTGCATCGACAGCATTCACTCTACGTAAAGTCTCTCTAACATTTAGAAACATAGTAATAGTCAGTTTATTTAATATAAGTTACACTATTGTAACATGTATGCCTGTTTCTTTCATGTACACTTAGTGTTTTCAGAATAGCACGTTCCTCTAAACAAACGAATGTAGCCAAAATCAACCAAAATGATTCGCGTATTCCTGCTACAGGGCCTAGCATCAGATGGCGTTTGAGCTTGGCGCCTTCTCTATGAGCTACTTAAAATGCTGCCTCAAGTAAAAATGGAGCGTCGTCAACAACTTGGCGGCATGACAACAGAGAAAATTCTTACACTGTAGAGGCTGCTACATGTACAGACTGTGGTTGTTCGTTATGGTGCGTGAGAAAATGCATACACGCTTCACTGGCTCTCTCCCTTGGCATGAGATTCTTGCCATCATTATCCAATTGACCATTTCCCTGCCATGCGTACCCAACACGTCCTCCTTCTCGCTACAGCCACAACCCTCTTCAGTTCTGATGCTACAGCTACCACGCACTTAAAGTCATCCCAAGACCAGAGTGGCCACGAGACTCGTGAGACGGATGGGGATGGTGAAGAGCGAGGGTTTCCTGGTAAAAATAGTCTTCTCTCTTTTCTTAAGGGGACCAAGAGTGCAGACTTGCCCAAGAGTGGAGATTCGCCCACGGGTAGCGAGTCCTTCCAACAGCTTGTGAAGCGTTTGAGAGCCGAAGTTCATAGTGCCCCCCCCGTCCCTCTCCCTCATCAAAAATACTATAATGCAAAGTATGGACAAATTTTTGAACACTATAGTTCTGGCAAGAAGGTGGATGATCTTCTGGGGAAGAAACATTTCCACAAGTGGAGATCAGGCATAGCATCTATGACGGGAACCTATCTTGGCAAGGGTGGGGTAAAAGCTCAAAACATGGCGGACTTCTTACGGTCTACGTACAAAAACGACGTGGATATTGTCAAGATTATTCAAGGTGCGGATCGATCGGACGGAGTGGCGAATACTGTTGCCAATGAGCTCCAAACGAAGCTGATGATGCAGTGGAAAAAAAGCGGGAAGGTCCCGGCGGAGGTGAAGACCAAATATAACAACTTCTACAGGCGATACAAAGAATTCCGAAAGGAACAAAAAGGAAAAACGAGTAGCTAGCTTGCACGTATGCATTCTCGATATACTTGTAGCGTAATAAAAGCACTGGTCTTGTACAGCGTGTGAGAAATTGCTCTTCTCGTGAATTCTCATTTGCTTTTTTCCATGTCCATCGTACGAGCTCCAGAATGATAAAGAGCTGAGGAGCGCTTGTGGGTAGATCTCCCCGGTGGAACATACTTACAGGTACTTTAGTCCGGACCTACGCTTTTATGAACGAGCGCACTGAGTCGAGCGAGGACTGTAGTAGGCTTATTCATGGGACGCGGAGAGCTCACTTAAGTGGCAACGGAGCGCTGTGACTCGACTACAAGAAGTACGCTGGAGCACAGTGCCAACTTTTTGGAACAATTCAAAGAGACCCCGACAGTTCTCGAGTCCAAAGCCTTGCCTTTGTGAACACTTCCGCTCAAGTCCGGCCCAGGGATGTTATGAACTACATGCATGCGATCAACCCTGAGGAGTCACTGTTCCGTATCGTACCGCCTGGAAAGCGTTAAATGGCTTGAAACAAGAGAAGCGCCTGCTCGATCGAGGACGACTCTTTCAAGAAGATTCGCGGTTTTCTTGTGGAGATATATATCTCGGGTAAACCCCGGGACTATAACATCCTTCGAATCAGATGATGCTGGTCGATTCCGCAGTGCTTTCCTATGCCTATTGGCTAGCATCACTTCGTTCACGTATTGCCGGTCTCTAATCATCATCATCGATGGTTGTCATATCAAGTCACCATAGGGCGGCATTCTACTTGGCACTTGTTTGTACCCTAGGCGGCAACGGTAGCATTCAAAACCAAGTTTAATGGGCTGATATGGAATGCTTCCGAGGTGTACACGACCACAAAGTATGAGCAAGCAATGGAGTTGATCAAGAAGGAGCACGCGGCTATTCATGAGTATTTGGTAGAGAGCGCCCCAGTCTTGTGGGCGCGCGCGAAGTTTCCCCTTCCGCTCTTCAATACGGTCGGCAGAGTCGCTGAACGCCTGGCTTGGTAAAAAACGAGGAAAAATCCATCTGCTGATCCCGCATTGAGTTTGCGATCGGTGTCAGCACACGCCGCTTTGAGCAGTACTTGAAGCGTCGGGATATCGCTGAACCTTATCCGCTGGCACTCATGGCGCATTACAAGGCCGAAATCACACAAGGCCACAGAGGCGCTTTGCAGCGGTATGTTTGCTATGAAAGCACTCTGTATCACCGGCCCGCAGTATATTCTATTCAATCTGGAGCAGAAGACGTGAGGCTGTGGGAAGTTCCAGGAAGCGCTGTTTCCTTGTGCGCATGCAGCAGCAGCCATAGCCAAAGCCGGCATTCCCTTCCATGAGTTTATGCACGAGTCGTATACGACTCGGAATATTGCCGCTTCGTACTCGCACTGTGTCACGCAATTGGATCCAGCATCTGTGGAGAGCATCCCAACGGCGCTGCCTTTGATCGTCAAGAAGACTGGACGCTTCAAGAAGAAGTAAATACGATCGAGAGGCCAAGTACCGGAAAACACCGGCTTGCTTGCTTCTGATGTGGGCTCAAGGGACACAATGTGAGAACGTGCGCAAGTGTCCTACCTCCTCCACAGGATGGACCAGCGTCCATGGATCAGCCGATGGAGGGATTGAAAAGGCACCGGGTCGTCAAGTGCCCTGCTAGTCAGGGAAATCACTAAAGGAAACCTCGTTGCAGGGATGGTGCTCCATAAAATCGGTGCCGGTATCACACTCGGCTTTCTCCTTTCGGTCTAGGAACTATCTCCATCTCTATTGCGCGGAGGCACTGGTCTGGACTGTGTACACCGCCCAATAAGTAGGAGATCTGTTGAAAACCAAGGGCAAGTTACGGCAAGTTGCGTTACTATGGGTTTTGCAAGGTTTTAGCATCGACGCACAGAAGACGCAAATAGGTGTACAAAAATTGCATAATTGTGACGGACTATAAAATAGTCTAGTCTAAATATATCACTTTTGCATGTTTCTTCTTTCAGGCTATCTAACCGTAGCCACGCGTCCGTTTTCTCTGTGCGCTTACTCACTTCGGCACGTCTAGTGGGGGTAGGAGGCAGCAAGTGATATCATACGAAGGGCCAGGTATAACTTTAGTGAAGGCACGCATATAGGTACCAGTTTCTGTGCACAAGGGCTGAGTACGGGGTAACAAGCGTGTAAAAGAGGTGGCATACTAAGATCAAGTATATGTCGGATATCTGCACTACAACTACACGATGGCGAAGGGTGAGAGCGCCCATCAACAGGTTATGAGACCAAATAAGGCGCGCGACGACAGCGAGGAGAAAGTCGCTGTTGTGGAAGATAATGCGGGGTCGTCTGATGCCTTAGCAGCCATCCGCGAGATGACAGACCGGCTTGGAAAGCTGGAGAACTCTCGTGGAGCAGTTTCCGAGGGGAGTGGTGTGTATCACACCCCCAAGGGAGACACTAGGATGAGCATGGCTTCCCTGGAAGGGAGCCATGAGGAGAAGGCCGTGTACAGGCCGGTTAATCCAGCTGCTATGAGTTTCAAGCATCTCAGTAAGGCCGGTGCAAATTGTTTTGATCGAGGTGGCGGAGTAGACGCCGGACAGATCGGGGCACAGGCGGGTATTCCAGGACAGGGGTATGTAAACCCAGGGGTGCAGATAGATGCGGGGCAGGTTGGACACGCGCAGTTAATGCGGACGCCCTCACCGAAGCAGTGCAAGCTTCAAATTAGAGTTTTCGACGGTACTCAAGTGTACCGGGGGCTCGGGTCGGGTTTTCACCCGTGGGGCAGGAAGTTTCTACGCCAGATAGGATTCGCTGAGGCAGCGTGCGGTTTTCCATGGAGTAAAGACGTTAAAGTCGATCTCCTGGGACATTACCTATCTGGTACGGCAGAGAACTATTATAACCGACAGGTTGAAACGTGGTGGAGTGAGACTCCTGCGTTGTGGTATGTTATGGATAAGATGTTGACGACGTCCATACGCAGCTAACGTCGGCTCAAGCGATGAAGTTATTTTTGGCAAGGAAGTGTTACACGAGATCCTGGCCGGAGCATTGTTAGCAGTGGCGGAAGCAGTAGGGGGACGTACGGATGCTCTGGTGCTTTATAATGTTATTTATCATGCAGCGCCAGAGCTGAATCATGTATTGATGTCAAGGTATGATTACACGCGCGTGGACTACCTACGGCAGGCTGAAGAGATTTGCCAGTTCGCGCAGGCAGTGGAATATGAAGGTAACAGACCAAGAACGGCGGCACGAGGCACAGTAAACGTCGTTGAACAAAAGAAGGATAAGTCACGAAGATGTTACGTATGTGGAGATACGGGACACTTGAAGTGGAAGTGCCCAAAGAAGGGCAGCAAGAATGTGGATATGTCACTTAAGATTACTGGAGATTATGATGACGTTTCGAGTACTAAGTGGATCTTGGATAGCGGTGCAAGCATGCACCTGACGAACGAATCAAAGTTTCTGCGGAACACAGAGCCAGTGGATGGTGTGTGTTATCAAGCGGATGGCAAGAAGCTGAAAGCCGTCATGAAGGGCGAATTGCATGTATACGCGCGGTGCGGTGGTGTCGAAAGACTGATCAAGATAGAAAATGTGTATTACGTGGAGAATTTGGCGCGTAACATTTTATCGTATGGGCTCTTAGAAGAAAAGGGCTGCGAGTTGGCTTACGTGAACAGTAAACAGGTGATCAAGCACCAAGCGACAGGACAGAGTATTTTCGACGTCGAAAAGGTGAATAAAGTTCTCACAGTTTGTATGCGGGTAGACATACCCAAGAAGAACTTTGGTGATATCGTCATGGCGGCAGTGAATGAAAATGAAGTCGAGATAAACAAGAATAAAGACGTTCAGCGAGGAACGCTAATGCATTTCCATGCGCGCATGGGGAATTTAGGTTACGACGCAATCGAAAAGCTAGCTAAAGACCCGGATTTTGGAATTGAACTCACGTACACGAAAAGGATGAATTGCTTGACGTGCGCACAAGGGAAACAGACTAAAGGAAGACAGTCAAAGAAAGACATCGGAGAGCACTCGCCCATAGACAGGGTGGGTGGGGTAATATGCTCGGATCTTAAAGGTCCGATTGCACCAAAGGACAGGCTGGGAAATAGGTATATGATTAATTTTGTGGATCAAAAAACAGATTACGTACGCGTATTCCTGGCAAAGACCAAGGACATGGCAGCGAAGAAGTTTGAACACTTCATTGCTTTCTTTGAGAGACGGTTTGAGTGCAAGGTACATATTCTACGGACGGATGGAGGACTGGAGTATAAAAATCTGGATTACTTTTGCAAGAAGACAGGAATTGGTCGGCAAATGAGTGAAGCTGCGAATCAGGCAAGTAACGGGAAGGCTGAAAGGATGCACAGTACAATAATGAATATAACACGCTGTATGCTTTTCTCGTGTGGGTTAAATTTGTCTTTCTGGGGCGATGCAGTGGACTATGCGGCATACATACTGAATCGAAGTCCTACGAGTGCTAATACGAGGCAGATGTTGCCGATAGAGATGTTAACTGGAAAGAATCCACGGCTTGGAGAGATTGTCGCTTTTGGATCTCCGTGTGTAGTGTACCGGAACCCAGCCAAGAATTCATTGGCGCACAGAGCGCAGGTTGGAATAATAATAGGAAAAAGCGAAGAAGTTAAAGGTTTCAAGGTATATTTGAAGCTAGATTGGAAGGTTGTGGTGACCCAGCATATAGAGAACATCGAGAATTTGGACGACACGCAAAACGAGCAGTTGCGACGTCTATTCACGGAAGAAGGAGGTGCAGACTTAGAAGGAGCACCGGTATCAAGTGAAGAACCAGATGAAAAAGTTCAGGAACCACACGCCAGCAAGAAGGAGACCAAGAGTTCCAAGAAAAAGAAGGCATGGTCAAGAGAGCGGCATGTGACAAGGGAGTACGCTAAGAAGAGAGCGGAAACAAGTGATGAACAGAAGGAGGAAGTCATAGACGACAAACAGGACAATGGAGTAGTGAACATGATCACGGAGATGGGTCCGCGTAATTTTTCGGAGGCCATGAAAAGCAAGCACAAGGATAAGTGGAATGAAGCAATTAAAACCGAGATTATTTCGTTAGAGATGAATTGTAGCCGGTGCGTATACGCACGGTGCGGCTAGCGCACAGAGGAAGGCTTTCCTTAAAGCGGCGTTCGCCGCTACTTAGCCGATACGCCCTTATTAAGGGCTTAGTAGGAGAGAGCTCTCCTACTCGGGGCCAAGATTCCCGGGTTAGTTTACTCTAGCCTGTACTAGTGCCTTAACGGCAAGGATCCCTTACAGAGGGTGTAGCTAAGGGGAGGGCTCCCCTTACGCTACGGCACTCACTACACGCACGACCGGTCGAGGTCGTGCGTCTGTACTAAGGAGTGGAAAGTAAACTGAATATATTTAATATGTAATTATTTAAACTAATATAAACTATATGTAACACTAAGTAGAATATTCCTAATTCGTACCTAGCTAAAATGTAGTGTACACCACCTGTGTACTGACACGTGGATGGCTGACACACCACCCCAAGGGCCCATGCCCTGATTGGTTAAAATAACCAAAGGTTCGAAACCTTTCAACCCGGCCAATACTGGCCTCAACCGTGGTGTACTCATGTACACCAACACTCAGTGTTACCCGAATGTAACCCCGTTACATCCTCCCCCATCAAGACTATTGCTTACGCAATAATCAAAATTTTGTTGGAGAACTCCAACGCCAGTTCCCCTGGCCATCCATATGTACACCTCTAGTGGTGCTATGGCGTCTCCTCTAGAAGAGGTAGACTACTCCGAAAACTCGGACGTGGATGCCTTTGGGGATACCTCCCCAATGGTGAGCCGCTCCGACAGCGCCGAACGGCGTTGTCGGCAGCCTAATCCCTTCCCCACACGAGAGGAAAATGCACTAACCAGTGCGGCACCCCTGCCCGTATCGGATGATACGTCCGAATCGCCTAAGGCGATCATCACTAATGAGCTGGACGCAGCTCAAGACTCCCAACTTGCCTCACAGGCACTAAGGGCTGCGTTGCGCGCCCCCAAACGCCCGTCAAGGGCGGATTATAATTTCGATGGTCCTCGTGACCTTCCAAAATGGGCCAGGCGTTTGGTAAGGACTAGTCTAGCGTCCTATACCCCTGGCCCCGCGGCTGAACAGCCGTACCAACGCGAACGCCGTGAGAAACTCCGGCAACAACTGCTTACACAAAAGCAGTTCACTAGCGTCTCGTACCGAGAGCGCTTAAACAGTCAGGCACAAGTTGCCCCTGTTGAGAACCTCCGCGAGGTTCCTTTCGTTCTTTCTCCAGGAGAAAGTGCCGATGACGCAGAGAAGAAGTTCCGCGCTTGGGCGGAAGGGGAGAAGCTTCTCCCCAGCTTCGATGAGCTGCATGACAGCTATTCCCGTCGAGACATTTGGGTGTAGAGGGTGTTGCGCCCTACATTTGCCAAAGATAAGGCGATGGAGCAACTACGTGCTCCGTATCGCACGCGCTACGCCAGCGCCCCTGTCTCCACCCTGGTGCCCGGAGACAGTGTGGTCGCCACATCTGCCTCCGGCCAACTCCCACTTATTGGGAGTGAAGAGGCTTCTCATGCCCCTCTGGTCGTTGACCTACAGCGGGATTCTCCCGCTCAAAAGCGTCAACGACGTCGCGGCAATCCTGCCGTAGGGGAGTCTAGAACTCCCACGAACTCTGTGAGTGTGGATAACCTTTCCACTTCACTAGATACTGGGTTTGTCCCCGATGATGGCGCCGCGCCATCAGCCGCTCCACATGGAAGTGTGGAGTACTCTCCGCATAGAGAGTTGGAGGAGGAGGTCGCACAATTGCGACGTGAGATTCGCGCGCGCTGTGATCGACACAGCCTTCGCATCCATGATCTCCACGAGGGGATCCGCGATGAGCGGGATGCCACTGATCGCTTCGAGAGTCGGCTTGCCTCTCTCGAGACGACCGTTGCGGAGCTTCGTGGTCGCATTTTAGCCCTTTCGGGCTTCCTTCGCCCTGCGGTGCCTTACGGCTATACGCCTTTCCACCCTCCTCCAGGAGGGGCCCCGCCTCCGGGTCCTGGTATGGCTTAAGCATACCGACATAAAAGGTTGGATGCGTACGCATCGCCTTCGGGATGTCTAAGGTATACGACAAGCCCTTTCACGATAGTCCCTTAGAGGGGCCCACAAACCTGGGGCGCAGTTAGTTTTTTCCGCAACACATTTGAAACTGCATGTGCAGGAAGATTTTTAGCGTTTAATAAAACACCTTCTCCTACTCTGTATACCTTTTTGTTACGCCGTTTCTTTCGGTCAGCTTGCTCCTTCTGCTTGTCTTGGCTTTCCGCCATGGCATCTCAGACGTGTCGTAAGACACTAAGGCGCGTCGATAAAAACTTATCGATGTTTTTTCGCACAGATACAGGGCTGACATCGGGGAATCCTACCCCCTCAAACCCTGGGCCACACACGCGTGGCGTCAACGGAACCCTCGGATTCACCAATCCGTTCACGTAAAACGGGGTAAACCCCGTAGATGCATGTACCGAATTGTTGATAGCAAATTCAACCATCGGAAGCATCTCACTCCAATCCTTTGGAGAATCGGGACATACACTCCGGAGAATATTCTCAACAACGCGATTAACGCGTTCCGTCTGACCGTCCGTCTGCGGGTGATCCGCAGTGGACATGAGGAGCTTGGTGCCCAGCACCTTAAACAACTCTCCCCATAATTGTCCCGTAAAACGGGGATCTCGATCCGACACAACGGAATCGGGTAGACCATGTTGCCGAAAGACACGGTCTAGGAACACTTTTGCTGTTCCTTGTCCATCTATGGACTCTGGCACCGCCGCCAGGTGAGCCATCTTGCTCAAACGGTCTACAAAGACCAAAATGCTGGTGTTCCCGGCCTTATCCTTCGGAAACCCGAAGATAAAATCCATGCTAATGGATTTCCAACACTCCGTTGGAACCGATAAGCTCGCCAAAGGCGCAGCTGAACTTGCAGAGGGTTTTACCCTCTGACACGTCTCACAGGTGCGTATATACGCACCGACCCACTTATACATATGGGGCCACCAATACAAAGCGCTTAAAGCGCTGTAGGTCTTATCCCGACCTAAATGACCCCCGGTAGGGGCGTCATGTGCCTCAAAGAGGACTCTATACTTCAGTTCCTCATTGTGAGGAACTACCACCCGCGGAGTGTCCTCCGCGCTCGTGCTATAATGTAGCAGACCGTCACAGTAACTGTAACGGTGTAACCGAGCTCTAGATCGACTTGACAGGGTTGGCTCAGACGAGCCAAGACCCTTTTCACCCACCGCGCTGATAAGCGCCGTACACTGTGGGTCTTTCTCATACGCCTGTCGTATGAGATCCACCACAGACGTGGTGACGAATGTCGCGTGAGCGAGCTCATAATAGGGACGACGCGACAACGCGTCTGCAAGCACGTTTTACTTGCCAGGTTTATACTTAACCTCAAAGTTATACTCCGCAAAGAAGGAGAGCCAACGGGCCATCCGTTGGGAGAGATGAGGCGACTTTGTCGCTGTCCGTAAGGACGCGTGGTCAGTATAAACCACGAACGGCTTTGAGCCGAGTAGGTGAACCCTAAATTTGACAAGAGCATACTTCATTGAAAGTATCTCCTTGTCATGAACGGGATAGTTCCGTTCCGCTGCTTTAAGCTGCCTCGACTCAAACGCAATTACGCGTTCCCTTCCTGCATCGTCTGCTTGTAACAAAGCACATCCGATTGCGAAATCGGAGGCGTCCCAGACGACACTAAATGGTTTCCCAGGGTCTGGGAGAGCAATAACGGGAGCTTTTAACAAGCTCCCCTTTACGCTTCAAAAGCGTTTTGGTGTTAAGTTCCCCAACACCAATCAACATCTTTCCTAAGAAGGTCGGTCAATGTATTCGCCATTTCAGCGTAGTTCTCGCTGTACTTGTGGATATAGTTGGCTAATCCAAGCCACTTCCGTAAATCTCTAAGATTTACAGGCGAAGGCCACTCCACAATGGCTTTCACCTTCGCGGTATCCGCCCGCATTCCATCCTTACCGATGAAGCATCCGAGGAAAGGAATTTCCTCAGCACCAAAGATACACTTGGATGCGTTTGCATATAACTTATGCTCTCGAATACATTCGAGCACTGCTCGAAGGTGTATCAGATGCGTCTGAACATCAGACGAGTCGCCTTCCGCACGACTATGGACGAATATATCGTCGAAGTACGTCTGAGCATACTTCTTATGAGGGCGGAAGAGTTGAGTCACCAAGCGATTGAAAGTCGCTGGTTCATTTGAAAGCCCTTGTGGCATACAAGCCACTCCCACAGCATGCCACTAGGCGTGCTAACCGCTGTCAGAGGAATATCGGACGCTCGCATGAGCATCTGATAATACCCGTCCACCATATCTAAGGCACTGTACACCGTACAGCCCGCCATATTGTTCTGGAGGACATCCTTCCGAGGAATCGGAGTCTGCATGAGTACAGTAGCTGAATTCAGCTTGTTATACGCATGCACGATGCGCCACTTTCCGTTCGGTTTACGAACACAAAAGGTGGGAGATGAGTGGGGAGACTTACTCTCCCGTACCATCCCTGCCTCTTCTTTCCCCTTCAAGAATGCGTCGATGACGTCGCATTGTTCCTTGTGGAGAGGCCACTGCCTATTGACCCAGTATTTGGTTCCGGGAACCAAATCAATTTCATTGTCGGACTCCCCGATCCGGTGGTAACCCCATCGGCAAGTTGTCACTAATGACATCTCCAAATTCCTTTAGTAAGGAATGGTAAGGGTCCTCAGGATCCGCGAGGATCTTGAGGCCGCTTCGGGCATTTAATGACTGTTTGGTTTTCACCAAAACTGACTCGTCCATCGTGGATGAGGAGTTCAACTCCTCTTCCGGACGCAACACGACGACCCCGTCGATTTCATCTGCTTTCAAAGCAGTCTCAAACTCGTTGAAGGACATCTCCTCCAACGACAACAGTTCGCCTACCCCAGGCAACCGTTCGAGGCTTACGCCTTCTGTGACAACACCTGTCACACTATTCAGCATCCTGTAGGACTGCTGACTACTGGCCTCGGGACTCATCCCGAGACCCAGATGGGGGGAGTCAATTGCCCCATCTACTGGAAGCGCCACGAGGCTATCCACAGAGGTATCTACCTCTACCACCGGTGACTCGCCGGTCTCACCTATAACGGCGTGGTCGGAATCATTTACGACGTGCAAAAGAGACGAACTACGGGTTCTTTGTGTGGAAGCGCCTCGCGCTTAACCACAGGGTTTTCTACCCCTACCACTGGAGTCGCCTCAGAGGAATCCACCTCTGCCACTGGCAACTCACCAGTCTCACCGTTAACGGCGTGGGAATTAACCGCCGAATCCCCCTCGTTAAGGAACTCTTCCTTAACGCCATTGGGAATGATCATTTCAGACATCCCAATCTCTGGCATCTCACGCCAGAATCGCTTTTGCGATCGAGCAAAGGTGGGTTCATGACTCGCCAATGCTTCACCCGACTGCGGGTGCGTGGAGCCAATGGACTTAGACTTACAGTCTATCCATCGCTCGTGGCGTTCCAGCCACTTCATGCCCAGAATGAGGTCATATCTCGAGTCCAAATCCAGGACTAGGCAACGGTCTAAGCTGTCGAAGTCTGCAAACTTTAGCTTAAGGTCAATCGATACCTTGGGTACAGAAGCCTGTACGCCCGTCGCAAGACGGACCGTGCCAACGTCATGAGAACGTGCCTCTAGGGCCTCGGCATACAGCCGACTCTTCACAACAGAAGCCCGTCTGACATAATTGTCAGACGCTCCAGAGTCTATCAAGACTCTCCAAGGCTTATTAAAGCCTTTCACGTCCGCAAGGACAACCAGCAAACCTGGCTGGTACACCAACTCGGTGCTAGAAAGCACCGCTTCCATCGGGGCTTTGTGCTGTCGTCCCCTACCCTGGGGCTTAACAGCACTGAGGGGTCCCCCAGTAGAGCGCCCCGCACCTACTGTGAGCCGTCGTTTCCCGACGGCTTGGAAAAGGGCTTTTTCCCCTCCCTTGGTCCCTTGTAGCGAGTGTCTCGCTGGGTATTTTTCGGACATCTGTTCCTCAGATGATCCATGCTCCCACACAGGAAGCATCTCAGCGGCCCACGCCGCTGCAACATAGCCAAGAGCTCTGTCTCGAAGCTCTGTGAAAAAGAGTCCGAATGACTCTTAGCGAGAGGTTTCTCCTCCGCTTCGACCTGACTCAGGTCCATGGGTTCGGGACCCACCTTAGAGGAACGGAAGTTCCTCTCGGCGTTGAACGCCATCTTGAATGCCTCTTCCAGGGATTCGGGTCGGCATCGTAACAATTCTGAACGTGCTGGCCTTTCTCTCAGGACTCCCATGAAGACGGGGATGGACACATCGTCCGAATACGCTTTCGCGTACATCCGTGCCAACAAGGTCTTAAGCTCCTGGATATAAACCTCCAGGTCCTTAGTGCCTTGACGGCACCTCAGGAACGCCAGTTGATTCTGGAAAACCAGATCAGGCGTTGCTTTCATGTCCATAAGCTTTTGCTTAAGGACCTTCCATGTTGGAAACACGTCCTTGACTGATTCCGAGCATGTAAACGCCCATGTACGGGCTTTGCCCGTAAGATGGGTCAATGCAAGTCCCACTTGCAAGTGATCATGGGTCATGTTCGCTGTGGCGAAGGCCGTTTCGACCTCTCGCAACCAAACATAAAGGTTGTCACCCTTATCTCCGGTGAACTCCTTTATCTTAAACGATAATGGAGGGCGCACCCCCGTGGAATGACCTCCACCACAACTCGCCTCATGAGCGATGAGGTCATTCACCCTTGCCTTTACGGCCCCAAGGCCCTGCTCCACTAGGAGCTTCATACCTTCTTCCCCCGTTAAGGGTAACAGCCTTTTAAAGGATTCCTGTTAGACGAGGGTCAACCTATCCCAATCGTCCTGATTTATCCTTTGCAGAGGATGTCTAGTCTACCAACACAGGTGTTGGATTGACTACAAGTGCCACCAGATGTAGCCGGTGCGTATACGCACGGTGCGGCTAGCGCACAGAGGAAGGCTTTCCTTAAAGCGGCGTTCGCCGCTACTTAGCCGATACGCCCTTATTAAGGGCTTAGTAGGAGAGAGCTCTCCTACTCGGGGCCAAGATTCCCGGGTTAGTTTACTCTAGCCTGTACTAGTGCCTTAACGGCAAGGCTCCCTTACAAAGTGTGTAGCTAAGTGGAGGGCTGCCCTTACGCTACGGCACTCACTACACGCACGACCGGTCGAGGTCGTGCGTCTGTACTAAGGAGTGGAAAGTAAACTGAATATATTTAATATGTAATTATTTAAACTAATATAAACTATATGTAACACTAAGTAGAATATTCCTAATTCGTACCTAGCTAAAATGTAGTGTACACACCAGTGTACTGACACGTGGATGGCTGACACACCACCCCAAGGTCCCATGCCCTGATTGGTTACAATAACCAAAGGTTCGAAACCTTTCAACCCGGCCAATACTGGCCTCAACCGTGGTGTACTCATGTACACCAACACTCAGTGTTACCCGAATGTAACCCCGTTACATGAATGAAGTGTGGGATGTAACTAAGAGACCGAGTGATGCAGACCGTTACACACCAAATGGGTGTTCAAGACCAAGACTGACGAAAATTGATGTGTGGAGCGTTATAAAGCACGACTTGTCGCGTGTGGAAACGAGTAACGCTCTGGAGTTGATTATGGACTCACGCTTGCGGCTGTAATGGATATGGGGACGGTGAAAATTATTTTGGCGTTGGCAAGAAGATGGAATGTGAAGGCCAAGCACGGTGACATTCCGAACGCATACTTCAAGGCACTCGAAGAGGAGCATTACATTTACTTGTATATACCGAAAGGTATGGATTTTACGAAGCAATATTTCAAGACATTTGAAGTGGAAGAAGTAAATGAGATGGTAATGAAGTTGAAGAAGACCTTGTATGGTATTAAGCAGGCAGGGCTACTCTGGAACAGAATATTGCACGACAAGTTGATTACGCTAGATTTCTCGCAGTGCTACACGGATTTATGTCCTTATTTCAAGCGACGTGGAGTGGGTATGATTGTGGTCGGAGTTTACGTGGACGATTTATTGGTGACCGGGACGCAAGATGATTTGGTTACAACATTCTTTTATGACATGAAAGTGTTAGAGATCAAGGATTTGGGTGAAGTTTCCAAGTTTCTAGGTATGCGAGTGACCTATGAAGACGAAGGAGGTTATTACCTCGATCAAGAAGTGATGATTACGTGTCTTCTCGAAGAACATGGATTGATGGAAGCTAATCCGGTGAAGACACCAATTGGAGGGAATCACGAGGACGTGTGCGTGGATAATCAAGTGGGATTGCCGGTCAAGCCTAGTGACGGATCGCATGCAGTGAGGGATCTCCAATCACTTGTGGGATCCCTCCTGTGGATAGCAAGATGCACTAGTCCAGACATATTGTACGCAGTACACAGGACAACCAGGCAGACGCACGCGCCGAGAATGACATATTGGCTTTTAGCCAAGAGAATTTTGCGATACTTGAAGGGAACATTCAAGATGAAGCTGAAGATGGAGCAGTCAAGATAAGTTGACGAGCAGGATGGATTGCAGCTAGTCGCATACAGTGATGCTGACTACGCGGGATGCAAGGAAGACAGGAAGTCGGTGACCGGTGGATTGGTCACGTTGGATGGAATCATACTATATTGGATGTGCAAACGCCAGGCGTGCGTGTCACTTTCTGAGATGGAGGCAGAGTTTTATGCTGCATCGCAAGTGGAGTGCGAGGTGTTTGGAGTGTACGAATTACTGACAGAGATTGGAATAAGTTTGAAGCTACCGATGATTCTCTATTCGGATAATCAAGCTGCTATAAAGTTCCTGGAAGGCGAGAGCAACTCGAGTAAGATGAAGCATGTTGATGTGAGGATCAAGTTCCTGATCTCGAAGCAGATGGAAGGGCATATTGAAGTGCGCTTCAAAGGGACTGAAGAAATGAAGGCAGACATGTTTACCAAGGCGTTACCGATGCCGCGGTTTGGAGTGTCGAGATCAAGTGTTGGACTGTCGTAGCGATGAAGTAGACCTGTTTTCGTGATGCGCGGCGATGAGAAGGAATGTTGAAAACCAAGGGCAAGTTACGGCAAGTTGCGTTACTGTGGGTTTTGCAAGGTTTTAACATCGACGCACAGAAGACGAAAATAGCTGTACAAAAATTGCATAATTGTGACGGACTATAAAATAGTCTAGTCTAAATATATCAATTTTGCAATTTCTTCTTTCAGGCTATCTAACCGTAGCCACACGTCCGTTTTCTCTGTGTGCTCACTCACTTCGGCACATCTAGTGGGGGTAGGAGGCAGCAGGTAATATCATACGAAGGGCCAGGTATATCTTTAGTGAAGGCACGCATATAGGTACCAGTTTCTGTGCACAAGGGCGAGTACGGGGTAACAAGCGTGTAAAAGAGGTGGCATACTAAGATCAAGTATATTTCGGATATCTGCACTACAACTACACGATGGCGAAGGGTAAGAGCGCCCAACAACAAGATCAACTGTTAAATCGCGCAGCGTTGGACGCAAGTAACAATGACACGGTTCCAAGTGAACATGACACTGGAATTTCATTGCGACCACTTAAGAAGATCATGCTGAATACCTGTACATAGCGATATATTGCTTTGATCAAGTCTAGGATGAGCCATCCCTGTCGATAAGTTTTAATTGCTGCAAAACTTTACATTGTAGGTAATTATTACCCGGATTGTTTACATTTTGTAAAATTCCCCATTTTTTAATTTATACAAAAAAAATTAAATTTATACAAATATAAATAAAGAGCAATAAAAATAGGAAAAAATTATTTGCCCGCCTGATTTGCTTATTGCCCGGCACTCTTGCCCTACCCCTACCCTACCCTATGGTATAGGGTTTCCATAAAAGCGAACGCCTCCACGCTTGGCAAGCGATAGAAACCACTTCATATGATATACATCGCTAGCAGGCAGCAATGCGAACGCCAGAACCTGATTCTCGAAATTGCCGTCCTGCGTGACAAGAAACGCCATGCAACCGTGGAAACTTACGGTTTTGTAGTGCAGCACGTGAATGTCTAAGATTTGTTGCTGACCAGCCAGGACTGCGGTCGATGCGTTCGGCATAATGAGCGCCCCAAATAAAGTGACCGTGTGGGTCTTTTTCGTACTCAGCAAACGAGCCAGGATTTTTCTCGGCAAAAGACTTGAGTAAGCTGGAAATATACTTGTAGCTTTCTGTGATGTCATCCGTGGACGTGTCGACTACAATTCGTTGCTCGCGATAGGCCATGCCACGTGGAATCTTAATGCCTGATTCAGAGTTCAACAAGAAGTTGTCGGTCATCAGCTTGCCTGACAACTTGGAGTGTGTAATGACAGCCTTTCGGAAGAAACGCATCTCAGCTAGCTGCCTTGCTGTGGGTTTCGGCACAACCGTGCACGTATCTGAGTGTTTCAGGTTCATATCGGATATCTTCCACGTTTTAGACTTCCATCCTTTCACAAGCTGTACAAACCAAAGGCATGTCTCGTCTGAACATACATACTTTTTGTTACTGCCGCCATTGATTCGCTTGCACAGCATCAAGCGCTTGAGATGAACTATGAGTGATAAATCACCAATGGCCTTTGTGGCTTCCTCCTTGCCAGTGCTCCAACGCATCTCGTGCGTCAATTGGCACAACGTAAAGAGACATATTGGTATTGCTGAATCGGTAGGACTAGGTGTAGGGCAAGAGTGCCGGGAAAATAAGCAAATCAGGCGGACCAATTAGTTTGGGAATTGATCTGGCCAGACCCCCCCCCTTTCTTTTATGTCCAAACTAGTGTAGTACCCCGTTGGACCGACGGGGCGGAGGGTATTTAAGTTAAAGTCATAGAAGCAACTACGTGACCGGGAACGTCACGGGGAGGAAAACTTTTAAATAGATGTAAAAAGCGCCATTTCTAAACAATTATTTACGCTTTAATACTGATCTTCATGTCAATGTACTACCACGGATTAGTGCGATTTTTGAAGCCAAAATTGTATTTTATGTTTTTTGTCCGATAAACTGGAAAAGCGCTAGTTATAAAGTCGACTTAAATTAGGTCCGATTTATAGTCCAGTTGGAATTCGATTAGGTACCGTCTCAGACGGACAGAAAAGAACGGTTTTATATTATAGAAGTAGAGCATATTTGTAAATATTTTTGATCCACCAAACACACTTCGAATCGAACTCTTTTATATATAGAGGGGCGCCACTATTGCCACAGACGTTTTGTCTATTGCCACAGACACCACCACCACAGCCAATCGGAAGCCGCCGTCGCCTTGGTCATAAACAAAGTTGATTTTTTTTGTTTCTTGACATAAACTTTATCAGAAGCCGAAGTAGAAGATGGATGACGATGTCAAGTCCGCGGCAAATGCCATAAATGTACGTGGGTATCAGTGATTACAATAATGTACTTACTTTCAATTCCTATTTCTCATATAAATGCTATGTATAATACTTATGAACACAGTCGACGAGTAATCATAGAGACACATGAGAAAAATCAGAGTCATGGGCACCTGGAAATATTTGTCCACGATCCAGATGAGCATGGGTAAGTGTAACAGGACTGATCCTGTTACAGGCTTACACTGTGTTGTGCGAGGAAGCGCGCAATACGGGAGGGGTAGGATTAGTTGATGACAACTAATCCTATATTAAAAGCAAATAGAATATTCGCTTAAGATTGAGAACGCAAAATTAAGAGTGTTTATTAAATGGGTGGTTAGCGGCTAACAGTATAGTAATTACCTAACTAATATAATAATATCAAGTATTAAACTAACTGTACTATTAGTTAACCTGCATGATTCGGTATTTATACCGAATCGACTTTTCCTTCGTAGATTATAATAACTTATAATCTATTATTTGAATTTCAGACAACGCGTCTGAAATTCAACTGTGATATTCTAACTTGAATATCAATTATGTAATGGCACCCCATTACATCACCCCCCACTTAAGGTGGTTGGCCAATAATAATTCTTATTTTGGCCAATCATAGGTGGCACTTGTTGGTCGGAATTTCTCATTCACCAACTGATTGACCATCGACTCGATGGTCGAAGCACGCGGCGGCGCTCTAAAGAGCGCGGCTGAAAACATCGAAGGAGCTTCTTCCTCCGCCTCAGCACTAGGTGCTGAGGTGTTGAGTGACAACAGTGACGATGCATTATCAGCGTCAACTACGCAAGGTCGGAAGACGTACCGTCTTCGACCACAGATGCTGCTAAGGCGGCATCTGGCAAGAAACAGGGAGATGTTGCTAATGCAACATCTCGCACGATGACAACCCCCGAATGGTGTGTTTCCAGGAAGGGTTTTTCCATGTTCGGAGACAGTTATGACTCCGAACAAAGTGATTGGGGCACAGCTGTCCCGGCGAAAGGATCTAGCGAGTCGAAACTCGCTAGGTTCTTATCGCATAACAGCGATGATAACTCTTGTGTCGCTGTCAGCTATGACAGCGACAATGATCATCACAGATGGCTGCGGGAACGCAGAACCCCTCCTGGACCAAGTACGTCTCCACGTCGGGGTGGTTTAACCCCGGCGCGTGGTGTTGAAGCAGGCGGTGTTCCGCCTGCTAAAAGAGCTCGAACAGAAGCGACGCCTGCCGCTTCTGAAGCGTATCATCGTACGGAGCCACATGTTCAGTACCAAGTGGGGTTTTGGACCCCTGGATGGGCTATTGCCCCCAACAGTGGCGGTAACCGTAAGCGGGATTGCCAATATGCCAATATGCGCTGTTCGATATCAACGTGCTGGATGACTGCGAAGATATCCAGTCACGTCGATTCGATCGAAGTACAGACGATAGGCGTCTGTTTTTTATTGACCTCTTTTTCCAGGTTCGACATTATTCGAGCCGGAAAGGGGCAAGAAAGAACAGGGACGACAAGGACGCCCTGACTCAAAGTTGGAACGCTTTTGTTGACAACTACAACAAAAGCCCCGATGACTACGTGAACAAAGTTCACGTAATGCGCGAGCGCTTTTTAAAGCACTCGCGAACAGGCAAAATGGAATACATCCATTTTGCCTGCATCAAAGAAGGGTTAAAGTGTGGTGTCCCTTCTCACCTCGTTTGCCAGCGGTGTCCGCAGGGGGCTCCTCGTCTGTCAGAGGGGGAGTTGCGGGGGTACGGTGGTTTTTCCGTACCCGCCGAAGTTCAGGGCTTAATCGATGCTCTAAATGATCAACACCTAGTGTTGATGCTACTTCGCATTATGAGTTTGAGACTCCTTCTCAAACTCAGTTAAAAGATCTGGGGCGTCGGCCCTAAGAACCTCAATCAGCTCCCAAGAAAGAACTCTTGGGGGTAACCCAGCCAGCGTACTAAGTACTCGGTACGCTTCCCCTTCTTCGAAGGAACCGAGCGCTTCGAGATCAAGCGCTCGAGAATGGATCGCTTATTCCTCTGATTATCGATCAGGGGCGGCGGAGGTTGAGAATTCCCTCGCCGTTGTTGTTGCGGAGCATGGTTCTTTGCTCCGCAAACTCGAGGAGGGTTGTTACTCCTTGAGCAGCGATATGTCTCACTCTGTGAAGACATATCGGTCTCTTCGCGAAAATGTCCGCGACATCCTCGGGGCGCACACTGCCCTTCAGCAGAAGAATGATATTCTGTACATCGAGCTTTCCCGCTGTAAGGAAGAGCTCGATCGGCACAAGGCTGATCTTGAGCAGTCGAAGGCGGAGGTAATGACTCTCTGCTCTGCTCATCAACGGCTGGAAGCCGATTACAAGTCTCTCTTGGGAGACTTGGAGAAGCACGGTATCTTCCGTCGTTCTGTGTCTCGTCGTAAGACGAAGACGAATGATACGGTTTGAGGCGCCCAACATAGAATGTCGGGTGGAGCCGCATTGCTGTGGGAATGTCTAAAGTATAGGCATTCCCCCGAATCTCTTGGACCTTGAAAGGTCCAATGTACTTAGGAAGCAACTTCCGTGTAGGGAAGTTGCTTATTGCATGTATAGGAAAATTAGTAGTACTTAATGATACCAATTAGCCTTTCCGAAAGGGGTTTTTGTTCTTCCTTCCTTGCTTGTCTGCATTTTTCTTCTGCTTATCCAAAGCAGAAGCAAGTGCAGCTTTTATATAGCGTATTACAGCTTGGCGCTGTAATACGAATTCATCTACTGCTTTATCAGCAGTAGGTGCGTTGCCCTCATTGTCTGCAGCCATTGCTGCAGACACATATTCATCATATGCAGCTTCAGTTTCATTTAAAACTTCTTCCGCTTCTACTGTACTTTCAGTAGAAGGGCCATCGTTTTGTTCACAAGTGCAGTTGCAACTTGCGCATTGACTCGCTCAAAATTTGAGCGGGTCCCTCCCCCACTTAGATTTGGCGTACCGCCAAGTAAAGCTGGGGTTCGTGGATGCCTTAAGCATTCACGTAGAACGGTGTATGCTTAGTTGAAGAATGCACCGAATTGTTAATCGCGAATTCAGTGAGTGGCAGATAGTCACTCCACTGTTTAAAGGCATGTGCGTATGATCGCAACATATCTCCGAGAACGCGGTTAACCCGTTCCGTCTTCTTATCCGTTTCCGGATGGTCCGCAGTTGACATCTTCAACTGGGTTCCCAACAATGAGAACGTTTCTTGCCAGAAACGTCCTGTAAATCTCGGATCTCGATCCGAGACAATGTCTTCCGGCATTCCGTGCAAACGGAATACCGTATCAACGAATATCCGCGCTGTTTGAGCGGCGGTTACATTTGCTGATACTGCAGTAAGATGTACCATCTTACTGAAACGGTCTACAAAGACCACTAATCCGTTCTTCCGACTGTTGTCGGGTGGAAGACCGAATACGAAGTCCATTGAAATGGACTTCCAACACTCTGTCGGAACCGGCAGAGATTGCAGCGGAGCCTGTGCAGACTGCACAGGCTTAACGCGCTGGAAAATCGCAAGAGAGTACGTATTTCCGTACCCACTTGTACTGGTTTCACCAGTTACGTGCGAGAGAAGCGTATGTCTTCTCTCGACCTTGATGCCCCGAAATCGGTGCATCGTGATACTCAAACATAATTTGATGTTTGAGATCATCGTCGTTTGGAACGACGATGCGACTTTCATCTTTTTGGTCTGTGCTGTAAAGCGGCAGACCATCGTGCAGTCGATATCGATGAACGCAAGCGCGGAGGAACTCTGGGAGTTCTTCTCACTTCTCACTTGATTTATTACTTAAGTAATCAATCAACAGACGTGTCTCCTCGTCTGTTTTGTACGCCTCGAGTACTTGTCGTATAATTGACGACGACAAAGCAGTGCAACGGATCGCGTTTGCACTGGCACTTTCGGTTACGGACAGTTTCGTCTCGTAATCGGGACTTCTTGATAGCGCATCCGCTATCACGTTCAACTTTCCGGGTTTGTATTCAACCGTAAAGTTGTATTTAGCAAAGAATGACATTCATCTAGCCATTCTTCGATAAATGTGTGGTGAATTCACGGCCGTGCGTAGCGACGCATGGTCCGTGTAAGCCACAAACGGTCTATCTCCCAAGAGATAGATCCGAAACTTGGCCAGTGCATACTTCATGGCAAGGAGTTCCTTGTAATGCACTGGATAGTTGCGTTCGGCTGGGCGCAACTGACGCGATTGATAGCAGATTACACGATCACGATCATCGTGATCACGCTGCATCAAAGCACAGCCGATAGCGAAATCGCTCGCGTCGCAAACGACGTGGAATGGACGCTCGTTATCGGCTATAGCCAAGACAGGCGCTTCAGTCAAGCTTTGCTTGACTGCATCAAAAGCATCTTGGCATTGGTTATACCAATGCCATTCAACATCTTTCTTAAGCAATTGAGAAAGAGGTCGTATTAACCCAGCATAGTTGCACGAATACTTGTGCAAATATGTTGCCAACCCAAGGAACTTTCGAAGTTCCTTAACGTTGTTTGGAGTAGGCCATTCAACGATCACCCTGATCTTTTATGGATCAGGACGCACCCCGTGCTTGCCCACAAAGCATTCAAGAACGGGTATCTCAGGTGCACCAAAGGTGCACTTCTTTAGATTTGCATAGAGCTTATGCTTACGCATAAGCTCTAACACTCGACGTAGATGTTCCCTATGGACATCTACATCGTTTTATCGTGTTCACCTTTACTATGGATGAACACGTCATCGAAATAACTCGGTGCGAATTCTCGCACCGGGCGTAATAGATGCGTTACGCATCTGTTAAACGTAGCAGGGGCATTTCGAAGCCCCTGAGGTATAACAAGCCACTCCCAAAGCATGCCGCTTGGGGTGATTACCGCCGTGAGAGGGATATCCTTCTCACGCATTAGGATTTGATAAAATCCATCTCTTAGATCGAGAGCACTAAAGATGGTGCTACCGCACATGCCATCAATGATGACATCTTTTCGCGGTATCGGCGTCTGCGCCGGTACCGTCGCTGCGTTCAGCTTGTTGTAAGCGTGAACGATTCTCCACCCACCTGTGGACTTTTTCACACAAAAGGTGGGGGTAGAGTGCGGTGAGATAGACTCCCGCACTTGGCCTGCTCTACGACGAGCTTCGAAAAACTCGTCGATCGCTTTTACTTGATCACGCGGCAACGGCGATTGCCGCTTGACACAATACTTCGTGCCTGGCACGAAGTCAATTTCATGACGAGTTCCCTTATCCTTAGGGATCTCGCCAGGTACTTCTTCTGGGAATACGTCAGCGTATTCCCGAAGTACCTCATAAAATGGGGAGTTCGCTTTAAGCGACTCCCAGCTCTGCGCTTCAAAGCGCTGAACTTTGGTTTGATCATTGAGAACCTCGTTCCCAATGTTTTCCACTTGTAATGTGGATATTCGTTCACGAATATCCACTACATCATCTGTTTCAACGATGATACAGATCTGTTAGATCTGATCATCGTGCAAGTTCTTCATAAACTTCTTCCAGCTTAGCGCTGGAAGAGCCATCACCTCCGAACCTTCTTTCGGAGGGTGTTCCATCAACAGAGACTGGGTAGCTAATCCGGTCTCCGTTTGCGTCAAGACGTTGATCGTCTCGACGGAACTGTCCATGCAATCAGACGCACTCGTCCGATTGACTGCTACACGGTGATTACGATTCACCGTGTGCAAATACTCATCATAATGGTAGCCACTGCCTACCATGGAATTTTCTTGGCGATCAGATGTGCTCGTCTGATCGGCCGCCTGTTCTGCGACACGGTGGTCTTTATCACCCGTGTGCATGGCTAACGCAACGTCGTGGGCACTGGCCACCACGGAGTTGTGCTCACGATTGCACTCGATCGTGAGTTCACTCTCATCAACACGGAATTCTTTCGTCGTGTTGGAACCTTCGGTCGCACAGTGGGTGTTTCCCACTGTGGATACTATTTCATTCTCACGGTGGGTGTTTCCCACCGTGGATATCACTTTATTCTCACGGTGGTCTTTATCACCCGTGGAATGTTTCTCTCCAACACGCAACGACTCTTCTGTTGCGTGTGGTAGTCCCTCTGGACTCTCACCAGCGGAGGTACCTTCCGCTGATCGTGTCAGAACAGACCTGGTGGTGCCATCGCTATCCACCAGACTGTCTGACGCTGCGGTTGTATCTTCTGATACAGCCGGATTACACACAGGGTGATCAGATCCTGTGCATCCGCCGCAGTCGATCGATAGGTTAACACAGTCGATCGAGGGTTTAAACTTGGACATCCATGGGATTCCAAGTATCACATCGAACTTTTCATCTAAATTGAGGACGATGAATTCATTCTCGAATGACAGCTCATTCAACTCGAAGCGTGTTTTAATCACACGCTTTGGAATAGTCACGGTTGCACCTGTTGCTAACCGGACTGACAACATGCTTCGTGGGGTTTCTACCTCCACGAAGCTCAACAGCGTTAGACTCTGAGTTCTAACGAACTTGTTTGACGCTCCTGTGTCAAACAAAGCTCGCATGGGGACATCTCTCCCGTGCGGCTTAACCTCCAGGTTGATAAGAGGATTATCATCACCCTGCACCTTTTGACAGGACATAGTCCCGTCTGGGGATATTACCCTCACATGCCCTATGTCGGCATGTGGGATAACATTCCCAGTAGGGCGCCCCGCCCCTACTGGTGTTGTACGTTTTTTGCACCAACAGGGTGATGTCCCTGTTGGTGTCGCCGTGCAGCGGACGGTTCCGTCCGCTGACTGGGTGGCAATGGACGCGGTGCCATACACTCATGGGCAAAATGCCCCACTTTCGCGCATCGATTGCAGCGAATGTTCTTCTTAAATTTCGGTTGCTTCGAGTTTGAAGCAACCGCAACCGATAGGCATCGGCTCTGGACCTCCACCGCCCATGCTCTGGCGCGGGTGGCTGTTTCTTGAGACGAAGTGTGAACTTCGTCTGCCCGACTGCTGCTTGTTGACATGCTGTTGCGGCATGTCAAAAGCGAAGGGCTGTTGATCCCTTCGGCTGTACCCAGCATGCGATGACGCTGATCGCATGCTGAACTCCTCACGGATACTCATATCAATGGCATCCCTTAGAGTCTTTCGGATGCCGGTATATACTCTGTTTGACGGGACCATCATTGAGTCCCTTCATGAAGCCAGTGACCTGCATAGCAGGGGGCACCGGCTCATACACAATATTTGACAGCAAATATTGCGTCTTCTGAGCGTAAGCTTGAAGGTCAAGCTTACCTTGCCGGAGTTCCATGAACTCGTGCAGACTACTTAGCTCCATTTCTGGAGCTTCAAAGTTGAGCTTTAGCTCAGCTTTTATTTCCTTATAAGTCAGGAATGCAGAGTCATCAGTGGCTCTGCGACTCATCGCCCATGCCCTGGCTCTGCCGCCCAGACATGTTGTGGCGAAGTACGCATGTTGACGTTCGCCAACAATATTTTGCGCAGGGATGGCATCTTCCACCTCTGCGAACCATCTACGAAGGGTCTCTCCCCTTTCGCCGGTAAAGGGCGGTACTCGCGCCTTTACCACTTCAACGCTATGCGTTGCAGATGCCGTCCGCGCTGCCTCTTGCGCGGGACGTGATGGTGTTTCGAGGTGGTTTCGCCTAAAGCGATGCACCACCTCCATCGCTTCCTCCGGGGTCTTATCCAGGAGGAAAGTAAGGATGTCGGTCCCCATGGACCGAACCATTTCTACCGTCGCGTCTTTATTACGCGACGTGAAGTGAGGGAAGTGTTCCGTCACCACTTCCAGCGTTCTCTTTCGCTCGTCAGGCGTCATGTCTCGCGACATGATGCCGAGCGGCTCTTAATCTTCGCTCCGCTAGTTAACTAGCGGAACGGAACTGTGGTCGTTAGGACGGACCACGAAGTGCTACCAGGTGTAACAGGACTGATCCTGTTACAGGCTTACACTGTGTTGTGCGAGGAAGCGCGCAGTACGGGAGGGGTAGGATTGATTGATGACAACTAATCCTATATTAAAAGCAAATAGAATATTCGCTTAAGATTGAGAACGAAACATTAAGAGTGTTTATTAAATGGGTGGTTAGAGTCTAACACAGTAAAGACGACCTTTGGAGATGAGTTCGAGTACCAGAATCTGAAGGATCAAGAGATGTTGCCAAGTAGCGGAAAGGATGGATCGCCGACGGTGAAGAATTTTAAGTCGTTAACTGGGAGTTTGTTGTGGATCGCGCGTTGTTCGAGGCCGGACATTGCGTTTGCAGTCCACAAGGCCACGTGCAGGGCACATTCGCCCTCGAAGTTGGACTGGATGACCACAAAGAGGATCTTGCGCTTCCTAAAAGGCACGGCGGGTATGAAGCTACGCTTGGAGAATGGAGATAACGCGAAATCTAACAAGAATGATGAGGTTAGCGTTGAAGGATATTGTGACGCTGATTTCGCTGGCTCGAAAGAGGATCGCAAGTCTACAAGTAGTGGAGTTTTTTTTGTGGAAGGTGCATAGTGCACTGGATATGCAAGCGACAGTCTTGCGTCTTGCTCTCGACAATGGAGGCAGAAGCTTACGCGGCTTCGATAGCTCTGTGCGAGCTCACAGGCTTCAAAGAGATATCAAGTGAAGTGGGTTTGAAGGTTGCATTGCCAATGAAGTTGGCTTGCGACAACCAAGCAGCTATCAAAATGCTGGAAGGAGATGGAAAAGCTTGCAAGACAAAGCACATGGACGTTCGAGTGAAGTTTCTATTATCGAAGTTCAAGGATGGCATAATCAAGACAAGCTATAGACCCACTGACGAGAACCTGGCTGACATCTTTACCAAGCCGCTTGGTGCTGAGAAGCCAAGACGCGCGCAACAAGGTCTGGGACTGGTGTCGATTCCGATGGAATAATGGTTTTGCACCGAAAAGTCGAGAAGGAGTGTTGGAAGGGCGCGCTTTTTGCGCAGCAGCTAGCGTCGCCGTTTTGGTTGTCAAGCAACTTTCAGGTGAAAAGGTGATGTATTGTACATAACTTTAGGTTAGGTACAAAACACTGCATATTTGCATACTATTAGTTTTAGGTGCATACTTAATTCTAATAATTCACTTCTGAATTGTTTTTCGACTTACGTGGTTATTACGAGTGGTTAGCAAGCACGCAACTGTTTGTGCCTTGCTTGGATTGATTTTACGTGGATTGTCTAGTACGCTGCAGTGGCATCAGGAGTGATTATCACGAATTGGATTCTTGTGCTTTACGTTGGTTTGTTTGAGTTGCTGGTCCTTACGTTCAAGTCGCTAAAGGACAGTGGAGAATTATTTCACAAAAGCTATTTCAAGAACTCTTCAGTCGTACCTCGGCCTCACGTTTTGAGAGACCCCGCGATTGTGCGGAATAGAACTGTACCGGCTCGTGAACGGGAGTCTTCAATTTGCGAAAGAGCACTGTACTTTTATCACTCGCGTCTTCTTCCGCAACGTATTTGTGCTTTTGAAAGAGAAAATACGGTTTTCCAGCTGACGAGCCACACGAGGCCTTGTAATTTCGATAATGCTGCTCTTGCCCTTGAACGAACGGGGCACAACCATCACAAACGTCGCTTCGTCTAGATACGATACGGGTATATACTTGATAAAAAGCTTTGACGCGGACAGACCAGATTGGGAACAGTACCATAAGACCGTGGGTCATGACTGTACCCACAGGCACAGCAGAGGCACGATGCCAGGCAGAAACGGGTTTGGCAACGGTCTCGTCTCTTTCTCGTGCTCTACCATAGCCGTATAATCATTGCTGGTTGCGTAAGAGCTTCGCGCACAACGCCTTGGGACAACATCGGCGCACGCCAGCCCCCCCCCATCATGTCCTGACGGACCGGCAATTCCCGCATCACCGAGCACGAAACCTGCTTCTTCCATCTCTTTCATCGCTTGAGCATACGGTT
>CM047580.1:22171739-22216017 GCA_026184515.1 Peronosclerospora sorghi
ATGCGGGATCAGCAGATGGATTTTTCCTCGTTTTTTACCAAGCCAGGCGTTCAGCGACTCTGCCGACCGTATTGAAGAGCGGAAGGGGAAACTTCGCGCGCGCCCACAAGACTGGGGCGCTCTCTACCAAATACTCATGAATAGCCGCGTGCTCCTTCTTGATCAACTCCATTGCTTGCTCATACTTTGTGGTCGTGTACACCTCGGAAGCATTCCATATCAGCCCATTAAACTTGGTTTTGAATGCTACCGTTGCCGCCTAGGGTACAAACAAGTGCCAAGTAGAATGCCGCCCTATGGTGACTTGATATGACAACCATCGATGATGATGATTAGAGACCGGCAATACGTGAACGAAGTGATGCTAGCCAATAGGCATAGGAAAGCACTGCGGAATCGACCAGCATCATCTGATTCGAAGGATGTTATAGTCCCGGGGTTTACCCGAGATATATATCTCCACAAGAAAACCGCGAATCTTCTTGAAAGAGTCGTCCTCGATCGAGCAGGCGCTTCTCTTGTTTCAAGCCATTTAACGCTTTCCAGGCGGTACGATACGGAACAGTGACTCCTCAGGGTTGATCGCATGCATGTAGTTCATAACATCCCTGGGCCGGACTTGAGCGGAAGTGTTCACAAAGGCAAGGCTTTGGACTCGAGAACTGTCGGGGTCTCTTTGAATTGTTCCAAAAAGGTGGCACTGTGCTCTAGCGTACTTCTTGTAGTCTTTGTCATCTTCTTCTTACCCTAATATACGCAAAACTCAAACTGGCACCTATTTGAAGGCGTCTTCAATGAGCCAAGATACAGTACACGCAGTTGTTTTGTCGGCTTATTTTCAAGAGATACGGGCAGGTATTGATGACGCAATGTTTTTCTTTGAAAGCTTCAGAGCGGCGGCCTTAGTATCGAAGCATTTTACCTTAGAGATTGAGTCCATGCTATGAGTATAAGCGCAGGTAGTAAAAAGACAGTATCGAAGAATAGATTTTAGTTGCTGAAAAACTTCACATTTTAGGTGGTAATTATCCGGATTGTTTACATCTGTACAATTCCCCTAAAAATTCCAACTAGGGAATTAAAGCAAAATATAATGTGAAAAATGGAGCTAGTACATCAACAGAACACTGTTATGTATTCTCGCGGCTTCAGAGCAAAAGATGTCAAACCCTGAAGTATTCGCAGCGATACCCAATAGCTACTCTGAAGATCGTAAGGATAATCAATCGCATAAATGGAAAGAACCAGAGGAAGGAGCTAGGAACATGGAAAAAATTCGCATAAACAAAGCAAATAGACCAGGCGCGGTCTACAAACCAAGCCTATGTATGGTGGAAGCTATTATCCGGGGTACCAGCGTGCCACGGTGATGTACCAATTGCGTATACCAAAGCTGAGATAGAACCAGGGTACGAGATACACTTGCAGGTTTCTCAAGGTATAGAAATACGGGAATAAAACTTAAAAGATTTTAGTGCAACTGCACCAAAGAATTGGTAAAGGAAAATATATGGCCTGAAAGAGAAATATCCATTATGATATGAATTTTTGAGGGAGTCACCTTGGGAATGTGAGTCATACAATGTCTTACTGACACTTGTATCTATATCTTCTCGGCCTTTTAGCTAAGATTAAGTACTGTAGTATCTGTTATAATCAGTGTGAATACTGGCTATTGTGTATTTGTAAAGAAGGATGATCATGTTGAACGTTTAAGTAGATGATTTATGGATGATTGGATCCAGGTCGCAGGTAAGGAGGATAAGAAATCGTTAGTGCAAACGACATCTATGTGAAAGGAAATATTCTGGATAAAACTGCAAGAAGGAAGTATCAGTAGCATTGTCTACTGCCGAGGCCGAATTTGTTACTGCCGTAGTCTGTGGAAGATAAGCTGGCTCCAAACAATGTTCTCTGAAATTGGAATCGAAGCCAGAGCGCCGTTAATTTAAAAAAAAAGATAATCAAACTTTTCTTAAGCAGATATTGAACCTAGCAAGCCTAGAGCGCAAAAATGTGGAAGTCAAGTTAAATTTCTGAAAGACTATTCTTAAAAAGTATAAATGCGGCCTGAACAAGTATTGAGTGTAGATATGGTAGCTGATTTACTTAACGAAAACATTGTGCATTTCAATAATTCTGTCATTAAGTACGCGAATTGGATTGAAAAGAAGTTTCAGTTGTTTGCTTCATTGATTTTAGTATGGTTCCACCAAAGTCTGGAAATATCTAATTGCATATTCATGTATGAAGATCCCTGTTTGCTAGAAAGTGTTGAAATTTGATGCGGTTTTCAGTGCAGATAAAACCAATGCAAAATTAATATTGACCAAAAGATTTTTTAGTCTAAATTCTTTGATATCAAATAATATAAACTCTTCGTTTTTCAAGAGCACTAACGCACGAATCCACAACTTGAGCAGGATTCCTGGCAATAGCGTGCCAGGAGATGACCTTCTACGGCCTCTAACTGCGTCCAGTGACTACTCGTGTGCACATCTTCATGAAGCAAATAACCTGATTTTATCGTTAGTCATGATTGACGTCGTGCGTTGTCTGTTCGTATCCGTTGCTCGTACCTTGGCGAGACAGCTCTGTGGTGAAGTGTACCATAAAATTGGTGCATAATTGTGGGTGTGACTATCGGCACAACTGTGTGGGTAACTGTAGGCACAACTGTGTGTGTAACTGTGTGTACAACTGCAGGTACATGGACGGTACATATACGGGGTATCGTGAGAAGGGACGATTAAGTACGGGTACCTAGCGGTTAGCGACGGACGACAGAAAAATCAGGTCGACTGGTCGACAGAGTGCATTGGAATGGCTAGTTCTGATTGGCTGAAATTAGGGAAATGGTAGATCTAGGGATATGAGCGTTGATAAAGTTCTCCTTTTGCGTCCAACTACTAAGGACACTCAGGGACGGCATCTAGCGCCTCCCTTTAGTTAATACACACCTCTACGTCCCGGGCGGGAGCACTTAGTGCATTTTTGGCCCACCGTTAGGCTTAGAGTGTTGAGAACTCGCCCCGCGACTCCGCCCGCTGTGTCAGTGGTTCTTCTTTAAAGGTTTTCTTTTTTTGGGAACGTGATCGAGCAGTGCGCTCTCACCTCTTCCCCATTGTCCACGTTTTGGCCCCTAGTAGTTCGGCTGCTTTAAGCGCCCCACGGGAACTCTAGGTGGATTTTAGTGGAAACCGTCGATCAGCTTGTAGAACGTTCTGATCGACCCTCCTCTTAAGTTTAAACTTAGAATACAAAGTATATTTGGTATTCGATTGGCGAACTACGCTTAAGAGGCTCGGCGATCGGGTGGTGAAGACTTCCGCTGCCTGATCGAGTACCCCTTCGCTGATCACCACCAAGATCATCGATCTGCAACCAGCGACCTGCGATAACATTTCGCAACTCGCACCAATTCGTGGGGAATCAATTAGGTCGATCAGCGGTCCTGATCATCGACGGTTTGCGCCTGTTCAAGCCTGATCAAGCTGGTATAAGCCTGATCACCCCTGATCATCGATCACCCCTTGATTATTGATTATTGACCCTGATCACCCCTGATCATCGCTCATCGACCTAGATCATCCCCTGATCATCGATCAACGGCCCTGACTATTTGTGCTTGATCAAGCCTAATAAATCCTAATAAAGACTGATCGCACCTGATCGACACCGGTCGATACATTACGAATTACCCCAATCTTGCATCAAGGAATTTCAGTGCGACATCCCCGCCACCTGGAGAGCGACCCACGCCCAAGCCGTCGGGTACACAAGGTGAGCAGAAACACAATCAGTCACACAAGACAACCGGAGGACCCCCTTCGTTAGTCGGCAGTCTGGGCGCCGTGGTAACGCCTGATCAAGCCTCAAAAACTTGATCAGCCGCTTCACCACAGCTCCATGCTATGAGAAAGAACCTTCCATTGACTACTCTTCTTTTTTTTGGGGAGGGGTTGCGAAAATAGAGCGCTCCTCCCTCGCATGTGCTGCCACGCGACTTTATTGTAGCTGGTTTTCGGGCGTCATGATGCAACCTGACAATTCCCGTATATTTTATAGTTGAGGTATTGGTGGGTATTGATGTCAAACTGTGGCTGAGCGGGTGGCAAGACGATCACCACACGAGAAACAAAATGGGATCACCGTTTTCTCTATTACTTATTAGCAGCATAGAAACCCAGGGCTATGCTTTGCATTAGCAGTTAGAACTGTACTTGTAGACAAAACTAGCCTAACTACAGCAAAGGATGAGTGATAACACAAGCTCACCAGTAAATTTTTGTCTAAGGGCACCTACCCAGTAAACTGGTATCAGTTGAAGAGAGAACGAGCCCATCGCCTTTAACATCCAGCAGCACAGGTAATAAGCGGCGAGGGTATTCATCATTCGTCGTACCGCAACCACATGGGGGTGGAAATCCAGAACCTATGGACATATCGGATGCGTTAAATTCGATACCGAAGCAATCGAAAGTAACCATAATAAAGAATCTTTTGCTGCAATTCATACGCAAAGATAGGTACTTTGCCCAGAGTTTATGGCACCGCGCTCGGCGCCACGCAGTCAGCTGACGGGTATGTCAGCTGAGAAACGTAATTAGCAGAGCGACCACCTTTTGGTTAAAAATCGTGAACATTCAGTAGGAGCGAGGCGCCTTACAGGAAGGGTAATTTTTCAGCAAATATCTGTCACGTGAGAAAGATATTCCACGGGACATTTCAATTTCTCGTCAACGTGTGGAAGGTGATGCACGTTGACGAGAAATTGAAATGTCCCGTGGAATATATTTATATGCTTATAACCTTGAAGATAAAGCCGCATGGGTCGATGTCGCAATGCGTGCACTGTTTGATACCGGCGCGTCAAACAACTTCGAGCAATGTGGTAAAATTCGTGGGAGTGAATTACCACGAAGTTTACTGTTACATCGGGTTAGCAACATGATTATGCCAGAGAGAGCTCAAGATACTCACACGCTTTGAAGTGGATGAACTGTCGTTCTAGGATGAAAATTCATCGTCCTCGAACCATGATGACATACTCAATGTTATCTTGGGTATATCATGAATATCAAGAATCAACCGGCGATCGACTGAGATACCCTATCAATCGGGTTTGCCAATACCAAAGAGACTGATCACCCTGTGACCAATTTATGTTAACCAATTCAGGAGGGATACTGAGCGTTACGTTGCTGGGTAGCAAAAATCCGGTTTATGTTTGTGTGGTGAAGTGTACCACAAATTTGGTCACTTTAGGTCGAGTCAGTTGGTCGAGTTTCCGATTGGTCTAAACAAGTGGGGCTTTTTAGCCTATCAGATTCAAGGAGTGTCAAGAACGCAAGTTTCGGTGAGTCACCTGACATTGGGTATTTTACATATTTTCATGTGAGTACATATTGGGACCGTAGGGAGGTAGTATTGGTTTGAGCTGTGGATTTTCCTAAAAGAGAAGAAGTCGTTTGGAATCTTTTGGTTTTGCCTTCGGGCTAACACCTCAACAGGAGGTCGTTTAAACCTTTGCTACGTGCATCAGTCGCCTCCGCCTCCGCGGAGTGTTTGGGAGCAGAGGGTCGAGTAATCCCCTCTAGCTCATTATACCCGGTCTGGACGCGCCACACGCGCATTTGGCCAGCCGGAAGTCCCTCGACGGGAGCACGCATTGGTCGACTTCCTCAAGTTTAAGTCAAGCACGTTTGGAACGTGCTATTCACTGGATTGGTCTTTACGTGGAGATATCGTTTGTGGAATTTCACGGGCATATTGGGTCTTAACGTGGACATATTGGTTTACTATAACATTGGTTGGAGTTTAGACCGATTTTGGTCTTCTCTCATATTGGTCAGGGGCTAGACCGGTTGATTGGTCTACCCTCTATTATTTCGTATTGGTCAGGTCTAGATCGTTTGGACGATCTACCTATTGGAATTTATCTTTTGGAAGTGTTTCTGGTCTGTACGTACCTGGGGTGAAGAGTTCCGCCCTAGGTACACCTAGCCAGAACGGTCTCCGATATTCAAGACAGAATCAGATCGATCTGCGATCCCGGTCCACCGAGTGTATAACTAGCCCATTCCATCGGGTACACAAGGTGAGATGAACTTAAGTGAATCGGACCAAGTGTATTTGGATGATGACCGGTCGTCTGCCAGCAGCGGGCGATCGGACCTGATTTCTAATGGAGGTCCGCGGGGTACCCCCCCGTAAGTTGGAAGGCTGGGCACGATGGTGGTGGTCAGGTTGTCGATACAAATGTATTCGATTTCGAACTTGACTCCACCACATTTGCGTTAGGACTTGAACGTCTCAACGCGCTCCGTTATCAGATACGATCAGCTTGTCCGACCCGTCTCTACCATACGATGGCCACTGCCTATCGTGATAATGTAGCATTCTTCGCGGAGCCACTTCCTGCCGAGGTATTTATTTCTTCCTCAAGGCGTCCACCACCCACAGTCGTTCCCTTCCACGGTGTGTACAGCCTGTGCTCGTCAAGACTGCTGTTGTCGGTCGTGTAGCGGTCATTAGTGCCCCAACTGGAGACGAAGTCGCTATCGACCAATAAACAAGCCAGAGTTCGTACAAGGTTGGTACTTCCTGCTAACGAAGATGTTGTGATAGTCCCGCTAGCGAATGTACATTCCACTGAAATTGTTGGATCGGAACCGATGGTGCCACTACTGTGTCTGAAGCCAAGTGTTTATCCACTAATGCACTACAATTTTTCATAGGGTGGTCATCCTCGGTGGCATTGGAACAGTTCATCAACAAGGTGCTCCATTAGTATTTGGTCATCTATAGGATTCACAGGAATACGTAGAACTTGTTACCAAGTTTGAGTACGATGGTCGAATTACAGCTCGTTCAATTCAAAGTGTGTGCGTATTACACGCTTGGCGTTGTCACGATCGAACCAGTTGTTAACAAAAAGACAACGTGCTTCATGGAGTATCAACTTCCGAAAGTTCAACGAAGCTAAACTTTGTGCTCTCAACAAGTTGTTTGATGCACGGGTATCAAAAATTTCACACATGGTGACATTGGTCCGTTGCGGCTTAACCTTCAGGGTGATGAGCATTTTTGCATCGCCCTGTACACATCAACGGGAAGATGTCCCGTCTGGGGATCTCGTTCTCAGATGCCCGATCTCGCAAGTGAAACAACCCTACATGCCTGTTTTTTAACCAACAGCAGGTGCCCTGGTTGATTGCGTCTGCCATCGGACCTACCCGTAAGCTGAATGCATGGCGGCGGACGCGCTGCCACGCTATCATGGACAAAATACCCCATCTTTTGCGTATCTATTTTTTCCTATTATTTTTCGATTGCTTTGGTGCGAAAGTAACCGAAACCGAGATAATAATCGGCTCTGGATCCCCACCCCCACTATTGCTTGGATGCACTACGATTAAGGGTGATACCCTTGCCACTGATAACAATTGCGGCACCTGTTGTGCACGTTAAAGTCAAAGGGATCGTTCCTTCTTTGAATGAATGGGTAGATACCCGTATAGTGAAAATTTCCTTGATGCTTTAAAAGATAGCATCGTGGAGACTCTTAGGCTCGAGCTGATGGCCTGGCTATAGTTGTGAAGAAACTACCCCTTAAGAAACAGGAATTAAAAAACATACGCCATTGTTCTAATACCGATAGATATACTACTTGACAGGACCCCTTCATGTACACACCCACTTCCGTTGCCGAGTCCATTGTATCGTTCACAATATTTGAGAAAAAATACCGCGCTTTCTGTCAATAAGATTGTATTTCATGTTTACCGTGACGCAGGTCTGTCAGCCAGTGTGCGCCCGCATGCCCATGCCCTGGCGCGACCGCCGAGGCATGTGTACCTATAATCTAGGTACACTTATATTTCAAGATTCAATGACTGTCTCTAATTCGAGCGTCTAGATTCTCCTTTACTTGTGTATCAGCCTTAAAGGTCTTAACGTGATATGTCGCGGGCGCTAATGGCCCTGGCGAAGCGACCAAATTCCTCCAAAACCTATGTATGGTTTAGATTTGCTCGTCCGGCTTAAAGCCTCGACGATTGTCTTCACGTCAGGACCAATGCTTCTGATCACGTACACCAGCTCTGAATTGCCGCGTTGAGAGATAGAGAAATTATCCATATAGGCGCTCAGCTAGGACCATCTTAACAAGGAGTCTTTGTCAGCCTAAGCCTTTCTAGACATGAAAAAACAAATGTAAACTTGCTTTATATAATAACTTGTGCTAAATAAAATTAACTATTCCTAATAATAAATTTGATAGCCCTAGACAAAAGACTTAGGTGCAAGACGGAAGATAAAGTTATATTTATGGATATTTTAGATTTAATAGGTATACTTAAAGCTAATAATGAGTCGGTTAAAGTGAAATAAAAAACAAATTACCAATAAATTATTAGAACATATCCAAAAATACCCTCTCTGGAACACCCCAAATGGTCCCATTATAACAATGATATCTGAATTAAATATCATTAGTGTTTATGTGATGAAGTCCCATTACACAAACAATCATATAGAAGCCCATTGCCTCACTCGACCCATCAGATGTTTTTGTTGAAATCATATGTATCCATTTTGGAAGTTTTGGCTAAAATGTAATTTCACGAAGGGAAGAAACGCCATTGGCTGAAATTTTCGTATGAATTCTTAAGTTAAAATCAAGTTAAACTTTTAGTATTGATATATTTAAATTTGGTAACATGACATAATTTAATTTTCATTTTTATAAAAAAAGCTTAAGTGAATACATCCGCCGCGTGACATCCGTCGCACCTTAACCTTTTCTCACGCAAGATCCTACATGGTCAAAACTATCAGCCCAGGTAGTATAAAACATTTGCTGGAAACAAGTTCCTACGGTTCTGACCTGAGTTGGCACTTGTAGCCGGTGCGTATACGCACGGTGCGGCTAGCGCACAAAGGAAGACTTTCCTTAAAGCGGTGTTCACCGATACTTAGCCGATACGCCCTTATTAAGGGCTTAGTAGGAGAGAGCTCTCCTACTCGGGGCCAAGATTCCCGGGTTAGTTTACTCTAGCCTTTACTAGTGCCTTAACGGCAAGGCTCCCTTACAAAGGGTGTAGCTAAGGGGAGGGCTCCCCTTACGATACGGCACTCACTACACGCACGACCGGTCGAGGTCGTGCGTCTGTACTAAAGAGTGAAAAGTAAACTGAATATATTTAATATGCAATTATTTAAACTAATATAAACTATATGTAACACTAAGTAGAATATTCCTAATTCGTACCTAGCTAAAATGTAGTGTACACACCTGTGTACTGACACGTGGATGGCTGACACACCACCACACGAAGGGCCCATGCCCTGATAGGTTAAAATAACCAAAGGTTCGAAACCTTTCAACCCGGTCAATACTGGCCTCAACCGTGGTGTACTCATGTACACCAACACTCAGTGTTACCCGAATTTAACCCCGTTACATCCTCCCCCATCAAGACTATTGCTTACGCAATAAACAAAGTTTTGTTGGAGAACTCCAACTCCATACCTCTGGCTGTCCATTGTATACCCTCAGCGGTGCTATGGACGCAAACTATTCCGACGGCTCGGAAGTGGACGCCCTTGGGGAGCTCTACCCAACGGCTGGCCATGTTGATAGCGCCGAGCGGCGCTATCAGTCATCCAAACCATTCCCCACACGTGGGGAAAACGCACTAACTCGTGCGCCACCGTTACCCGCTAGGGGTGATACCTCCAGGTTGCCACAGGCAACCACCACCAATGAACCGTCCTTGGTTCAAGAGGACCGACGTGCCGGACGGGCACGTAAGGAACCTCGCGACCCTCAAAAGAAGGCTAAGAACGCGGTCAAGAGGGGCTTAGCCTCTTATACCCCTGGACCAGCGGCTATACTGCCGCGTGAAATTGCGCATCGGAACCAACTCCGGGCCTGACTACTAACGCCCAAACATTATTCCGTTAAGGCCTACCGGACGCGCCTCGGGAAACAGGCACACGATGCCCTCGTGGATGTTCTCCGCGAGATTCCCCTTGTTTTCCTGAGGGACGAAAGCGTCGAAGACGCAGAACAGGCATTCCGCGCCTGGGCGGAAAGGGAGAAACACCTCCCCAGTTTCGATGCGCTGTACAACAGCTTTTCCGAACACGACGTTCGGGTAGAGAGAGCGCTACGCTTGGCCTATGCTCAGGCCAAAGCGCGAGGGCAATTGCCTGCCTCCTATTATACGCGCTCTGCTCTCGATGTGGTGCCGGAGAGCAATGCAAGCACAGCATCTGCCTCCGGCGAACTCCCAGCTATTGGGAGTGAAGGGGCTTCTTCAGCCCCTTTGGTCGTTGACTCTCAGTGGGATTCTCCCGCTCGAAAACGTCAACGACGTCACGGCAATCCTGCCGCAGGGGAGTCTCGTACTCCCACGAGTTCTGGGAATGTGGATACCCTTTCCACTTCACCAGGTACTGGGTCTCACCCCGGTGATGGCGTTGTGCCATCAGGCGTTCCACATGATAATGTGGCGTACCCTCCGTATCGAGCACTGGAGGAGGGGGTCGCGCTATTGCGGCGTGACTTCCACGAGCGCTGTGATCGGCACAGCCTTCGCATCCAAGATGCTCAGGAGGAACTCCGCAACGAGGGGAGTGCGAATGAACGCCTCGAGGAGCGGCTTGCCTCTCTCGAGACTCTCGTTGCGGAGCTTCAGGGTCGTATATCAACCCTGTCGGAGATGTTCCGACCTGTTGCGCCTTTCGTCTATCCGGTTTCTCACCCTCCTCCGAGAGGGGACCCGCCTCCGGGTTCTGGTATGGCTTAAGCATACCCACATAAAAGGTTGGATGCGTACGCATCGCCTTCGAGATGTCTAAAGTGTACGACAAGCCCTTTCGGGCTAACACCTTAAAGGGACCCACAAACCTGGGGCGCAGTTTATTTCGCAACACATTTGAAACTGCATGTGTAGGAAGATTTTTAGCGTTTAATAAAACACTTTCTCCTACTTTGTATACCCTTTTATTACGCCGCCCCTTTCGGTCAGCTTGCTCCTTCTGCTTGTCTTGGCTTTCCGCCCTGGCATCGCAGACGTGTCGTAAGACACTAAGGCGCGTCGATAAAAACTTATCGATGTGCTTTCGCACAGGTACAGGGCTGACATCGGGGAATCCTCCCCCCTCAAGCCCTGGTCCACACACATGTGGCGTTAATGGAACCCTCGGATTCACCAATACGTTCACGTAAAACGGGGTAAACCCCGTAGATGCATGTACCGAATTGTTGATAGCAAATTCAACCATCGGGAGCATCTCACTCCAACTCTTTGGAGAATTCGGACATAAACTCCAGAGAATATCCTCCACAACGCGATTAACGCGTTCCGTCTGACCGTCCGTCTGCGGATGATCCGCAGTGGAAATGAGGAGCTTGGTGCCTAGCACCTTAAACAACGCTCCCCAGAATTGTCCCGTAAAACGGGGATCCCGATCCGACACAACGGAATCGGGTAGACCATGTTGTCGAAAGACACGGTCTAGGAACACTTTTGCTGTTCCTTGTCCATCTATGGACTCTGGCACCGCCGCCAGGTGATCCATCTTGCTCAAACGGTCTACAAAGACCAATATGCCGGTGTTTCCGGCCTTATCCTTCAGAAAACCGAAGCTAAAATCCATACTAACGGATTTTCAACACTCCGTTGGAACGGAAAAGCTCGCCAAAGGCGCAGCTGAACTTGGAGAGGGGATTAACCCTCTGACACGTCTTACAGGTGCGTATATACGCACCGACCCACTTATACATATTGGGCCACCAATACAAAGCGCTTAAAGCGCTGTAGGTCTTATCCCGACCTAAATGACCCCCGGTAGGGGCTTCATGTGCCTCAAAGAGGACTCTATACTTCAGTTCCTCATCATGTAGAGCTACCACCCGCGGAGTGTCCTCCGCGATCGTGCTATAAAATAGCAGACCGTCACAGTACCTGTAACGGTGTAAACGAGCTCTAGCTCGACCTGACAGGGTTGGATCAGACGAGACAAGACCCTTTTCACCTAACGCACGGATAAGCGCCGTACATTGTGGGTCTTTATCATACGCCTGGCGTATGAGATCCACCACAGACGTGGTGACGAATGTCGCGTGATCGAGCTCGTAATCGGGACGATGCGACAACGCGTCTGCAAGCAAGTTCTGCTGGCCAGGTTTATACTTAACCTCAAAGTTGTACTCCGCAAAGAAGGAGAGCCAACTGGCCATCCGTTGCGAGAGATGAGGCGATTTTGTCGCTGTCCGTAAGGACGCGTGGTCAGTATAAACCACGAACGGCTTTGATCCGAGTAGGTGAACCCTAAATTTGACAAGAGCATACTTCATTGCAAGTAGCTCCTTGTCATGAACGGTATAATTCCGTTCTGCAGCTTTAAGCTGCCTCGACTCAAACGCAATTACGCGTTCCCTTCCTACATCGTCTGCTTGTAACAAAGCACATCCGATTGCAAAATCGGAGGCGTTGCAGACGACACTAAATGGTTTCTCAGAATCTGGAAGAGCAAGAACGGGAGCTTTTAACAAGCTCCCCTTAACCGCTTCAAAAGCGTTCTGGTGTTCAGTTTCCCAACACCAATCAACATCCTTCTTAAGAAGGTCGGTCAATGGCTTCGCCATTTTAGCGTAGTTCTCGCTGTACTTGTGGAGATAGTTGGCTAATCCAATCCACTTCCGTAAATATCTAAGATTTAAAGGCGAGGCCACTCCACAATGGCTTTCACCTTCGCGGGATCCGCCCGCACTCCATCCTTACCGATGAAGCATCCGAAGAAAGGAATTTCCTCAGCACCAAAGATACACTTGGATGCGTTTGCATATAACTTATGCTCTCGCATACATTCGAGCACTGCTCGAAGGTGTATCAGATGCGTCTGAACATCAGATGAGTCGCCTTCCGCACGACTATGGACGAATATATCGTCGAAGTACGTCTGAGCGTACTTCCTATGAGGGCGGAAGAGTTGAGTCACCAAGCGATTGAAAGTCTCTGGTGCATTTGAAAGCCCTTGTGGCATAACAAGCCACTCCCACAGCATGCCACTAGGCGTGCTAACCGCTGTCAGCGGAATATCGGACGCTCGCATGAGCACCTGATAATACCCGTCCACCAGATCTAAGGCACTGTATACAGTACAGCCCGCCATATTGTTCTGGAGGACATCCTTCCGAGTAATCGGAGTCTGCATGGGCACAGTAGCTGCATTCAGCTTGTTGTACGCATGTACAATGCGCCACTTTCCGTTCGGTTTACGAACACAAAAGGTGGGAGATGAGTGAGGAGACTTGCTCTCACGTACCATCCCTGCCTCTTCTTTCCCCTTGAAGAATGCGTCGATGACGTCGCATTACTCCTTGGGGAGAGGCCACTGCCTAGTGACGCAGTATTTGGTTCCAAGAACCAAATCAATTTCATGTCGGACTCCCCGATCCGGCCGTAACCCCATCGGCGGGTTGTCACTAATGACATCTCCAAATTCCTTTAGTAAGGAATGGTAAGGGTCCTCAGGATCCGCGAGGATCTTGAGACCGCTTTGGGCATTCAATGCCTGTTTGGTTTTCATCAAAACGGACTCGTCCATCGTGGATGAGGAGTTCAACTCCTCTTCCGGACGCAACACGACGACCTCGTCGATTTCATCCGCTTTCAAAGCAGTCTCAAACTCGTTGAAGGACATCTACTCCAACGACAACAGTTCGCCTTCCCCAGGCAACCGTTCTAGGCTTACGCCTTCTGTGACAACACCTGTCACACTATTCAGCATCCTGTAGGACTGCTGACTACTGCCCTCGGGACTCATCCCGAGACCCAGATGGGGGGAATCAATTGCCCCATCTACTGGAAGCGCCACGCGCCTATCCACAGAGGCATCTACCTCTACCACCGGTGACTAGCCGGTCTCGCCTATACCGGCGTAATCGGAATCATTTCCGACGTGCGAAAGAGACGAACTTCGGGTCTCTTCGCTTGGGAGCGCCTCGCGCTTAACCACAGGGGTCTCTAACCCTACCACTGGAGTCGCAACTAGTTTGCCGGACACGGCGTGGTCGGAATCAATTCCGACCTGTAGAAGAGACGAACTTCGGGTCTCTTCTCTAAGCGCCTCGCGCTTACCCTCAGAGGATTTCACCTCTATCACTGGCGACTCACCAGTCTCGCCTACATCGGCGCGGGAATTAACCGCCGAATCCCCCTCGTTAAGGAACTCTTCCTTAACGGCATTGGGAATGATCGTTTCAGACATCCCAATCTCTGGAATCTCACGCCAGAATCGTTTTTGCGATCGAGCAAAGGTGGGTTCATGACTCGCCAATGCTTCACCCGACCGCGGGTGCGTTGAGCCAATGGACTTAGAATTCCAGTCTATCCATGGCTTGTGGCGTCTCAGCCACTTCATGCCCAGAATGAGGTCATACCTCGAGTCCAAATCTAGGACTAGGCAACGTTCTAAGCTGTCGAAGTCTGCAAACTTCAGCTTAAGGTCAATCGAGACCTTGGGTACAGAAACCTGTACGCCCGTCGCAAGACGGACCGTGACAACATCACGATAACGTGCCTCTAGGTCCTCGGCATACAGCCGACTCTTCACAACAGAAGCCCGTCTGACATAATTGTCAGACGCTCCAGAGTATATCAAGACTCTCCAAGGCTTATCAAAGCCTTTCAAGTCCGCAAGGACTACCAGCAAACCTGGCTGGTACACCAACTCGGTGCTAGAAAACACCGCTTCCCACGGGGCTTTGTGCTTTCGTCCCCTACCCTGGGGCTTAACAGCACTGAGGGGTCCCCCAGTAGGGCGCCCCGCACCTACTGGGAGCCGTCGTTTCCCGACGGCTTGGACAAGGGCTTTATCCCCACCCTTGGTCCCTTGTAGCGAGTGTCTCGCTGGTGATTTTTCGGACATCTGTTCCTCAGATGATCCATGATCCCACACAGGAAGCATCTCAGCGGCCCACGCCGCTGAAACATAGTCAAGAGCTCTGTCTCGAAGCTCTGTGAAAAAGAGTCCGAATGACTCTTAGCGGGAGGTTTCTCCTCCGCTTCGACCTGACTCAGGTCCATGGGTTCGGGACCCACCTTAGAGGAACGGAAGTTCCTCTCGGCGTTGAACGCCATCTTGAATGCCTCTTCCAGGGATTCGGGTCGGCATCGGAACAATTCCGAACGTGCTGGCCCTTCTCTCAGGCCTCCCATGAAGACGGGGATGGACACATCGTCCGAATACGCTTTCGCGTACATCCCTGCCAACAGGGTCTTAAGATCCTGGATATAAACCTCCAGGTCCTTAGTGCCTTGACGGCACCTCAGGAACGCCAGTTGATTCTGTAAAACCAGATCAGGCGTTGCGTACATGTCCATAAGCTTCTGCTTAAGGACCTTCCATGTTGGAAACACGTCCTTGACTGATTCCGAGCATGTAAACGCCCATGTACGGGCTTTGCCCGTAGGATGGGTCAATGAAAGTCCCACTTGCAAGTGATCAGCGGTCATGTTCGCTGTGGCGAAGGCCGTTTCTACCTCTCGCAACCAAACATAAAGGTTGTCATCCTTCTCTCCGGTGAACTCCTTTATCTTAAACGATAATGGAGGGCGCACCCCCGTGGAATGACCTCCACCACAACTCGCCTCATGAGCGATGAGGTCATTCACCCTTGCCTTTACGGCCTCAAGGCCCTGCTCCACTAGGAGCTTCATACCTTCTTCCCCCGTTAAGGGTAACAGCCTTTTAAAGACTTCCTGTTGTACGAGGGTCAAACTATCCCAATCGTCCTGATTCATCCTTTGCAGAGGATATCTAGTCTACCAACACAGGTGTTGGATTGACTACAAGTGCCACCAGATGTAGCCGGTGCGTATACGCACGGTGCGGCTAGCGCACAGAGGAAGACTTTCCTTAAAGCGGTGTTCGCCGCTACTTAGCCGATACGCCCTTATTAAGGGTTAGTAGGAGAGAGCTCTCCTAGGCGACAAGATACCTGGGTTAGTTTACTCTAGCCTTTACTAGTGCCTTAACGGCAAGGCTCCCTTACAAAGGGTGTAGCTAAGGGGAGTGCTCCCCTTACGCTACGGCACTCACTACACGCAAGACCGGTCGAGGTCGTGCGTCTGTACTAAAGAGTGAAATGTAAACTGAATATATTTAATATGCAATTATTTAAACTAATATAAACTATATGTAACACTAAGTAGAATATTCCTAATTCGTACCTAGCTAAAATGTAGTGTACACACCTGTGTACTGACACGTGGATGGCTGACACACCACCACACCAAGGGCCCATGCCCTGATAGGTTAAAATAACCAAAGGTTCGAAACCTTCCAACCCGGCCAATACTGGCCTCAACCGTGTTGTACTCATGTACACCAACACTAAGTGTTACCCGAATGTAACCCCGTTACAGCACTTCACAGTTGAATTCTTGGATGAAATATTTCATATTGATCATATATGAAGACACATGAATCGTTCAGAGTCTTCAACAAGGCTAAAACTTGCTTCCTCCAATCCCGTGTATCGCGTTTTTGAAATTCTTGAACTCCTTGCAGACAAAAACATATTTTGGGTATCCTTATTTTCTTGATAAACTGTCGCTTCAACTTCCATATATTTGTATATATTATAATAAGCAAAATATTTTTCATAGTAATCACACAATAGGGGGTTTCAAGTTGGCGATTTCGGAGAACGATTTCATCCAAAATTGGGGACGACCATGTTTTGGCAAATCGAACTGTTCAAGGTCGAACCCCCCCCCGCCATTTTAAGAAATTTTATTGTCCATTTCAGGAATTTAAATTTGCCTCTGAGTTTTTTCTTCCGTACTGTACACATCTAAAAGTTTAGTGGACATGACATCAACTAAAATGAAGTGTTCACGTGATGTATGGATATTCAATTAGGCTCGCTCGACTGACGGGTCAGAATGTGTTTGCAGCATATATAACCTCTTCGTTGGCTTACCCGGAGGATAATTAGCAATTGTACATACATATTTTAAATGTTGGCTGAGAAAATTCGTCGGTACTCAGCCTTCAGGCTTTAGACTACAGAGAATTGAGTGGACGTGGTTAGCGTCAATCCTTCGGCAGCCATATCACATAGAAAATCCTATGCATCAAAACACCAAGTTAGTTAAGAAACCTCGAAAAGGCACGAAAATTTCATTCCTTACCTCGCCCGCCTTTTTGAACCCAGTAACGGGGGATGCACAGTCAGTTAAGATAACTTTGTCTTGGCGACGATCTTTGGGCCATGCTGCTAATAAATCTCGTACCGTTCAGTTGACAGTGCGAAACGGCATCACCGCAAACAACCACCTTATCAGCGAGTTTAAGGGATAATTCAAGCTAATAAACCGAAAGTATGACACCAGCATATGTACGTGAACACGGCAAACTTATCGAACGATTTCAATCTAGATACCTTGTAACCAAATCATAAGGCAGCTGAAACTCGGCCTTAAGCGCCGAGTAGTGCTATGTGAACGGGTTGCAGCCCTTTATGACGTATTGTACAGGCTTTAATGACACCTTAGATCAGTCCAACGCAGCATCATGCACCTTCGGTACAATGTTGTGCCCATGTGAGCCAATTAGGCAGTGCTATGGATAGATGCACAATGTGAACTTGGCGTTAGCCTCTAGCGCCGTTGTGCATGCCAGCACATATTCCTTCAAATTCGAGTCGCGTGGTCTCCACACTTCAGCAGCTACGTCTTTGGTCATGATATGTGTGAACGCTTTCGGTTCTTTTCTTTCTGCGTTCTCCCAAAAGATTCCATGCGCAATGTGGTAGCGCTGGTGCGAGTCCTTTGTGACGTGCCAAAGGAGGAGGTTGATTGGTTGAAGCGTGTGCCTGGGGTTAGGTAGAGGGCGGCGATTTCGAGAAAGAAAACCGTCCATTTCGCCAAAACGAAATCGACTAGCTCGGAGCTAGTCGATTTCCGAAATGGACGAAAAATCGACCAAATGGTCGACCATTTCACCTAGAAAAATTACCCGAAATCACTAACTTTGAAACCCCCTAATAAATAGAGTATCCACTAGAACTTGTTTTGCCATCTCTAACGCTTTTGTGCATGAGCTATTTGAGATGTATTTTATAATCCAAAACCCGTTAGGTCATCAAAAGCCACCGAAAAGTAGCGAAATTATCGATAGCAATGATAATAAATCAGGCTTCCCAAGCACGATTGTGTACCTTTGGCGGTTTTGAGAAATGACAAGAAAAAAAGCCTCCAAATTCTGGGGTGTTGCCGAAATTGCTTGCCGTAATATCTTACGACTGAAAATTGTAGACACCTATTCTCAGAGGAAGTGCTGGGTCATCTAATCGTTATTATCCAGTATCGAATGACCTCAAGAATATTCCAACGTCCTGCATAGTATTTACTCAATCTTTGCGCCAAAGTGACATCATTAGTATTACCATCACCCATATATAATACATCTTCTGTCAGACTTAAGTATGTTTCTTTCCATGGTATCTTGTGTAAATTCCTTGTTTCTTCTAGATCTGTGTCTTTGTAACTTACTATGAAGCGTGCCACATTGTTTTGTTCAGTACGTCGGACCCATTGCCCAAAGGGAATATTACCAGTGACATTGACGGGAGTGCTACACATCTCGAACCTTGCTCGTCGGTTGATTTCATTTACGTCGCTAACAAGCAAGGGCGTTTGTGTTTCGCGACAAGATTTGTGAAGTCTCCTTTAGAGAAGTTGATGGAAGTTGCTCGTATTGGGAAAATGTATACGACCGTAGTGGAGACGGTAAACCAAGTACCTGACAGTCGTGGCGTGATGAATATTGAGCAAGAGCGAGAGGCAGAACTGTGGCATTCTCGCTTTAGACATGTTGCTAGTAGTCTTTTGCAGAATATTCTGAAAACCTATGGTGGCCTACCGAAGCAACTTGTTGCACCTGTGAATGGCATGAGTCTGTGTGATGGATGCATGAGGGGCAAGATGAGCACGAGTATACTTCCAGCGAATTTCCGCGGTCATGTGAAGACTACTGAAGTGTTGATTCTCGTGCAAACAGATATAATGGGTACTATGAATGCGAAATCTTAAGGCAGAGATCGCTACGCTTTGACGTTTATCGATGATTATTCTCATTCTGTGGTGATTTATTTCTCAAGATGAAGTCACATGTACTGGACTAGTTCAAGAATTACAAGGTCATGATGGAAAACTAGTTGAATGCGCGAATGGAATGTGTTCGGAGCGACAATGGGACCGAGTACGTGAACAAAAAAATTGACGGGTTTTGTGCGGATCAAGGCATTATTCACCAGACTACCGTACTCACCGCAGCAAAACGGAGTTGCTGAACGTATTCACAGGACGATCGCAGAAATGACGAGGAGGATGATTGACCAGTACAACATGGAAGACGATGGTGGGATGAGGCGATGTCCACTGCCCTGTAATTACTAAATCGACTGTCGTCCAGGGTAAGGCCAACGGCATCTCCCTACGAGTTTATCTATGGTGTTCTACCATCACTGGAACACCTTCGGGTGCTTGGCGCTCGTAGATATACACAGATTGACAAGAAAACAAGAACGAAACTTGATGCGAAGGCTTTTCGCTGCATGTTTCTCGGATACCCAGATGAAAGTAAGGGCTATCGCGTGTGGACTCGAAGATAAACAATCTTGGATTAAGTCGTTCTATTCAGCTTGATGGAGGTTTTGTTGAGGCATACACTAATGTGAAACCACAAGTGACGAAATTGTGCGAACAATTATCCGTGATGATGATGTGGTTGCTCCAGTACCTGTTCCAGATACAAACAATAGTGAGATGATGGAGGTAGATGAAGATGCACGTGACAACATGGAGGTAGATGAAGAGACTCATGATGAAGTACAAGGGTTCGGGAGCAATCATCAAGAAACGTTAATCAGCTACCTGAAAGTCCTGCAAATATGGGACAGCAGAAAAACCGCGAACAACTACCAGTCGAGAGACGCCCACAGCTACCACCACCGTATCAGCAGCAGAAACTCGGTTACGGACGACAATAAATTGAAACTAGTGTTTTCGATCTCCTGTTGATCAGGAACGACGACCTGGAGTGCAACACCGAGTCCTGCCTGCCCTACCGAAAGACCTATTGGTAGTACGAAACCGTGTTAAAACTATTCGGGCAGGTGCAAGTCAAGACCGTCAATTGGTTGTTTGGCAGCCAAGATGATTGGATGAATGAACTTGAGCCGAAGAGACAACGATTGCAACTCGCCGAGAAGGATAATTTGTCGGAGGAAATTCCGAATTTATCGTGAAGTGCTGGCATCAAATAACAAGAAAGAGTGGAAATCAGGAATTGAACGTTAGTTACTCTCCATTGATGAACATGGCGTGTAGGAAATTGTGTGAACACTACCGGATGCAAACCGTGTCGGATTCAGTGTTTTTTTTTTGCGTTAAAAAGGAAAGAAAAGGGAGAAATTGATTCGGTTCAACGCAAGTCTGGTTGGCCGAGGTTTTAGTCAGACTTTCGGGATTGATTTTGATGAGGCGTATTCTCCTGTTGCGAATATGGCGTCTATCTGAATATTTATGGCGCTGGGTAGTCAATTGAGCTACATGATTGAGCAATGTGGTGTTGACACTGTTTATTGTGCGGATTCTTAAAAGAGGTGATTTACATGCGTGTACATGAAAGCGTGGCGCACCAACCGGGAGAAGCGTGACTACTGCGACGGAGTTTATATGGCCTTCGACAGGCGTCAGTAGGTTAGTACAAAGCCATTCGAGATGCGTTCAAGAAGCTTGGATTCAAAAAGCGCAAAGGCTACCCGTGCATTTTTGTGAAAACGAACGGCAGCAATTTCGTGTATGTGACGCTGTATGTTGATGACCTTCTTTTTGGAGCTCACACCAAAGAAAGGATGGCGGAGGTGAAGGAGTCGTTGGCAGCCCATTTCAAGATGAAGGACATTGGGGTCGGCGTGATTTGTAATTGGAATGGAGGTTCAATACGACATGAAAGAGAAACGCTTGGCTCTATCGCTGAAGCAGTTCGCTTTGAGGATAAATGAAAAAAATAACCAAACGGAGGCTCATGGCATGCTCAACACATGTGACAAGGGTCACGTCATAACGAAGTTGACGACACCAGCTTCTGCAGACGAACGGCACCGCATGGAGAGACGACCGTATCACTCGTTAATCGGATCGCTTTTGTATGTCGCGATGGTGAAGCCGCCGGATATTTCATTTGCCGTGGCACATTTGAGTCGATTTTGCGAGGAACCGAGAGAAGTGTGTTCGGGTACGACCTCGTCTGCCATCGCCGCTTATATGCGCAAGGTTCCAGTCGTCAAGCGTACTTCAAGCACAAACAATAGCGAAACAGCGAAGGTAACGTGATAACACAGTAATAAAAACAATCTAAACTTTATTAACTCCAAATTACCACTCGTAACACTCCACATAGTAAAACTTGAGTAACCACAGTCCTCTACATTAGGTTAATCGCTCCACGAGATAAATTATAGCGTTCCGCCCTCAGTAGGGCGTACTAGCTCCACAAACGAAAGAACCTGACTTGAGGCCGAAGAAAAAAAAACAAAAGTGACTATATTAAATTAAGCTTAATACTTAACCTAATAAATGCAAGTATAAAATTGAGTATGACCCATAAAACTGGGTGCTTACCCAAAATACATTTTGGCGAAAAGTTGCATCCGACCCAATTGCGTCCATCGTCGGCTGCAGCCGGGTCGCGGGTCCTTCCAACAAAATGCACTGTAGTGCAGTAATTAGAGCAATTCGCTACCGAAATACTACTATTGTCTACGCCGTTCAGTACCGCGGGGATGATAGTGAAGTTATCAAGCTTACCGTGGATCGATGCTGATTGGGGAAGTAGTGTGGACAACCACAAGTATTCTAGCGATGTATTGGTTTGTATGGCTGGAGGTCCTGTTATTTTCAAGTCAAAGATGCAACGCACTGTAGCACTCAGTTCCGCCGAAGCAGAGTATATGGCAATGTCGATGTGTGCGCAGGAGGTGCTTTGGGCCAGAAATCTGCTGAAAGAGATGGGGCATCAGCAGAAATGGGCCACCATCGATTTGTGAAGACAATCAGAGCGCGATGAGCGATCCAAGAAGACCTTCCTCGACCTCGTGACGAAGAGTGGTGTATACGCAACAAGTTGAGGGGCGAGTGTTGAAGCTACAGCTAGGAAAATCCACGTGGGCATTTATCTGCGAGTTGTACAAGGAGAGAGATACTGCGAACAATACTGACTGATGTGCACGGCAATTCGAGATCGTTCGAGAGTAGATGTTTCTAGTGTTAAACTCAATAAAAATAGTTGAGTGCACTTCCCGCGATAAATACTCACCTGCTGACGAAGTTTCAGCGCGGGAGGATCAGCGGAAGATGCAAAGAGGCGTGCGTCGCGTAGTAGCCACAGAGAGTTCAGTGCGTGTACTCACTATATAAATGCAAAAAGGAAAGTAAAGTATATTATGTATGGTTACTTAAGTAGCAATCAAGTACTAATGCAACTTAATCTTGTATCCGCTATTATATGCATGAAATGTATGGCGTACCTGAACAGCCAATGGGATTCCACTATTCGGAAGAGTGCAAAGTCAAAAATGGATACACACTCTTCCAACACTCCTCCTGGAAGACCGGAGGCTGTGACACCATCACTGCAGGCCTAGCGCCGCACGCAACACTTGAATCCGCTGCGCTCCCAAGTCCTTGCTCAGTAGATCTGCTAACATCTCTTCGCTCGGCACGTGGATTGCCAAAACAATGCCCTTCTTCGTATAGTCCTTCAGAAATTTTAGTTTGATGTCCACGTGCTTCGAGTTCGCCGCACTCGCCTCATCTTCCAATTGTCGTATTGCAGCTTGATTATCCATTTTAAACATGAGCGGAGTCTTGGCATGCATGCCAATTTCAGCGACCAGCTCTCGCAGCCCTAATGCCTCCTTTCCGGCCATGTATGCCACATCAAATTCCGCTTCCGCGGTTGACAATGCAACCGCCGTCTGCTTCTTGCAAGCCCAGCTTACGAGAACTCCATTCACTAACACTACCATCACCGAAACACTTTTTCGGTCCACCTTGTCGGCGGCGAAATCCGCATCGCTCTAAACCATAATCCGGGGCGGCATAGGCAGATCATCATTATGTTTTAAAACCAACTTAATATCACTCGTTCCCTTAAGGTACTTGAGGATTCTCTTGGCAACCTTGTAATCGCCCAGCGTGGGTGCATGAGTCTTACGTGTGGCTCGTTGCACGGTGAACGAAATGTCAGGACGCGTGCACCGGGCGACCCATAGCAGACTGCCCACGAGCGATTAAAATTGCTCGATACTTGGTAAATTCTCCTTCGGCTCCACCAACAGAAGTTCCTGATACTCCTTATCGTCATCCGGTGTCAGCACCAGAGTCCGAGCTGGATTCATTTTTTCCAGCTTGTTCACCTTCAGTATTTCCTTGATTGTGCTTTCTTGGTCTAGCACGTTACCATTCCTCGGATCGCCTTGAATCCGGATGCCCCGAAACTTGGTAAAACTGCCCAAGTCTTTCAATTCCAAAACTTGCATGTTCACAAAGAATTTCTGCACGATCCTCTCACCGGTTCCAGTAACCAGGAGGTCATCAACATATGCTCCGACCACAAACGTTTCGGCTCCGTCGTGCTTGACGAAAATACATGTGTCGGTGACACACTGCGTAAATCCAAACTTCGTTAACGTTTCACACACGCATTGGTGCCACAGGCGCCCAGCCTGCTTCAAACCATACAGGTTGCGCTTCAATTTGAGCGCGAGCTCCTTTGGTGATTTCACACCAAAATCACGCAACTTATCCATCGTGATGTCCATGCCTTGTGGCACCTGCAAATATATCTCCACGTCTTCTTCAGATTTGGCCTAGGGGTAGGCTCTTGGCACATCGCCATGGCGTGCCGCTACCCCCCCCCACACACACACTTGTTCCAACACAAGAATTAACTTGACGTTATTCAACTCCATAACGGTTGAAAACATGAAAAAATAGTCGGCTCCAAAACATTGCTTGTCGCATCTGGCGACCAGCCTCGCCTTGTACCTCACTACAGACCCGTTTGCACTGACTTTCGTTTTGTACACCCACTTGGTCGGGAGGGGTACCTTTCCCTCAGGGCGACGAACGACGTCCCACGTTTCGAGATCTTGGAGGGCCTTGAGCTCCTCCATTTCTGCCTGTTTCCACATCTTCGACTGCGGACCGCCGTGCAACTCACGATAATTCTTAGGGTCTGGTTGCATCATCAAACCACTCGTCCTCTCGAAACCAGTCTCGCAAACCGCGTAAGCACATAGAGCGCTTTCCGCATTTTCGTCATTTTCAGCAATTTTTTCCGGAGTTTAATCACTTGAAGCGGACCTTTTGGCCCTCGACGCTTCATATTCTTGTCCTTTAGCCGTCTTCTTCGACTTTATACGCGTCTTCCTAGTGCCTTGCATAGCTTTTTCGACGTGTCTTGACTTGGTTACACCCTCCGGTGTTCCTTCACTTCTGCGCCCTAAACTTGGCGTATTTAGACTGGTGTTTCTCGAACGCGATTCGGCCATTTCCTCCAGTTCTTGGTTGCGTTCAGCTTCTAACACCTTGGTTACTTTGTAGCTCGTCTCAGGGATGAGCGTTTCAATCGCGGTAACGTGCCTCGTCACCACGACCACCCTGTCTTTAAGTAATAACACCTTTAAGCCTTTCGTTTCGTCACTTCTCCCTAGAATAAGGGCTCTCTCGGCGTGCTTCGCCAACGTTTTCTTCTTTGGGTCCCGCCAAACCATGCACGGGGACCCGAAAACCACAATATCATTTACTGCCGTCCGCTTGCCGGTAAGCACTTCCAGCGGCGAAATTCGACCGATATTCGACCTTGTCGGAGTACGGTTGAGTATGTACGCAGCATACTCAGCCGCCGCCGACCAATTTGTTAGAGGTACACCGGACCCAAATATCATGCACCGGACCATGTTGAAAATGGTCCGGTTTATTCGCTCCGCCTTGCCATTTGAGGCAGGATTTCCTGGTTCAGTAACTTGGCGGCGGATACCGTTCTGCATGCAAAACAGATCAACGTTCCGATACTCTCCGCCGCCATCAGTGCGCAATACGTGCACTCTGCACGAAAACTCGTTTTCGAACCAGGCGATGAAATGCCCGAACATCGTTGCCGCCATGTCCTTTGTCCGCGCCGCGAAAACCCTCACATAATTTGAATGATGTTCCACAAAAACGACCAAATACCGATTGCCTCGCCTATCACGGGGAGTGATCGGAACCTTGAGGTCACTGCAGATCACTACTCCTGTGCGGTCTATCGGGGCGTTGATGCCCGAATCCACATTCGATTGCACCTTCCTGGCTGCCTTCCTCTAGGCACACGTAAGGATATTTGGCCTATTTGTGTACGTCAGAGCAATACCATATCTGGGGTCCCTGGCCAACCTTTCGATGGTAGCATAGGCCAGGTGACCCAGGCGCATATGGAAGTGGTGCAGGCTGCCAGTGTGGACATCTGGACCGACGTCTTCCGACACACTATTGGCAACCATGTCGCCAAAGTCCTTCGAAAAATTATTCGCCCTTTCAGCTTTCAACTTGGCAATGAAAACGGATCCATGCGTCGTCACATCGAAAAGCTTTTCGCCTTTAATCATCACCCGCAGCTTTTGGCCATCGTCAACTATGGCGCAACCCTTTTCACGCAGCAGACCAAGTGAAATTAAGTTTCTGGCTAGTTGCGGTGCGAAGTATACTTCGGTCAAGATAACGACCGTTTCACTTTTGTCGCACGTCCGCAACGTAAGCCGTCCGACTTTCGTCGCCTGTAAGGTGCCACCATCCGGCTTAGTATTACATATAGTTTACATCAGTTTAAATTAATTTAGGCTAATTACATATTAAATATACATTCAGTTTACATTTCACTCTGAAGGCTACTAGGCGCACGACCTCGACCGGTCGCGCGCGCAGTGAGTGTTGTAGTGTAAGGGAAGTCCTTCCCTTAGATACGTTCGACACCAAGTGTCTACTTGCACCACTGTTAATGACCCAAACATTTCCAACGCCACTTTCATTACCACATGCATTTACATATGCACCTATAGTGGTATCCATAGTCGAAAGAACAAAACGCTTTGACGACTTTTCACTGCCGCTACGGCTCGGCCCTTGGCTGCGATCACTTCCATTCTTCCTATGCTTCTCGGGACAATACCTTTGTATATGCTCCTCGCCACCGCACGCGTAGCACACGTGCCGCCCCTTACCAGATGTTGCGACATGCGCCTGAAACTTAAGGGCTGGCTTAGCCTTCCCGGCGTCGTCCTCCAGTTCCTGCGCCCAGGCAATCAATTCTTGCGCATGGCTGAGGTAGTCCTGCCTTCTCAGATCATACCTCGCCATCAGCATTACTTTCAGCCGCGGCGCGGCGTACTTGACAATTTTTTTCCACGATTAACTTTCACTCGACCCGCTTTCGCGAGCCAGAGCTACTAGGTATAAGTAATGCTCCGTCCAGCTGCTCCGCGCATCCTTTTCCATAGCGAACATGGTAGCAGCTTGGTGATGTGATATATTCGTTCTGAATCCCAGCCACATCTGGTCCATCACGTAGATTAGTGGTGGTGACACCCGCCACAACCATGCAACATCAGTACGATAGTACTCCGCGGCGGTGCCTTCCAAATGTTCACCAAACTTGTTGACCTTTAAACGTTCACTCCATCGGAAGCCAGAGGTCATTTCAGCCATCTCAATCGCCTCCATAAACAGGAAGGCCCATTGGCGGTAGCCTTCGCCCATACCGGGATACAGCTCGCGCCCTGAAAGCTTGTCTATACTTAGCTTAGGTATTTTGTACCCGGTGTGTTGCACCGGTACATTTCCCTGCGCGGCGGGAACTCCGGCACCGCCTACACCTTGCGCCGCAGCCGGCGACCGGCGGGGTGCTGCATATACTTGTGGGCGTGGTTGAGCACCAGCTTCTATTCCTTCGTCGTCGGCCAGGTCGTGTATCGACATCTGCTGACCGAACGGACGGTAATTCCGGAGACTCTCCCGAAACTCGGACTGCGGTATGCGCACCGGTGCCTCCCTCTTAGGCTCGGGGGATCTTCTCGGGGATGCTGGTCTATCCTGCGCTGCATCTGGGTTATTCAAAGTGCTCGCGGCTTCCCTCAAGCCGCGCACCAGCGCCCGAAATTCCTCCACGGAGGGCACATCATCTCCATCAGAGTCAAACATCATAAACTTAATATAAACACTGCAGTCACGTTCGTCAATCACTAGCCCTTCGATAGGCGACTTTCCACTAGCTCCACGAGACGTAACAATGAAAAATATCCACGAGAGTACACTCCAATCACCATGAAAACTCCACGAGATTACTTGACGCAACTTGGGCTCATAAACTGTTAAAACTCAATAAAAATAGTTGAGTGCACTTTCCGCGATCAATACTCACCTGCTGACGAAGTTTCAGCGCGGGGGGATCAGCGGAAGATGCAAAGAGGCGTGCGTCGCGTAGTAGCCACAGAGAGTTCAGTGCGTGTACTCACTATATAATGCAAAAAGGAAAGTAAAGTATATTATGTATGGTTACTTAAGTAGCAATCCAGTACTAATGCAACTTCATCTTGTAACCGCTATTATATGCATAAAATGTATGGCGTACCTGAACAGCCAATGGGATTCCACTATTCGGAAGAGTGCAAAGTCCAAAATGGATACACACTCTTCCAACATCTAGAAGTATAGGTAGAGCTAGTGGTGGGGCTGGTAGTGGTAAGGACGTTCGTTCATACACGACAAATGCGATCACTTCCACACGTATCGTCTTTGAGCAAAGTGCTTGAAAGACCCTTGAAAACCACGAGCAAATTCCATGCACTCGATCCTTGATGGAACATTCCGAGAGCACTCAATCATACTCAACAGCACGGCCACGTCTCTTCTCATATCATGCAGACGCGAGTCCACAGTCTCTAGTAGACTGATGTAAACTAACGATGGTCAAGCCGCATGGAAACGATGTCATCCCTGCGAGCACTCGTTGGCCACTGGCGCATGCAACGATAAGAAGAAAAGAACAAAGCCTCAAGCATGTCGACATTCCCACTCTATTCACTGGTTGATCTTCCAACTTGTAGTTTTTCTCGCCTCCACTCTATACTGTGGCTAAAACGAAAGACTACATCGATGTTCGTATGCGTAAAGACGAAAACGGAATGCTATATGGCGAATATGGCGAATTCAAATTAATACAACAACGAAATTATCGTTATTTTTTGTGTGGACGGATAAGTAAGTACATGCACCACGAAGGAAACATGTTCGTCTGGGGGTTCTCTATCAATGCACTGCTCTGATCGTTTGTTAGCAACTTCAACCACGTTTCCGAATTGTCAACATGTGTGCGAGAGAGCTCAGATCAGAAAACAGCTTGCGGTCTCGATTGATCTTTCTTGATTTTAAGCACAGCGGACGACAATACAAATGGGCGTTCGAAGGAAAAGCTCTAACGTGCCACAAGCCAGTGGAACATACTTGGAAAGCCATACATACGTAAATCAGTAGAATGCTCACCCGGGTTGAGTCACTAGTAGTATCGAACCCATTGTAATTTAGGAAGCTGGCTTCCTTCTCTTGTGAATCACTAGTCGCGCCATCTGCGGCAAATGTGCTGGAAAGTCCGGTACGTACGTGCCTGTCGACTAAGTGTAAAAAAACACGTTTTACACTGGCGAATGATATCATTAAAACCACATGTTACAAAGAGTAAGCTTTCCACCAACGGGATGCGTGCCCCAGAAGTACAGTTCCAATCCCACCTAGTCTAGCCAAACAACTGGTCACGCACACGTGTGGCGTTGTTTCGCCACGACGTTAGCGGAGCTCTTCTTTCTTACAGTTACATGTATGCTAGTCCTCCTTTCTTACTCATGGTTATGGATATTATCGCCTTTGACTTTTCCATACTCAACCGAGTACGTGATCTTTAAAATCGAGTCCTCGCGATAGAAATTGCCACTTCCATTTGACTGCATACCGTCGACCGCGTCTCCGTTTTATCCCTCATTTCTAATGTAACTTCAAGATTGTGTGTTCTGTAGTCGATCACGACCACCAAAAAACGCCTATTTGTAATGCATGAGCTGTTCGCTCGCGCGCTCGCCTCGAGCTGGGAGTGTCATTTTCCTTTCTCCCTCGTCGAGCGTCGCGGCCCTCCTCTCTCTATCCATTCCGAACATGTGGCGTCACGTTGGTCTCGTATGCGCGCTCGTAGGCGTCCCAACCACCACGTCTGCTGCAACGTCGTCCGCCACTGGCAGCTGGCACATGTCACCTGTCAAGGTCGTGCAGGCTCGGGTACAAGGGGACGCGCCTGTGTGGCACCCCGACGTGAAACTGTGGCTCTCTAAATACGGGAACACCGTGCCCCTTGCGTACCAGAGCGGCTTGGACACGGTCAACACCGCGTCCGTGGAAGGGGCGCTCATGTACGTGCAAGCGGAAGGCATTAACGTCAACGAGCAGTCGGTCAAGTGTCACCGGAAGAACGACATGCAGTACGTGGTGTTTTACGAAATGACGATCGCGCAACCAGCGGCCAGCATCAAGTACTACGAAAACCACATACCGCCCGAGTATGGCACGTTCGTCGCCATGGACGGTGCCAAGTGCACGAACGCGGGCACGGACCTCCCGGAGAGCTGTAAACTCTACTATGGGCTCGACGGCCAGATGGACATTGGCCCGAATGTGGGGTGCAACCCCCAAGGCACGGACCCACGAGCACCGTACCCATACAGCAACTGGTTCTCGTACCCCCACTCGTGTGCGCAAGCGTACCGAGCAGAGAAGACGGCCGAGTGCCGCGCAAAGTTTGGGGGTGGCCTGTGCCCCCTGGGCGTTCAGCCGGATGGCGAAACATGCACGTACTCCTACCGTATCCTGGGGTACATTAACATTGACGATCTCGTCGGGATTACGAAACTGGGCTACGCCAACTATCAGCAATTTTGTGAACGGGGCGGCGTGGAATTCAAGGCGCGCAACACTGGGAACGGATTCGTGGTGGAGCAGTGTCTTCCATTCTGGAACGATCCAGGTAATCCCGAGGCCAATGCCAAGCGCGCCGCGCAAATGGTTCAAATGTACAACCAGCTCACACGCAATGGCACCTCGACCAACAACATGATCCCGCTTCCCTCTCCTGCAAGCCTCACGGCGTCGAATCCTCCGTGCTACAAGAACAGTGCCATGTGTGCGAGTGCGCAATTTGGATGCAGACGGACGCTGTACTCACAGCTCTGTTCCGTGTGCTCGGATCCATCGAGTGATTGCGTGAAAGCGCCGGCAGGCTACACCTTCCCGAACCTGTCGCTTCCGCCAGCCAAGTAAGTAGATACCACGACAACGCTCGTGTTTCTTTGTAGAGTTCATTCGTTCGCGGGACTTGCTGGGGCGACAGCAAGCCGTGCATACAAGACAAAGTGTAAAGATAATGAGAGCCTCGAACCTCCAAACTTTAGTGTTTTCCATTTGATATAGGTAGGGGGGAGTTGGTAGGCACATGGCCCCCCCCCCCCCCCCCTCCCATACTAAAGCGCCCTTAGAGCATCTCCCCACCGGTCAATGTTAAATGCGTGTTACAGTCATCCCACTAAAATCTTTCCCGCTGCTACTTAATAAATTCCAGTACTCTTTATACGTTTCGGCTTCCACCGCTGTCGTTCCTATGTGGAAGCTTATAATTGATTTTTTCCGCTAGTTTATACCCTCCAATACGTTATAGGTTCCACATTCCACCGAGGCTCTAAAGTTTCGCGGGGACGTCTGTATATGAATTTAACACGGAAATCTCAAAACTTGGTTTTCCACCCGTAGAATTCAATCTGTGCTAAATTAGGGGGGGGGGGGGGGTCACACCTCGGAAAAGTGGCTGCTGATTTAGGTCGGCTGATTTTGTCAACTAACCGTTATAATGAAAGTGAAATCCGCAGGATCTAAACAAAATCAGCAACCTCTAAACGTAGCTGATGTCATTTCGTCCCTTCAATTCTTAACGAAAGCAGCAGGATTCGTGCCTCAAAATGAGCAGAACGAACGAAATACGCGCTTTCCTCATCACTTTTTTCCGATCACGCGCTCTTTTATCACCCTCACCGCATCGCGCTGAGGCGTTTACGGCATCACTGTCGTCTCTGTGGCAACATTTCATGCGCCGAGTGTACGTCGCACAAGGTGAAGCTCCCGATTGACGCCCCTGGCTACGAACGAGAAGGAGCAAGCGGGGGGTATGCAAAGGAACACACGGTGTACCACGCAATGTTATCGGAACGTCCCAAGCGGGTGATTTCTTTAGTATTGTCGCGCTGCGGCGCAAAGTGGACGACGATCCGGGCTCGAACGTGGATGAAAAGGTGGAACAAATGATGCAATTGGCCATGCCACTGTCGACGGGACGACCCGAGACGAATGGCAAGATGGGGTTGCACCGCATGGCGCAGCTGAACCATGTCGACGCTGCGGGTGGCGTCGCTTCCTTCAGTCAATTGCTCCATACGGACGCCGAGCCGTTACAGCAAGCGACGCTCGAGATGCTCTCGAATCTCGTAGAGCTCGAGCATAGGGCGGGCAAGGAAGTGTGAACCGGTGAAGCCTTTGCCCAGTCGGGAGCGTGCGCCGAGCTCGTCAAGGTCATGGGGAATCCCGTTGCGACGCAGCAAATGGGTCAAAGTGTGCGTCCCGATATAGAACGCATGGCGCTTCGACTCTTTTATCACCTTTGTCAGTCCACGGCGTGTCAGAATGCACTCTGTCGAGCTGGAGGAGGGTCGAGTCTCCTCGCGTTTCTATCCCACGAGGCCCCGTCGTCCCTCGAAATGCGTGTGTGGAAGCCGTGCGCTGTCTGAAGCGTTTTGTGCGCAAGAACGCCGAGACGATCGCGGAAATGATTTAACAAAAGGGCATTGCCTTGTTGTGTACGTTGCTGGGCGATTTTATTGCGCTGCGCACGGAGAGCAGCGTCGATCCGAGTGAAAAGGAAGGGACACGGGACGATTCGCACGAAGTGGCGTTTGAAGCGACCCTCAGTACCATCTGTGAATGTCTCTACGTTGCGCGGCCGAACTTTTCGGGGCGCTTCAACACCATTGATAGAATGAATTCTATCACAATCGTTGACTTAAGACTGCTGCAATCCGTCGCTTTGTATTTCTAGGAAATCAATCCATGGTCTTGAACTCACTCAGCTCTGCGCTTCTGCGCTTGGTCCGCGAGCTCTGTCCATCATCGCCAGTGCTTGAAGAGCTGGTAGAATTGGAGCGCAGCGGCCACAGAGATGCCCACGCGAAAGCCTTCTCAGAGGCGCTCGACCTCGAGCGTCAAGTGAAAGCCAAGCACTCCCGCACGTGGAATGCCAAAGACATAGTACGCAAGCGCATTCACAGTCGCGGCGCGGCGAATTGTTGCTTGTCCACGCCGTGCGAAACGCCTTGAACCACGGCGTTCAGGCCATCCACGACTACTACTGGGGCCGAAATCGCCAAGACACGCGCGACGCGCGCGCAATGCCCGCGGGATCGTCGAGAAAAACAGTCGTGGAAGGACGCCACGCGAGACGTACAGGACGAGTGCGAAAGACAACGAGATGGCGAGCGTCAGCACGAGCGCGAAGGTGCACGCAAGTTTGGCTTGTCGGGGTCGATTCGCGCCGAGACAAGTGGCAACGCGGATGTTGGCGGCCACGGCGAGGCCAGCAAAGACCATGTAATTGATGTTGTTGACGTTCACGACCACGGCATGCGCACTCACGGCCACGACGGCGTGCGGCAGGACGCCGGCCAGGAGCGTCAGGAGCTCGTACGCCCACCACTCCATGGCCATCATGAGAAAGCCAGGGAGGTCTAATCGTAAAAAAAGAGTCACGTGGGCGCGCGCTTCCGTCAGGTTCCAGTCCCGCCACCACTGGCGTAAGTGGCGGGGAGGACGGTAAAAGTACGGCACGAGCAGCATGGGGAGCACCATATTGCCCAACGATCGCGCAATGCCGTCAAAGCCCAAGGACGAATGGTACGCGAGTACGTACCCCGCCACGATCGTCACGAGGTTCCCATACGCTGCCATGGCCACCAAGGGCGTGAAAATCGTTTGCGCTTGCAGCACTGTGCGCACGAGCGCGTAGACAAAGAGCACACCGGGCAATGTCCAGCGCGAAAAGCGCTGGGCGAGCCGCGCCCCGTCGGGATCTTGCGCCATGACGCGCAAAAAGGGTTCCGAGTACCAATTCACGAGCACCAATCGGACCCAGTCACGTCCCGAGCACGTGCAAGCCTGCCTGGAAGTAGATGCCAATCTGGTGCACGCGCGTGGCCCCGTACGCTTGGGAACATAACGTATCTACGACGTGCCGACGTGAGCCCAAATCCGATCGAGTACGCCGTAATGTTGATAAACTAGAGGCAGGGATAGAGGGATGGATAGAGAGACAGAAACGATAGGTTCATTTTAGAGAGTCGCAGTACTACAATGACAGGGATCGCCGTACTATGGTCGAAAGCGTGGCAGCATCGACATATTGCTGCGTGTGGCGCGAGTGTAAGTGTCCCGCCAAGATGATGCACGTCAAACCCGGTAAGAACTCGAGCGCCGACGTGATGACCTAGGAAATCATGGGCATGCTCGAAAGTGACGACGACAATACGGTCGCGGCCGAGATGTTATGTGGATTATGCTCGACAGCGCCCACGAAAGCTGTGGACGACGCGAGTTCCACGGATCCAACGACTGTCCATGCGCAAGTGTTGAAGATCCTGTCCGCCTTGGACTCGTCTTCAAGTTTCTACGATATCAAGTACTAATCGGAAAAAGGCTGCCACTCACACGCACGCAATCTGGACGACAACAACGTACCTTGGCCTTCAAAAGCTGCTTCATTCTCTCAGTCAGGAGCGATTCCAACGACGCATCGCGTCCCTGTGGCGCAATTCGTTGCTAGGTTTATGAATAAAACCGTATGATTAGCTATGACATAACACGAGGGTATATATGTTTTACGTCAAATCAGCAGGATTTCCCGATTGAAAGCAGCAGGGTACCTCACTCAGGGTGTGAACAGCATGATTTACGATAATAATTACGAGTCAAATCAGCAAGATTTTAACGAAATCAGCATGCTGATTTCGCTATCGTATTTTGACCTTAAAACGCTAGGTGTGACCCCCCCCCATTAGAAATTTCTTAAGAACCTGGACACCGAGTGTCAAATCTGGAATCGTTGTCGACGCGTATTAATCAGTTTCATATGAGCACCGGCATCCAAACACTCCCGCCGCACGCCCAACACCCCCGCATCGAGCATATCCCCATCCCTTCAACTAATCCATCATGTCCTTTTCCAGCACGCTATTTTATCTCCCGCGCCTGTCTCCGACTCCCATGCACCCCTTCCCGCCGCTTCCGTCCACGATTACACTTCCTATATCACGTTCGCCACACCGAAAAAATTGAAAGGACGGAACTAAAGGCCGCGAAAGGATGAGAAATTCTTGAAAATCTGGTTAGAAGCTGCTCAGGATCCGGTCATTGGTGACGAGCAGAAATCCACTACGTTTTGGGACAGAGTCACCAGCAGTTTTGCTTCCGCGCTGCATACCACCGATCCGGACGCCGGACTCTATGAAAACACGTTGGGGAAATATTCAGCGCACGGCGAATAAATTTTGCGGCTGCTTCACCGCTATCGAAGCACGCTACAAAAGCGCCAAAACTTTTGAGGACAAGGTCTGGGACACTATCAAGCTGTTTTAGAACCAGTAAAAGGCTCCGTTCTCGTTTGAGGTGGTGTGGTTCATCCTCCGGCATACCTAAAAATGGAAAGACTTAAACACAAAAAAGGCCAAGCCAAAAAAGAGAGCGGACGCCAAAGAGGAGGAGTCGGCCGCGGGGCAGAAAGTGCGCCCAGAGGGTATGAAGAAGGCGAAAAAAATCATCTGATCCAGGAGATTTCTAGCGTCAACTGCTGGAAAATTAGCGTGCGTTTGGGGAGGAGTCACGACAGCCGCAGAATTGCGATCGAGACGATGGCTGACTCCCAGCACACTGCCATCATGAATAAAATCATGCTTCACGACCTCGCATAGATGATAGGAGCTCGCCGACGGTACTTCAAGTTACAACAGGAACGAATTACGAGAACTGGAAGAGAAAGATAACTTGATATACAACGGATAGCTAGTCTGTAATAAGGTAAGGTCGCAAATCTCATTCTATTTACAATTATCTCTATTCTTCGTTGCCTTGCATATCTCAGCGGTGCTCTGTCAGGTCATTTCGCAACTCATAGTGACGTGATTCAGATCGAATGACGGCAACGGCAAGCAAATTCTTCGAAGGCACAGGCAGCTTTGGCGGTGCGGTGACAGTGGAGATCAAAGTGGTAAAGGGCAACAGAAGAGCGCCGTTGCAGTCTACTTCACCGATGTCGAGGTCGTGATCGTCTTCATTTATCATATTGTGCAAATGACGCATGCGGGCATGATGTTGTGCAAATCCCGTGACAAAACCGTGAAGTCCCCTTGAAGATAACAAAGCACGCTTTCAGAACGCCAAATGCGCGTTCAACATCCTTCCTGGAAGCTTCTTGCATTTTCGCGAACGGTTTTTGTTTATGACCCTGCGGTTCTGCAATAGTTTGGACGAGAGTCGCCCAAGCGGGATATATACCTAGCGAACGCGTTGGAACACATAAACACAGGGCTTGAGGCTCGACAAACAGCGAGCCATTTTCGATATCTGACTAAATCTAGGGCACTTACCATCGGCAAGATAGTATCCTATCCGATAATGATGTGCGTTGATAACGTATTTAGCGAAAGGAGCGCGGCCATTCTGGATATCTGTGAGCAGATCCGACCGGTCCAAAATGTTGATGTCATTGTGTGACCCTGGCATGCCAAAAAAGGCACGCCATATCCACAGATCATACGAGGCCACCGCTTCGAGCACAATTGTTGGCTCTGCCTCCTTTCCAGTGTATTTCCCGGCCCAAGCTGTGGGGAATTTATCGCATTCCCAATGTATATAATTTAAGCTACCCAGCATTCCTGGGAAGCCGCGTTTTTCGTTCTACAGGAGACGGTATACATCATCAAAAGTTGGACATCGGAGATATTCCTCCCCAAAAACCTCAAACATTGCTCGGCAAAAGTGCTGTAGCGCCTCGATTTCAGTGGACTCTGCAATGCAGACGTAGTCATCCACAGCATCCTCGGGCATTCCATAATCTAATTGGCGGAGGGAGGCCGTCGATTTTTGCAGCGCAGAGTGGCCAAGTTTGCCAGTCGCGTGTGGTCGTTGCTGAAAGTATTTATCGTGACATTCAATAGAATCTACAAGGCGTAAGAACAAGGGTCGGCGCATACGGAAGAGGCGTCGGAAAAAACGCTCGCCGAAAACAGGACTAGGTGCAAAGTAATCCTCATGAGCCGCTCGTGTCCTTGTAGCCTATCTTGGTAAGTGTTGGCGGCTCTTCCCGGGCGAGAACCGCCGTGACGGTGAGTCTCCTGCTGCAGCTCTAGTAGCAAGGAAATTTTATTCATATCCAGAGCTTCCTTTTTTTCTTCATCCTCAAGCAGCTGCACAATAAAATTCTCGTCGAGTTTGTGTAATGGATGACGCAATCGCATATGGTTCAGAGACACGAATGGTGACTCATCTCTTGAATCATAGTGCAACTCTTTACATGTTTACCAATTCTAGATTGTTCCATTCTAGAACATTCGAAATAGATGTAGGGTCTCATGTAATCGAATCTCACTTTTCATTTTTCACTATATCACCCAGTTGTCAGTGTCGCAGTTGTTAAGAATTTCAGGTTATGAGCCCAACAGCTCCCTCCAGCATGAAGAACGACATTCTGACTGACGGCAATTATTTTCTGTGGGAATTTTCGGCTCGTATGGCCCTAGTAAGGAAGGGTCTCGTGGACCACATTAATTTGACACCTGATAAGGCGGTGGTGCAGTTGGAGAATGCTGAGTGGAGATCTACAGATGGCGAGGCGTTTGGAGTCATTGCGAAGATGCTTAGCCCCCCATATCAGTCGATGATTCGTAACGCTTCGTGTGCAGTGGAAGCATGGATTATTTTACGGGAGTTTCACGTGAAGCGTAGTCTACACAATCGTGTTCGACTACGTAGAGAACTCATGAGTTTATGATGACCCTTGGTGATAATATAATGGATCATCTTTTGAAGTTTGATGATATATGCATGCGTTTGGCGGCGGTTGGTGATGATGTGGAAGATGATGAGCGGTTGATTGTTTTGCTCGGAAGCTGCACCCCTATTATGATGCCATTGTGAAGATTATTGAGGCTCGGGGTAGTATGAATTTATATGAGGCCAAGGAGATGTTGAAGCGTGAATATGAAACCATCCACAAGCGTGAGCGACAAGAAATGGCGTTCAAGTCATCATTGATGCGTAAATAAGGACGAAGTAGACATGGTGGTCATGGGCACAACCACGGCAAAGGTGGTTGTGGTAGTAACTGCAACAAGCGTCAAGACCATATTCAAGGTAAATTCAAAGGTCGATGCCTCGAGGGTGATGAAATTGGCCACAGGAGAGACCAGTGTCCAAAGCGGAAGGTGGTATCAAGCATGATGCCAGGAAGACGTTTGTATTTTCGGTCACAGATGACCAAGATGACATGAATATGTGGTTGCTGGATAGTGAAGCCAGCTCACATACGTCATTTGACCGTGGTTATTTCGTTGAATTTCGTAGTGTTGAGGATGGTTTCAATGTTTTGGTCGCGAATGGTTGGAGGCTCCCAGTATGTGGTATTGTATCAGTGGAGTTACAACTATCGAGTGGTAATACAGCATATATCCGTGATGTGTTGTACATTCCAGGGCTAGATACAAAATTGCTATCGGTGTCAGCATTAGCAGCCAAGGGTGTAGAGACACGATTTACCAGTGTAGAATGTTCACTCTGGTTCAATGGGAAGAATATTGGAAGCGGTCGACGTATGGGAAAATTGTATGTGCTTAACATGGTTAGCATACAATATCCTAAAACGAGTGAAGTTAACATGGTTACTGAATCGGAAGAATGGGAACTGTGGCATTCACGACTCGGTCATGTGGGTGGTGACAGAGTCTCGCGAACGAGTGAGGATGTAGATGGTGTTCCTCATCTGAAAAGGGAAGTTGCTTCTAATATTCCATGTGAATGTTGTGAGTGCGGTAAAATGACGGTAGAGAAGTATGCGAGGACTTCGAATAGTGTGGTCAAGACCGATGGACTGCTTGAGATTATTCATGCCGATTTGATGGGTCCCATCAACGTGCAGTCCAAGAGTGGTGCGCGATTCATTTGGTGTTTGTGGATGATTGGTCCATATATTTGCACGTATATATGCTCAAATCTAAGACTGAAGTGGCTTTCAAATTCATTCAGTACTCCAAGATGATGGAACGACAGACGGGCAAATGTCTTAAATGCGTGAAGACAGATAACGGAAGCGAATTCTTCAACAAGAATTTTGATGGATTCTGTTTGCAGCATGGTATCCTTCACCAGACTAGTGCTCCATATTCCCCTCAGCAAATGGTATTGCAGAACGCGCAAATCGATCTATTGCCGAGAAGGCACGTGCGATGATATATTATCAACACTTGGATCGTGAATGGTGGGGTGAAGCTGTAATGACAGCTGTCTACACGATTAACCGGCTGTCCAATTCAGCACGTGATTACACAACTCCGTATGAATTAGTATGGAACGCCAAGCCATTGATGTCACACATGCGTGTGTTTGGATCTAGTGGATTCGTATACGTCTACTCATCCAAGCGCAGAAAATTTGATCCCAAAGCACATCGGTGTATTTTTCTTGGATACGCTGAAAACTCGTAAGCGTACCGTGTGTATGACATTGATGATCAACGTGTGGTGGTATCTCGAACGATTGCTCTTGATGAACGTTTCCCTGCAAAATATGTTCCAGTACCAATAATTCAGTCTTTACAGTATATATGGTCGACATTGGATGATGATTTCGATCGTAAACATACTCCAAAATAAAGTCGAACCAAGATGACCAAGATCAGGTGATGTAATCACCAGCACTAACACCTTCAAGTAATCAAGCAAGACCCATGGATATTAGTCCGGACGATGCCACAACTATTGCTGCTGATAATCAAAGGATGCTCCCACCACCTGTCAATGATTCTCAAGATAATAATGATACAAGGCTTCACGATCGTGCTCTGGTTCGTACTGACCAAAGGGGAGAGAATCGTTACATGTTTGGGGGTCAGTACGTACCCAGAAATATTGATCGCTCTCGATATATTCAAGGAGCATCAATTGATCTTATTCCTCCTCCTCCAAGTGAAAATAGTATTGTTCCATGTCCAATCATATTACAATGACTGGTGATGGTGTTGAAGATAACGATGATTCAGAAGAACCTGACCCAAAGCGACTGCGGATCACTGATGGATATGATATATCATTGGCACTGATGGACGTCCCTCGCACCTACATTGAAGCGATGGCGTCACCCCAAGCCTAAAAGGGGAAGAGGCAATCCGTAATGAGCTACAGTCACACTTCCGAAATCACACTTGGGATGCGATTCGACGTCCTGATGGTGTTCGAGTTATTGGGTGCAAATGGGTATTTAGCATCAAGCTTGATGCTGTTGGTAACATTCAACGATACAAGGCGCGATTGGTTGCTCAAGGATTTCGACAGAAGTATGGTGTTGATTTTTGGGAGACGTACTCACCAGTCTCAAGTTTCAACTCGGTTCGTGCGTTTCTCGCGCTGTGTTGCTCGCGTGGTTATGTGATCCAGCAACTTGATGTAGAGACTGCTTTCTTAAATGGTAATATGAAGGAGTATATTTACATGTGTCCACCAGATGGTATTCAATTGGAGGATGATATGTGTTGCAAGCTACGACGCAGTATCTACGGGTTAAAGCAAGCAGCAGCTGTATGGCACGAAACAATCAAGGCTGTATTGAAGCAAATGGGTTTCATGCAATGCTGCTCTGACCCATGTGTGTTCATTCGCTGTGACAATGATGATTCGGTGTAACTCGTTCTATATGTAGATGACCTTCTCGTTGGATGCGCTGATGATGCTACAGCTGATGATATCAAGGCCCAGTTGTCGGAGCATTTCACTCTGAAGGATCTCGGTCATGCGCGATTTGTCCTTGGCATTGAGATACAGTATGACAGACCAAAGCTAAGTTACATATTTGTCAATCGCAATTCATCCTACGGCTCATTGAAAAGTTTGGACAAGAATCGGCGTTCTCATCTCGCAACCTAAATTTATTTGCTCAGAGACTTGAGGAACTGAAGGACGGTGATGTGATTGACATGAAGCGCTACCGTGAGCTCATTGTTTCAATGCTATATATCGCAAATGGGACACGGCCAGATATATGTGTGTCAATATGTGATTTATCGCAGCATTTGGAGGCGCCAAAGCCTGCTCATATGAAGGCAGCGATTCGAGTCCTACGTTATCTTGCTGGTACAAGTAAGTTTGGCTTATGCTACTCTCTCAACGATACAATCATGATTAATCCAGTCGTTTACGTTGATGCTAACTGGAGCGGTGATTTTAATATCCGCCGATCTACGTCTGGTGTTTTGAGTCTATTATGTGGTTCACCGGTAATCTACAAATCAAAGATACAACGTTCAGTTGCATTGTCATCTGCCGAAGCTCAATATGTAGCTTTGACCATTGCTGCTCAAGAGGTTCTATGGTTACGTCACTTACTCACGGAGCTCAGTGTTGGTAGCTTGCCATCTACGATGGTTTATGTGGACAATCAAGCGGCAATTACGATGGCAGAGCATTCCGGTTATCAATAAAGGGCGAACCATATTGACTTGCGCTATCATTTTTTTTCGTGATGCAGTGTCGTCTGGTGAACACGAGACCAAGTATATTCCAAGCGATGAACAGCTTGCTGATTACATGACGAATCCATTGCAAACACCGCAGTTTACCAAGCTCGTGCAATTGAGTGGGATTATTGATTTAACTGTAGCGATTGAGTGGGGGTGTAATGGATGACGCAATCGCATATGGTTCAGAGACACGAATGGTGACTCATCTCTTGAATCATAGTATAACTCTTTACATGTTACCAATTCTAGATTGTTCCATTCTAGAACATTCGAAATAGATGTAGGGTCTCATGTAATCGAATCTCACTTTTCATTTTTCACTATATCACCCAGTTGCCAGTGTCGCAGTTGTTACGAATTACAGTTTGCCGTATTTGCCCATTTTATCACTCGTGGTTTCAATAATTGTGGCGTTCAATATCAATCAAATGCTCGATTGATAAGAACTTGATATGATATAAGATGGACACCACTGGAGCAACTGCTCCGAATTTATTAAATAATTTGAGGTTGTAATATTATGCAGCTACACTTTGATATAAATATAGAACGAACCGGTGGAGATGCTCTTACCGTACTTAACCAAATAAAAGCCACACAAAAAAATCACAATTCCGGGATTTCTGATCACCTTTTAATATTTAGGTAATTTTTCATTAACAAAAAAAATCACCAACTAGTTCGGCTGAGTTCGCAAAAAAATACCTCGGAGTCCGCATTCCTCTATATCGCGATGAAGAGATTCCTACTTTCAAATCCCGCGAATAAGCTCTGGATCGACGCCCAAGAGCAGCGATAGAGTGGGCGAGACAATTCGGACAACCTAGCTTGCCTAGTTAGTCGCGAAATGTTCCCTGAGTTGCATCTGCAGACGCTGCAGCCTGTCATCACAAACGATCCGCGAACTGGTGTCACCAAAATACCCAGCGAAATCGTCATCGAGGACCGTCAACGGCAGTTTCATCGCCGATTGATGAAAGAATTAGTAGAAACAGCTAAATCTAAAGGATTATTGGGGAAAAAGACATCAGAGATGTACCGGACCATGACATGGGAGAAGAAGTCTAAAGCTATATTTTTTTATCTCCATAAATCTATCGGCAATGCGGATGCCGAACTAACTTGCTCGTTGTTCGGTATTAACATCAATACGTTCAACAATTGGATTCGGCAAAAGGTCCACTTCGAAAAATGGTTCCACTATGTGGAGTCATTTACAGTCTCTGATATTCTACCGTCGATACCATCTTCGTACAGAGAGGCTTATGATGGCGTCAAACCGTCAAGTAAAGTCGAGATTGACCCAAAGTTCAGCGTCAGCACATCTGGAAAGACATATTTCTCATCGTCCTCGAACGGTAACCGACAATTAAACAGGAAGATGAGTACATATCACGATAATATCGTTTATCTTCGCCAGACTTCCAAGACTGCAGGGTATGGGAGAAAAGTGAAATACCAAGAACAAGAAGAATTTATAATCGAACACGTTATTGACGGTTGGGAGACCGGAAATCCCCTCTGCAAATCCTCAGCTTATAATCTACTGATTGCCAAGTTTGGACACGATTCGGAAGTCGATCGAACTGAATGGGAGCTCAAAATGGGCATTCATTCAGGCAACATTACCCCAGCGTTTTCGCAGTGGCTCACTAGAGTACTTCAGAGACACCATTTCAAAATCCGTAAAGGGTCCATCTCACAGACTGTCCTCATCCATTTGTGGTAAAGTGGAATCTATATTTACAGTATATAAAAGATGGACTATGGTAGTTATCAATGCTTGGTATATTTTATCTCGCCAAACACTGCATACTAGCACGATGACGTTTGTTACGCTGGTGATTCCTTCAACCACTGAATATTAGTGACAAAGATTGTGTCATGACTTTAATAGATGAACAATACGAACACTTAGTGTAGCACGATGTTAACTGGCTTGCATGCGGACCTGGCATTGGGTCGTATACGCAGTATGCAAGAGTTCTTGCATTGTGAGTTCTGGATCAGTCATTTCCATCCCTGGCGGTGATGGGTCTTGGATCAAAACCTTTACCTTGCGCATATCGCCACCTTGTCGCCGTATTATACTGCTCATCAATGTATTTTGCTCCATTCCACGGATTGCAACATTTGGAAGTTTCTTAGAAACAAATACTTGTCTCCAGCTAACAGTCCGCGCACAAAGGGGTCAGTGAAAATAAATGACCCTACAACATATCCATCCGATATAATAATGGGAAATCCCGCAAAGAAGCTCATATGGCCATCAGCCACAAACGAACTATTGACGAAACGCAGATCCTCGGTCGCATCCAGAATGACCGCAGGCTCCGTGGTCATGACAACGTGAGCGTTCATTAGTACATTCAGTGTCAGCTCATGCTCCTCGAGCCCCACTTTAGACACTTTTGTCACCAATAAAACAAATCGAAGCAATCTGGCCGCACAACTCGGCCGCAGCATACTCGCACATTTCCTGACACTGCCTCCCTGAATCAGCTAAGTAGAGCTCTCACACCTTGTTTACGGGTAGTCTCGTTTATCGGAATTGGCGTTTTCGGCCACTCATGACGGCTGCTATAGTCCGGCGCGTAATTGGATGGCGTGTTTGCGTTGAAATTCATTTAACTCAGAGAGGCGAGGGAGTGTGTCAAAATTTTCGCTACGCTTCTTGAGCCGCCGCTGATTCTTGGTCAAATACTCAACAACAAAGGGGCGCTAGGGCACATGATATAACAAGACAAAAAGATTGTGAAGACGAACTTTTAGCAGTGCATAAGGGAGTCAAGACACAGGCGCAACTTACTAGTACAACGGCGGGTCCGTTCATGGCGGTGAAGCCAACGAAAAGTCATGCGCCCTTGGTATCATACTCAACAATAAAGGGGCTCTAGGGCACATGATATAACAAGACAAACAAATTGTGAATACGAATTGTCAGCAGTGCATAAGGGAGTCAAGACATAGGCGCAACTTACTAGTACAACGGCGGGTCCGTTCATGGCGGTGAAGCCAACGAAAAGTTATGCGCCCTCGGCTGCCCCAGTTGATCGGCTTGGGTGTTCTCGATTGTTTTCAAGTGGTTAAGTCTTTTATTGTGGAAAAGATATTTTCAGCCAATCAGAGGCGACCTGCGACGGCCACCTCGCGACGGCCAACTCGCTCACGGCTAATTTGTTTGTGACTGGTATGAATGTGGAAAAATAAGTGGAATTTTTGACCAATCAGGAGT
>CM047580.1:22216027-22227472 GCA_026184515.1 Peronosclerospora sorghi
AAATAAGTGGAATTTTTGACCAATCAGGAGTGACCTCGCGACGGCCAACTCGCGACGGCCAACTCGCTCAATCATATTAAAGAGGGTTTCTGAAGTAACTGTCAAAGATGATCAATCAGGTTACAGAGGGAATCAGTGGTAGCTCTCAAGGATGATCAATCAGGTTACAGAGGGCCTCAGCGATAACTGCCACGTATTGAAGTCAGCGCTGAAGTAACCACAAAGTAGTGGGTGAAAAAAGTGATTGACGTTGATGTAGGAGGTAGTAATACTTAATAGAACGAAATTTCCCTTGAAGTGCGCAGATCTCTGGCGGCCGTAAAAACATTCTTTTTGATCCCATAGAAAAACCAAGTGTAATACAAGGAAGTCGTTGAGCGAACACCCTAGCAAGTGGAGCTGCAGCCGTTTGAAGTGCGCTAGTGTTGGGGGCAGCCTGGAACAACCTTTTGAAGTGTACCCCAAGTGTAATTGATTGATTTGTTGGTTCGGACGGAAGTACTAAGTACCCGGGAAGTAAAACAAGGAGGACTGGCTTATTACGTCTTTGTGTTGTTAAATAATTGGAATTATAATAATTTTCAACCCCTTCACAACACATTGGCTTCAAGTTTGTCAAGAATCAACTGCACTAATTAGGAAAATATGTCATCAGCTGGAGTGACGCGTTTCGTGAACGCAGATGAGATGTTTCTTCAATTTTATCCAAAATAATCGCATTTTATTGCCCCAGTGAACGTCCATCGCGTCGGATCCAATAGAAGTGAGGACGAAAAGAAGGGCTGTACCGTCATGTTGGCCTGTAAAATGTTTGAATCACGTTTGATGTCGCCTTACATTATAATGACCGGTCAACCTAATGGTACGTTATCCAGACGTTTCGCTAATTGGGATGGAACGAGCCAGATCACTTTCCATCCAAAACATTGGATGGATAAAGAGGGGTGATGCCTTTATCTGAACTGGTTGCGATCGTGTTATCCAGATGACAAGTTAGGTTTGGTCTGGGATGCGGCATCGAGCCATTTCTGTGAAAAGGTTATGGAAAAAGCGGCTGCGTTTAATATTTTCTTGGGAGCAATTCCTCGTGGTTGCACAAGTCTGATTCAATCTACGACTTGATAGCCAATAATCCAATCAAACAGGCATTCAAGAAGCGATATGTCTCGTGGACAATTCGATCCGATCCAGGTCCAGGAGGGAAGTACAAAGTCGACCGCAAAGACTTAATTCAGTGGCTGGAAGAGCATTCGAGGAAGTTGATGAGAATCTGTCCTCATTGTCACGAATATCTCAAGCCTTCAGTACTTATGGCCAAGATCATCGATCTGACAATCTGGCCGCATTTATGAAATATTTGGCCAATCATGAGGAAAACGGAGTGTATAAGTCGTTGTTGTAAATCCAAAAATGTTTATAATCTGACTGATCCGCGATTTTCTTGTAATAAACTCTTCAAATACTTGTTTCGACATTTCGTTTGTATTGTACGGGCTTAAATGAATTTTGAAAAGGCGATCCAAAAAGTTAACAAAATAATCACAATTTTGGCTCATATTTTGCCACCTTTAGTAATAACCCAATCACCTTTGAAAAATAGGCCAGGTGTTTTTTTTGTTAAGTAAGGTAATTTATTAATTTGAAAAATTGTATTTTTTTAATTCAAACCTTTTCCCGTTAAATAAACATGAGCGAGCAAACACTAATTCTATATATTATTTCAATAATAATTAAAAAAAGTGGATAGAATTAGTCTACAGTATGGAACCAGGTGTAACAGGGTTACATTTTGGTTACATTTAGTTATGTTGTGCACGTAAGTACACTACGGTTGAGGTCAGTATTGACCGGTCCGAAAGGTTTGGACCTATTGGTTATTTTAACCAATCCGGGCAGGAGCCCTTGGTGGAGGCGTGGCAGCCTGCCACGTGTTGGTACACAGGTGGTGTACATTACATTTCGGCTAGGTACGAATGGAGTAAGTTCTAATTAGTATTACATATAGTTTACATTAGTTTGATTAATTTAGGCTAATTTTATATATTAAATATATATTCAGTTTACAATCAGGAGGTATTCCTTTAGCTACTACCTTCCTGAGGGAAGCCTTGTTCCAAGGCGTTAGTTAATTCTAACAAGTACACTAAGGGAAATCTTGGCCACGAGTAAGAGAGAACTATCTTACTAAGCCCTTTTATAAGGGCGTATCGGCTAAGTAGCGGCACATCGCCGCTTAAGGAAAGTATTTCTCTGTGCGCTAGCCGCATCGTGCGTGTACGCACCGGCTACATCTGGTAGCACTTGTAGTCAATCCAACACCTGTGTTGGTAGACGACAACATCCTCTGCAAAGGATGAATCAGGACGATTGGGAAGGCTAACCCTCGTCCATCAGGAAGCCTTTAACAGGCTGTTATCCATACTGGGTGACGAAGGCATGCAGCTCCTAGCGGAGCAGGGCCTTGATGCCGTAAAGGCTAGTGTAACAGGGTTACATTCTAGTTACATTTAGTAATGTTGTGTACGTAAGTACACTACGGTTGGGTTCAGTATTGACCGGTCCAAAAGGTTTGGACCTATTGGTTATTTTAACCAATCCGGGCAGGAGCCCTTGGTGGAGGCGTGGCAGCCTGCCACGTGTTGGTACACAGGTGGTGTACATTACATTTCGGCTAGGTACGAATGGAGTAAGTTCTACTTAGTATTACATATAGTTTACATTAGTTTGATTAATTTAGGCTAATTTTATATATTAAATATATATTCAGTTTACAATCACACTTAAGACTGCTAGGCGCACGACCTCGACCGGTCGCACGTGCTGTGAGTGTTTGTAGCCAAAAGGAATACCTCCTTTAGCTACTACCTTCCTGAGGGAAGCCTTGTTCCAAGGCGTTAGTTAATTCTAACAAGTAAACTAAGGGAAATCTTGGCCACGAGTAAGAGAGAACTATCTTACTAAGCCCTTTTATAAGGGCGTATCGGCTAAGTAGCGGCACATCGCCGCTTAAGGAAAGTATTTCTCTGTGCGCTAGCCGCATCGTGCGTGTACGCACCGGCTACATCTGGTAGCACTTGTAGTCAATCCAACACCTGTGTTGGTAGACGACAACATCCTTGCAAAGGATGAATCAGGACGATTGGGAAGGCTAACCCTCGTCCATCAGGAAGCCTTTAACAGGCTGTTATCCATACTGGGTGACGAAGGCATGCAGCTCCTAGCGGAGCAGGGCCTTGATGCCGTAAAGGCGAGTGTAACAGGGTTACATTCTAGTTACATTTAGTAATGTTGTGTACGTAAGTACACTACGGTTGGGTTCAGTATTGACCGGTCCAAAAGGTTTAGACCTATTGGTTATTTTAACCAATCAGGTCAGGAGCCCTTGGTGGAGGCGTGGCAGCCTGCCATGTGTTGGTACACAGGTGTGTACATTACATTTCGGCTAGGTACGAATGGAGTAAGTTCTACTTAGTATTACATATAGTTTACGTTAGTTAATTAATTTAGGCTAATTACATATGAAATATAGGAAAAGTCTAATGCGCCCCCCATTTCGGCTAACGCGCCCCCCAAATGAGAATTTCGAATATTTTTTCACAAAAAGTTATCCTTTTTTCTCTTGCTGTATTGCACCACAAACTGCCACGGGATGCGTACAATAAAGTTCTAGTGCAAATTCCAGATGAAATCATGCCGCATCTTGTAAATCCTTTGCTGCTGGCTGATTTTCTCACCGACTCGTACAATATTGGTGGCGTCACGAGTTTATTAGCGCTAAACAGTCTGTTCACCCTTATTCAAGACTACAATTTTGACTCGCCCGACTTTTACAACAAACTATACGCCCTGCTAAGTGACCCGTCCATGTATTCGGCCAAGCAACGTGAACGCTTCTTTAAATTGCTGAACCTTTTCCTCTCGTCGACTCACTTGCCGGCATACATGGTGGCTGCGTTCGCGAAAAGATTGTCTCGCAGCGCGTTGACGGCCGATCCAGGCGCTATCCTCTTCATTCTTCCGATGATATACAATTTAATTCTTCGTCAAAAGGAATGTCTCCAGCAAATTCATCGAAAGGGTGCATTCACCGCTGCGGAAAAGGCGTCCAAGCGCCGAGTGGAGCTATCAAGTGGTACTGCTGTTGACGCTTCAGCGAAGCAGTTGGCGAACGAAAAGAAAGAAATGGTTCTAAACGATGGCCATGACCCTTTTGTAAACGACGAGATTGACTCAATTAAGTGCAATGCTTTGCAGACCTCCTTGTGGGAAGTCAGCGCGATGAAACACCTCTACATTGCGGACGTCGCTTTAAAGGCGCGGATGTTTGAGGAGAAATTGCGCCACCAATTTCTTAATGTTGATGAGAGCATGGCATCACGTACAAAAGCTTATTTGAGAAGCAGCTGAAACGTAAGGAAAAGGGCAAAGTTCCATTGGCATTCGAACCGTTCACTACAGATTGCATTCAAACGATGACTTCTCGCGTGGTAAATGAAATTTGGAGAGAGCATATATTTCAATTAGCAGTGACGTTCCATGGCGGAACACGAGCAGTGTCCTACTAATAGTGCTCACCGGATCATTACCTTCATGGGAACAAGAAGCATCCTAGTGAGAAATCTCTTGATAACATAGCACAGTTCCAAATTGGTAATACATTGGCACATTTTGCGGGCGCCTTTTCGGATGGAGAGATTTATCGAACGGGAACTATGAAGGATGTTGTATACGGCGTCTCTGGTGGCATGGAAGACTGGGGATACGCTGCATCATGGGAAAATCAATTTTACGACGACAGATCGCAACCTTTTCGTCCATGCAACCGACAACGTTTGGTGGATACCCGAAGGAAAAAACAATTTACAATAATATCACCAACCGTGCTTTTAGTATGTTGGTAGAAACTGCAAACAGCAAGGAGCCTAAGACAGCCAAGTTAGGAGATTTTAAAGAGCTCTATAAAGCCAACATCGCCTTTTTTCAGTCGGAAGGAGGAACAATAAAGCTTATTGGACATGTACCATGGAACGTCCGCTTGGCGCTCATGATGATTGAGATGGTCCAGCCATTAGTGCGTTGGGTATCCTGAGACAAGATCGTTCGAGACTCGCAGTAACGAGGACTTTCCCCCTGCAGGCCTATATACAATAGACAGAGACCAAGTAATTTAAATCGGTTGTGGAATTTTGGCTTGGGATCGCAATGAAGTAGCAACGTGTAATACCGGGGACTGTGGAATTACGAAAGGAACCCAATCTAAGTTGCAGATTGCTTTGGGAAGTGCTTGGCGCACTCACAGTAGACAGTACTTACGTCCAGGTATCTTCCAGCGCATCTTTTGAACCTGATAGTATTTTGATGGTAACCCCGATTAAGTCAGGCACCACCCGGAGATTCTATGAATTTGCACCCAAATCATCCCAGGCTATGGCTGCCAGCACAGATACAATGGGAACGTCAGTATTTGTTACGTGTCTTGAAATTGTTAATATCACTTCGGATAAGATTTATCTTCGTGCACTAGCAACTGTCGATCAGGTGAGCGACAATCACAATGTTTCGTTTTCGTTAAAAAAAAAGGAGTTACAAGTCCATGATATTTTAGGATTGGAAAAAACAAGGTAGTGGTGCCGACGCACCTTTCCCTTCCGTGGCGCCACAGTCCCATATAGTAAATAGCCGAACAAATGCGGATTGGGATTTTGAATGGAACGGCCAGCGGGGCCATAATTAACGTACGTGCACGTCATGAATTGGAAGTAGAAAAGGATTCTTTGGAGCATTTGCATTTATTCCATTAATCAAGAGAAAAAGGATAACTTTTTGTGAAAAAATATTCGAAATTCTCATTGGGGGGGGGCGCATTAGCCAAAACGGGGGGGGGGCTCATTAGCCAAAATGGGGGGCGCATTAGATTTTTCCTAATTATATATTCAGTTTACAAAACACACTAATCCAGCTAGACGCACGACCTCGACCGATCGCGCGTGTTGTGAGTGTTTGTAGCAAAAAGGAATACCTCCTTTAGCTACTCCCTTTCTAAGGGAAGTCTTATTCCAAGGCGTTAGTTAATTCTAACAAGTAAACCAAGGGAAATCTTGGCCACGAGTAAGAGAGAACTATCTTACTAAGCCCTTTTATAAGGGCGTACCGGCTAAGTAGCGGCACATCGCCGCTTAAGGAAAGTCTTTCTCTGTGCGCTAGCCGCACCATGTGTGTACGCACCGGCTACATCTGGTAGCACTTGTAGTCAATCCAACACCTGTGTTGGTAGACGACAACATCCTCTAGAAAGGATGAATCAGGACGATTGGGAAAGGTTAACCCTCGTCCAGCAGGAAGCCTTTAACAGGCTGATATCCATACTGGGTGACGAAGGCATGCAGCTCCTAGCGGAGCAGGGCCTTGATGCCGTAAAGGCGAGGGCCAACGGACTCATCTCCCATGAGGCGAATTTTCGTGGAAGCCATTCCACGTCCACGGTGGTGCGCCCTCCGTTGACCTTTAAGATAAAGGAATTCACCGGTGAAAAGGGTGATAACCTTTATGTGTGGCTTCGAGAGGTCGAAACGGCCTTCGCCACAGCGAATGTGATCGCTGATCACTTGCAAGTGGAACTTGTACTGACCCATCTTACGGGTAAAGCCCGTGCATGGGCGTTTACGTGTTCGGATTCGGTCACGGATGTGTTCCCAACCTGGGAAGTCCTTAAGCAAAAGGTTATGGATATGTACGCCACGCCTGATCTGGTTTTCCAGAATCAGCTGGAGTTTTTGAGGTGCCGTCAGGGCACTACGGACTTGTAGACATACGTCCAAGAACTGAGGACCCTGTTGGCAGGGATGTACGCGAAAGTGTATTCGGACGATGTGTTCATCCCCGTCTTCATGGGAGGCCTGAAAGAAAGGCCAGCACGTTCGGAACTGTTCCGATGCCGACCCCAATCCCTGGGGGAGGCTTTTAAGATGTCGTTTAACGCCGAGAGGAACTTTCGTTCCTCTAAGGTGGGTCCCGAACCCATGGACCTTAGTCAGGTCGAAGCGGTGGAGAAACCTTCCGCTAAGAGTCACGGTGACTCTACCTCGCAAGGTCAAGAAGCGGAGCTCCTGCCAATGCTGTAGTTGAATGGACTGCTGAGATGCTTCCTGTGTGGAAGCACGGATCATCTGCGGAACAGATGTCCGAAAAATCCCCAGCGAGACACTCGCTATAAGGGGCCGAGGGCGGGTAAAAAGCCCTCACCCAAGCCGTCGGGAAACGACGGCTCCCAGTAGGTGCGGGGCGCCCTACTGGGGGATCCTCCAGTGCTGTTAAGCCCCAGGGTAGTGGACGACAGCACAAAGCCCCGAGGGAAACGGTGCTTTCTAGAACCGAGTTGTATGCCAGCCAGGTTTGCTGGTCGGTCGTCCTTGCGGACGTGAAAGGCTTTGATAAGCCTTGGAGAGTCTTGATATACTCTGGAGCGTCTGACAATTATGTCAGACGGTCTTCTGTTGTGAAGAGTCGGCTGTATGCCGAGGCCCTAGAGGCACGTTCTCGTGACGTTGTCACGGTCCGTCTAGCGACGGGCGTACAGGTTTCTGTACCCAAGGTCTCGATTGACCTTAAGCTGAAGTTTGCAGACTTCGATAGCTCAGAACGTTGCCTAGTCCTGGATTTGGACTCGAGGTATGACCTCATTCTGGGCATGAAGCGGCTGGAACGCCACGAGCCATGGATAGAATGGAAGTCTAAGTCCATTGGCTCAAGGAAACCGCGATCGGGTGAAGCATTGGCGAGTAATGAACCCACCTTTGCTCGATCTCAAAAGCGATTCTGGCGTGAGATGCCAGAGATTGGGATGTCTGAAATGATCAGTCCCAATGAGGTCAAGGAAGTGTTCCTTGATGAGGGGGATTCGGCGGTTAATCCCCACGCCGATATAGGCGAGACTGGTGAGTCGCCAGTGATAGAGGTGGAATCCTTTGAAGGTAAGCGCGAGGTGCTTAGAGAAGAGACCCGAAGTTCGTCTCTTTCGCACGTCGGAATTGATTCCGACCACGTTGTTATAGGTGAGACCGGAGAGTCACCGGTGGTAGAGGTAGAGACCTCTGTGGATAGGCGCGATGCGCTTCCAATAGATGGGGCAATTGACTCCCCCCATCTGGGTCTCGGGATGAGTCCCGAGGGCAGTAGTCAGCAGTCCTACAGGATGCTGAATAGTGTGACAGGTGTTGTCACAGAAGGCGTAAGCCTAGAACGGTTGCCTGGGGAAGGCGAACTGTTCTCGTTGGAGGAGATGTCCTTCAAAGAGTTTGAGACTGCTTTGAAAGCAGATGAAATCGACGAGGTCGTCGTGTTGCGTCCGGAAGAGGAGTTGAACTCCTCATCCACGATGGACGAGTCAGTTTTGGTGAAAACCAAACAGGCATTAAATGCCCGAAGAGTCCTCAAGATCCTCGCGGATCCTGAGGACCCTTACCATTCCTTACTAAAGGAATTTGGAGATGTCACTAGTGACAACCCGCCGATGGGGTTACCACCGGATCGGGGAGTCCTACATGAAATTGATTTGGTTCCTGGAACCAAATACTGCGTCACGAGGCAGTGGCCTCTCCCCAAGGAACAATGCGACGTCATCGACGCATTCTTCAAGGGGAAAGAAGAGGCAGGGATGGTACGGGAGAGTAAGTCTCCCCACTCATCTCCCACTTTTGTGTTCGTAAACCGAACGTAAAGTGGCGAATTGTGCATGCGTACAATAAGATGAATGAAGCTACTGTACCCATGCAAACCCCGATTCCTCGGAAGGATGTCCTCCAGAACAATATGGCGGACTGTACTGTGTACAATGCCTTAGATCTGGTGGACGGGTATTATCAGGTGCTCATGCGAGCATCAGATATTCCGCTGACAGTGGTCATCACGCCTAGTGGCATGCTGTGGGAGTGACTTTTTATGCCACAGGGGCTTTCGAATGCACCAGGGACTTTTAATCGCTTGGTGACTCAACTCTTCTGACCTCATAGAAAGTACGCTCACACGTACTTTGACGATATATTCGTTCACAGTCGCGCGGAAGGCACTCGTCTGATGTTCAGACGCACCTAATACCCCTTCGAGCTGTGCTCGAATGTATGCGAGAGCATAAGCTGTATGAAAACGCATCCAAATGTATTTTAGGTGCCGAGAAATTCCTTTCCTCGGATGCTTCATCGGTAAGGATGGAGTGCGGGCGGATCCCGCGAAGGTGAAAGCCATTCTGGAGTGGCCTTCGCCTGTAAATCTTATAGATTTACGAAAGTGGCTTGGATTAGCCAATTATCTCCACATATACAGCGAGAACTACGCTGAGATGGCGAAGCCATTAACTGAACTTCTTAAGTAGGACGTGGATTGGTATTGGGAAACCAAACACCAAACCGCCTTCGAAGCGGTTAAGGGAAGGTTGTTAAAAGCTCCCGTCTTGATCTCCCAAACTCTGGGAAACCATTTAGTGTCGTCTGCGACGCCTCCGATTTCGCAATCGGATGTGCTTTGTTTAAAGCAGACGATGTAGGAAGGGAACGCGTAATTGCGTTTGAGTCGAGGCAGCTCAAAGCTGCAGAACGGAATTATCCCGTTCATGACAAGGACCTACTTGCAATGAAGTATGCTCTTGTCAAATTTAGGGTTCACCTACTCGGCTCAAAGCCGTTCGTGGTTTATACTGACCACGCGTCCTTACGGACAGCGACAAAATCGCCTCATCACTCCCAACGGATGGCCTGATGGCTCTCCTTCTTTGCAGAGTATAACTTTGAGGTAAAGTATAAACCTGGCAAGCAGAACGTGCTTGCGGACGCGCTATCGCGTCGTACCGATTATGGGCTTGCTCACGCGACATTCATCACCTCGTCTGTGGTGGATCTCATACGCCAGGCGTATGAGAAAGACCCACAATGTACGGCGCTTATCAGCGCGTTGGGTGGAAAGGGACTTGGCTCGTCTGAGCCAACCCTGGCAAGTCGAGCTAGAGCTCAGTTACACCGTTACAGGTACTGTGACGGTTTGCTACATTATAGCACGAGCGCGGAGGACACTCCGCGGGTGGTAGTTCCTCATGATGAGGAAATGAAGTATAGAGTCCTCTTTGAGGCACATGACGCCCCTACCGGGGGTCATTTAGGTCGGGTTAAGACCTACAGCGCTTTAAGCGCTTTGTATTGGTGGCCCAGATTGTATAAGTGGGTCGGTGCATATATTCGCACCTGTGAGACGTGGCAGAGGGTCAAACCCTCTGCAGATTTGGCTGCGCCTTTGGCGAGTTTATCCGTCCCTACGGAGTGTTGGAAATCCATTAGTATGGATTTTATCTTCGGATTTCCGAAGGATAAGGCCGGGAACACCGGCATTTTGGTCTTTGTAGACCCCTTTGAGCAAGATGGCTCACCTGGCGGAGGTGCCAGAGTCTATTGATGGACAAGGAACAGCGAACGTGTTCCTAGACCGTGTCTTCCGACAGCATGGTCTACCCGATTCCGTTGTGTCGGATCGGGATCCCCGTTTTACGGGACAGTTTTGGGGGGCGTTGTTTAAGGTGCTGGGCACCAAGTTCCTCATGTCCACTGCGGATCATCCGCAGACGGACGGGCAAACGGAACGCGTTAATCGCGTTGTAGAGGATATTCTCCGGAGTTTATGACCGGATTCTCCAGAGAGTTTGAGTGAGATGCTTCCTAATGCCGAATTTGCTATCAACAATTCGGTACATGCATCTACGGTGTTTACACCGTTTTACGTGAACATATTAGTGAATCCGAGGTTTCCGTTGACGCCACGTGTGTTTGGACCAGGGCTTAAGGGGGAGGATTCCCTGATGTCAGCCCTGTATCTGTGCGAAAGCACATCGATAAGTTTTTATCGACGCGCCTTAGTGTCTTACGACACGTTTGCGATGCCATGGCGGAAATCCAAGACAAGCAAAAGGAGAAGGCTGACCGCAAGGGTAGGCGCAACGAAAGGGCGTATAAAGTAGGAGAAAGTGTTTTATTAAACGCTAAGAATCTTCCTACACATTCAGTTTCCAACGTGTTACGGAACAAACTGTGCCCCAGGTTTGTGGGGTCTTTCAAGGTGCTATCCCGAAAGGGCTTGACGACATATACCTTGGATATACCGAAGGCGATGCGTACGCATCCAAACTTTTATGTGGGTATGCTTAAGCCATACCAGAACCCGGAGGCGGGTCCCCTCTTGGAGGAGGTTGAGAATTCGGATAGCCGAAAGGCACGAAAGGTCGGAACACCGCCGACAGGGTCGAAATACGATCATGAAGCTCCGCAACGAGAGACTCGAGGGAGGCAAGCCGCTTCTCGAGGCTTTCATTCGTCACCCCCCTCGTCGCGGAGTCCCTCCTGGGCGTCATGGATGCGACGGTTGTGTCGATCACAGCGCTCGTAGAACTCACGTCGCAATTGCGCGACC
>CM047580.1:22229390-22285639 GCA_026184515.1 Peronosclerospora sorghi
CCTCTATTATTTCGTATTGGTCAGGTCTAGATCGTTTGGACGATCGAGCTATTGGAATTTATCTTTTGGAAGTGTTTCTGGTCTGTACGTACCTGGGGTGAAGAGTTCCGCCCTAGGTACACCTAGCCAGCACGGTCTCATATTCAAGACCGAATCAGATCGATCTGCGATCCCGATCCACCGAGTGTGTAACTAGCCCATTCCATCGGGTACACAAGGTGAGATGAACTTAAATGAATCGGACCAAGTGTCTTTTGATGATGACCGGTCGTCTGCCAGCATCGGATGATCGGACCAGATTTCGAATGGAGGTCCGCGGGGTACCCCCCGTAAGTTGGAAGGCTGGGCACGATGGTGGTGGTCAGGTTGTCGATACAAATGTATTCGATGTCGAACTTGACTCCACCACAATGGTGCGCGTGCCCGGAACACTTGGTGATCGTGGATATCACCGCGAGGTGTCATCAAAGATTGAATTTGAAGATTTGAATTTGGAATCGTTCTGGAGAGGGCGTAAGGAAAGGCTATCACCTTACGTCTTCGTTCTCGATAAAGATGGCGATTTCCGGTCTGGACTGGTGGAGGACCAGATCGGGATTAATAAGTTTTTTCCTCCCCAGAAGGCTCCCACCGGAGCCGATCGGGACTATAGCAGGTCTTGCTATAGTTCCGGAAAGGATCAGGACCTTGATCCTATGTGTATGAATGAAAAAATTGATGGAAAACTAAAAGATGAAAATTACTTGGAGGCTGACTGGAACGATCCGGTCTACCTCCCTAAAGCCCCCAAGATTCCCAAGAAAGGGTTGGGAATGCCGGCCGACGAAGACGACCTCGAAGAAAAGTCGCAGGTCGTAGATGGAGGCATCACTGAAGAAGACCTAAACAAGATGTATTACATTTTTGTTCTGAAACGATTTGTTCGCTTTGACGTGGTCTTTCGGGTGTTGAACCTCCAGATCCCCGACCATCTTCTCGGTCCCACTACCGAGCCGATCCAGAGTGATCGCCCATTACTGTTGGTGAAGAACTTGGTGGCGATGTTGGCGGAGGTTGGAATTAAAATGCAGAACCCCGCCGATGTCCAAAAACTATTTGAATTTGAGACTTGGAGGCTGAAATCGTCGATGTCGACCTTCAACGACCATTTGGTCCCACTGGTCGGGGCGGTTCGCCGCCCAACTCCCACCGCAGCAGTGAAGGTCGCTGAAGTCTCCACAGCGCTTGTTGACATTGGTTCTGATGACGAACGGTTTATCAATCTCCACCGGCCTCGAACAGCTCATCAGAGTTGGAGACTGGTGTCGAGCGGATGACCATGGGGGTGGACCATGCCCATCCGGAACAAAAAAGGACGTGCGGCAGCAAAGGGCTGCTTGCCAGTCGGGCCCCACAGGCCTCAGTTCCGAAAAAGGAGGGTATCAACACGTTGCCCATGACTCCAGCTAACGTCCAAGCCATGTTTGAGACGATGATGGAGCGTTTCATGGAAGACCGGGTTAGACCACCTCTGCGCCCACATGTCCAAGACCGGTCTACCCAGCAAAGTGCCAATGTTTGCCGAGATGTGGATATGGAATCGGTAACATCTGTGGACAAGCCCACTCGAAGTGATAAGCAAGTCGGCAAAGGGAAGCGCAAGCCGCAACCGTCCAGACCGCGTAGACCAAGCAAGACAAGTGACTGTGATATGGAGTCGGTCGGCGGTCTTGACGAGCACTGTGGGTCAGACGGTACAGGCGCTGGCAAGCCACGCAAGGCTAACCTAGCCTCCACTATTGCTTACGACTTTGGATCTGCTGCGATTCCGCGCATCCGTATGGCCGCGACGACCGACCTCAAGGACTTCACTGGCAAGGATGCTGATGAATACCAGGCCCGGTCTTGGTTCGGTCGGTTCAAGTCTGTGTTCCTGCGAGACCAGACCCCGAAAAGTGAAAAGTGTCTGATCTTCCGGGATTTGTTGAAAAGACCGGCTGCCAACTGGATTCAACAGTTAGGTCGGGATGTCCGGTCTGACTGGGACCAGCTATGTGCAGAGTTTGAAGGGCAATATTGTAACTCCGGATTTTCGAGTGCCCGCAAGTATCACCATATGCAGAAGCGGAGCGACGATTAAAGAGAATAACCCGCCGAACGGTGCTGCTCTGGAACATGTGGGTCACTACATTAGTACCCTGGACGATCAAGAACTGGCGGACCAGCTTACTCTGCTGCGTATTAGGGACGCGGGTGAAGCTTAACAGACTCTACGGACGCTACAGCAGTCTCGTGGAATGAGGGCGAAGAGTGCTGGTGGATCAGGTCGCTACCGATCCAAGACCCAGACCCAGACCGATCCGGTCAAGAAACCCTGGACCAGACCGACCCGAGCGGTCAAGGAGATCGTAGCCGAAGACAGCACGGGATCGGAAGTGGAAAGTGGAAGTCAATCCAGCCAGGAGTCATCGGATGAAGACCAGTATCGTTACGTCTATGTTGCGGGACCTGCCCCGAAGACCAGGTCGAAGTCCGACCAGGTAGACCGGAAGGGAAGGAACGGAAGCAAGTCCGATCCGTACCGACCTCGTCAGAAGTGCTCCCACTGTGAGTCGAGCAAACAGGATGGTCCAAACTGCTGGAAGAAGATGGCGTGCAAGAAGTGCGAGAGACGCGGCCACCCGACTGACCACTGCCTTTTCGTATGCAAGTCATGTGGAGAGATCCACGAGGCCGGCCACTGCAAGATTGAAGAATTTTTTAACATGATACGCAAGTGGTACGTAACGGACAAGCATGCGGGGATGCTGCCGCCGGACGCGGAAAAGATGTTAAACTAGAACGTTCGCCAGGTTGGAATCTGGATCGAGCCGAGCGTTATACGGTTCACATCGATGCATACGTCGGCAAGGAGGATAAGACCGACAATACACGTTCTATTCCAAATTGCGTAGACCGAGACCATCCGGTCTACAATCTGAAGACCGATGAGTACTCCCGGATCAAGGTGGTTATGCAGTTGGACTTGCTGCCTGGAGAATCCCGCGGATACTGGAAGTATCACGCGCCTGATAAATGGTTCAAGCAGGCTAAATCCTGTGGCAAGATTAATAACCAGAAATCGACGATGTTGTTCGACTCTGGAGCTGAAGTCTCGATAATCGACTCCGCCTTTGCTCGTAAGGTCGGATGTCGTATAGACGATACCCAGAGACAAGAATGCGTCGGGATCGGTGAAAACTCTTATATGACCGAAGGAAGAACGCGTGTGAAAATTAATTTGTCGGGATCGCTGGTCTACTTTTTCAGCGCTTGGGTTGGCAAGTTGGCTGGTCAGGACGCTTTACTAGGTATGGATTTCATGGTCCCAGCTGGTATTCGCCTAGACCTGTCACATGGAGTGCTTACACTCCCGTATGAGGTCCAGGTCCAGTTGGCTGGTCGAAGACCTCTGTATGGTTCGTATACCGATCTGGTCCGGTGGGACCAAGACCTCACTATCCCAGTCGGTCGGTCTGCCGATACCCCGGTCGAGAAAGGTTTTCGTTCGAGGAAGTTATGGTTGACCAGGGGCGATCGGTGGGTCCCGACCTTCGTAAAGAGTGCTGGTCGACGTGATTTTGTCCGTGTTACCAATATCGGTGACAAGCCGCTGACACTGGACAATAACACTATTGTCGGTATGTGGTTAGCAGAAGGGAAGGTACCAAGGAAGATGGGGTTCGTCTCGATTGGATCGAGGCGGTATGTCGAGTGGCAAAACCTGGCGTACCAATGACCACCGATCTTATCAGCGATGATGGGTCGGTGGAAGAGGATACCTCACCTTTAGTGGAAAGACCAAGTTATGTCACCCCAAAAAAGATCTTTGTCCGAAGAAAGGCGCCGCAGTCACCAGGAACGGTGTACCATCAAGTAGACGAGCCGAGGCTAGTCAACGTGGTGTCAGCACAAGACCAGGCGACAGCAGAGCAAGAAACGGAAGAAGGGGAACATGAAGTTGCTAGGTCGGACCATGACGGTATTCCTAATCAGACCGATATCAGTGAAGGACAGCCCGTCGATCAAGACCAGGGGCGTTCAGCCGGTCCAGATGGTCTAGGTGATATCACCCCAGAAGATGAACAAGTCTGTATACATGAAGGCGGGGAACAGTACATTCAGGAGCTGGAAAGCCAAATGGCAATCCTCCCTGAAGTGTCTGCCGACTCTACCGAAGTTACAATGGATGATTTACAAGTGGGTGATCAAGACCTTAACAGTCCAGACCAGATCGAGCAGTTGAAGAATATAATATGGAAGAAAAGACATCTACTGATCGGAAAGGGAAATGCCTTACCACCTGCAGCCCGTGGTGCGATTTGCGATATTGACGTTGGAGATGCCAAGCCGATTGCTCAGCGATGTCGACGCGTGGCGCCACAGTACCGGGAAAAGCTTTTTGATCTTATCAAAGGACTGTTGGCTACCAAGATTATTAGACCGTCGACCTCGCCATGGGCCTCGCCGATCGTAATTGTTATCAAAAAGAACGGCGTCGACATTAGGTTGTTCATCGACTATCGGCTGGTAAATCGGTTAACTAAACTTATGGTGTACCCGATGCCGCTGATTAATGATCTGTTGGAAGACCTGGACAAGACCTTGTGGTATTGTTCGCTGGACATGGCGAGTGGATTTTGGGTGGTCTCGATGACTGATCGAGCCCGTGAGATTTCCGCATTTGTGACACCGTTTGGTCCTTTCGAGTGGAACCGTATGCCGTTCGGTCTGAAGAACGCGCCCCAGATCTATCAAAGGCTGATAGACAACGCATTGTACGGACACTTCAAGATCAAGACCGATCGGGACCCTGTTGAAAATTATGATGTGTTTAAAGAGGGTAAACCCGATCGGGAAAGAGGACCGTCCGTTCTAGGGAGGCGGTCGTACATCGACGACATTCTGATACCTGCCTCGTCATGTAACTATCTGTGCGAGAAGTTCGAACGGTTGTTGGAGACATGCGATCGCTGGCACCTGTCGATCAGTGCTGTGAAGAGATTTTGGGGCATGTCCAAGGTCGCCTATTTGGGTCATATGGTCTCAATCAGTGGGATGGAGGCTAATCCTAAGGATCTGGAGTCACTGATCAACCTCCCGTTTCCCAGATCTCTGAAGGCAATGCAGTCCTTCCTAGGGAGCCTGAGTTACTACAGCCGCTTCATTGAAGACTTTTCTATCTACGCGGCTGTGCTGTACGACTCCTGGAAGTTGACTATCATATGTTGCGCGAAGGAGATCGGGCAACTTTACAGGAGGGCACCGACTCTGGTGTTGCTGCAGTTTGTCCGCAAGTGGAGGCCGAAGATCATATGAAGCGTGCACAGTTTGCCTTTGGTATGTTGAAGGTTAAGATGGCGACGGCACCGATTCTCAAGCATTTCGCTCCCGAAAAAGTGCCGACCATTATTGTATATGCCAGTAAGTGGGCTATCTCGGCCACTTTAGTGCAAGATCACGATGGTGTGTATCATCCAGTCACGTTTACGATCCGGACGCTAAAACCAAATGAAGTGAACTATGGAATTGTCGAGAAAGACGTTCTGGCGTTGCTACGAATTCTGGATGTGTGTTACAACCTGCTGGTCGGCCGACCTATAAAGGTCCTGTCAAGACGGTCTACTTTGGCCTGGCTATTATCAGCAGCCAATGGGATGGACGGACGTCTAGGCAGATGGTCGGCGGTCTTGTCGCAGTGGACCCTCGAGGTCTTTAAGTGCACCGGGGACGAGGAAGATATATTGGGCACATTAGCTGCCAGTATCACCCCTCGGTCTGAAGTGAACGAGGCAATGATAGCGATTGCCCCGAGGAAGCAACCTCGGCAGTCAGTTTCGAGACCGCCACCGACCGTCGACCATGATGAAGAGCTCTTGGTCTTAAGTTTTGACGGATCGGCGAGCGTGAAGAAGAAGGTCGGTGTAACGGGGTTACATTCGGGTAACACTGAGTGTAGGCGTACATGAGTACACCACGGTTGAGGCCAGTATTGGCCGGGCTGAAAGGTTTCGAACCTTTGGTTATTTTAACCAATCAGGGCATGGGACCTTGGTGTGGTGGTGTGTCAGCCATCCACGTGTCAGTACACAGGTGTGTACACTACATTTTAGCTAGGTACGAATTAGGGATATTCTACTTAGTGTTACATATAGTTTATATTAGTTTAAATAATTACATATTAAATATATTCAGTATACTTTTCACTCTTTAGTACAGACGCACGACCTCGACCGGTCGTGCGTGTAGTGAGTGCCGTAGCGTAAGGGGAGCCCTCCCCTTAGCTACACCCTTTGTAAGGGAGCCTTGCCGTTAAGGCACTAGTAAAGGCTAGAGTAAACTAACCCGGGAATCTTGGCCCCGAGTAGGAGAGCTCTCTCCTACTAAGCCCTTAATAAGGGCTTATAGGTTAAGTAGCGGCGAACACCGCTTTAAGGAAAGTCTTCCTCTGTGCGCTAGCCGCACCGTGCGTATACGCACCGGCTACATCTGGTAGCACTCGTAGTCAATCCAACACCTGTGTTGGTAGACTAGACATCCTCTGCAAAGGATGAATCAGGACGATTGGGATAGTTTGACCCTCGTCCAACAGGAAGTCTTTAAAAGGCTGTTACCCTTAACGGGGGAAGAAGGTATGAAGCTCCTAGTGGAGCAGGGCCTTGAGGCCGTAAAGGCAAGGGTGAATGACCTCATCGCTCATGAGGCGAGTTGTGCTGGAGGTCATTCCACGGGGGTGCGCCCTCCATTATCGTTTGAGATAAAGGAGTTCACCGGAGAGAAGGGTGACAACCTTTATGTTTGGTTGCGAGAGGTCGAAACGGCCTTCGCCACAGCGAACATGACCGCTGATCACTTGCAAGTGGGACTTTCATTGACCCATCTTACGGGCAAAGCCCGTACATGGGCGTTTACATGCTCGGAATCAGTCAAGGACGTGTTTCCAACATGGAAGGTCCTTAAGCAGAAGCTTATGGACATGTACGCAACGCCTGATCTGGTTTTCCAGAATCAACTGGCGTTCCTGAGGTGCCGTCAAGGCACTAAGGACCTGGAGGTTTATATCCAGGAGCTTAAGACCCTGTTGGCAGGGATGTACGCGAAAGCGTATTCGGACGATGTGTCCATCCCCGTCTTCATGGGAGGCCTGAGAGAAGGGCCAGCACGTTCGGAATTGTTCCGATGCCGACCCGAATCCCTGGAAGAGGCATTCAAGATGGCGTTCAACGCCGAGAGGAACTTCCGTTCCTCTAAGGTGGGTCCCGAACCCATGGACCTGAGTCAGGTCGAAGCGGAGGAGAAACCTCCCGCTAAGAGTCATTCGGACTCTTTTTCACAGAGCTTCGAGACAGAGCTCTTGGCTATGTTGCAGCGGCGTGGGCCGCTGAGATGCTTCCTTTGTGGGAGCATGGATCATCTGAAGAACAGATGTCCGAAAAATCCCCACCGAGACACTCGCTACAAGGGACCAAGGATGGGGAAAAAGCCCTTGCCCAAGCCGTCGGGAAACGACGGCTCAAAGTAGGTTCGGGGAGCCCTACTGGGTACCCCTCAGTGCTGTTAAGCCCCAGAGTAGGGGACGAAAGCACAAATCCCCGAGGGAAGCGGTGCTTTATAGCACCGAGTTGGTGTACCAGCCAGGTTTGCTGGTAGTCCTTGCGGACGCGAAAGGCTTTGATAAGCCTTGGAGAGTCTTGATAGACTCTGGAGCGTCTGACAATTATGTCATACGGTCTTCTGTTGTGAAGAGTCGGCTGTATGCCGAGGCCCTAGAGGCACGTTCTCGTGACGTTGTCACGGTCCGTCTTGCGACGGGCGTACAGGTTTCTGTACCCAAGGTCTCGATTGACCTTAAGCTGAAGTTTGCAGACTTCGACAGCTTAGAACGTTGCTTGGTACTGGATTTGGACTCGAGGTATGACCTTATTCTGGGCATGAAGTGGCTGGAACGCCACGAGCCATGTATAGACTGGAAGTCTAAGTTCATTGGCTCAATGCACCCGCGGTCGGGTGAAGCATTGGTGAGTCATGAACCCACCTCTGCTCGATCGCAAAAGCGATTCTGGCGTGAGATGCCAGAGATTGGGATGTCTGAAACGATCATTCCCAATGGCGTTAAGGAAGAGTTCCTTAACGAGGGGGATTCGGCGGTTAATCCCCCCACCGATGTAGGCGATACTGGTGAGTCGCCAGTGATAGAGGTGGAATCCTTTGAAGGTAAGCGCGAGGTGCTTAGAGAAGAGACCCGAAGTTCGTCTCTTCTACATGTCGGAATTGATTCCGATTACGCCGGTATAGGCGAGACCGGCGAGTCGCCGGTGGTAGATGTAGAGACCTCTGTGGATAGGCGCGTGTCGCTTCCAGTAGATGGGGCAATTGACTTCCCCCATCTGGGTCTCGGGATGAGTCCCGATGGCAGTAGTCAGCTGTCCTACAGGATGCTGAATAGTGTGACAGGTGTTGTCACAGAAGGCGTAAGCCTGGAACGGTTGCCTGGGGTAGGCGAACTGTTGTCGTTGGAGGAGATGTCCTTCAAAGAGTTTGAGACTGCTTTGAAAGCAGATGAAATCGACGAGGTCGTCGTGTTGCGTCCGGAAGAGGAGTTGAACTCCTCATCCACGATGGACGAGTCAGTTTTGGTGAAAACCAAACAGGCATTAAATGCCCGAAGCGTCCTCAAGATCCTCGCGGATCCTGAGGACCCTTACCATTCCTTACTAAAGGAATTTGGAGATGTCACTAGTGACAACCCGCCGATGGGGTTACCACCGGATCGGGGAGTCCTACATGAAATTGATTTGGTTCCCGGAACCAAATACTGCGTCACTAGGCAGTGGCCTCCCCCCAAGGAACAATGCGACGTCATCGACGCATTCTTCAAGGGGAAAGAAGAGGCAGGGATGGTACGGGAGAGTAAGTCTCCCCACTCATCTCCCACTTTTTGTGCTCGTAAACCGAACGGAAAGTGGCGCATCTGCATGCGTATAACAAGCTGAATGCAGCTACTGTACTCATGCAGACACCGATTCCTCGGAAGGATGTCCTCCAGAACAATATGGCGGGCTATACTGTGTACAGTGCCTTAGATCTGGTGGACGGGTATTATCAGGTGCTCATGCGAGCATCAGATATTCCGCTGACAGTGGTCATCACGCCTAGTGGCATGCTGTGGGAGTGACTTTTTATGCCACAAGGGCTTTCAAATGCACCAGCGACTTTCAATCGCTTGGTGACTCAACTCTTCCGCCCTCATAGGAAGTACGCTTACACGTACTTTGACGATATATTCGTTCACAGTCGCGCGGAAGGCACTCTTCTGATGTTCAGACGCACCTAATACCCCTTCGAGCTGTGCTCGAATGTATGCGAGAGCATAAGCTGTATGCAAACGCATCCAAATGTATTTTAGGTGCCGAGAAATTCCTTTCCTCGGATGCTTCATCGGTAAGGATGGAGTGCGGGCGGATCCCGCGAAGGTGAAAGCCATTGTGGAGTGGCCTTCGCCTGTATCTTAGAGATTTACGGAAGTGGCTTGGGTTAGCCAACTATCTCCACAAATACAGCGAGAACTACGCTGAAATGGCGAAGCCATTGACCGACCTTCTTAGGAAGGATGTTGATTGGTGTTGGGAAACTGAACACTAAAACGCTTTCGAAGCGGTTAAGGGGAGCTTGTTAAAAGCTCCCGTCTTGATCTCCCAAACTCTGGGAAACCATTTAGTGTCGTCTGCGACGCCTCCGATTTCGCAATCGGATGTGCTTTGTTTAAAGCAGACGATGTAGGAAGGGAACGCGTAATTGCGTTTGAGTCGAGGCAGCTCAAAGCTGCAGAACGGAATTATCCCGTTCATGACAAGGACCTACTTGCAATGAAGTATGCTCTTGTCAAATTTAGGGTTCACCTACTCGGCTCAAAGCCGTTCGTGGTTTATACTGACCACGCGTCTTTACGGACAGCGACAAAGTCGCCTCATCTCTCGCAACGGATGGCCCGTTGGCTCTCCTTGTTTGCGGAGTACAACTTTGAGGTTAAGTATAAACCTGGCAAGCAGAACGTGCTCGCGTTGTCGCGTCGTCCCGATTACGAGCTCGCTCACGCGACATTCTTCACCACGTCTGTGGTGGATCTCATACGCCAGGCGTATGAGAAAGACCCACAATGTACGGCGCTTATCCGCGCGTTAGGTGAAAAGGGTCTTGGCTCGTCTGAGCCAACCCTGTCAGGTCGATATAGAGCTCGTTTACACCGTTACAGGTACTGTGACGGTCTGCTACATTATAGCACGAGCGCGGAGGACACTCCGCGGGTGGTAGTTCCTCACAATGAGGAACTGAAGTATAGGGTCCTCTTTGAGGCACATGACGCCCCTACCGGGGGTCTTTTAGGTCGGGATAAGACCTACAGTGCTTTAAGCGCTTTGTATTGGTGGCCCAATATGTGTAAGTGGGTCGGTGCGTATATACGCACCTGTGAGACGTGTTAGAGGGTTAAACCCTCTGCAAGTTCAGCTGCGCCTTCGGCGAGCTTATCGGTTCCAACGGAGTGTTGGAAATCCATTAGCATGGATTTTATCTTCGGTTTTCCGAAGGATAAGGCCGGGAACACCGGCATATTGGTCTTTGTAGACAGTTTGAGCAAGATGGCTCACCTGGCGGCGGTGCCAGAGTCCATAGATGGACAAGGAACAGCAAAAGTGTTCCTAGACCGTGTCTTTCGACAACATGGTCTACCCGATTCCGTTGTGTCGGATCGGGATCCCCGTTTTACGGGACAATTCTGGGGAGCGTTGTTTAAGGTGCTAGGCATCAATCTCCTCATGTCCACTGCGGATCATCCGCAGACGGACGGTCAGCCGGAACGCGTTAATCGCGTTGTGGAGGATATTCTCCGGAGTTTATGTCCGTATTCCCCAAAGAGTTGGAGTGAGATGCTTCCGATGGTTGAATTTGCTATCAACAATTCGGTACATGCATCTACGGGGTTTACCCCATTTTACGTGAACGGATTGGTGAATCCGAGGGTTCCATTAACGCCACATGTGTGTGGCCCAGGGCTTGAGGGGGGGGAGGATTCCCCGATGTCAGCCCTGTATCTGTGCGGAAGCACATCGATAAGTTTTTATCGACGCGCCTTAGTGTCTTAAGACACGTCTGCGATGCCAGGGCGGAAAGCCAAGACAAGCAGAAGGAACAAGCTGACCGAAAGGGGCGGCGTAATAAAAAGGTATACAAAGTAGGAGAAATTGTTTTATTAAACGCTAAAAATCTTCCTACACATGCAGTTTCAAATGTGTTGCGAAATAAACTGCGCCCCAGGTTTGTGGGTACCTTTAAGGTGTTAGCCTGAAAGGGCTTGTCGTACACTTTAGACATCCCGAAGGGGATGCGTGCGCATCCAACCTTTTATGTGGGTATGCTTAAGCAATACCAGAACCCGGAGGCGGGTCCCCTCTCGGAGGAGGGTGAGAAACCGGATAGACGAAAGGCGCAACAGGTCGGAACATCTCCGACAGGGTTGATATACGACCCTGAAGCTCCGCAACGAGAGTCTCGAGAGAGGCAAGCCGCTCCTCGAGGCGTTCATTCGCACTACCCTCGTTGCGGAGTTCCTCCTGAGCATCTTGGATGCGAAGGCTGTTCCAATCACAGCGCTCGTGGAAGTCACGCCGCAATAGCGCGACCCCCTCCTCCAGTGCTCGATACGGAGGGTACGCCACATTATCATGTGGAACTCCTGATGGCACGACGCCATCACCGGGGTGAGACCCAGTACCTGGTGAAGTGGAAAGGGTATACACATTCCCATAACTCGTGGGATTACGAGACTCCCCTGCGGCAGGATTGCCGTGACGTCGTTGACGCTTTCGAGCGGGAGAATCCCACTGAGAGTCAACGACCAAAGGGGCTGAAGAAGCCCCTTCACTCCCAATAGCTGGGAGTTCGCCGGAGGCAGATGCTGTGCTTGCATTGCTCTCCGGCACCACATCGAGAGCAGAGCGCGTATAATAGGAGGCAGGCAATTGCCCTCGCGCTTTGGCCTGAGCATATGCCAAGCGTAGCGCTCTCTCTACCCGAAAGTCGTGTTCGGAAAAGCTGTTGTACAGCGCATCGAAACTGGGGAGGTGTTTCTCCCTTTCCGCCCAGGCGCGGAACGCCTGTTCTGCGTCTTCGACGCTTTCGTCCCTCAGGAGAACAAGGGGAATCTCGCGGAGAACATCCACGAGGGCACCGCGTGCCTGTTTCCCGAGGCGCGTCCGGTAGGCCTTAACGGAATAATGTTTGGGCGTTAGTAGTAGGGCCCGGAGTTGGTTCCGATGCGCAATTTCACGCGTCAGTATAGCCGCTGGTCCAGGGGTATAAGAGGCTAAGCCCCTCTTGACCGCGTTCTTAGCCCTCTTTTGAGGGTCGCGAGGTCCCTTACGTGCCCGTCCGGCACGTCGGGCCTCTTGAACCAAGGACGGTTCATTGGTGGTGGTTGCCTGTGGCAACCTGGAGGTATCACCCCTAGCGGGTAACGGTGGCGCACGAGTTAGTGCGTTTTCCCCACGTGTGGGGAATGGGTTGGATGACTGATAGCGCCGTTCGGCGCTATCAACATGGCCAGCCGTTGGGGAGAGCTCCCCAAGGGCGTCAACTTCCGAGCCGTCGGAATAGTTTGCGTCCATAGCACCGCTGAGGGTGTACAATGGACAGCCAGAGGTATGGCGTTGGAGTTCTCCAACAAAACTTTGTTTATTGCGTAAGCAATAGTATTGATGGGGGAGGATGTAACGGGGTTACATTCGGGTAACACTGTGTGTTGGTGTACATGAGTACACCACGGTTGAGGCCAGTATTGGCCGGGTTGAAAGGTTTCGAACCTTTGGTTATTTTAACCAATCAGGGCATGGGCCCTTGGTGTGGTGGTGTGTCAGCCATCCACGTGTCAGTACACAGGTGTGTACACTACATTTTAGCTAGGTACGAATTAGGAATATTCTACTTAGTGTTACATATAGTTTATATTAGTTTAAATAATTACATATTAAATATATTCAGTATACTTTTCACTCTTTAGTACAGACGCACGACCTCGACCGGTCGTGCATGTAGTGAGTGCCGTAGCGTAAGGGGAGCCCTCCCCTTAGCTACACCCTTTGTAAGGGAGCCTTGCCGTTAAGGCACTAGTAAAAGCTAGAGTAAACTAACCCAGGTATCTTGTCGCCGAGTAGGAGAGCTCTCTCCTACTAAGCCCTTAATAAGGGCGTATCGGCTAAGTAGCGGCGAACAACGCTTTAAGGAAAGTCTTCCTCTGTGCGCTAGCCGCACCGTGCGTATACGCACCGGCTACAGTCGGCGCCTATAGTGCCATATTGTGGAAGTTTCCACAATGGTCTATAGTTGTATCCGCTGCCGATTTCACGCCGGATATTACTGTTAACGAGGCGGAGTACCGAGGTCTACTTCTATGTCTGGACCTGCTGTCGTAGCAAGAGAAGGGGCGAGTTATCATATGTGGTGAATCCAACCTATTGATCAGGCAGATCACCGGAGAGATCGACTGCAAGGCTTTACGACTAAGGACTCTAAATGATCGAGTAATGAAGGCATTGAAGGACCACCCCAAACACGAGCTATTGCACGTGAAACGGGACTGGAACAGAAGCGCCGACTACCTCGCGACCAAGGCCATGCAAGACCAGACCGGGGCTACGATCACCGAGAAGGCCGTTATGTATGAATTGATGAATATAAACAGGCTCCCAGAGGTGATCGGACCCAAGAACGCCCCAGTCCAGGTGCATGTGGTGGTCGCGACTAGATCGAAAGCTCATAAGTCTCTCCTACCGTTCCCGAAGGAAATTTTGAACTAATATGCAGTGAAACAGTTAAGGATGGAACGGATCCTCAAGGCGCAGGACGAAGAAGAATGGATTATGAACCTGAAGACCTACCTGCGTGGTGAACTGTCCAAGTTGACGAACGATCAAGCGAAAGAGTGCATCAAGATCGCGGATAGCTACGAAGTGGATGATAATGGATTATTGTATTACTGCCGCGATGCCGACCAAGACAGTGCAGACCGGGACCGACTGGCGAAATTAGTGATCCCCGAGTTGCTGCAGCCGAATGTCCTTCATCACTCACTATCACGTGAGTCTAGAAGGGGGACATCAGGGCATAGGCAGGACCTATCACAAGATCAGGTCCCACTTCCACTGGAGAGGTCTTTTCCGCCGTTTGCAGAAATATGTGGGCTGTTGCACGGATTGCGAGACCGGAAAGGGTAGACCGGTAATCAAGGGGCGATCGCCCGGAAATATCGAAGCTACCTACCCTTTCCAGGTCATAGCGATCGACCACATAACGTCACTGCCTAGATCGACGCGCGGCAACACTGAGCTGCTGATCTGGGTAGACCTGTTCACTGGTCTAGTTATTGCGTAGGCAAGTGCATCTCGGTCTGCGGAGCAGATCGCCCAGAGCTACGAAGAATGTGTGTTCCAAAGATTCGGCGCCAGCGAGGTCATCAGGCACGATCGGGAACCCGGTTTTATGGCCGAGGTGTTCCGGTCGTACAATAACATGCTGGGCCAGAAACAGATTGCGACGATGGCATATCGTCCGCAAGCAAATAGATCGTCGGAACGCATAGTGCAGACCATAACGAGGGCGATCAAGATGTACGTTGCTGACCCAGACCAGCGAGATTGGGACGAGTATGCAGAAAGGCTGGTGTTTGCACTCAACTCGTCGACCGATCGGGTCCGAGGAGAAACGCCTTTTTATCTGACATATGGATGGGACCCTCGGTCGACACTGTAAGCTGCGATACCTATCGGTTGCACCCGGATACGCGATAGCGATGCTCGACGCTGGCGCATGCAGGTCCAGAAACACTACCAGCATGCAAAAGAAGTCGTCAACGAAAAGCTGCGTCAGGCCACACAAGACCGGGCAGACCGGACCAATGACCAGGTCCGACCCCACGGTATAGAACCAGGGGCGAGGGTATGGCTATACCTAGACCGAGTGAAAGAGGGCTATGCGAAGAAGCTGGCTCACATGTGGCACGGCCCTTTCCGTGTTGCCGAGCTGATCGGTGAGCACGCTGCCCGTATAGTAGCAACTGGTACAGATTACAAGGTCTTCCCGATCGTGCATGTGTCCAAGTTGAAGCTGGTCCGAGAATTTCCTGATCGACCCAAAACTCCCTGTCTGGTAGACGAAGAAAAAAGATTTGATTTCGATGAAGCGTTACTGCCGGAGGACCGTTGGGAACGACCATTAGAGGAAGACGAGTTTGAAGTGGAGAAGGTCTTAGATGTTCGGTCGACCAAGAATACCAGGTTTGGTCGGACTCACCGAGAGTACCTGGTCCGATGGAAGAACCATGATGAATCAACTTGGGTCGACGAGCTCGATTTGAATTGTGGGGCTTTTCTACGAGAGTTCGAACGATAACGAGTCAGTAATCGCTTCGCAGTGATGCAGGCTCATGAAGACCAAGACCAATACACGCAGTAGCATCGGTCGGTCTAGACCGGTGTGAAGATGTGGAAGGTCCGGAGTTGATGTGGAATTGTGATGAACTGTGACGAATTGGAGTAGCGGAATGACGAATGTGATGACTATTTTTCGTGATGGGGGTGGAACTGTTTACGATAACTTGTTCGGTGCAACTATGGAGAGAGTGGTAAAATTAGTTCAAGTGATTTGACGATCGGACATATGAAAAAGAAATGATGACATGTATTACGAGTTATCTGGTCGACTACCTGAGACTTCACTTGCTATCGACCCACAGACGGTCGATGACCATCGACGGATGATTTTCCACTTGATCCTGAAACTGGTTACGCCAGGGGTCCTTCCGGTCAAGCTGGACCAAAGCATCCTTGAGGTCCTCGAATGGCTCAGCGCAATCAAGACCTGGGTATCATATGCCGTCGTCGGCCAGCAGTCTGATCTTCTCAACGCGACGTCTCGGCATGTGGAGGAACACCGGGTACAAGAACACGTCGACGTCACACTCGCGGACTCGCATCCCGTCCAAAATGTACTGGCACAGGGACTGCCAAGCCTCGCCCGCCCTAATTCGACGTCTCTTGCGCTTGCTCTGGAACGTCGCCAGGCCCGGATCTTGTCGCACCCGGTCGGGGGGAAGCATCAAGTAGTGGGACGCTTCCCAAATTGCTTGGCCGTGGATCTTGTTGAAATTCTTCACCCGGCCTAGCAAAGTGCCGATCCACGGAGTCAAGTGGAACACAAGTCCTATCTTGGGGTGTTCGAAAATTTTCCATGGCTCATCGCCGTATAGGCGGGAGATCTGCGCCGACGTAATCAAGTCCGCCCTCCATGCAGACGCGGCAGGGGTTTTCTTGGCCGGTGGAAAAAGCTAGGGGTCCGGGCGGGAGAAAGACCGGGCGAGAAGCTGCTTGGTCAGGGTAGACCGGCGCAAATAGCCGATTTTCCCCGACGACGACGGCAAAGTGATTTCAAACGTCCGCGGCGGAAGGGAGCTGGTGTCAACCGCCATGTTCTTCAGTAGAGCGTACTTCTGAAGCTCGGATGTCCCGGGGAGAGCCGAAGGCGCCGGCTTCTCTGATGTCGATACTGGTGTGGCGTCACTTGGCAAACCGGTCTTCTGTTCTGACCCCAATGTCGACTCCACTTGGATGAAACTTTCACGTAAATTCGTTCGTGACTTGGACTGGATGGCGACCATAAACTCGGAATCGCAAGACCCTTCGCTGGAGTCCTCCTCGGACGAGACCCCTGTGTGCTTGGTGCGATTTGCAGTACGGCGCGAGGGCGCTCGACTTTCCGAGGGGCTGTAGATTTCGTCCGTGTCCGAGTCCGAGTCCATAAGAAGCGCCTGTGTCTTGGATCGCTTATGAGGCACTGCACGCTTCCCCCCGAGTCTGGGTCCGCGCGCAGTGCCCCGCGCCCTCGAGCTACCCGGCGCGTCCGCGCGCTTCTTCGATTTTTGTGCAATTTCGGGCTGCTGAATATCAGCCAATGAACGATGTCGGTCTTGGTCCTGCTGCAAGCGGTCTTGGTCTTGCTACGACGCGACTAAGGTTGCCGATGCAGACCAATCTATGCTGGAGGAAGCAGCCGAACACGGATGCAGCAAGTTCATCAAGCGCTGGCGGCACTGGTCTAGTGCCACCTGACGACGACCTGATTCTAGCGTCCAAGCGTCTGATTTGTCTTGATAAGACCGGACCTTCCCTGTCTGGTCTTGAATTGAAATCTGAAGCTCGGCAATGCGTCGCGCGAAGTCGTCGCCCTGCATGCGCAGTGAGGTCGCGTTAAACTGTCCGTCCAGCTGCTGCCGGCGAACAAGTGCAAGTTGATCCCGGAGATGGGACTGATGAGCCTCCAGACGGGACAGCTCATGACGCGCACTTACCAGCTCCTCTAAAATTGGTCGAAGATGGTCAACATGATCGTCGGACTGCCTATCGGCATCAATCAAGACATCTATTGCCTTGAAGACGATGGGAGGGATGAGAGCTGAAGACAAACGAGGGCCAAGAAAGTACAGGACGAAGACCAAAGATGCGCACCTCGTGTTGCCTGGTGGACCACCTGGGTCCTGAGACGCATGTTTTCTGCAAGCATATCCTGTATCTGCGTGTCGGCTTCATCCTGACGCCCTTCCGATGTTTGAAGTGCACGAGAGTTATGTGGGCTGTCAGACCGAGCCGACCGGACAGGCGAAGCAAGGTGGGGCGACTCGGCGCATAGAGTTTCTGCAAGAACAACAAGAACAAGCGTCAAAGGGAAATAAGAAGATCAAGTGCAGTAAAGGCAGTACCTGACGCAGGTGTCGAAGATGTTTGATCCATGGGGAAGAAGTGCGAGTTGGTCGAGTGATGGGTGAGTCAGACCGTTATCGTTGTGCGGCACGGTCGGACTCAGGGGCGGCTGTTGTGAAGTTTACCACAAATTTGGTCACTTTTGGTCAAGGCAGTTGGTCGAGTTTCCGATTGGTCTAAACAAGGGGGGCTTTTTAGCCTATCGGATTCAAGGAGTATCAAGAACGCAGGTCTTGGGTGAGTCACCTGACATTGTGTATTTTACATAATTTTGTGTGGGTACATTAGGGACCATAGGGAGGTAGTATTATTGGTTAGTTGCGATTTTTCCAAGTAGAAGTCTTTTGGTTGCGGATTTTCCAAGTAAAAGTCTTTTGGTCTAGGAAAAAGTGGCAAAAACCTCTTCTGGTCTTGGTCTACACCGCAGCAAGGGGTTGCCGTTATTCTTTTCACGTACACTAGTCGCCTCCGCCCGCCACGGAGTGTTTGGGGGCAGAGGGTTGAATTATCCCTTCTTGCCTATTATACCCGGTCTGGACGCGCCGCACGCGCACTTTGGCCACCGGAAGTCCCTCGACGGGAGTACGATTTGGCGATCTCGACACTTTGACTCAAGTACGTTTGGAACGTGCTATTCACTGGATTGGTCTTTACGTGGAGATATCGTTTGTGGAGTTTCACGGGCATATTGGGTCTTTACGTGGACATATTGGCTCATTGTAACATTGGTTGGAGTTTAGACCGGTTTTGGTCTTCTCTCATATTGGTCAGGGGCTAGACCGGTTGATTGGTCTACCCTCTATTATTTCGTATTGGTCAGGTCTAGATCGTTTGGACGATCGACCTATTGGAATTTATCTTTTGGAAGTTTTTCTGGTCAGTACATACCTGGGGTGAAGAGTTCCGCCCTAGGTACACCTAGCCAGCACGGTCTCATATTCAAGACCGAATCAGATCGATCTGCGATCCCGATCCACCGAGTGTGTAACTAGCCCATTCCATCGGGTACACAAGGTGAGATGATATTAAGTGAATCGGACCAAGTGTCTTTGGATGATGACCGGTCGTCTGCCAGCAGCGGACGATCGGACCAGATTTCGAATGGAGGTCCGCGGGGTACCCCCCCCCGTAAGTTGGAAGGCTGGGCACGATGGTGGTGGTCAGGTTGTCGATACAAATGTATTCGATTTCGAACTTGACTCCACCACAGAGGCGTGGCAGCCTGCCACGTGTTGGTACACAGGTGGTGTACATTACATTTCGGCTAGGTACGAATTAAGTAAGTTCTACTTAGTATTACATATAGTTTACATTAGTTTAATTAATTTAGGCTAATTTTATATAAAATATACATTCAGTTTACAATCACACTTAAGACTGCTAGGCGCACGACCTCTACCGGTCACGCGCGCAGTGGGTGTTGTAATGTAAGGTAATACCTTCCCTTAGCTACCCCTCTTCTAAGGGAAGCCTTGTTTCAAGGCGTTAGTTAACTCTAACTAGTAAACCAAGGGAAATCTTGGCTCCGAGTAAGAGAGCGATCTCTTACTAAGCCCTTTTATAGGGCGTATCGGCTAAATAGCGGCATATCGCCGCTTTAGGAAAGTCTTCCTCTGTGCGCTAGCCGCACCGTGCGTGTACGCACCGGCTACACCAGGCATTCCCCCTCTCTTGTATTGGTATCCTCGGCGCCTGGACCTTGCTATCTTGGCGGCTTGGCTTTGGCATCTCATCACCTTGGTCTCGGCATCTTGGCTTCTTGGCAAAGCTGTGTATATAAAGAGGGCCACCCCTTCCCTTTTCAATGAATCAATTCTCCAGATATCCTCGCTACACAACTCGTTAATTAGGGCCAACAACCTACGTGCCGCGCCTCCAACCGTCACTCCGGCCGCCCCCACGCTTTACCTTGCGCCTCCTCCTGCTGATCCTGAGGGCTTCTTTATTCCATACTTACAGACTTTCGACATCCGCTGCCGTTCAATAGACAAAGGAACGGGAAACCTATACACCGCATTGCAAGAAATAGTTCCAAGGAAAGCCTAAGGGCTCCACCGCCATGCTCTATCAAGCTGTTGATCTTGGACGGCCTCGCAAAATACAGAGTACCTGAGGAAATGTGGGGAGCCCAAAGGCAATTCCAAATCCAATGACAGCCTAAAACGTTAGCGCATCGCACAGGTACTTGGAGAGGGAACACACGTTACTTGAACCTCTAAATGTAGTAATGAATGTCCCACGTTTCTTCGAATTTCTTAGTCTGTATTGACAGATGCCCTTTAGAAGAGTCCGACTCTGATGAGGAGACTTTAAGTGCCAGTGGCAAGGAACAGGCTCCAGCAAGAAACACGCATGTCTAAAACATCCTAATACCACCAATATCACCGAATGGTACCGTGTCCTGCCAATGTCAGAACAGGAGAAGCTCGACAAGATGCTCCTATGTTTTACCTTTCATGCAAACATTCCCTTTTCTGCCGCGGAGAACCCGTTCTTCGTCACTCTGATGAGGAAAACTCCCTTCGTTCATTACCCCTTCTGCGGAAATGTTGAGACTTAGGAAAGCTGTCTTTCGTCTGCATATGATCGTCCCTTCTGCTATCCTACTGATAATTCGAAATTCATCCTTTGTTTTTTTCTCATAGTCGACAGCCTGTTTCTGATGTGATCGGATTTGCGCATAGTTTGCGCAAGCTCTGATTATCTTCATAAGTGAATATTTCCAGGTAAAAAATAGTTTTTTGTATCCAATGTCTTCCTGAGTTGAATCTGTCCGGATCTCGGGGCTTTTTATCCTTCTATTACCTTGGACACCCATTGGTGTAGCTGTTTCAAGTGAGAACATTTGAATTTTACTTTTTAGGGAAGGATTCAACGAATTTTAGGATCAGGTTCCGTGTAGAGAAGTTGCATAATGAATGTGTATGTAGATAAGCGGTAGATAAGATAACTAATGAACCTTTTTGTAGTAGTAGATGTGCCCATAATTCCCGTCATAATGAGTGTAAGCTATAAATATAATTAAAACAGTTGCTATAATAATGTAATTCAGTTGAAACGGCTGAAACTATTAAGACTGAGTATCTGATGCGCAATCATTAGATAAAGAAGATGATACTTCTACTAATAATAAAGCAGAATACAATTTTATATTACAGAGAAAACCTATTATACACTTTTTTAAGGACGCACTTGATAAGCAGAGCAAAAAATCCTTAACGCAGGTTTTCCCCTAACGATAATAACTGGATATTTCCGCAAAGATCTCTAAATACGTTGGAGTTTTTCTGTAAATTTCCTGTCGTAAATCGTTGTAATATCTCGGAAAGTACCGAATAGGTCATATAATAAGTCGCGCATCCTATATGCTACGTCTGATATTTTTTAATAGCAGTAGTGCATTCTTTATGCCTTCGCAACTTGCAACGGCAACTTTCGTTTAGTTCCATGGACTCGCTCAAAATTTGAGTGGGCCATACCGCCAATTAAAACTGTAGTAAGGGATGATGTATGTGATTAAATCGGAACGGTGTGGGCTTAGTTGAAGCATACAGCAAGGTGACTATTGTAACCTCATTGTCCGGCAAGAACTCACTCCATGTTTGAACGCATGCGCGCAAGAACGCAGCATAAATCCAAAAACACAGTTAACTTGTTCTGCATGCCCACCAATTTTTGGATCATCCGCGGTTGGTATCTTAAACTGCGTGCGCAATGATGAGAACGTTTCTAGCCAGAAACGTCGAATATTTATTCCATGAAAACGAAATACCATGTTAACAAATACCCAGAATGTTTCCACGGCAGCGATATTTTCCGACACTGCCGTAAGGTTTACCATCTTACTGAATCAGTCTGCCAAGACCAATTTGCATGTCTTCCTACTTATTTCGGACGGAAGAAAAAAATAAAGACCATTGAAATGGAATTTCAGCACTCTGTGTGTGGGGACCGTCAGAAAGTTAAATGGTGCGTGCGCATATTTCGCCGGCTTTACGCTGAGAAAATATCGCAAGTTTGCATATATATGCGTACCCACTTGTACTGGTTCCTCCAGTAAAATCTCATGGGAGAAAAAAGGATGCCTTTTCTCGACCTTGATGCTACGAAATCTGTGCATCATGATACTCAAACATGATTGCATGGATGAGATAATCTTCATGATGTGACTTTTATCATCTTGGTCTGTGCTATATAACAATAGACTTCCGTGCAATTGATATCGATACACGCTTGCGCGTAAGAACTCTGGTTTTCGCGTTTCTTCTCTGGTCGATTGTTGAGGTAATCAATCAATAGACAAATTTCTTCGTCTACTAAACCTTTGTACAAGAGGCGAAGAAGGTGCAGTGCAACGAATTGTATTTTCTCTTGTTGTGTCTTACGGATGGTCATCAGGCATACGTGACAGCACATCCGCTACCATCCCGGTCGTACACATCCGTGAAGCTGTATTCTGCAAATAATGATAAACGTCTTGCCATTATTTGGTAACGATGACGAGAGTTTACGACCGTGTATAGAGACGCGTTATCCACATAAACCAGAGAGGGTCTTTCTCCCAAAAAAATACATCCAAAAATTGCCGGTGCATAATTCATGGTAAGACGCTCCTTATCCTGCACTGGATAATTACGCGCAGCTGAAGCTATTTGTAACAAATTACGCAAAATCTTATAGTATAAGTAATCTCACCCTATTTTATAAAAAAATTATTTACTTGTCATTTATTCATAAGTTTAACTTTTTTATGGCTATTTAATTGTTTTGCTTGTAAATAGTTTTTGCTAACTTTATTTCTAACTTCTATATTTATAATAGAATTTGATCAGTCTTTTGGTGTACGTAGCTCTCATTTTGATTGGCTGAAATTGACTGACTTACGTAGAATAGCATCCAGCCTGACTTACGTAGAATCGGACCAGCACACATAAAAGTGCTATTACCTGCTGAGAACAGAGCTGGCGTGCACGTCATGCGAAACGTTGTATACGAAGAGGCGCTCAATTAGATAAAATATAGAATATATTGTATATCTATTTGCCGTGACTTCGCAATTTTCTCAGGTTAGCCCCAATTTACATTCTGCAGTGTTACAAATATTAAATTCATTGCCCTGTTGGTACAACGGGGCACTATGCTAATATATATTATTTGGCTCAGGGTACCGCTGAAACGAAAAATTGGCCTTACAGCCAGTATCTCCGAGTACGTGCACATACACATCACCTTGTGACAAGATCTCGGTGAACATAGCAGAGACACATGAACGTGGATGTTAGTATTTGTTTTAGAGATAATGTCTACAAAGGGTTTGAGTTTCGCGCGCGATGATAGCATTGTTTAAAGTAGTGACGTAGAATGTCTCTTATGGGACATACTGGTACATAACTTAGACGATTGAGCGAGTGATGGTTCTCTTAATATCATAACAAATTTCTAGAAGCATAGTAAATGTCTGAAAATGTTAATTTGTTATTCTTTTTTTATAGTTTTTGTAATATATTTTGTATTGACACTCGTGAATACGACAACAAAAATTCTGAACTGAGTTAAAAAAGGTTTTTTAATTCTTTCTTGTTTATATCCTACTTCTTAATAAATTCCGTTCTTTGGATATTAATTTAATAACCTTATACTTCTATAAAATGTTCTGATTATTCTGCTAGCCATTTTCATTTCATTGTCTTAATTTATTCAAATATTTTATTAAATAGTTTAACGTAGTAAATACATGAAAGTATCTTATAGATAAAATATCCCTTGAATTTGTTACAATAAGATAATTAATCTTTTTATAGTTTGATTTGTATCTGTTCATGAAATTATTGGAAATTTTAAAATTTAATTTCTTGATTTAAAATTATATCAGTATCTGAACTTCTAATTATCAATTAACTTATTTCTTTTTCTTTGATTTTTTCATAATGAATTACTGTATTAAAAAGCTTATTCGTAATTAATTGATATATTCATTAATTAGTAAAATAGTAATATTTAAATGATCTTTGACGGCAGTTGTAAGTAATTCAACTTCATCTGAATTCCAATGTCCATGATTATTTTTTTTATTTTTTTATTTCTTTGTATGATATCTTTTTTTAATTCAAAAATAATTTTTAAAAAATCAAGTATTTCTTAAACTAATCATAATATGATCATGTCTACTTCTATAAATAAATGATAATATTTTTCAATTTGCCAAAATTAGGAATTCTCCATACATATGTTTTGATTAAAATAATAAATAAATTTAATAGAATATACATACTATGATTCTTACTATTTTGTATCTGTTTTTTCATTCCCCCTTCTTTTTGTGCAATTCTTCATTCTTCAATGATAAACCTTTTTCTTTATAGGATTCAGGTTTTTCCGTCAGTGCACAGCCGATTGCAAAATCTCTCGCGTCGCAAATGACGTGAAGCGGGAAATTATTATCCGCATCGCTAGCGCCGATGTTTGCATTTTTAATATCCCAATGTCATCCAACGTCCTTCGTAAGAAATTGCAAAAGAGAGCGTAATATGCCTGTATCTTGACATGAACAATTTTGCAAGTATGTTCTAGCCCAAGGCTGTTCATTGACATTTTTTAGAGTTGGCAATTCAACTATCACCTTGATCTACTATGGACCAGGGCGAACTCCGTTCTAATCGACAAAAAAGCAATGAACAGGTATACAGATGCACTGAATGTGCATTTTTAAGATTTCGTAGATCTTATGCTTAAACGTGAGCTTTAACACTTCTCAGGTGCCCTTTATTCGTTCTTTCACATTCACCCTTACTATGCATGAATACGTCACCGAAATAGCTCGGTGCGAATTTACGCACCAGACGTATTAGATGTGTAACGCATCTGTTAATGTTGATGTGGTCCCTGTGGCATCAAAAGTCACTCCATTGCCGTGGGAGGCACACCGTTCTCACTCGTATGAATTTGATAAAACTCATCTCTAAAATCCAGAGACGATGAGTCATACATGATGACATCCGTTCTCGGTATTGGCGTCCATATTCTTATGTTCATGGACGATCTGTTATCCTCTTGCAGACTTCTTCACACATAAGCTAGGGATGGAGAGATCTTGTGTGTGTGTGTTTTTTTTTACGGTGTCCACTGCCTCCCTGTTCACGGTGGCTAATGACTGTCGTGTGTCTTTCGCTAGAGGAACGTCGTTTGTCGTTATGACTCCAACACAGCGGTCTCTACTGACGATGCCGGATACTTTTTGTTCACGCAACTGGTGTGCTGTTGCATGCTTTAATCCCACTGAACTATTGCTGAAGGATATACCGCCCGTTGCAATTGTCGGGGTCAAATCTCGTGGTGTCATCGCTAACCACTAGTATGTCTAACGTTGCGATTGTTTTTACGGATACACTTGAATTACAGTTATGTCGACCAGTCCCAATTGCATTGCTTGGGCATCCAAGGAATGCCCAATCGATAAAATCGAACTCAAGAACGATATATTCATCTCGAATGACAGTTCGTCCAACAATTACGTATGTTTATTACACCTTTTAGCATTTTTACAGTTTCTCCCCTTGCAATCCGGACATCATCCATTGTGAAATTTCAACTTCAACAAAGCTTAACGACGCTAGACTTTGTACTTTCACAAAGTTTTTTGATTTTGCCGATATCAGTCAGTGCACGCATGGTGCCATCGGTCCCACGCGACTAAGCCTTCAGGTTGATGAGCAATTTCGCATCATCCTGAACTTCCTGAAAGTTAGAGGACCCTTCCGAAACTATTGTTCTCGGATGCATGATGTCGACACTGAAACAACCTTTTCAGTAGGGTTCTCCGCCTCTACTGGCTGCCACGTTTTTGATCCAACAAGATGTTGCCCCTGTTTATTGCGCTTTCCTACGAACTGACCCATCAGCTGACTGCATGACGCTGGACGCGGTTCCATCTACCCATTTTCGCGCATCTATTGCCACGAACGTTGTTCTGGTTGCTTGACCACCATTTGTTTTGGTGTTAAAACAACCGCAATCAATAAATCTATCGGGTTAGACTCCCTCCCTGGTTGAATTATGACGAAGGGTGAATACTCTTGCCAGTTATTACAATCTATTGCTACACGTTAAAAGTGGTGATACCCTCTTTCAAGAAAGTATTAAAAAAATTCGCCATTTGGGCAGTAAATCACGATGAACAATTTGTCAGTGGATGGAAGGATAGAGAGGGGCTGTGCGCCTCGTATGGCGATGCCACGAGAAGACCCTGGTATGCACAAAAATATGGCAGAAGAGAGGCAAGCGGCTGTAAATTACATAAATCCGGGCACACAGCCGCGCCCATACAAGATCCCGAAGTTGGTAGTACAGCCATTTTCTGGAGCAGAATTTATCCTTGACTTGGCCCTGGATTTCGCGATTGGGCGTATTTACCTCCATGGAAGACATTTTTTCAGTCCTTACCGACAGTTTAGCATGCAACTGGATACTTCATCATTCAAAAGTTTCTCCGAAAAATGGCACGGATGTTGACGTTCTTTTCCCAGTTTGACTGTTTTACATCATGTCAAAGGAAGTTCAAATATCGTGTCTTACGCATTGTCCCACCCAGCTTTGTCTGGGGAGGGTTCAGAAAAAATTGCTGTGACTCCGTCCATGTTCCGGATTTGTCGCACGTCGTAAATGAGATTACCGATGACTGTGATCAACATTCCATCCTTTTGGAAAGACACATGGTTCACTCCACTCTCATTCATAACATTCCTCTGGATATTTCCCTACTCTTACTCGACGAAGTGGAGTTGCGGTGTGGTGGAGTCAAGTTTAAAATCGAACACCGTAGTGTCGAGAACCTGACCACCATCGTGCCCGGCCTTCCAACTTACGGGGGGGGGGTACCCCGCGAACCTTCGCCTTCGATCCGATCGGATCGTCCGCTGCTGGCAGACGAACGATCATCAATACAGGTCGCCTGGTCCGATTTGTTCTTCATCTCACCTTGTGTACCCGATGGATTGGGCTGGTAACACACTCGGTAGATCTGTGCTGGGAATTGACTTGTGGTCTAAATGTGGTAGACCGTGCTGGGTAGGGTACCCTGGGCGGAACTCTTCACCCTGGGTACGGGTAGACCAGTTATACTTGGAGTGAGTATACTCCAAAGGGCAGATCGCTCAACCGATCGTAAAGCCCAACCAATATGAGAAATAAACTCCAATAATCCAATAGGGAGATCCAAATGAGAACATGATACACTCCACGAACGATATCTCCACGTAATAATCCAAAAGACTTAGTAACACGTTCCAAACGTGCGTAACTTGAACTTGGGAAGCCGACCAAAGTGTATTCCCGTCGAGGAACTTCCGGCTGGCCAAGTGCGTCTGTAACGCGTCCCGGACGGGTATAATGAGCTGGAGGGGATTATTCGACCCTCCGCTCCCAAACACTCTGCGGCGTGCAGAGGCGACTGATGTTCAGATGCGAAACGACTTCCGGTTGAGTTAAAGGCCCAACAATTAAGACGTAAAACCAAAAAACGTTCTTAGCAGACGAAAACAAAACCAACACTAAAACTACCTACCCCCTATGGCCTCCAATATGTACACACATGAAAATGTGTAAGTACACGCAATCTCATGTGACTTACCAAAATCCGTGTTCTTGACACCTCTTGCACATGATAGGCCCAAAAGCCTCCTTGATTTCCACCAATCCGATCGCCGTTAAGCCGATCAGTCTGGTGCTGACCGGAAGCGACCAGAATTCTTGAGTCCGCTTCACCACAGCCGCCCCTGAGTCGTGTCGCAACCGCGCAACGGTAGCGGCCCGATATCATCATATCCAGATGTTCATAGAAGCGGACTTCACCAATGGACAGATCTCCGAGTCCACCTTCGCCAGGTACCTGCCTTGAACACCTGATCGTCTTGTAATCTCTCTTGACATTCTTTGGTACAGGCGCCCTGCGTTCCTCGTCGCCCCATCTCGATTAGCCGACCAGATCGGCCCAATCTGACAGCCCTTTCGGCAATTCACAGTCCGACACACCGGGCAGGCATCAGATCGAGGCCGATCAGCTCCGGATAACGGTCCGTGAACTCCAGTCCCAGTTAAACATCAGGGATTATTCACTCCTGCAACTGCGGAAGGAGGTGGATACGTTGATCCCCATGTCCACGAAGTTGCAGGAGATGACCTCTGAAAACGCATATCTCCGGGCCCAGATCGCCCAACAAGCAACGCAAGGTAGGCCGATCGGTCTGTTTCCATCTTGGGTCTGGTCTGACCCTCCTTTGCATGTAGAGCGGTTGCCCGCCGACATTGCCAAAACGTTCGACGCCCTATTCACGGCTGATCGGCAGTTGCATGATCATTGCGATCAGCTCCAGCCGATCTTGGACGGGCTGATCAGCGCACGGCACGATCTGTCTCGCTTGGAGGCTTACCGATCGCACCTCCTGGAGCAGCTCGCGGTGGTCAACCGGAAGAGGTTGGAGGACCAGTCCGATCGGACCTTACTCCGCACCCAACACGGTGACCTGGAGAGGCAGATCAGCGAGTTACAGGTGGTGGTCCGGGAGCAGATCGGAAAGATCGAGTCCTTCCAGGCCCGATCGGTGCCTGGACCCAGGAATCAGTTCGTCGCTGGGCGGCCGTAAGCCGGTGATAACAACAGCTGACTGACTTGTTGCACCGGCGTCCGGCTGCATGCTCTAGCGCCGACCGGTCTGCATCGGCCTGTTCTGGCCGATCTGCATCAAGACTAGACCCGACGCCACTCATTGGCCAAAAGTAATCACCCCGAAAATTCGCAAACTTCCAAGAAGCGTAAGGACGCGTTGAGGGGCTCAAGGGCGCGGGGCATAGCGCGCGACTCCGAACTCGAGGAGAAGCGAGCGTTGCCCCAGAAGAAAGCCAAGACGCTGGCGCATCTCTCAAGACCTGAATCGGATGCAGGTGACAATTCTATCACCCCCAAATATCGTGCGCCCTCACGCCCCCGCGCCTCTAGCATCTAGTGTATAGAGGTCTCCTCCGGAGAGGACTCGGGGGGCGGATCGAGCGATTCCGAGTTCTTGGTCACTGCGTTATACAAGTCCCGGTCCGATCAACGCCGAGGTTCCGTTCCTGCGAAGCCTGCATCGGGGACTAATAAGGCGACAGATCCCAGGGTGTTGGTGCTGCACCGACGCGCAAGTCAACCGGACCGTTGCCTTCGTTCCAGCCCGGCACATCTGTGCTGCACACTCACGCCCGATTGAAAGGATTGTTGGCCGGAGATAGAACTCTCCCATTGTTGACTACAGATGCCACTCTGCCGTGGTCACCGGAACAGATCGGTGAATTGCACCGATCAGCCCTGACCAAGCAAGATCTAGCCCGGTCTATGTCCCGATCTGACTTTAGGCTTTTTCCTCCAGCTCTGAAAACTCCTGACCCGTTTGCGTGGCGGGCAGATCTGATCACAGGTACCAAGTCTCCCGTCTGTAAGCAGGCCGACCATGGGAAGTGTTGCTCAGCGCCAAGTTGTACTCCATGTTCACGTCGACTCCTTGGATCGATTTGCTTCTGGGTCGACTTCGGGTTTTTAACACAGCTCACTGCCAAGCGATCTGGGAGTCTACGCACTATCTAATGCTTCCTCCTGGTCGGAAGTTGCGTGACCAAGACCTGATATTGTATTGGAAGCGCCGGAAACAGCGTCGGAGTCGGGCGGGCGAAGCCTGGCTGATCCTATGCCAGTTTATTATGGAAGGGATGCTGGACCACGAGTGCGACATCGACGTCTTTTTGTATCCGGTGTTTTTTCACATGGCCAAGCGTCGCATTGAGAGCCCCCGGGCGTTGACTGAAGACGGAATCTGGTATCCCGGTGTTCGGTGCGACAGGCCAGTCGTAGACCTGAAGGAAGCCTTGATCCAGATCGATCTGCAGGAGCCCTGGCGTATTCAACATCGGGACCAGATCGAAGACCATCCGGCATTCACTATCGGTCGTTTTTGGGGTGATTGCGACTCTTGATGCAGCAGTTAGCTGACCAGATAATTCGAATACATGTCATCATTTTTCCAAAATTCTGATCATCCAATCACTTGACCAAATTCATCACTTTCTCCAAACTTGCACCAACACGTTATCATATACCGTTTCCATCCACATCGCGAAAATTACCACCACGTTCGTCATTCTACTACTCCAGTTCATCACAGTTCATCACAAAATTCACAATAATTCAGACCTTACACATATTCACACCGATCAATATACAGATCGGTGCTACTGTGTGTCTTGGTCTTCGTATTTATGAGTCTGTATCACTGCAACGCGATTACGACTGACTCGTTCTCGCTCTAACTCTTGTAGCAGTGCTCCACAATTTAGGTCGAGTTCGTCGATCCAAGTTTCTTAGTCATGATCCTTCCAGCGGACCAGATATTATCGGTGGGTGTGACCGAAACGGGTCTTCTTGACCGATCGGACATCCAGCACCTTTTCCACCTCGAATTCGTCCTCTTTCAATGGCCTTTCCCAACTGTCCTCCGGCAGAATAGCCTCATCTAAATCGAATCTCTCCGCTTCATCCACCAGACAGGGCATTCTAGGCCGATAGGGGAATTCTCTGACCAGCTTCAGCTTGGACACGTGCACGATCGGAAAAACTTTGTAATCCGTACCGATCGTGATTAGACGGGCAGCATGCTCACCGATCAGCTCTGCTACACGGAAATGACCGTGCCACATGTGATCCAACTTCTTCACATATACTTCCTTGACCCGGTCGAGGTATAACCATACCCTCGCCCCTGGTTCAATACCATGAGGTCGGACCTGATCGTTATTCCGATCTGATAGATCTTGTGTGGACTGACGCAACTTTTCATTGACGACTTCTTTCGCATGCTGGTAATGCTTCTGGACCTGCATTACGCCAACGACGGGCATCGCGATCGCGGGTACAAGTGCAGCCGATCGGTATCGCTGCTCCAAGTGTCGATCGAGGGTCCCATCCATACGCCAGATAAAAAGGCGTTTCTCCTCGGACCCGATCGGTTGAAGAGTTGAGTGCGAATACCAGTCTCTCTGCATACTCGTCCCAGTCACGTTGGTCCGGATCGGCCACATACATCTTGATCTCCCTTTTGATTGTCTGAACCATGCGTTCAGCCGATCCGTTCGCTTGAGGGCTATATGCCATCGTCGCGCTCTGCTTCTGGCCTAGCATGTTATTGAACGATCGAAACACCGCAGCCATAAAACCAGGTTTCCGATCGTGTCTGATAACGTCTCTAGCGCCGAAAATTCTAAACACGCATTCCTCGTAGCTCTGGGCGATCTGCTCCGCAGATCGGGATGCACTAGTCTTGGCGATCACCAGAACAGTGAACAGGTCGATCCAGATCAGCGGTTCAGTGTTTCCGCGCGTCTATCTGGGCAGCGACGGTATGTGATCCATTGCTATCACCTGAAAAGGGTAAGTATCCTCGCTAATTCCGGGCGATCGGCCCTTGATTATCGGTCTGCCCTTTCCGGTCTCGCAATCCGTGCAACAGCCCACATATTTCTGCACACTGCTGAAAAGACCTCTCCAGTGGAAGTGGGACCTGATCTTGTGATAGGTCCTGCCTATGCCCTGATGTCCCCCTTCTAGACTCACGTGATAGTGATGAAGGACATACAGCTGCAGCAACTCAGGGATCACCAGTTTCGCCAGTCGATCTCGATCGGCACTGTCTTGGTTAACGTCAAGGCAGTAATATAGCAATCCATTGTCATCCACATCGTAACTGTCCGCGATCTTGGTACATCTTTGGCTTGATCATTCGTTAACTTGGACATTTCACCGCGCAGATATGCTTTCAGTTTGACAATCCACTCTTCTTCATCCTGCTTGAGGATCCGTTCCGCCCTTAGCTGTCGCACAACGCGCTCACTCAGCCTTTCCTTAGGGAACGATCGGCAAGACTTCTGAGTTCGCTATCTAGTATCCGCCATCACATGTACCTGATCGGGGCTTTCCTTGGGCTTGATCAACTCCGGCAGCCTGTTTATGTCCATAAGTTCATGTAGAACGGCCTCCTCGGTGATCGTCACCCCGATCTGGTCCAGAATGGCTTGGGTCGCGAGGTGGTCGGCGCTTTTGTTGCAATCCCGTTTCACGTGCAATAGCTCGTGGTTGGGATAGTCTTTCAGCGCCTTCATCACCCGATCATTCAACAACTTTCAGCCGTGGTGCCTTACAGTCGATCTCCCCGGTGATCTGCCTCATAACCAGGTTTGAGTCACCACATATGATGATCCGACCTTTCTTCTGCGATGACAGCAGATGGAGACATAGAAGGAGCCCCCGATATTCCGCCTCGTTGAACGTTATGTCAGGCGTGAAATCGGCGGCGGCTGCTATTATAGACCATTGTGGGAACTTCCACAGTATGGCACTATAGGAGCCTACCTTCTTCTTCACGCTACCGATCCGTCGAAACTCAAGACCAGGAGTTTCTCATCCCGATCGACGATCGGCGGCGGCCGTGAGATTGATTGTCGGGGTTGCTTCCTTGGGGAAATCGCCATCATATCTTCATCAACTTCAGACCGAGGGCTGATACTGGCAACCAATGTGCCCAATATCTCTTCCTCTCCCTTGGTGCACTTGACGACCTCGAGGAACTACTGTGACAGGATCGCTGACCATCTGCCGAGCCGACCGTCCATCCCATTGGCCGATAATAGCCAGGCCAATGTCGACTTTCTTGATAGGAACTTTACAGGTCGGCCGACCAGCAGGTTATAGCACACATCCAAAATCCGTAGTAAGCCAGAACTTCCTTTTCGACGATCCTATAGTTAACTTCGTTCGGCTTCAACGTCCGGCTCGTAAAAGTTACCGGGTAGTACACTTCATCATGTTCTTGCACTAGAGTGTCCGAAAGGGCCCACTTAGTAGCATATACAATAATGGTCGGCACTTTTTCGGGAGCGAAATGCTTGAGAATCGGTGCCGTCGCCATCTTAACCTTCAACATACCAAAGGCAAACTGTGCACGCTTCATATGATCTTCGGCCTCCACTTGCGGACAAACTGCAGCAAGACCAGAGTCGGCGCCCTCCTGTAAAGTTGACCGATCTCCTTCGCGCAACATATGATAGTCAACTTCCCGGAGTCGTACAGCACAGCCGCGTAGATAGCAAAGTCTTCAATGAAGCGGCTGTAGTAACTCAGGCTCCCTAGGAAGGACTGCATTGCCTTCAGAGATCTGGGAAACGGGAGGTTGATCAGTGACTCCAGATCCTTAGGATTAGCCTCCATCCCACTGATTGAGACCATATGACCCAAATAGGCGACCTTGGACATGCCCCAAAATCTCTTCACAGCACTGATCGACAGGTGCCAGCGATCGCATGTCTCCAACAACCGTTCGAACTTCTCGCACAGATCGCTCCATGACGAAGCAGGGATCAGTTTGTCGTCGATATACGATCGCTTCCCCAGAACGGACGATCTCCTTTCCCGATCGGGTTCACCCTCTGTAAATACATCATGGTTTTCGGTGGAGTCCAGATCGGTACTGATCTTGAAGTGTCCATATAATGCGTTGTCAATCAGCCTCTGGTAAATCTGGGGCGCGTTATTCAAACCGAACGGCATACGGTTCCACTCGAACAGATCGAACGTCGTAACAAATGCGGAAATCTCGCGAGCCCGATCGGTCATCGAAACCACCCAAAATCCACTTGCCATATCCAGCGAGCAAAACCATAGGGACTTGTCAAGATCTTCCAGCAGATTGCTGATCAGCGGCATCGGGTACACCATAAGCTTGGTCAACCGATTTACCAACCGATAATCGATGCACAACCTGATGTCGACGCCGTTCTTCTTGATCACAATCACGATCGGCGAGTCCCACGGCGAGGTCGACGGCTTGATAATCTTGGTAGCCAACAGTCCTTTAATAAGATCAGACAGCATTTAACGGTACTGTGGCGTCACACGTCGGCATCGCTGGGCGATCAGCTTGGCATCACCAACATCGATGTCACAGATCGCTCCGCGAGCAGCAGTGGGTAAGGCATTGCCTTTCCCTATCAGCAGATGCTTCTTCTTCCAGATGATCTTCTTAAGCTGATCGATCTGGTCGGGACCAGATCGATCACCCACTTGTAGATCGTCCAAAGTGACTTCGGGTGGATCGGCAGACACTTCAGGGAGGACTGCCATCTGGCTCTCCAGCTCCTAAATGTACTGATCCCCGCCCTCATGTATACAAACTTGATCGCCTTCCGGGGCAATATCATCCAAACCGTCCTGATCGGTTGCACACTGCTGTTCCCGATCGGCGGGCTGCTCTTCAACGACGTCGAACTGCTTAGGCGCGCCACCGTGGTCCGCCCCAGTAATGCCATGTTCCCCTTTTTCTATTCCCCGCTCCGCTGTCGCCTGTTCTTGTAACGCCACCACGTTGACGAACCTTGGCTCATCTGCTTGGTGATCCACCGAGTCCGGCGACTGCGGTGCCTTTCTTCGAACCAACATCTTCTTCGGGGTTACGTAGTTGGGTCGTTCCACCATAGGTGAGGTATCTTCTTCTACCGGTCCATCATCGCTGACCAGATCGGTGGTCGCTAGGTATGCCAAGTTCTGCCACTCGACATACCTTCTCGATCCGATCGATACGAACCCCTCCTTTATTTGCACCTTCCCTTCCGCTAGCCACATGCCAACAATAATATTGTTGTCGGGCGTAAGAGGCTTGTCACCGATATTAGTGAGTCGAACGTAATCGAACCGGCCGGCGCTCTTCACAAAGGTCGGCACCCACCGGTCGCCCCTGGTCACCCATAACTTCCTTGATCGAAAAGCTTTATCGACCGGGGTATCAGCGGATTGGCCGACTGGAATGGTGACATCTTGATCCCACCTGACCAGATCGGTGTGCGATCCGTATAGGAGCCGCCGACCAGCTAACTGGATCTGGACCTCATCCGGGAGTGTAAGCACTCCATGAGGCAGATCTAGGTGAATACCCGCCGGCACCATAAAATCCATGCCTAACAGGGCATCCTGACCGGCCAGCTTGCCAACCCAAACGATGAAGAAGTAAGCCAACAAACCCGATAGGGTGATCTTCACGCGCGTCCTTACTTCTGTCATGTAAGAATTTCCCCAATTCCAACGCATTCTTGTATCTGGGTATTGTCTATACGACATCCGACCTTACTAGCAAAGGCGGAGTCGATAATCGAGACTTCGGCCCCAGAGTAAAACAACATCGTTGCCTTCTGGTTATTAATCTTACCACAGGCTTTCGCCTGCTTAAACCATTTGTCGGGCGCATGATACTTCCAGTATCCGCGAGACTCCCCAGGCAGCAGATCCAACTACATGACCACCTTCGATCGGGAATATTCATTGGTCGTGAGATTGTAGACCGGATGATCCCGATCGACGCAATTGAGAACAGAACATGTATTGTCGGTTTTATTCTCCTTGCCGACATATGCATAGATGCCAAACGTAGATCGCTAGGCTCGATCCAGATTCCAACCTGGCGATCGTTCTAGTTTAACATCTTCTCCACGTCCGGTGGAAGCATCCCCGCGTGCTTACCCGGCACATACCACTTGCGCATCAGATTGAAAAACTCTTCAAACTTGCACTGGCCGGACTCGTGGATCTCTCCACATGACTTGCACACGAAAAGGCAGTGATCGGTGGGGTGGCCGCGTTTTTCGCACTTCTTGCATTAACTTCTTCCATCAGTCCCCACCGTCATGATTGCTCGACCCGCAGTGAGAACACTTCTTACGAGGTCGGTCCGGGTAGGACTTGTTCCCACTCCTGCCCTTCCGATATGCCTGGTTAGGCGTCGATCTGGTTCTTGGGGCAGGTTCCGTGATGAAAACGTGGCGACACTGGTCCTCATCCGACTCCCGACTGGACAGTCCGCTACTTTCCTCTTCCAACCCAGTGCTGGCTTCAGTCACAATCGCATTGACAGCACGGGCCGACCTGGTTAAGGGCCTCTTCACAGGGTCGGTCTGGGTCTTCGATCTGTAGCGACCCGATCCAACGGCGACCTTCGCCCTCATACTGCGCGAGTGTTGCAGCGTCCGCAACGTCTGCTCCACTTCCGTCACATCCTTTAGGCGCAGAAGAGTGAGTTGATCTGCCAGCTCTTGGTCATCAAGGGTACTAATATAGTGACCCACGTGCTCCATAGCGGCACCGGTCGGCGGGTTGCCTTCCTTGATTGCTATTCCAGCGCGAGTTGCGGCCACGTTCAGGCGGTGCAAATACTCGATCGGCGTCTCGTCGCCCCGCTTCTGCATATGGTGGTACTTGCGGGCGGTAGAAAATCCGGAGTTGCAGTACTGCCCCTCAAATTCTGAACATAGCAGATCCGAGTCAGATCGGACATCCAGACCCAACTGTTGGATCCAGTTCTCAGCCGGTCCTTTCAGCAGATCCCTGAAGATCAGACACCGTTCCTTTTTTGGTGTCTGATCCCGTAAGAAAGCAGACTTGACCCGACCAAACCACGATCTGGTTTGCTCTTCGTCGGCGTACTTGCCAGTAAAGTCCTCGAGATCCGTAGTCGCGGCCATACGAATACGTGGGATCGCGGCAGAACCAAGATCAAATGCGGTAGTAGAGGCTAGGTTAGCCTTACTCGTTCTGCCCGCCCCTGCACCGTCTGACCCATAGTGTTCATCCGGATCGCCGACCGACTCCAGGTCGTAATCGCTATTCTTGCTTGATCGGCGCGGTAGAGATGGATGCGGCTTGCGTCTTCCTTTGCCAACTGGTTTACCACCTCGGATATCCTTATCCGCTGATGCTACTGACTCCATATCCACATCCCGGTAAATATTGACATTTTGCCGGGCAGATCGGTACTGGGCATGCGGGCGCAGAGGCGATCGTCATCGATCTCCCAAGAAGCGCTCCATCATCGCTTCAAACATGGCTTGGACGTTAGCTTGGGTCATGGACAACGTATTGGTGTCCCCCTTCGGAGGTACTGAAGCCTGTGGGGGCTCCTGGGGACCCGACTGGAATGCAGCCCCTTGCTGTCGCACGTCCTTTTTATGCTCCCATGGGGTCTGGTCCGGACCCATGGTCATCCGCTCAACACCGACCTCCAACTCCGATGAGTTATTAGAGGCAAGTGGAGACTGATAAAACGACTTATCGTCGGAGCACACATCGTCGTATACTGCCGTGGTCTCAGCGACCTTCAATGCCGCGGTGGGAGTCGGGCGGAGGACCGCCCCCGCCAACGGCACCAAATGGTCATGGAGGGTCGACATATACATCTCCAGCCTCCAAGTATCCAGATCGAACAGTTTCTGCACGTTGGCGAGGTTTCGCACTTTCATGCCGACCTCGGCCAACATCGCCAGCAGGTTCTTCACCAATAGCAACGGCCGATCGCTTTGGCTCGGCTCCGTGGTGGGTCTGAGAAGGCGATCGGGGATCTGGGGGTCTATAATCCGCATGATCTGGTCTTCGCAAATAAATCGCTTCAACTAGTGGATGTAATACATCCTGGTCAGGTTTTCTTCTTTGATGACCCCATCCCCGACATGCGACTTTTCTTCCAAGTCGTCTTCCTCGGACGGCATTCTGAGCCTCTGCTTGAGAACCTTGGGAGGGTGGACGGGATCGTCCCGATCAGCCTCCAAGTCGTTTTCACTTTTTATTTTATTTTCGTCAAAATATTCACTCAAATGCATAAGATCAGGGCAAAAGTACTGATCCTTTCCGGAACTATAGCAAGACCTGCTATAGTCCCTATCGGCTCCGGTGGGAGCCTTATGGGGAGGAAAAAACTTATTAATCCCGATCTGGTCCCCCACCCGGCCAGAACGGACATCGCCATCCTTATCGACAACGAGAACATAAGGCTATAGCCTTTCCTTATGTCCTCTCCAGAACGATTCCACATTCAATTCATTGTAATCAATTCTTTGCTGAATATCGCTGCGGTGATATCCACGATCACCAAGTGATCCGGGCACGCGCACCATTGTGGTGGAGTCAAGCTCAAAATCGAACACCGTAGTGTCGAGAGCCTGACCACCATCGTGCCCGGCCTTCCAACTTACGGGGGGGGGGTACCCCGCGAACCTTCGCCTTCGATCCGATCGGATCGTCCGCTGCTGGCAGACGAACGATCATCAATACAGGACGCCTGGTCCGATTTGTTGTTCATCTCACCTTGTGTACCCGATGGATTGGGCTGGTAACACACTCGGTGGATCTGTGATGGGAATTGACTTGTGGTCTAAATGTGGTAGACCGTGCTGGGTAGGGTACCCTGGGCGGAACTCTTCACCCTGGGTACGGGTAGACCAGTTATACTTGGAGTGAGTATACTCCAAAGGGCAGATCGCTCAACCGATCGTAAAGCCCAACCAATATGAGAAATAAACTCCAATAATCCAATAGGGAGATTCAAATGAGAACGTGATACACTCCACGAACGATATCTCCACGTAATAATCCAAAAGACTTAGTAACACGTTCCAAACGTGCGTAACTTGAACTTGGGAAGCCGACCAAAGTGTACTCCCGTCGAAGAACTTCCGGCTGGCCAAGTGCGTCTGAAACGCGTCCCGGACGGGTATAATGAGCTAGAGGGGATTATTCGACCCTCCGCTCCCAAACACTCTGCGGCGTGCAGAGGCGACTGTTGTACAGACGCGAAACGACTTCCGGTTGAGTTAAAGGCCCAACAATTAAGACGTAAAACCAAAAAACGTTCTTAGCAGACGAAACCAAAACCAACAAAAAAACTCCCTACCCCCTATGGCCCCCAATATGTACACACATGAAAATATGTAAGTACACGCAATCTCATGTGACTTACCAAAATCCGTGTTCTTGACACCTCTTGCACATGATAGGCCCAAAAGCCTCCTTGATTTCCACCAATCCGATCGCCGTTAATCCGATTGGTCTGGTGCTGACCGGAAGCGACCAGAATTCTTGAGTCCGCTTCACCACAGCGGGGTGATAGTCGCCTGATAGGAGTCGCACATGATCAAATGCACAACGCCGAGTCATACGTGGTACGCGCACATATCAGTGACAAAGTGCGAAACTTGATTCAGCAAGGTTAGCGCAATGATAAGTTCTTCAGAGATATTTGCAAACGAATGAGTCGAATGAAAACTTCATATTCGATAAAGGACTCATTTATCTGAGGCAAGATGAAGTAATGCGTCAAAAATGCATTCCGGACATACCAGATATAAAGACAAAGATACTATACGAGTTTCATGATGAAGCCACAGCAGAACATCCTGGAGTTCGAAGCACTTATATGAAGTTAAAGCAATGGTACTACTGGCCAAAGTTACTCGAGCCTGTGCGGAAGTATGTCGAGACATGCGAAACATGTGCTCGATGGATGTCAAATAGCCAGAAAAAGAAATTATTAATGATTCCTATCCCCATTCAGGAGGAATGCTGGGAAGTTTTGTCAATTGACTTCTTCACTGTTCTACCCGTGTCTGAAGGGTATGATGCTATTTTGTAGTCGTGGACAAGTTGTCAAAAAGACCGATTTATGACCCAACGTACACGACTGTCGATTCGAAAAACATTGCAAAGTTGTTTTTTAAGGCTGTAGTCCGACTTTATGTACTACAGAAATTCATTATTTCATCTTGAGGAGCCTTGCACATAATGGGAAGTTGACGTATCTTGTGGTAGAAATATATTTGCGTGAATATCGCCATGGTAGTCGAAACGGAAGGTTATTTTTCCATGTTTTCGTGCTTTTGGCTATGTAATAGCAGAATACGAAAACTGGTTAAGGTGCAGTAATCGTGATCTGGTTATGGACATGTTTAAAATGGACTCCACCGGTAAAACAGTAGCGACTAGTGCTGTACCCAATAACGTTCGAGTGTTCTCTTCAGCCCTGTATCTTTTGTCTCAAGGAAGTCTGGCTTACACTCTAACGAGAATCTTATCATGTTTGAACCCATTGATTGAAAGCGCATACTTTGGACCAATGTCGAGTGGTCCCGCAGCGATCGAGATCCGAAGTTTACGGCAAACTACTGGAAGTCGCTAATGAGGATAATGGGTGTAAAGCTAACCATGACGACCGCTCATAGAGCACAAGCAGATGTTCAAAGTGAACACCAGAACTTGGTGTTAGAAGACGCTTCACGCTGCCTGGTATCATACAGTGGAAAAAAATGGGCGAAACTACTTGGAACTATAGAGTACGCACATGACGCATCGGTGAGCGCGTCTACTAATCTCACCCCGTTCGAGATTGATACCGGAAGAAAAGTATCCAATCTAATTTCTCAAGATAGAGACACGATATTTTGGAAACTCAATCAATATCAGAGTTCTCCTCGAGGTTCGACAAAGATCGTCAAGACATAGTATGTAAGGCACGCGAAAACATGAAACAAGACCAAGAGAGAAAGAAGAAATACTACGACTCGAAACGAGCAAGCCTCACCTTTAAGGTGACTTAGTACTATTGGATACCAAGAACTTACCACTCAAGACAGTTAACTCTCACACTGAGTTAAAGAAGGCAAAGATCGCAGCGAAAAAAGTGGGACCGTTTGAACTGATCAAGATTATCAACCCATATGTATCTAAGATGATGCTACCGCGAAATATGAAGAAGTTGCACTCATCGTTCAACGTCGGCCTACTCTCGACATACAAGACAATTTCTCTGAGTTCGTATGACCGATTCCAAAAGCATCTCCGGTTATAATATAGTCGGATAGCGGAGTACTAGAATCGTATCTTTCCAATGCTGCATACCCGTATTTTCTAAGAAGCGAGATAATTGTATGTAATATATGGACGCGTACATGTTGCGATGTACAATAAACATCCAATCAAGGACTGTACGGCTTATACAGCATCTCTGCCTTATCATTGTCCGTTGTTGATGATTGCATCTTCGATAGGTTTGAGCCTTAAGATGACAAGGAACTATGGAGTGATAGCGCTACTGAAGTACAGGATACTGCATAAACAGATGCAGACTGGGGTAGCAATATCGATGACCGACGTACGGTTTCGGTAATTATGGTTATGATCCGAGGTGCGCCGGTGATTTTTAAGTCCAAGTATCAGTGCACGATGGCGCTCAGCTCTGCGGAAGCTGAATATATGGCGCTAAGTCTATTTACTCAGGAGGTTCTTTGGGTGCGATCTGGGCTGAAGGATTTTGGCCATGAACAAGTGGGAGCTACCTTAATCTGGGAAGACAATCAAAGTGCGATCGGACTTACCAATAATGCGGGCTACAACACCGGGACCAAGCACGTCGACATCCGACACGATTTTATTGGGGAAAAGGTGGCATGGAACAACATCGCAGTCGGGTATGTGTCGACTGTGGATCCACTTGCAGATATGTTGACCAAAGCACTTGAGACAAAGCGACTCAAGTATCTACTTGACGCAAGTGGAATAGTTCCAGAGCGTATACAACATTAGTGGTGAGTAGGAGTGTTAGTATTACACCATTGTATGCATGTTAGACAGGCGAATGACGCCACATGATTATGGACAGGATTACGCAACATGATTATGGACTAGATGTCGCCACAGTGCTGACGTCATAGTGTCGCATGGGTACATCAGTATCCAGTAAAGAATCCAGAGGTGTAACTCCAGTAGAAAATCCAGTAGACTTATAGGTAACACATTAAGCGAACTAAGGACCTAAAATATATTCGATTCGGAATTTACCTTCCATCGAACAAGTCATATCAATATGTCCGGGAGTCACACATGACTAATGTGAGCCACATGGCATCGTGTGGGTCGTCTCCCATCAAAAATTGATGTAGAAATCACTTTACCAAGGATGCTGCACTCTCACTGTCAGCATCTACGTTGGTTTCTTGATACCAAATGTAAACTTCTGACACTACTGCGGCGTCGTTGTTTTGGATATTACAGCTGTCCGCAACACCACATCCCCGCACTAGGCCTGAAAGTCTGAAACGATGCGCTCAATTGGGACACAAGAAGCTATCGAGACAAGAAATAAGACGTAGAAGGTCATAGAAGGCACTAATTTCACTCGCCTGAGTCTCACCAAAACTACACGCGCCGTTTACCACAAGCGCATGTGCGGTGTCTAGACGTCTCCCATGTATTGAATCTTTCCCTTTGAGGTTGCTTGAGTGCAGAATGGTACTTCAACGACAATATAGCCAATCAAGGATAGAGCTAGGGATACTCTCCTTCCACGTTGTTGCGCAATAGTAAGAGCAAATACAAATTTGTATCTATAAAACGATATATACAAAATTGTGGGCGACGATAGTGGGTATTAGCAAAAAGCTTTATGGGTAATAGCCCCGCCCGCTTAATTACCCTTTTTGATACCTTTTTATGCATTGAACATTTTTTTCATTTTATTGTTCCATGTCTGGAGCGTTCAATTTCTACCACAATAAATTCATCCATTAGATTCTGATATTGGCGAGTTATTCCGAATGGATATTGAGCCCTTCTGCAATATATCTAACTAAGTGTGTATCTGGAGCAGTTTCAATGATAGAGATAATTGTTAATAGTAGGAAATTAAGTATGGTTCGCTGATCAATAATGCCTGCGGTAATGACGATCACCTTTGTGGTACGTAAAGAAATCGATTCTGCTTGCTCATTCCGGTTTCCATTATGTGTAGTAAACTGTCGGGCAGCTTGACCGTGTCTTTTTCTGCTTATGTTGCCAAAAAAATCAAGGCATCTTTGACATTCAAATGGGTATTAACCTGAATTACTGCCGTACACCCCGGTTTCCTTTCCTTTTTCCGTGCATATACATTCATGAGTAGAATTTCCTCCCATTTTTATTACCAATACTCTGTCCACCATTCTATATGCCAAGCGCTAAACAGATCTATTATACCTGGATGCAACTTTCCCTGATATTTACTCCAATACGACAGTTTTTGACATTATTTGGGCACGTGTTGTTTGCCACAAACGTGGGCCCATTATTTGTCAATTTTATAATTTCTTTTTGAGTGACCTAGATCAATCATGCATCAAGGCATTCCTTGATGGAGAGTCTCCTTCCCGATTGCAGCTGTCTTGCCTCTTTAATGTCGTTAATTCTAGCACATTTGTATCCTAAATTTTTTGAGGCCTCGGCTGTTGTGGAATGTCGATTTTTTGTACTTTTTAGAATGAGAGACCAAGCGGAAAAGAGAAAGCATCAACACGCTGAAGATCGTCAATATACTGTATAAGTTGAAGGGGGAAGATTCGTAATTATATGAGATCTAATCTGGAGCACAACGCAAGCAAAAATGCAAGTATTGTGAAAAAAAAACGGTAGGTCCTCTGAAGAGATAAACATCAAGTATCGCCTGCAATTAATTGCGACAGTCTATTCTCACAATATACAACTAATACGAACATATGGATAGGAAAAGCGAGAGTGGAACCAAGAAACTTGCTACTAGCAATTCGAGGCTTCATTTTTCCTGAGGAGATAATACACTCGCAAGGGAGAAAATTTTCGAAGTGTGGACAGAAGGGATATCCTCCAATGCAGCATAGAAGAATTCAGAAGACATAGTAGTGTTCGGTCGACACAGAAACGGCTGTACGGATGGCAAGCAAATTCACCAGATTCAGTCTAACAGTATGAGACTAACTATAGATAAACAAAGTCAATTGGAAGATACCTCGCTTAAAGGGATATATAAATGGCAAAGGCTACAATCATTAACAAAGGAATACTGGCTCAGCATACATATATATGTGTGCTTCTATATGATTAGGAGACAAGGACGCTAAGGGGCCAAGAAGCAACTCGAGATACACTGTTTACATACGCATTTAAGCGTTGTCAAAACAGTGACAGGATACGGGGGTGCATTATGTCGAGGTGTCCGTAGCGCACTTCTTTCTCAAGATTTTAGCAAGAGGGTCCAGTCAGCACGGCCAGCCCCCTTTGGGGACATGGAGGGAAGCTAACCCAAAAAGAACGAGAAGCAGGATTTTTTGCTGCTGGAGGTAATGCATGTGTGTAAGGGTTTTCGAGTGAAGTTTTGACTGTAAAGGGCTTCAGTGATACGGACTATGGAGTGTAAAGGAAGACCGAAGGTCGACTACAGGTGGTCTAATTTTCACGGATGATATGTTAGTAAATTTGATATTCAAGAAACAAGGTATTGTCTCATTACCGACCATGGAAGCGGAATATTACGCTGCTTCGACCAATGTGGTCAGCTTGCTTGAATTCAAGGAATTACTCGAAGAAATATAAGTCAAGAGAAAGCTACCGATGCAACTTTTTATGGACAACCATGCTGCAATCAAGATGTTCAAGGGTGTCGAAAGCAGTTCCAAGATGAAGCATGTTGATATACGACTCAAGTATATTCTTTCCAAGTTACAAGATGGTATTATCAAGCCTACCTACGTATCTGCAAAGGGCAAGCTTGATGATGGACGTACCAAGCCGTTGACGGTTCCAATATTTGAAGAGTTACGAAGCGCGCTTGGGCTTCAACTCATGTGATTTCCGAAATTCATATTGAGGAAGAGTGTTGAAAATATTCATAATACTGGTTTTTATTTAAGCCGGTTATGATTGATATTTTCATTAGTAGCAATATTCATATCGTACTTATTAGTAAGCACTTTGTACTCGTACTTGGGCACTTATAAGTGGTGTAGAGTACACGACAGATGGAAGTTTGCTATAAATCAACATCTTATGCATATTTCATGTCATGATTCTCAATACACATTCCGTTGATTAAGTACCTGACTTGGTATAATTCTTGTACTACCTGAGAACTGTCTACGTGTGTCATTTTCACTGTGAACGGATTTTTGGTCGCTGTAAAGTTGACTTAAGACGTTTTCAGTATACTGAAGGTATTAATCTACATATTCGGTACACGTTTTTCACTATCTACGCAAACATGGACGCTGAAACATTTCAACACTTAACCACTTCGCCACAGGATCGTGGTAAGAACCGACACACTATAGTTCTTTCTGCGATACTGGTTAAGATCCTCCATCCTACTTCTGCCACTGCTCTGAATCGTCTTCTTGATCCCATCTCTATTTGGCGGGAGAATATTGCTTATATTGTAGTGATATCTTGGCGTGATAATTTACCGGAATTATTTCAAAATTCATATTTAATTTTTAGCGCTTTTACTTGTATTATAGGTACATGATTATCTCTTTTAATCCGAATGAAATTAGCTCAACTGGGTAACCAAATTTTTATGGGAAATTATCAATTATATAATGTTGATACGGGAATGAAACATGAAAGGGTGAAATGTATTTTTATCCCTGGGGTTGCTTGTTCGATTGGGTCTGCTTTGGTCCCATGCTTTACTTTCTGCACCCAGTGATTTAACGGACTCTTTTTTTGCCCACTTGATCTTACTTACCATACTTTGCAGTACGTTAACAAATGTACAGTTGTTTTTTTAGCGCTTGTGTTAGTGGCACCGGCTGTGGTGGATCCTCAAAGTTGTTGAGTCAGCATCAGGTTGTGAACATGTCTTCTGGATCGATTGGTCTTGTGGGTCTTCCATTTGTCTCTCCCGAGATGGTTATTGCCCGTTTCCACACGCCTTCCACTCTGTTTTTTTTATTTTCATTCGTCGTATGTCTCGGCTTTTGGATTCCATAGTATCGTTGGCTAGATCTAATTTTACGTGAGTATCTTGCTGATGATTTTTCCGTATCATGGTCTGGTCCTTCTTCTCTCGCCGATCCGGAACTATGTCCTCTTTGTTGAAATATTTCAGCATCCAAACTTGCGTCTATATGTAGATACTTGATCCGTAGATATAGATTTAAGTCTTACATATACTGAAATCGTATATGTCATATAATATCTCAACCAGAAATCAGTTGACGATAAAAACAACATTGGTAGACACCTCGTAGATAACAGTAGAAGATAACCAAGTCAGGGACTTAATCAATGGAACGTGTATTGAGAAGTGATTAGCTAGCCTAACATGAAATATGCATGAGATGCTGAAGTTATAGCGAATTCTATCTTTCGTGTATCCTATCTCTCGTGTATGAAAGTATAATGTGACGAAATCACCTATCTCTCGTGTATCCTACACCACTTAATAGTACCAAAACCTATGAGCTCAGATTCGAGTACGAGTACATATTGCTCACTAAAAAGTAAGAAATGAATATTGCTACTAATGTAAATATCAATCATACCCAGCTTAAAATTAACCGGTATTCTGACTATTTTCAACACTTCACTTGGCCTGGGGAAGGGGTAGGCCTGCCGTCTCACTATTCTTCCTTTCACCTACCGTTTTTCTCCCTTAGTGGTGCTAATTCTTGCTTGCCCGGTATTAACCGCGTCCCATATCTTGCGGATCCCGATTTTCCTAGTTTAATCTTGCATCCAGTCATAAATTTGAAAATGAGTGCTTTTGGAAGCATACTATACAGTGATATCGTGTGTTCCGTTAGAATGAAAAAATATCAACTTGATCGTGAAATGGTGCATCTACACGTAGATTGTACTTGCTGCATGCACCAACCACCAAGGCCGTCGAAGCTGGTTAAGTTAATCTTAATACGTTTTAGATCTCGGTACTTGAACTCGAAGCAACTGAATACGGACAGAAGTACATGTTTTCCACATTGGTATAAAAAATAGGGACAGCCTGCGGTCACACCCACACCTTTTCTCCGGTGCACCACACCCCCTCCCTTTTATGTGAGGGGTGTGCGCTCTCCCTATATATGTATCTAAAATATGGGCAATGTTATTTCCATACCCCATATTTATATTTCCACCCCCCCCTAAATTTGGGGGGGTGGAAATACGAGAAAACGAGCTTAGGTCCAACAACAGAGGGCTTGGAGATCAAACCCTCGAACAGAGCACCAGGACCCTCATCCTTTAGCAGGTTGCATACAATCGTCATGCCGCTTTCTGGGGAGTCAAATGGTCGCAACTGAATCCTCGTCTTGATCACATCTAGCGGTTGGGCCACTGCATTAAACAGTTAGCACGAAAGTGTCAGAAGAAACAAGCGGTACATCCGTCCATCCACCCGAGACGTACCGATGATACTCGCAGACGCGCTGAAATGGACTCGACAAAGTTCTGAAGAAAAAACGTATCATTGTTGTAATTTTCGAGCTGGAAAATGTACTCTTTCGCGAGTGCTGAACCCCCGAATAAGGCGAAGGAGCCGGGGGCATTACGTGCTGCAGTCAAGGAAGCACAACGGTACAATGCTAATCCCTCCGTCTCTACGATGTATAAGTAAAACTTTAACGGCAATGGCCGCAGGGTTGGTCTGTGCACGGATTTTAAGCACATCCAGCGGCAACAAGGCGATTTAGCCGATATCGATGAGACTGCCCGCCGTAGCGGGCATCATCGTCTTGGCATTCCGTTCACCAAACATGTGAAACGCGCGTAATTTGTCGTCATATTGTCCTTCACGAGGGGCTGGCCACCAAATTTATAGATACGTTGTATCCAGCCGCAAAGCCCAGACCCGGAAAGAGGGAGCGATAGCGCGCAAGCACGGGCTTCTCATACGGATCACGAAAAATGACTTGATTCAGACCAGCGAGGCCATGCACCTAGATTCGTGCAATGTTGTAAAAACAGACATGGTAAGGGTTTCGTTAACATCCGTCAAGACGCACGGGATCTCTGTTGGTCATGAGACGTTTAGCGATCGTGTTGACGGGGTGAAAAACCATGATCTCACATAAACCATAGCACGTCGAGCCGAGTAGCCGCGCGGCAACGACAGTGGTAGCTTTACTCTTGTTATCGCTTGCAATCACAATCATTCTTTTGAGGTATGAGGAAGAAGTAGGAATGATGGATACGACTTGAATTAGTATCTATTACGTCGGGTTGTCACACAAAGACATCCGCTACTGCTACAAAACCCATCCAAGAACATATATATTTGAGTGGGGTACACTAGCAACCCGTTTTGATTATAATAAAACCTCTTAGTTGCTTGAGCTTCGCTTTTATGAGCGAAAGGACGCGACTCTCCAATAATAGTGATGTAAATGTTGATTGATGTGATAGAAAGGACGCGACTCTCCTCCAAGAATAGTGATGAAAATGTTGATTGATGTGATCGAAAGAAACGACTATCCAAGAATAGTGATCTAAATGTTGATTGACGTAATCAAAAGGACGTTACTATCCAAGAAATGTAATCTGAATGCTGATTTTCATGTGATCGAAAGGACGTGACTCCTCATGATGTGATAATTGGCAAATTCAAAAGTGAGCTTTATTAACAAAAGTTATCTACGAGGCAATGAATGGCTTTGAATCCTTGTATACGCAATCTTGATTACGTAAACAGCTATGCAGGGCGTGGAGGCTTTTCATTGGGCCAGGTCATTGGCAAATAGAACAAAGTCGGATTTGAACCCACGGCATTGGTCATATATTACACATGAGGTTGCAGGAATGGGATCAGTTCTGAATTTTCTATCAAACCAAGAGGATGATGTACGTGAAATCGTTTTGCTCTTCACAATACTCTTCAAAAACTTTCTGCAATATTTGATCGCCTTTCAGTGATGTACAAACATTGTATAGAGTTTATGGATTCATATGGCGAAAATGTCGATTTTTACTGGACAAGTATGGACAAATGCAAGCAAAATCTGATCGTCGCCGACATAGAACAAAAGATCCCAGAACAATTTATACGGGCTCTCATATCTCGCTTGTGTTGGTAAAAGATAAAGAATTTCCGGGCACTTGAAGGAAGAAGTTTTGCACCTGGGGTCTCTTGAAAAACTTGTCGTTTCCATGGAAGTAATGCACAAAGCGTATCCTAAACCCGCTCGTTGTTTTCAGTGAAGGTTCCGACAGAAATTTAACTTGGGTGCATGAAGATGTACTGTGTCTTGGATGTTTGGCACCTATCTGAACTAAAACCCGATGAAGCCGACAATAATTCTGCTTATGTGGAAGGAAAAAAATTTAAGTGCGTGCATTCTGTCGATACCGGCAAATCCCACATATATTTTTTTTTCTTGGATAGATCGGGGTCAATTAGTCGTCCTCTGTGGGAAACGTTACTTAGTGCATGCCACGATTTTGGTATTAGCCGTCTAAGTGACGGTGACGAGAACGATTTAATTACGTACATAACGTTTGACCATGAAATCATATTGTTGCGATGATGAGCCTTTGTCGGAAACATGGAATACGTCCTTTCCATTTTGGGAGAAAGGAACTAGCTTCAGCAGAAGGTTACGAGAGGCCAATGAGGTATTATCAGTCAAAAAAAATTTGAGCACAAGCGCGTGATAATCCCCTTTTCAGATGGTAATCCTAGTGACGTCGACTTGGGGCTTTTGCTTGCTACATATCCAAACCTACACCCTACGGAGCCACAATCGTAATCAAAGATGATCGGTTGTATTTGGGGGAAGGAAGCAATGCAAAATCGATAAATAATGCATTATGTTGATCCTGTTTGCTGGATAGCACGACCACGACGACAGCGCCCACGACCGCTGCGCCTGCACATCCACCAGATGCCTGATGAGCGGTTGCTACATGACCCTTCTCGACGTATTTGAATGCTAAGGGGTCACGTAGTGTGGTCGCTTGGACATTCACAACTCGCAGACGATTTCGTGACCCCGATGGACGGCCACGAGTTCGTTGCTGGTGGGGATCTTGTACAGGTGCAGGAAGCTCATGCGATAAAGCAACCAAATGGTCCTGCAAAATTCTTTGCTGATACGAATGTAGTCGATCGTGATGCTCACGTACACTGTCAAGAACTTCATCAAATTCTGGTGGTATCTGAGTCCGAGAAAGTATTGGGGCATCGCCTGGCTTACATAGCCACCAATGCACTGAAAAATGTTTTTTCCTAAGCTTTCCGGCACCACGACCGGAAAGAATGTCTCGGATATGATGAGCGCATGGCGTACCCATGGTTTTCTTGAAGTTACTAGTACATGCAGCCATCGTATCTTCTCCAAGTCGTGCCTTCTCAACTTGCAACCCCACTTGTTCCTGGGCAAAATGGGATAATTCCCGACGAACATTGGCCCAGAACTCGCCATTCGGTTTGACAAGCGTGTTTCTACGGTCATGATCAATCTGACGCCTAATTTCGGCATCTTGACAAACGTCTGCCAGTCGTATTTTCCTGTACACATAATTCAAATCACCCATTGATGAACTAATCCACGACTTCAGCATTGCATGGCCACCCTCACCTCGTGATGTTACGATATTTCTAGATGCATGCTGCGACAGGTCCATGCAGCAACGAAGCGCTCCTTATGGATGATCCACGTAGAACGGAGGTAATCACAAACAACTGCTCCATGTGACTGCTGCATTGTGGCCCAGAGTGTGTCGAATCTCTCCTCAGTAGCAGAACTGCGGAGTTCATTCCACTCTCGACAGAATTGATCCCACTCATCGGCAGTACGAAAGCGGCCTCGTAAGTTGGCAATATTTTTTTCCGTATGTGCCAGTCGCACAAGATGTTCTTTTTACTGGAAACGTCCGGCTGATTGCGTTCATTAGTGCAAGCTCGCGATCAGTCACAAAGTCTGCGGGGACGTGATCCTCAAAGTACAGCATCTTGATGTGCCCGACTGCCCAGTTGTAGTACGTTTCGGTATCGCTGCGCAGAAAGCAGTAAACCACGGAGAACGTTTGTTTTGTGCTTGCGGTCCCAACCACGTGAAGGAGCGGCATTTTGAAACGATTGGTTTTGTATGTACAATCCATCAAAATGACGTGCGGGAATTCACGATCAAAAGCAATGCTAGTTGCGGGTGCAAAGAGTAGATCTGTGACACGCTGCTCACTGTTGAACTCGATCGCATGGTACACATTGTCGTTCTGCAGCTGATCCAGAAACATTTCGATTGGGATACGCCCGTGCAATTGCTCATTGCAAATGCGTGCCTTTTAGTTGTACACGTCTTCGAGAACCAACGAGCGCTCAGGCCTCTGCTGCTGTAGAACAGCAAATGTTTAGTTTGGTTGTTCTCCGCCATCAGCCATCTGGTGGATGAGTTTTTTTCCGCTGTCGTCAAGTGGTATACACTTTCATATGCTGCAATATCAATCGCATCATCGTGGTTCTACTCTTCATTAGCAATGTGCACATGCCATTCCCAACGGTCGCTTCCATTGCGGTCATGTTGCTCCATTTCACGTTGGCGTTGAATGGTTATCTGGAAGGAACACTGGCTCCGCTGTGTACTAACCTGCCTTTTGCGCGTCTCCTCCGTCAAGTAACTGTGCATAACTCGGTAAGTGCCTGAATGCACGCATTGGTACCAAGCCTTTCAGACCTCTCCAGCGCCCTTTGCTTTCTTGGGCCGCACCGTGATTAGTCCATATCCCTCACTATGAGCATGTGCACGAACGGCAGTTCTGCAGCGTCCAATCAAGGGTACGATACGTCCACAGGTGGCGGCTGCATTCTTGCAGTTATTGTACGGTACGTAGCAATGGTATCTAGTGCGGAGGATATTGACACAGCGTGTAAATTAGCAGCGACCATGTAGGTTGTTAATCACAGTGGGGAGTACGTCCAGACGATGTTGAGTGTGTAAAAGTGTCAAAGCATGTACAGACAGTGCAATCCCAATTATTTCCATAACACGTGGTTTATACCCTAGAAAGCCATGACAAGTTGTGGTCCCAACGATCTGCATATTATGAACGCAGTCTTAAAATGGGTAGGCGACCCCGACGTCCGACAGAGAATGTATATAGCTGCGAATTCATGCGCAAAAAACAATCTCCTCGTTTTGGATCAGTTGCGAGCGAAGCGACATGAATTGGCTCAACTCTTGGGATTTTCCACATATCCTCACGTGGCTACAAGATACGAATGGTAAAGAACACACGGGAGGAATTCGTTCGAACCCACGTCATGTGGATGATAACGTTCCAGCGATCGCCTCATTGGATCCCCCGAGGCAGTGAAGGCTTTCATTCAAGACATTGCCAAGAGGCTCATGACAAAGTTTTGGACACTGCTCGTCGTCTGCGGTGAAGTTGATGGTCGAAAAAACATGTCCGTGTTACTTGTAGGCAAAGATAGAGCTCCAACTATTGCTAGACGCAAAGCGGAGACACGAAGGACCTACGGTCGATCGTGCCGACATGTGGGATTTACCTTTTTACATGGGTATGCTGAAGGCTCAGAAGTACCAGATCGACACGCGCGTTATTTATGCCTACTTTCCGATCGATAATTGTATTAAGGGGATGCGGTTACTGTGCACAGCTCTTATTTGTCTCGAGTTGAATCAGGTACCCAAGCTTAACGCTAGCGATCTTTGGCACGACGACGTGGTGAAGCGGGCTTTTATGCAAAATGGTAACATGATAGGATACATCTACTTTGACTTGTATCCGCGACCGAACAAGTATAACCATGCAGGTCACTTTACTATTCGCTGTGGCAAGCTCTTGACCAACACGAAGTATCACAAACCTATTGTGGCACTGATGTAAAATTTCAATAGACCTGCACGTGACAGTCCGTCGTTGCTTTCCCGCGCTGAAGTGGAGACACTTTTTCATGAATTCGGTCACGCCATGCATTCATTGCTTTCGCGCACCGAGTTTCAGCATCTCGCGGACACACGTGCGGCATTGGACTTTGTGGAGACTCCATCCCACTTGTTTGAGTACTTTGCATGAGATTATCGCGTCGTCTGTGAGTTTGTACCCGTTATCAGACAAACGTCTCTCTGACTGCTACCATGATGCAAGGCTTGCATTCTTCCAAGTTAATGTTTGTTGCGATGAATACTCAGACGCAGTGTTTGTAATAGATGATGGATCTCGATCTATTTAAAGACCAGCCGCTGCCGTGTCGCCCGCCGACAACCACACAAATGCTTATGAGCTGCAACGATCCAGCACATTAGTGCCTCCTGTGGATGGAACGTATTGGCATACGCGTTTTGGACATTTGATTGGATTTGGTGTTGGCTACTACGGCTATTTTTACGCTCGTGTTTTTGCTTCTGGTAGCTGGCGTACAATCTTTACGGTCACGAGGGACCGTTAAGCTACGAAGAAGGCAACACATTGTTTCAAAAGTTGATGGTACATGGCGGTGCGAAGGGTCCAAATCATCTGCTCATTGATATACTCGGTCAGGAGCTTCCCCATCCAGTTACCTTTACCAATTGGGTGTGTAATTGTTTGTCTCCTTGAAACAAATGTTACGAGTCGAAAGGGGGTGAAAATAGATTGCGATTTCTTCGTACTGGTAACTTTAGTCATATAATATAGAGTTGGCGCAATGAGCATGGACCTGCTCTTGAGCAATCATCAGTAATTTTGCAGATAGCGCACTTTTACCGGCACATCTATGTGACTGTCTCTCTTTGCCGAATGCCCAGGAAGACTTCAATCCTGAGAAATTATCCGCTAATGCCATATGTGCTTTAAATCCTGCACCATTAACGCATGAGATATTGGTCCAGTTCTCAATTAAATGTGCGCTTAACTTTCCCGCGAAGTCGATTAATTGTTTGCTCAATTTTTTGGTTTTATATGACGATGGTATCCTGAGCCCCATCTCAAAAGTGCTCGATATTGACTTATGAGAGGAAATAGTAAATGTGATAGTGGTTTAAGAAAACGCGAAAAAAAATTCCCAGGTAAATGTTGTGGTGGCAATATCAATACCCTACATTTTTGCTACGAAACACAGCCGTATATTACGGCACATAGGTATAGATGCTTTAATCAAATGTCGTACATGTGATGAGTCTACCCCACTCAACTTATTATTTGCCCATACCTTCTCTCAGGTGATGATTCATTCCTATGTCATCCCGAGTTGTTTAGGTTCAGCAGGACCTTTTCATGCCAAACTTGAAAGCAGGCTTGCCCAATAACAGACAGCTACTGAATCGAAACGCATCTCCCTCGTAACACAAAGACATACAAACTATAAAGAGCAGCAGCGTCGAGATAACAACCCACCAAGGCTCCAATACTCTGACATTTCCGCATCCGGACACTAGATTTTTCAGCTCTTTTTTTCCACATGAGTGGCTTGTTCTCCTCATCTTTTAGCCTTTTATAAAAAAACAGAGCGACAATGTTAATTCACTTCTCTGTGCAGCCTCAACCTCATAATCTCACCCGCACGTACAGTTCTTGCACGCACGCTTCTTTCCACCCACCACACCACAGTCTGCTTTCGCAGATTGCAGTACTGTATCTGTATTATTCAAGAGAGTATCCTCATCAATACTATCATCATCCTGATCACCTTAGCCTGCCATAACTGTTCACGTTTTAATTGGTTGAGAATACGTAGTCTGTAACAGGGTTACATTTTGGTTACATTTAGTTACGTTGTGTACGTAAGTACACTACGGTTGGGGTCAGTATTGACCGGTCCGAAAGGTTTGGACCTATTGGTTATTTTAACCAATCAGGGCAGAAGCCCTTGGTGGAGGTGTGGCAGCCTGCCACGTGTTGGTACACAGGTGTGTACATTACATTTCGGCTAGGCACGAATGGAGTAAGTTTTACTTAGTATTACATATAGTTTCCATTAGTTTAATAAATTTAGGCTAATTACATATTAAATATATATTCAGTTTACAAAACACACTAATCCAGCTAGACGCACGACCTCGACCGGTCGCGCGTGCTGTGAGTGTTTGTAGCCAAAGGGAATACCTCCCTTAGCTACTCCCTTTCTAAGGGAAGTCTTGTTTCAAGGCGTTAGTTAACTCTAACTGGTAAACCAAGGGAAATCTTGGCCCCGAGTAAAAGAGAACTCTCTTACTAAGCCCTTTTATAAGGGCGTATCGGCTAAGTAGCGGCACATCGCCGCTTTAGGAAAGTCTTCCTCTGTGCGCTAGCCGCAACGTGCGTATACGCACCTGCTACATCTGATAGCACTTGTAGTCAATCCAACACCTGTGTTGGTAGACGTCATCCTCTGCAAAGGATGAATCAGGACGATTGGGGTAAGCTAACCCCGTCCAACAAGAAGCCTTTAAGAGGCTGGTACCCATACTGGGTGACGAAGCCATGCAGCTCCTAGCGGAGCAGGGCCTTGATGCCGTAGGCGAGGGTCAACGCCCTCATCGCCCATGAGGCGAATTTTTGTGGAAGTCATTCCACGTCCACGGGGGTGCGCCCTCCGTTGTCCTTTAAGATAAAGGAATTCACCGGTGAGAAAGGTGATAACCTTTATGTGTGGCTTCGAGAGGTCGAAACGGCCTTCGCCACAGCGAATGTGATCGCTGATCACTGGAAAGTGTGACTTGCACTGATCCATCTCACGGTTAAAGCCCGTGCATGGGCGTTCACGTGTTCAGAGTCGGTCACGGACGTGTTCCCAACCTGGGAAGTCCTTAAGCAAAAGCTTATGGACATGTATGCCACGCCTAATCTGGTTTTCCAGAATCAGCTGGCGTTTCTGAGGTGCCGTCAGGGCACTAGGGACTTGGAGACATACATCCAAGAACTAAAGACCCTGTTGGCAGGGACGTACGCGAAAGCGTACTCGGACGATGTGTCCATTCCCGTGTTCATGGGAGGCCTGAAAGAAGAGCCAGCACGTTTGGAGCTCTTCCGATGCCGACCCCAATCCCTGGGGGGGGCGTTCAAGATTGCGTTCAACGCCGAGAGAAACTTTCGTTCCTCTAATGTGAGTCCCGAACCCATGGACCTGAGTCAGGTCGAAGCGGAGGAGAGATCTCCCGCTAAGAGTCGCTCTGAATCTACCTCGCAGAGCTTCGAATCGGAGCTCCTTGCAATGCTGCACCGGACATGGGCCGCTGAGATGCTTCCTGTGTGGAAGCACGGATCATCTAAGGAACAGATGTCCGAAAAATCCCCAGCGAGACACTCGCTACAAGGGACCAAGGATGGGTAAAAAGCCCTTGCCCAAGCCGTCGGGAAACGACGGCTCCCAGTAGGTTCGGGGAGTCCTACTGGGGACCCCTCAGTGCTGTAAAGCCCCAGGGTAGGGGCCGACAGCACAAATCACCGAGGGAAACGGTGCTTTCTAGCACCGAGATGGTGTACCAGCCAGGTTTGCTGGTCATCCTTGCGGACGTGAAAGACTTTGATAAGCCTTGTAGAGTCTTGATAGACTCTGGAGCGTCTGAAAATTATGTCAGACGGGCTTCTGTGTAGAAGAGTCGGCTGTATGCCGAGGCCCTAGAGGCACGTTCTCGTGACGTTGTCACGGTCCGTCTTGCGACGGGCGTACAGGTTTCTGTACCAAAGGTCTCCATTGACCTTAAGCTGAAGTTTGCAGACTTCTACAGCTTAGAACGTTGCCTAGTCCTGGATTTGGACTCGAGGTATGACCTCATTCTGGGCATGAAGTGGCTGGAACGCCACGAGCCATGGATAGACTGGAAGTCTAAGTCCATTGACTCAAC
>CM047580.1:22293635-22310111 GCA_026184515.1 Peronosclerospora sorghi
TCGTCGAAGTACGTCTGAGAGTACTTCCTATGAGGGCGGAAGAGTTGAGTCACCAAGCGATTGAAAGTCGCTGGTGCATTTGAAAGCCCTTGTGGCATAACGAGCCACTCCCACAGCATGCCGCTAGGCGTTCTGACCGCTGTAAGCGGAATATCGGACGCTCGCATGAGCACCTGATAATACCCGTCCACCAGATCTAAGGCACTGTATACAGTACAGCCAGCCATATTGTTCTGGAGGACCTCCTTCCGAGGAATCGGAGTCTGCATGGGTACAGTAGCTGCATTCAGCTTGTTGTACGCATGCACAATGCGCCACTTTCCGTTCGGTTTACGAACACAAAATGTGGGAGATGAGTGGGGAGACTTGCTCTCCCGTACCATCCCTGCCTCTTCTTTCCCCTTGAAGAATGCGTCGATGACGTCGCATTGCTCCTTGGGGAGAGGCCACTGCCTAGTGACGCAATATTTGGTTTCAGGAACCAAATCGATTTCATGTCGGACTCCCCGATCCGGTGGTAACCCCATCGGTGGGTTGTCACTAATGACATCTCCAAATTCCTTTAGTAAGGAATGGTAAGGGTCCTCAGGATCCGCGAGGATCTTGAGACCGCTTCGGGCATTCAATGCCTGTTTGGTGTGCACCAAAACTGACTCGTCCATCGTAGATGAGGAGTTCAACTCCTCTCCCGGATGCAATACGACAACCTCGTCGATTTCACCTGCTTTCAAAGCAGTTTCAAACTCGTTGAAGGACATCTACTCCAACGACAACAGTTCGCCTACCCCAGGCAACCGTTCCAGGCTTACGCCTTCTGTGACAATACCTGTCACACTATTCAGCATCCGATAGGTCTGATGACTACTGGCCTCGGGACTCATCCCGAGACCCAGACGGGGGGAGTCAATTGCCCCATCTATTGGAAGCGCCTCGCGCCTATCCACAGAGGTCTCTACCTCTACCACCGGTGACTCGCCGGTCTCACCTATATCGGCGTAGTCGGAATCATTTCTAACGTGCTAAAGAGACGAACTACGGGTCTCTTCGCTTGGAAGCGCCTCGCGCTTAGCCACAGGGGTCTCTACCCCTACCACTCGAGTCGCCTCAGAAGAATCCACCTCTTCCAATGGTGACTTACCAGTCTCGCCTATAACGTAGTGGTCGGAATCATTTCCGACGTGCGAAAGAGACGAACTACGGGTCTCTTCGTTTGGAAGCGCCTCGCGCTTACCCTCAGGGGTCTCTACCACTACCACTGGAGTCGACTCAGAGGAATCCACCTCAGCCACTGGCAACTCACCAGTCTCACCGTTAACGGCGTGGGGATTAAACGCCGAATCCCCCTCGTTAAGGAACTCTTCCTTAACGTCACTGGGAATGATCATTTCAGACATCCTAATCTCTGGCATCTCACGCCAGAATCGCTTTTGCGATCGAGCAAAGGTGGGTTCATGACTCGCCAATGCTTTACCCAATCGCGGCTGCGTTGATCCAATGGATTTAGACTTCCAGTCTATCCATGGCTCGTGGCGTTCCATCCACTTCATGCCCAGAATGAGTCCAAATCAAGGACTAGGCAACGTTATTAGCTATCGAATTCTGCAAACTTCAGCTAAAGGTCAATCGCGACCTTGGGTACAGAAACCTGTACGCCCGTCGCAAGACGGACCGTGACAACGTCACGAGAACGTGCCTCTAGTTGCTCGGCATACATCCGACTCTTCTCTACAGAAGCCCGTCTGACATAATTGTCAGACGCTCCAGAGTCTATCAAGACTCTCCAAGGCTTATCAAAGCCTTTCACGTCCGCAAGGACTACCAGTAAACCTGGCTGGTACACCAACTCGGTGCTAGAAAGCACCGTTTCACTCGGGGATTTGTGCTGTCGTCCCCTACCCTGGGGCTTAACAGCCCTGAGGGATCCCCCAGTATGGCGCCCCGCACCTACTCGGTACCGTCGTTTCCCGACGGCTTGGGCAAGGGCTTTCTCTCAACCCTTGGACCCTTCCAGCGACTGTCTCGCTGGGGATTTCGCGGACAACTGTTCCGCAGATGATCCGTGCTTCCACACAGGAAGCATCTCAGCGGCCCATGCCGCTGCAACATAGCTAAGAGCTCTGCCTCGAAGCTCTGTGAAAAAGAGTCAGAGTGACTCTTAGTGGGAGGTTTCTCCTCCGCTTCGACCTGACTAAGGTCCATGTTTCGGGACCCACCTTAGAGGAACGGAAGTTCCTCTCGGCGTTAAACGCCATCTTAAACGACTCCTCCAGGGATTGGGGTCGGCATCGGAACAGTTCCGAACGTGCTGGCCTTTCTTTCAGGCCTCCCATCAAGACGGGGATGGGCACATCATCCGAATACGCTCACGTACATCCCTGCTAACAGGGTCTTCAGTTCTTGGACGTATGTCTACAAGTCCGTAGTGCCCTGACGGCACCTCAAAAACTCCAGCTGATTCTGGAAAACCAGATCAGGCGTGGCGTACATATCCATAAGCTTTTGCTTAAGGACCTCACAGGTTGGGAACACGTCCGTGACTGACTCCGAACACGTAAACGCCCATGTACGGGCTTTGCCCGTAAGATGGGTCAGCGCAAGTCCCACTTGCAAGTGATCGTGGGTGGAGGTCGTGGAACGACCTCCACCTAAACTCGCTTCATGAGCGATGAGGGCATTTACCCTTGCCTTCACGGCCTCAAGGCCCTGCTCCACTAGGAGCTGCATGCCTTCATCACCCATCAAGGGTAACAGCCTTTTAAAGGCTTCCTGCTGGACGAGGGTTAACCTATCCCAATCGTCCTGATTCATCCCTTGCAGAGGATGCCTTAGTCTACCAACACATGTGTTTGATTGACTACAAGTGCTACCAGATGTAGCCGGTGCGTATACGCACGGTGCGGCTAGAGCACAGATAAATACTTTCCTTTAAGCGGCGTTCGCCGCTACTTAGCCGATACGCCCTTATAAAAGGGCTTACTAGGAGAGAGCTCTCCTAGTCGGGGCCAAGATTCCCACTTTGGTTTACAATTAGCTTTCGATACTGCCTTAACGTAAGTCTCCCTTACTAAGGGTGTAGCTAAAGGGAGGGCTCCCTTTACGCTACTACACTCACTACACGCGCGACCGGTCGAGGTCGTGCGTCTGTATTCGTTGAGATAAAATGTAAACTGAATGTATATTTAATAGATAATTAGCCGAAATTAATTGAAACTAATGTAAGCTATATGTAATACTAAGTAGAACTTACCAAATTCGTACCTAGATAAAATGTAGTGTACACCACCTGTGTACCAACAAGTGGATGGCTGACACGCCATTCCCAAGTGCTCCTGCCCTGATTGGTTAAAATAACCAATGGTTCAAAACCTTTCGAACCGGTCAATACTGACACCAACCGTAGTGTACTCACGTACTCCACCTAAAATGTGACTCGAATGTAACCCTGTTACACCCCGTGCCTGTTTCCCGAGGCGTGCTCGGTACGATTTGACAGTGAACTGCTTCGGTGTTAGCAGTCTTGCCCGTAGTTGTTTCCGGCGCGCGATTTCACGCGGCAGTACAGCCGCAGGGTCAGTGATATGTGAGGCTAAACCCCTCTTTACCTCGTTTTTTGCCTTCTTTTGAGGGTCACGAGGACCCTTTCGTGCCTGTACGGCAGGCATGTCGGGCCTCTTGAGCCGTGTCTGGCTCAATGGTGATGGTCGCCTTAGGCGACCCGGATGCATCCTCCGCAGTTGGTAGAGGTGGCGCACGCGTTAGTGCATTTTCCCCACGTGTGGGGAACGGATTGGACTGCCGACATCGCCTTTCGGCGTTGTCGGAGCGGTCAGCCTTTGGGGAGATATCCCCAAGGGCATCCACCTCCGAGTGATCGGAATAGTCTCCACCCTCTTCTCGAGGAGAATCCTAAGCACCACTAAAGGAGCTAATGGTTTGCCAGAAGTTCTGGCAGTTGGAGTTCTCCAACTATAATTGATTTATTGCGTAAGCAATAGTCTTGATGGGGAGGATGTAACAGGGTTACATTTTGGCTACATTTAGCTACGTTGTGTACGTAAGTACACTACGGTTGGGGTCAGTATTGACCAGTCCGAAAGGTTTGGACCTATTGGTTATTTTAAACCAATCAGGGCAGGATTTCTTGGTGGAGGCGTGGCAGCCTGCCACGTGTTGGTACACATGTGTGTACATTACATTTCGGCTAGGTAGGAATGGAGTAAGTTCTACTTAGTATTACATATAGTTTCCATTAGTTTAATAAATTTAGGCTAATTACATATTAAATATATATTCAGTTTACAAAACACACTAATCCAGCTAGACGCACGACCTCGACCGGTCGCGCGTGCTGTGAGTGTTTGTAGCCAAAGGGAATACCTCCCTTAGCTACTCCCTTTCCAAAGGAAGCCTTCTTTCAAGGCGTTAGTTAACTCTAACTGGTAAACTAAGGGAAATCTTGGCCCCGAGTAAGAGAGAACTCTCCTACTAAGCCCTTTTATAAGGGCGTATCGGCTAAGTAGCGGCACATCGCCGCTTTAGGAAAGTCTTCCTCTGTGCGCTACCCGAACCGTGCGTATACGCACCTGCTACATAGTCTTTTTTGATAGTCGACTGGCGGCCGTTCTAGTGACTGCTTTTCGAAGTAAAACAGGTAGTGTCTGACAATTCCGCGTAAAACGGGATACTGATGTCCTTGCTCACTGTGTCCACTAAGCCGCAGATCGTCAATTTCATGAGAATTGAAGTCTTTTCCTCTTCTTGCACGTTAGCCACATGCAGCTGCAGCACACGGGCGTCAAACACGGTTTTCTTGGCACCGGACCTACTCGCCACTGTCTTTACCACGTCCGAGCCTTCGGAAATTGATAGAAGCGTCACATCCGTCACCAGTGGATTCATCCGCATAAACTGCTTTTTTACCGCAGACACCGCGTTTTGTAGACGCGTTAAAATTGCCACGTTGCCTTCAAGTGTCATGGGACCTGCGGAGCAACCTGTGTCCTGTTAGTTATTTAAGGGTCTTAATACTGCGACCACAACATTTTCAATCGCGCTGATTGGTGCGTGGTGGTGGTGGAAATAACCTTGCCCATGTGGAGAAGCGTGCCCAAAATTTGGCACACTTCTGGTCAAGTTTTGTCAAGGCATTTGGTCTAATTTCGGATTGGTTTAAACAAGGGGGGCTTTTCAGCCTATCAGACTCAAGAAGTGTCAAGAACGCAAGTTTTGGTGAGTCACCCGACTTTGGGTATTTTACATATTTTTGTGGGGGTACATTTAGGGACTATAGGGTAGTACTATTTTAGTTGTGGTTTTTCCAAGAAGAAGTCTTTTGGTTGTGGATTTGCCTAAAAAAGTAGAAGTCTTTTGGTTGCAGGATTTTTCTAAGTGGAAGTCCTTTGGTCTTGGTTCACACCACAGCTAGGGGTCGCCGTGCTTCCCTTTTCTTACACTAGTCGCCTCCTCCCGCCGCGGAGTGTTTGGGGGCAGAGGGTCGAATTATCCCCTCTCGCCCATTATACCCGGTCTGGACGCGCCGCACGCACACTTTGGCCCACCGGAAGTCCCTCGACGGGAGTACGATTTGGCGATCTCAGCACCTCAACTCAAGTACGTTTGGAACGTGCTATTCACTGGATTGGTCTTGGCGTGGAGATATCGTTTGTGTAGTTTCACGAGCATATTGGGTCTTTACGCGGACATATTGGCTTGTTTTAATATTGGTTGGAAACTAGACCGGTTTTGGTCTTATTTCGTATTGGTCAGGAACTAGACCGGAACGGTCGGTATACCCTCTATTATTCCGTATTGGTCAGATCTTGATCGTTTGGACGATCGACCTATTGGAAGTTATCTCTTGGAAGTGTTTTTGGTCTGTTTGTGTCTGGGGTGAAGAGTTCCGCCCCAGAGATACCTACCCAGATCGGTTTTCTATATTCAAGACCGCTTCGATCCAATCTGCGATCCCGATCCACCGAGTGTGTAACTAGCCCATTCCATCGGGTACACAAGGTGAGATGGACACTAAACAATCGGACCAAGTGGGTTCTGATGACGACCGGTCGTCTGCTTGCAGCGGACGATCGGACCAGATCTCGAGTGGTTGTCCGCGGAGTACCCCCTCCGAAAGTTGGAAGGCTGGGCGCGATGGTGGTAGTCAGGTTATCGATGCTAATGTTTTCGATTTCGAACTTGACTCCACCACAATTGTGCGCGTGCCCGGATCACTTGGTGATCGTGGATATCACCGTGCTGATATTCCATCAAAAATTGGATTCGAAGATTTGAATGATTTGAATATGGAGTCGTTCTGGAGAGGACGTAAGGAAAGGCTATCGCCTTGCGTTCTCGTTGTTGATAAAGATGGCGATGTCCGATCTGGCCTGGAGGACGACCAGATCGGGATTAATAAGTTTTTTCCTCCCCAAAAGGCTCCCACCGGAGCCGATCGGGACTATAGCAGCTTGCTATAGTTACGGAAAGGATCAGGACCTTGGTCCTGATCCTATGTTTATGAATGAAAAATTGATGGAAAACTAAAAGATGAAAATTACTTGGAGGCTGACTGGAACAATCCGGTCTACCTCCCTAAAGCCCCCAAGGTACCCAAGGTGCCCAGAAAAGGGCTGGGAATGCCACCCGACGAAGACGACTTCGAAGAAAAGTCGAAGGTCGGGGATGAGGCTATCACCGAACAAGACCTGGACAAGATGTATTATGTTTTTGAATTGAAGCGATTTGTTCGCCAAAACCAGGTCTTTCGGGTGTTGGACCTCCATATCCCCGACCGTCTTCTCGGTCCCACTACCGAGCCAATCCAGAGTGATCGACCATTACTGCTCGTCAATAATTTGGTGGCGATGTTGGCGGAGGTTGGCATTAAAATTCAGAACCCCGCCGGTATCAATAATTTTTTTGAATTTGATGCTTGGAGACTGGAGGCGTCGATGTCGGACCTCCACGACCGTTTGGTGCCACTGGTGGTGGCGTTTCGCCTCCCAACTCCCACCACGGCAATGAAGGTCGCCGAAGCCTCCACAGAGCTTGTTGACACTGGTTCCGATGATGAATCGATCTACCAGTCTCCACCGGCTTCTAACAGCTCATCAGAGTTGGAGACCGGTGTCGAGCGGATGACCATGGGGGTGGACCATGCCCGGTCTGAACAAAAAAGGGACATGCGGCAGCAAGGGGCGGCTTGCCAGTCGGGGCCCCAGCAATCCCCACAGGCCTCAGTTCCGCAAAAGGAGGGTATCAACACGTTTCCTATGACGCCAGCCAACGTCCAAGCCATGTTTGAGACGATGATGCAACGTTTCATGGAAGAACGGGTTAGACCACCTATGCGCCCACATATCCAAGACCGGTCTACCTGTCAAGATGTCAATGTTTGCAAAGATGTGGATATGGAATCGGTAACATCTATGGATAAGCCTATTAGAAGTGATAAACCAACCGGCAAGGGAAGGCGCAAGCAGCAACCGGAAAGACCGCGTAGACCAAGCAAGACAAGTGACTGTGGTATGGAGTCGGTCGGCGGTCTTGACGAAGATGGTGGGTCAGATGGTACAGGCGCAGGCAAGGTGCGAAAGGCTAACCTAGCCTCCACTACTGCCTACGACTTTGGATCTGCTGCGATTCCGCGCATCCGTATGGCCGCGACGACCGATCTCAAAGACTTCACCGGCAAGGATGCTGATGAAGACCAGGCCCGGTCTTGGTTCAGTCGGGTCAAGTCTGCGTTCCTGCGAGACCAGACCCCAAAAAGCGAGCGTTGTTTAATCTTCCGGGATTTGTTAAAAGGACCGGCTGCGAACTGGATTCAACAGTTGGGTCGGGGCGTCCGGTCTGAATGGGACCTGTTATGTGCGGAGTTTGAAGGTCAATATTGTAACTCCGGATTTTCAAGCGCCCGTAAGTACCACCATATGCAGAAGCGGGGCGAGAGACACCGATCGAGTATTTGCATCGGTTGAACGTGGCTGCACTTCGCGCCGGCATAGCAATCAAAGAGAATAACCCGCCGAACGGTGCCGCTTTAGAACATGTGGGTCACTATATTAGTACCCTTGACGATCAAGAACTGGCGGACCAGCTTACTCTACTGCGTCTTAAGGATGCGGGCGAAGTCGAACAGACCCTGCGGACGTTACAACAGTCTCGTAGTATGAGAGCGAAGACCGCTGGTGGATCAGGTCGCTATCGTTCCAAGACCCAGACCGATCCGGTCAAGAGACCTTGGACCAGACCGACCCGAGCGGTCAAGGCAATTGTAGCTGATGACAGCACGGGGTCAGAAGGGGAAAGTGGAAGTCCATCCAGCCAGGAGTCATCGGATGAAGACCAGTATCGTTACGTCTACGTTGCGGGAGCTGCCCCGAAGACCAAGTCGAAGTCCGACCAGGTGGACCGGAAGGGAAGGAACGGAATCAAGTCCGATCCAGACAGACCTCGTCAGAAGTGCTCCCACTGTGGGTCGAGCAAACTTGATGGTCCAAACTGCTGGAAGAAGATGGTGTGCAAGAAGTGCGAAAGACGCGGTCACCCGACGAACCACTGCCTCTTCGTATGCAAGTCATGTGGAGAGATCCACGAGGCCGGCCGCTGCAAGATTGAAGATTTTTTTAACATGATGCGCAAGTGGTACGTGCCGGACAAACACGCGGGGATGCTGCCGCCGGACGCAGAAAAGATGTTAAACTAGAACGCTCGACAGGTTGGAATCTGGATCGAGCCGAGCGTTCTACGGTTCACATCTATGCATATGTAGGCAAGGAGGATAAGACCGACAATACACGTTCTATTCCAAATTTCGTCGACCGAGACCATCCGGTCTACAGTCTGAAGACCGATGAGTACTCCCGGACTAAGGTGGTTATGCAGTTGGACTTGCTGCCTGGAGAATCCCGCGGATACTGGAAGTATCACGCGCCTGATAAATGGTTCAAGCAGGCGAAAGCCTGTGGCAAGATTAATAAGCAGAAGGCGACGATGTTGTTCGACTCTGGAGCTGAAGTATCGATAATCGACTCCGCCTTTGCTCGTATGGTCGGATGTCGTATAGACGATACCCAGAGACAAGAATGCGTCGGGATTGGCGAAAAATCTTATATGACCGAAGGAAGAACGCGTGTGAAAATTACTTTGTCGGGATCGCTGGTCTACTTTTTCAGCGCTTGGGTTGGCAAGTTGGCTGGTCAAGACGTTTTACTAGGAATGGATTTCATGGTCCCAGCTGGTATTCGCCTAGACCTGTCACATGGAGTGCGTACGCTCCCGGATGAGGTCCAGGTCCAGTTGGCTGGTCGAAGACCTCTGTATGGTTCGTATACCGATCTGGTCCGGTGGGACCAAGACCTCACTATCCCAGCTGGTCGGTCTGCCGATACCCCGGTTGAGAAAGGTTTTCGTTCGAGGAAGTTGTGGTTGACCAGGGGCGATCGGTCGGTCTCGACCTTCGTAAAGAGTGCTGGTCGACGTGATTTTGTCCGCGTTTCTAATATCGGTGACAAGCCGCTGACACTGGACAATAACACTACTGTCGGCATGTGGTTAGCAGAAGTGAAGGTACCAAGGAAGATGGGGTTCGTCTCGGTTGGGTCGAGGCGGTATGTCGAGAGGCAAAACCTGGCGTACCAATCGACCACCGATCTTATCAGCGATGATGGGTCGGTGGAAGAGGATACCTCACCTTTAGTGGAAAGACCAAGTTATGTCACCCCAAAAAAGATGTTGGTCCGAAGAAAGGCACCGCAGTCACCAGGAACGGTGGACCATCAAGTAGACGAGCCAAGGTTAGTCAACGTGGTGTCATCACAAGACCAGGCGACAGCGGAGCAAGAAACGGAAGAAGGGGAACATGAAGTTGCTAGGTCGGACCATGACGGTATTCCTAGTCAGACCGATATCAGTGAAGGACAGCCCGTCGATCAAGACCAGGGGCGTTCAGCCGGTCCAGATGGTATAGGTGATATCACCCCAGAAGATGAACAAGCCTGTATACATGAAGGCGGGGAACAGTACATTCAGGAGCTGGAAAGCTAAATGGCAGTCCTCCCTGAAGTGTCTGCCGACTCTCCCGAAGTTACAATGGATGATTTACAAGTGGGTGATCAAGACCTTAACAGTCCAGACCAGATCGAGCAGTTGAAGAATATAATATGGAAGAAAAGACATCTGCTGATCGGAAAGGGAAATGCCTTACCACCTGCAGCCCGTGGTGCGATTTGCGATATTGACGTTGGAGATGCCAAGCCGATTGCTCAGCGATGTCGACGCGTGGCGCCACAGTACCGGGAAAAGCTTTCTGATCTTATCAAAGGACTGTTGGCTACCAAGATTATTAGACCGTCGACCTCGCCATGGGCCTCGCCGATCGTAATTGTTATCAAAAAGAACGGCGTCGACATTAGGTTGTGCATCGACTATCGGCTGGTAAATCGGTCGACTAAACTCAAGGTTTACCCGATGCCGCTGATTAATGATCTGTTGGAAGACCTCGACAAGAACTTGTGGTATTGTTCGCTGGACATTGCAAGTGGATTTTGGGTGGTCTCGATGACTGATCTAGCCCGTGAGATTTCCGCATTTGTGACACCGTTTGGTCTTTTCGAGTGGAACCGTATGCCGTTCTGTCTGAAGAACGCACCCCAGATCTATCAAAGATTGATAGACAACGCACTGTACGGACACTTCAAAATCAAGACCGATCGGGACCCTGCCGAAAGTTATGATGTGTTTACAGAGGGTGAACCCGATCGGGAAAGAAGACCGTCCGTTCTAGGGAGGCGGTCGTACATCGACGACATTCTGATACCTGCCTCGTCATGGAACGATCTGTGCGAGAAGGTTGGACGACTGTTGGAGACATGCGACCGCTGGAACCTATCTATCAGTGCCATAAAAAGTTTTTGGGGTATGTCCAAGGTCGCCTATTTAGGTCATATGGTCTCGAACAATGGTCTAGAAGCTAATCCTAAGGACCTGGATTCGTTAAGCAACCTCCCGTTTACCAAGTCTCTGAAGGCAATGCAGTCCTTCCTAGGAAGTTCAAACTACTACAGCCGCTTCATCGAAGATTTTGCTATCTACGCGGCTGTGTTGTATGAGCTCCGGGAAGTGGAATACCATATGTTGCGCGAAGAAGACCGGGCAACTTTACATGGGGGCGCCGACTCTGGTCTTGCTGCAGATTGTGCGCAAGTGGAGGCCGAAGATCATATGAAGCGTGCAAAGTTTGCTTTTGGTATGTTGAAGGCTAAGATGGTGACGGCACCGATTTTGAAGCATTTCGATCCCAAAAAGATCCCGATCATTATTGTATATGCTAGTCAGTGGACCATTTCGGCCACTCTAGTACAATATCATGATGGTGTGTATCATCCAGTCACGTTCACGAGCCGGACGCTAAAACCAAATGAAGTGAACTATGGAATTGTCGAGAAATAAGTTCTGGCGTTGCTACGAATTCTGGATGTGTGTTACAACCTGATGGTAGGCCGACCTATAAAGGTCCTGTCAAGGCGGTCTACTTTGGCCTGGCTATTATCCGCCAATGGGATGGACGGACGGCTAGGCAGATGGTCGGCGGTCTTGTCGAAGTGGACCCTCGAGGTCGTTAAGTGCACCAGGGGCGAGGAAGAGATATTGGGCACATTAGCTGCCAGTATCACCCCTCGGTCTGAAGTGGACGAGGCATTAATAGCGACTGCCCCGAGGAAGCAACCTCGGCAGTCAGTTTCGAGACCGCCACCGACAGTCGACTATGATGAAGAGCTCTTGGTCTTAAGTTTTGACGGATCGGCAAGCGTGAATAAGAAGGTCGGCACCTATAGTGCCATAGTGTAGAAGTTGCCACAATGGTCTATAGTTGCAGCCGCTGCCGATTTCACGAAGGATATTACGGTTAACGAGGCGGAGTACCGAGGTCTACTTCTATGTCTGGACCTGCTGTCGTCGCAAGAGAAAGGGCGAGTCATCATATGTGGTGACTCCAACCTAGTGATCAAGAAGGTCACCGGAGGGATCGACTGCAAGGCTCCACGGCTGAGGTCGTTAAATAATCGGGTAATGAAGGCATTGAAAGACCATCCCAACCACGAGCTGTTGCACGTGAAACGGGACTGGAACAGAAGCGCCGACTACCTCGCGACCAAGGCCATGCGAGACCAGACCGGGGCTACGATCACCGAGGAAGCCGTTCTTGATGAATTGATGAATATAAACAGGCTCCCCGAGGTGATCGGACCCAAGAACGCTCCGGACCAGGTGCATGTGATGGTCGCGACTAGACCGAAAGCTCGGAAGTCCCACCAACCGTTCCCAAAGGAACGGTTGAGTGAATCTGTTGTGCAACGACTAAGGGCAGAACGGATACTCAAGGCGCAGGACGAAGAAGAATGGATTGTGAATTTGAAGACCCACCTGCGCGGTGAATTGTCTAAGTTGACGAATGGTCAAGCGAAATAATGTGCCAAGATCGCAGACAGTTACGACGTGGATGAGGATGGTTTACTATATTATAGCCGCGATGACGACCAAGACAGTGCAGACCGGGACCGATAGGCGAAATTGGTGATACCTGAGTTGCTGCATCCGGATGTCCTCCATCACTACCATGTGAGTCTAGAAGGGGGACATCAGGGCATAGGCAGAACGTATCACAAGATCAGGTCCCACTTTCACTGGAGAGGTCTTTTCCGAAGTGTACAGAAATATGTGGGTTGTTGTACGGATTGCGAGACCGGAAAGGGTAGACCGGTAATCAAGGGGCGATCGCCCGGAAATATCGAAGCTACCTACCCTTTCCAGGTCATAGAGATGGACCATATACCGTCGCGGCCTAAATCGACATATGGCAATACTGAGTTGTTGATCTGGGTAGACCTGTTCACCGGTCTAGTTATTGCGAAGGCAAGTGCGTCCCGGTCTGCCGAGCAGATCGCCAAAAGTTACGAAGAATGCGTGTTCCGAAGGTTCGGCTCCAGCGAGGTCATCAGACACGACCGAGAACCCGGTTTCATGGCCGAGGTGTTCCGGTCGTTTAACAATATGCTGGGCCAGAAACATAGCGCGACGATGGCATATCGTCCGCAAGCGAATGGATCGGCAGAACGTATGGTACAAACTATTACAAGAGCAATCAAGATGTACGTTGCCGATCCAGACCAGCGCGATTGGGACGAATACGCAGAAAGGATGGTGTTTGCACTCAACTCGTCGACCGATCGGGTCCGAGGAGAAACGCCTTTTTATCTTGCGTATGGATGGGACCCCCGGTCCACTCTTGAAGCCGCGATACCTATTGGCTGCACTCGGACCCGCGATCGTGATGCTCGACGTTGGCGCATGCAGATCCAGAAACATTACCAGCATGCAAGAGAAATTGTCAACGAAAAGTTACGTCAAGCTACACAAGACCGGGCAGACCGGAACAACGACCAGGTCCAACACCACGGTATAGAACCAGGGGCGAGGGTATGGTTGTACCTAGACCGAGTGAAGGAGGGCTATGCGAAGAAGCTGGCTCACATGTGGCACGGTCCTTTCCGTGTGGCCGAGCTGATTGGTGAACACGCTGCCCGTCTAGTAACAACCGGCACGGACTACAAGGTCTTCCCGATCGTACATGTGTCCAAGTTAAAACTGGTCCGAGAATTTCCTGATCGTCCCAAAATGCCCTGTCTAGTAGACGAGGCAGAACGGTTTAATTTCGATGAAGCATTACTGCCGGAGGACAGTTGGGAACGACCGCTGGAGAAGGACGAATTTGAAGTGGAAAAGGTCTTAGATGTCCGATCGGTCAAGAAGACCAGGTTCGGCCGGACCCACCGAGAATATCTGGTCCGATGGAAGGAACATGATGAAACGACTTGGATCGATGAGTCCGACCTGAACTGTGGAGCACTACTACGAGAATTCGAACGGGATCGAGTCAGTAGGAACCGTTTCGCAGTGATGCAGACCCATGAAGACCAAGACCAAGACATGCAGTAGCATCGGTCTTCCCGACCGACGTGAAGAGGTGGAAGGTCTTGTGTTTTGTGTATTGTGTATTGTGAATATGTGACGAATTGGAATAGTGGAGTGACGAACGTGGATTGTTTTTTTCGCGATGTAAGTGGAACGGTTGGTGATAACGTGTCTAGTGCAACTCTGGAGAAAGTGGTGGGATTAGCTAAAGTGATTTGATGACCGAACATGTGAAAAAGAACGATGATATATATTAAGTGTTATCTGGTCGACTACTTACGACCTCACTCGCCATCACCCCACAGACGGCCGACGGTCAACGAAGGATGCTTTTAAACTTGGCCCTGGTACTGGTTACGCCAGGTTCTTGTTGGTCTAGTTGGACCAAAGCATCCTTGAGGTCCAAGACCGGTGTAGTGCACCCAAGACCGGGGTACCATGTGCCACCGTCAGCCAGCAGCCGGGTCCTCTCGACGCGACGCCGCGGCATATGAAGTACAACTGGATATAAGAACACATCGACGTCGCACTCGTGGGCCAGCATCCCGTCCAAACCATATTGGCACAGGGACTGCCAGGCCTCACCCGCTCTGATCCGACGCCGCTTGCGCTTGTTCTGGATGGTCGCCAAGCCAGGGTCTTGCCGAACTCGTTCCGGGGGAAGCACCAGATAGTGGTATGCCTCCCAGATGGCTTGAGCGTGAGTCTTGTTAAAATATTTCACCCGACTCATGAAAGCATTGGCCCACGGAGTCGAGTGGAAGATGAACCCCAGCTTGGGATGCTCGAAAATCTTCCACGGCTCGTCAGCGAACAAGCAGGAGATCTATGCCGACGTGATCAAGTCCGGCCGCCATTCCGACGCGGCAGGAACGTTCTTCGCCGGCGGGAAAAGCCAATGGTCTGGACGAGAGAAAGACCGGGCCAGGAGCTGCTTGGTCAGGGTGGACCGGCGTAAACAACCGATCTGCCCTGGCGACCACGGCAAAGTATCCTCACGCGTTCGTGGCGGAAGGGAAGAACTGTCGATTGCCACGTTGGCCAACAAAGCATCTTTGTGGAGCTTGGACGTCCCAGGCAAGACCGTAGGTGTTGACTTTGTCGACGCATGAGGTGGTGGAACGCCACCATGCGGACCGGTCTTCTTGGTCTGCTCCGAAGTCGATGCAACTTGAACAAAAATTTTATGTGTACTTGTTCGCGACTTGGTTGGGATGGGGACAGCAAACTCCGAATCACCGGAGTCTTCGCCGGAGTCATCCCAGGACGAGAACTCTGAATACTTGGCATGGTCAGCACCGGCGGTCGAGGGCGCTTGATTTTTGGAGATGTTACTGTCGTCATCATCGTCCAATCTTGGGTCCACGAGAAGCGACTGCGTCTTGGCTCGCTTATGGGGCACCGCACGCCTCTCTTTGAGTTCAGGGTCGCACGCTATGCCCCGCGCCCTCGAGCTACCCGGCGCGTCCGCGCGCTTCTTTGATTTGTGTGAAATTTCGGGCTGGAGAATTTCGGCCAATGAACGGCCTTGGTCTTGGTCCCGGTGTAGGTCCACCAAGGCTTCCGACGCAGACCGGTCTACGCTGGAAGCAGCAACTGGATGCCGACGAGGACGCAACAGGTCAACCAAGCGCTGATGACATTCTTTTAATACCGCCCGACGACCGTTCGCTGCCTGCGTCCAATCGTTCGACTTGCGTTCACAAGACCGGACCTCCTCGGTCTGGTCTTGAATCGAAATTCGGAGCTCGGTGAGACGCCTCTCGAGATCGTCGCTTTGAACGCTCAACGTGGTCTGGTCCAGCAGGCCTTCCGCTTGCTTCTGTTGGACAAGCACAAGCTGCTCCCGAAGATGAAGCTGATGAGCTTCCAAGCGGGTCAGCTTGTTGCGCGCGGTTATGAGTCCAGTCAAAACCTGACGCAGCTGGAGGTCATGCGTGTTCGACTGCCGATCGGCGGCAAGCAGGGCATTGATCGCCTTGCTGATGCCAGGAGGTATACGGGCTGGAGGTATACGGGCTGGAGGTATACGGGCTGAAGACAAACGAAGGTTAGAACAGGTCCAAGGTGAAGACCGGACATGCATGCTTACGTTGTGTCGCCTGTTGAGCAATCTGCTCCTGGAGACGTGCGATCTCTTCAAGTGCGTATTGCAACTGCGCGTCGGTCCAGGTATGATGCCCTGCCGATGTCTGAGGTGCAGTAGAACGATGGGAGCTGCCTGACCGGATCGACCGGACGGGCGAAGTGACATGCGATGACGTGGTATGCGAGGTGCCTACAAGAACGGTCGTTAAGGAAATACAAGAAGGTCAAGTCCAGCAGTGCAAGTACCTGGAACGGATGAAGAAGATGGTTGCTCCATGTCGGAAAAGTCTGAATGACCAAGGTTTAACTGAATTTGATGGACGAGGTCAGACCGTTGTCGTTGTGCGACACGGTCTGACTCAGGGGCGGCTGGAGAAGCGTGCCCAAAATTTGGCACACTTCTGGTCAAGTTTTGTC
>CM047580.1:22310211-22320942 GCA_026184515.1 Peronosclerospora sorghi
CATATTGGCTTGTTTTAATATTGGTTGGAAACTAGACCGGTTTTGGTCTTATTTCGTATTGGTCAGGGGCTAGACCGGAACGGTCGGTCTACCCTCTATTATTTCGTATTGGTCAGGTTTTGATCGTTTGGACGATCGACCTATTGGAATTTATCTTTTGGAAGTGTTTCTGGTCTGTACGTACTTGGGGTGAAGAGTTCCGCCCTAGGTACACCTAGCCAGCACGGTCTCCGATATTCAAGACAGAATCAGATCGATCTGCGATCCCGATCCACCGAGTGTGTAACTAGCCCATTCCATCGGGTACACAAGGTGAGATGGACACTAAACAATTGGACCAAGTGGGTACCGGTCGTCTGCTTGCAGCGGACGATTGGACCAGATCTCGAGTGGTGGTCCGCGGAGTACCCCCTCCGAAAGTTGGAAGGCTGGGCGCGATGGTGGTAGTCAGGTTATCGATGCTAATGTTTTCGATTTCGAACTTGACTCCACCACACAGGTAATTGCCCTTGCGCTTTAGCCTGGTCGTAGGCCAAGCGTAACGCCCTCTCAACCTGAACGTCGAGTTCGGAAAAGCTGTTGTACAGCGCATCAAAGTTGGGAAGGCGCTTCTCCCCTTCCGCCCAAGCTCGGAATGCCTGTTCTGCGTCCTCGACGCTTTCTTACCGTAAGAGAACAAAGGGAATCTCGTGGAGGATATCCACGAGGGCACCGCGTGCCTGTTTCCCGAGGCGCGTCCGGTAGGACTTAACAGTAAACTGCTTAGGCGTTAGCAGTCTGTCCCGTAGCTGTTTCCGGCGCGCAATTTCACGCGGCAGTATAGCCGATGGACCAGGGGTATAGGAGGCTAAACCCCTCTTGACCGCGTTCTTATCCCTCTTTTGAGGGTCACGAGGTCCCTTCCGTGCCCGTACGGCACGTCGGGCATCATGAACAGAGGCCGGTTCATTGGTGATGGTCGCCTGCGGCGACCCGGATGCATCACCCTTAGTGGGTAAAGGTGGCGCACGAGTTAGTGCGTTTTCCCCACGTGTGGGGAATGGGTTGGATGACCGACATCGCCGTTCGGCGTTGTCGGAGTGGTCAGCCGTTGGGGAGATATCCCCAAGGGCATCCACTTCCGAGTTATCGGAATAGTTTTCTTCCACAGCACCACTAATGGTGCTCATCGTCATCCAGAGGTTCTGGCAGTTGGAGTTCTCCAACTCAAATTGATTTATTTTTTGCGTGAGCAATAGTCTTGATGGGGGAGGATGTAACAGGGTTACATTCGGGTCACATTTAGTAGGTGGTGTACGTGAGTACACAACGGTTGGGGTCAGTATTGACCGGTCCGAAAGGTTTTAAACCATTGGTTATTTTAACCAATCAGGGCAGAAGCCCTTGGGGGTGGCGTGGCAGCCAGCCACGTGTTGAAACACAGGTGGTGTACACTACATTTTAGCTAGGTACGAATTTAGTAAGTTCTACTTGGTATTACATATATTTTACATTAGTTTAAATTAATTTAGGCTAATTATATATTAAGGAAAAGTCTAATGCGCCCCCCAAATAAGAATTTCGAATATTTTTTCACAAAAAGTTAGGAAAGCGCTATTTCCCCCCCATTTCTATGGATCAGCAAATCAAATTTTACTCTGATTAACCCCTCGCTCTCTAAATCTATCAACAATAACATCATGTTAAATAGTTGAAAACGGTTACAACGGTCCACCCTGTGTAACGTAATTTCCCCCACAAGTACTGTCAGCAGAATCAAGAGTAGCGGCCAGAAACCTGGGCCATGTCGCCCGATTATGCGCGTAGAGGAATAGAGACATAATGATTGGTGCAAATATATATTGATTGGCTGATTCATGGAAATGGGGGCAAATAGCGCTTTCCTATTTTTTTCGTATCTACATCATCAGCACTGCTCATCTCTACCGCATCGTTAACTTCATCGACAATGTCGGCATTATCCTCATCAGCATCATAGTCAGCATTGTCAAGAGCTAAATCCACTGACGAGTCCTGTGCTGGATCTTGTTCATCGCAATCATCGCCGCCCGCTTCTTCCGTTATTCCGGCTAAATTCGTCGCAACATCATTCTTCTTGTTGAACGTCTGCCGTCGACCTTTCACTGGTGTCGTAAGCAAAAAATTATTCTTCATACCAAGTTTGTGGCGAGATTTGTCTTCATACAACTTATCTAATTGTTATACATTCTAGAGAGCGGAGGGCAAACGCTAAGGTTCTGCACGTCTTGGTCAAAGCAGGATAATTTTCCAAACAGCAACAGACTAACTTGCTTTTTAGCAGCAGGAAGTTCTGTATCACTTGCATCATCCTTCCTTACCGTAGGACCGTCAGAACTATCCGTGTCCTTACCATACCTTTCGATGGCATATTTTGCTGGATCGGTCTTTGTTGTACTTTTAGCTTCCAAGGTAGTTTCACTAGACGAGTCTTTCTTCGCTGCGTCCGATTCCGACACATCCACGTCATCCGATACACTTTCCTTCTCTTTCTCAGGCTCCTCCATTTCAACAGCATCGGACACACCCTTCTCGTCTCTTGGCTCTTTTTCCATCGTCACGTCTTCGTCATGTCTTTCCTTGTTGTCAAGCGAGTTTCCTCCGACGCTTTATCGTTTTCACTGTCTTTTCCATTACCTTCTTCTTCGGCACATCCATCCTCTGAAATCACTTCGTCGCTGTCACCATTGACAGATTTTAAACCTTTCGCCTTCTGGGATTCTTCTTCTGCTCCTGAATCGTGATCATCTTGTTTCTTCGATGTCTTTGTACCTTCATGAATCGATTTCCGCGTCACAACACTAACATCCGACGAGTTTAATAGAATTTTGCACCCATCATAAACACTGAGGTTGGCCAGTAGCATCCCCTTGGCTCCCCCTTCATCAAACAATTGCGAAATTTTATGAAAAACGGGTACGCTTCGCACTCGGTGTCGTACGTTTTCAAGTTGATGTGGTGCACGTTCTTTTCAATCGTGCGCGCATGGGTTTTTCTCGTCTTGCGTGCCGCCGTCGTGGCAGGGCCTTCACCATCACTCAGTCACTCTTCTCGTCCATGTTTCTGCTCCGTGCGTGACAAGTTTTCGAGAATCTTGTACGACAAATTCCACGTATCATCGACGCGGTACGAATAAATCTTGATACTTGCGTCCAACGTACAACTCGCTCTCTGGAAATTGTACGTATTCTCACCGCCTGCATCCATTCCTCTCCTTTACACACACACAGAGTCGGACACGACAAGACCAGACGCTTTAAACTCGAAAAAGCGTATCAGGTTTGAGCCACTAAACAGCAACATGTCGTACTTGGATGGATGGAGAATGTCTTCCATGTGATCAATCAGGTGCAAGGACCACGAGATCTTCAGATTGATTTTCTGTACAAGGTGAGCCATGGTGGATTGGTGATTTCCCCTCGTACGAGTGACAGGGACCTACATTCTCCGACGACATCTTGATAATGGTCGAGTACATGTCGCTAATGTACTGCTTGCTGTGTACGACCGCGCCCGGCGCGCCGCCGGACGCACTGCCACTTGGTGATTTTCTCTCACTCAGCGTGAGAGACCGTCGGGTTTGTTTATACGCGAGGGAACGGCGTCGCCGTCGACGACGCGCCCGCTCCTCGTCGTCCGGCGAAGACAGAGAGCGCTTGCGTTTGCCGGACGTGGGCTGCTCGCGCGCATCCAACGGACGTGGGTCCTGTTCGATTGCCTTGGCGTGCTCGTGGTCTCGCCATTGATCCTCATCCTCCGTCAGCTTATACTGTTCCACGTCGCTGGCCTTGTCGCTCATCGACTCCGATTCGGCGCCTGTCGCGATTGTACGAAGATCGTTCTCAACTATTTAACATGATTTTATTGTTTATAGATTTAGAGAGCGAGGGGTTAATCGGAGTAAAATTTGATTGGCTGATCCATGGAAATAGGGGGGCAAATAGCCAAAATGGGGGGGAAATAGCCCTTTCCTAACTTTTTGTGAAAAAATATTCGAAATTCTCATTTGAGGGGGCGCATTAGCCAAAATGGGCGGGGCGCGCATTAGACTTTTCCTATATTAAATATACATTCAGTTTACAAAAATACTTAAGACTGCTAGGCGCGCGACCACGCCCGGTCGCGCGCGCAGTGAGTATTGTAGCCTAAGGGATTTCTCCCTTACGCTACCTCCCTTTATAAGGGAAGCCTTGTTGCAAGGGGTTAGCGAAAGCTATCTGTAAACCACCGCGGGAATCTTGGCCCCGAGTAGGAGAGCTCTCTCCTACTAAGCCCTTTATAAGGGCGTATCGGCGAAGTAGCGGCGAAAGCCGCTTAAAGGGAAGTCTTCCTCTGTGCGCTAGCCGCACCGTGCGTGTACGCACCCGGCTACATACACCGCATCCAGCATAATTGAAATGTTTAACTCAGACATAGGGCTCATCGCCGGAGCGTCGTTACTTTCGCCGACTCCAGCTTCGTTCTCGAGATCCTTTTGCAGCTCTTTGACACGGTCAACACCGTATGTCCCCTCACCGTTTTTAAGGCGTCGAAATTTATCTTTAAGGGCCTCACCAGTGCGGTGCGTCTCCGCCCTTTCCCCACCGTTATAGCGGGTTGCGACTCTTTCCCAGTCAAACTGCCCAAGCGGCTTCACATTTTCGACAAAATCCAAGAGACTGTCGACTTCTTTCTTGATAAAATTCCGCCCTCTCTGTTTTGGCGCCATGTATCTCGTTTATAGGTGCTGAGTCGAACTGTCAATTAAAAATGCTATTGTGGTACTCTATCTTCTATCTATTGGATTCTTCTTGACGCAACCACTACCAGTTATTTATATAGGGGCTAGGCCCAGCGGGTGCCGCGTGAAAATAAATTTGTCCATGATAAATTTGTTGAGACGAAAATTTGGTCTCAACAAATTTAACCTCGCGGATAAATTTGTTTTATCCTGGGTGGACAAACTACTTTTGTCAAATCGATTTATCCGGGTTTTGGTAGTCATCCATTGGTTTTATTTAGAACTGAATTTGCCTCTATACCGTAAATAGTAATAGACGGACAATAAAATTGATTTCGATGGGCGTCAAAATACGTAAAGACAGACGCGTCTCGGTTACTAAGTGCTTTCATTTCTGTTCCATACCTGTCCCCATCCAACGTACGTGTCGCGCCCATTGAAATGATGCGTTTCATCTAATGAAGATCGAGTTGCTTTTTAAAGAGCGGCGCAGCGACGCGATCCCAGTTTTTCGGCCAATGCTGTCGAGAAATAAAGATCAGATTCGTTTTCGTTTGAAAAGGATCCAAAAAATGGTTGCAAACCTCGACTGTCTTGAGAGACGACCGGAGACGGTGGAGCTGCGCTGTGTCTGTGGGGTAGCACGCGAGGAGATGGTAGAGTTGACCAGAAAGCTCCTCCGGTGAAGCAAAAACGAGACCATTACTTGACAATGTGCACCAGACCAATGAGTCAACAATCACGCGAGTCCAGTTCAATGAACGTACTGGTTGTGCTTCACGAGTTCGTCCAGGCACTTGAATCCGATCGCACAGACTGGAACGCCACAGCCAAACATATCGAGCACTTTCATGGGCAAATCCAGGCCAGATGATGATGTGTGTAAGCACACGCCGAGGTCGGCACTACCCAATACTAGAGGGTAATCGCTTGCTTCGAGCCACCTACCAAGACAAAAAGCGTGAGGACACGAACCTTTGAACCTTCCGTTCATCATGTCTGCCATGGCCCACATACATCGTAGCAATTCGAATGCGCTTGAAGGCAAGCTGGGCGATCTTTTCGAGATACATTTCCTTCAATGGCCCCTTACCAGTCACCACAACGAGCAAGTTTGGGAATTCAGATGCACTCAGCGACGACGTACGCGCGTCAAGAAGTTTCAAGGCTGTGAGCAAAATTCCAAAGTCTTCGTCGGCTGTCCAACTCGTCGAGCTGATAATGAGAGCTGGTCGATCTTTGCGAGATTGCACCGATGCCCGAACTTTCTTGCCACTAGGAATAATCCTCTGCGTAAGCAGTGTTTCCTCAATGACAGCTGGATTGTCGCTCCACGTGACCAACTACAAGCACCATCACACAGCACAAACACCATTGAGCATACTAAGCAACAATTCCACTCCACTCGCTTCTAGTACAAACATCGTTGCAGTGCTTGAGCTGATCTCCCACACGAAGAAACAACTCATGTTGCGCATCGAGCGACGTGGGTTTGAAAAAGCGTGGCGGCTTGTCGTGCAGCACCGTCGCTTCAATTTGCCACGTTTCTTTCAGCCAAGTCTGCATCACGTACGTGACGCACAAATTGGCATCGGCCTTGCGTCCAAATACGCGTTCAATCCATTTGGCAATCTACTCGGAATCGCCCAAGCCACTTCAATTCAGTATGTTCTGCTAACAAAGACCAACAACAACAAGTCGCTCCTTGTCACCTGAACTAATAGATGGTTACGACCAAGCGACAGCGCCAACAGACTGAATCCTAGATTGTGCCAGTCAATCACGAATTTCGCGCCTTTGACTCGGCAACAGAGCCACACGACCACAAAGGTTGGGATGCTGGTACACAACAACACCCCCATGGGGCACAAAGATCCATCAACTAGTATCATACAAAGCTTTGTCGCTTCCTGCTTCCTTCACTCACGTCGGCGGGTTCTGCAGCAGCACGAGGTCCACGCTACCAACCGTGACGAGCAGTAGCCAGAGCAGCTGCAGCAGTTGCAATAGCACTTTGACAGGTGCTACGAGCAGAAAGAGCGTACGTGGAAATCGTTGCAGACGAGGAGTGAAGGGAAGCAAATGGATGTTTCGCTGGCGCAGCACGTCCGGCACACAGCGTTCGCCAGAGTAACCCAAGAGTGTCACGCGCAGATTGGACGACATGCGCGCGAGGGACAGTGCTTGGTACTGCATTCGAGGACTGCGACCGACGTCGCCTAATACCATGACGACCACATGGCGAGACGGTTCGGCCCGCGGCACGCGACGCTGTTTCACGGCACGACGTCGCGCCGGAGCCATGAAGAGGACGTGGTCACGATTTCTACCAATCAAACACGTGATGGAACGAATAACTACCACTCATAAACGTCGATTTCAAATTTGTTCATTGATGAGGACAGTATGTTAGCGTCTTCGCCGTATGTCAATGCCCACGTGCACGTGCATCAGTTTAAAGTAGACGTTTGGGACGTCAGTGGCCAGTGTCTTGTGTTCTCGAACGTCCATTTTGCTTGCGTCTCGATGATCGCGTTGAGCTCGTCTGGGTGTGGGGCAAGGTCGGCAGGCTCACACGTCCAGGACGTGACGTTTTGGAACCGCTTGAGGCTTTGGGAGGGAGGGGTGCGAGCGAGGTGCGTGCGAGACAATAACGTGGTGGACAAGGCAATTCTTGATGCCGTAGGGGTGACGCTATTCCCTCGCGCCACGAGTCGAGCACGCACTTTTTCGATCTGCACCTCAAAGTACGGCATGGTTTGATTTAATCTGGCGAGCTTCGTAAAGAACTTTTGGGCGTGCGTCCGTACTTGTGTCGGTGTTCGTGTCCCGATGAGTTGAGCGATCTCGCCCCACGCTGGACCTTGGAACATCTCGAGCCCCTTAAGGAACCAGTCGTGCTCGTCGCTGTGCCAGCGGCCTGTTGCAATCTGCTTGCCTCGGCAACGAGCCGTTCGAACGTGCGGCTTGTGGTCGACTCGCACGGCAAGTTGATGACAGTGCTCCCACTCTGCTGGAGTAAGCAAACGGCTGGATTGAACTGGTAGGGCCGGATCTTGAGATTCATTCGCCAACATGTGGAGAGGTGTTAGCGCTGGCGCCGTAGCGACTTGGTCCTGGCTGCTTCCTGTCGCGTAGTCCGCATGGTTGTCCGTGTCTTTGGTGTCATTGCGTGGAGGAAACTGTTGCTCGTGTTTGGAAAGGGGCTGCTGTGCATTCTGTAGGGATAACCATATCGTCTGGATGTGAGGCAAAACGTGCGTAGCATGTGAAGACTGTGGCCACACTGGGTCGTCCATGCCAGTAGGCATGCTTTAGGATGTTGGGGGTTGACACTTTACGTTGCGCTTTTGTCGGCACTGGATCTTCAATTCGAAAATGATGATCGAGGCCACGCTTTCACGTCTCCGTGGCCCTTCTCCCGTTCGAAAAGCTGTCGATTCGATTTTTCAAGGCCGAAACGGACGCGGTGAAAATGGGCGGCCAAGGCTTTGGCAGAGGTGGAGACGTAACTCGCGTAGAATAGAATGGCCATGCAGCACCACACCATCGAAAGAAGGTCCGATGGCTTCAGGCCGTCGGTAAAAACCGACAAACCGCTTCCGGAGCCTGTTGCTGATACCGGCCACAGTTGTCACTGCTACTTCAAGACTGTCTCGAAGCGTACCACCACCACTCAGTATCGTAATTTTTTGGTGCGCACTTTGAGTAGGACCGACGGGTCGGCCGTTATTCCAAAGATACACGACGTTGAAGCAACTGCTGTCAAGAGATGTCAAAAGATTGTTGAAGTTTTTTCAGACCCATGCATCGACCTACTAAGATACAGTTTTTTCTTTCTTCTATGCCGACTTTGGTTCCATCGACACGCGCTCTCAGCTTTTGTGGACACTGTGAGTACTTTGTGGATGAGTGAGTTACTGAAGAGTTCAGTCAGGAAACTGCTGCTTCAACTACCGAAATATTTCACCAGCTTATGCCTCGTCCAAAAATCCTATGCGGTGTTACGGTCGGATGAACCTTCCAGAACAGGCTAACCCCAGATATAAATGGAAGCCAGTTGTCCAACGGTTCACTTTCTGATATTGTTGTCACGAAGCTACCTCGGATTCATCCTGGCCACATCATGTGGCGCCGGTTTCCGCGCTTCAGCCGTGACGTCGTCTGCTGATCGCACTCTGCATAGTACGTCAAAGCAGTGGCGCCGTGTTCGAAAAAAGGCATAATATTTTTTGGGTCAGCCTGTGGTCACCCCCCCCTCTGCTCCAGTCACACACCCTCCCTTTTATGTGAGGGGTGGGTAGGCTCTCCCTATATGTATCTAAAATATCGGGCACCCTATCCGCACCCCATGTTTCTGATATCCGCACCCCATCTTATATAAAATCATGTTTAAACAGAACATTCATTATTTAATCACGATTACGAGAACTAATAAGACTGCTGAAAAATGAGGCAAGTGGATGAGTTGCGCCAACTACAATCAACGGTCGGTTGCGGCACCGAAGCACGTGGCTGTCTCCTATATGGAATCAAATGGCGTTCGAAGCAAAACGGTGAAGTGAAGTAGAAATTACTTGTCACAAAGTAAATGCAGGGATTCAAGGAATGCAGATATATTTGGGTTAGAATCTCCCAATTATGGTACCATCAGATTCCAAGAGAAGTCCTTCGACGCGGCGGTCCTTCAATTGCCGATGCGTTTGATGCAATTAAAGTAACCAATCGCTACAAGGGCTAAGGATACATAACGTTTCTCGCTGTTTACCTTCATGCTTTTAAACCTTACTGTTGGGACACGTTCAAAAAAGTAATACGTGCGATGCTTAGGCACACAATCTATATCATGCATCGCTGTGTCTCAGTAACATGGTTCACTTTGCGCACACACTTCATTAATCCGTTAACGTTGGGGGATGTGGAGAGGGGACACTAAAACACGTCGAGCAAAACGCAACCTAAAAGCATCCAAATACATGTCGAATCGAGTTTAGCAGGGTTCCTTTGTGTTGCGACCGACGCAATGTAGTCGTCCATCCTCTTCAATATATTCGCATCTTCAAGACACCTTGTACAGCAGAAGGCTGACGGGCAATTATAAGCTAACAGAGGACAGGAAGGATCCGCTTGCACATCAGTTGGGGGGATGGTGATTGCCACACGAAAATTTTAATATTAGTACGTGTACGCCTCGTTATCCAGTCGTAGCGGGTAGCAAAGCATCGGCTGTGTGCCTCCAGCCATTTACGTTGTCACAATGGACTTGATACTGCGTAAACCACACGTGCTTCAGTGCCGCAACGGACCGTTGATTGTAGTTGGTGCGACTCAGCCACTTGCTTCCGTAGAGCTCATTTTTCAGCAGTCTTATTACTTCTCGTAATCGTGATTAAATAATGAATGTTCTGTTTAAACATGATTTTATATAAGATGGGGTGCGGATATCAGAAACATGGGGTGCGCATAGGGTTCGCCCTAAAATATGGGTGTGGCGGAGTCAAGTTCGAAATCGAAAACATTAGCATCGATAACCTGACTACCACCATCGCGCCCAGCCTTCCAACTTTCGGAGGGGGTACTCCGCGGACCACCACTCGAGATCTGGTCCGATCGTCCGCTGTAAGCAGACGACCGGTCGTCATCAGAACACACTTGGTCCGATTGTTTAGTGTCCATCTCACCTTATGTACCCGATGGAATGGGCTAGTTACACACTCGGTGGATCGGGATCGCAGATTGGATCGAAGCGGTCTTGAATATAGAAGACCGATCTGGGTAGGTATCTCTGGGGCGGAACTCTTCATCCCAGACACAAACAGACCAAAAACACTTCCAAGAGATAACTTCCAATAGGTCGATCGTCCAAACGATAAAGATCTGACCAATACGAAATAATAGAGGGTAGACCGACCGTTCCGGTCTAGCCCCTGACCAATACGAAATAATACCAAAACCGGTCTAGTTTCCAACCAATATTAAAACAAGCCAATATG
>CM047580.1:22330942-22395707 GCA_026184515.1 Peronosclerospora sorghi
ACCGTTCCTGGTGACTGCGGTGCCTTTCTTCGGACCAACATCTTTTTGGGGTGACATAACTTGGTCTTTCCACTAAAGGTGAGGTATCCTCTTCCACCGACCCATCATCGCTGATAAGATCGGTGGTCGATTGGTACGCCAGGTTTTGCCACTCGACATACCGCCTCGACCCAATCGAGACGAACCCCATCTTCCTTGGTACCTTCCCTTCTGCTAACCACATGCCGACAATAGTGTTATTGTCCAGTGTCAGCGGCTTGTCACCGATATTGGTAACACGGACAAAATCACGTCGACCAACACTCTTTACGAAGGTCGAGACCCACCGATCGCCCCTGGTCAACCACAACTTCCTCGAACGAAAACCTTTCTCAACCGGGGTATCGGCAGACCGACCAACTGGGATAGTGAGGTCTTGGTCCCACCGGACCAGATCGGTAAACGAACCATACAGAGGTCCTCGACCAGCCAACTGGACCTGGACCTCACCCGGGAGTGTAAGCACTCCATGTGACAGGTCTAGGCGAATACCATCTGGGACCATGAAATCCATTCCTAGCAAAGCGTCTTGACCAGCCAACTTGCCAACCCAAGCGCTGAAAAAGTAGACCAGCGATCGCGGCAAAGTAATTTTCACACGCGTTCTTCCTTCGGTCATATAAGAGTTTTCGCCGATCCCGACGCATTCTTGTCTCTGGGTATCGTCTATACGACATCCGAACTTACGAGCAAAGGCGGAGTCGATTATCGATACTTCAGCTCCAGAGTCGAACAACATCGTCGCCTTCTGGTTACTAATCTTGCCACAGGCTTTCGCCTGCTTGAACCATTTATCAGGCGCGTGATACTTCCAGTATCCGCGGGATTCTCCAGGCAGCAAGTCCAACTGCATAACCACCTTAGTCTGGGAGTACTCATCGGTCTTCATACTGTAGACCGGATGGCCTCGGTCGACGCAATTTGGAATAGAACGTGTATTGTCGGTCTTATCCTCCTTGCCTACATATGCATAGATGTGAACCGTAGAACGCTCGTCTCGATCCATATTCCAACATGGCGAGCGTTCTAGCTTAACATCTTTTCTGCGTCCGGCGGCAGCATCCCCGCGTGCTTGTCCGGCACGTACCACTTGCGCATCATGTTAAAAAATTCTTCAATCTTGCAGTGGACGGCCTCGTGGATCTCTCCACATGACTTGCATACGAAGAGGCAGTGGTCCGTCGGGTGGCCGCGTCTCTCGCACTTCTTGCACACCATCTTCTTCCAGCAGTTTGGACCATCATGTTTGCTCGACCCACAGTGGGAGCACTTCTGACGAGGTCGGTCTGGATCGGACTTGCTTCCGTTCCTTCCTTTCCGGTCCACCTGGTCGGACTTCGACTTGGTCTTCGGGGAAGGTCCCGAAACATAGACGTAACGATACTGGTCTTCATCCGATGACTCCTGGCTGGATGGACTTCCACTTTCCCCTTCTGACCCCGTGCTGTCGTCAGCTACAATTGCCTTGACCGCTCGTGTCGGTCTGGTCCAAGGTCTCTTGACCGGGTCGGTCTGGTCCAAGGTCTCTTGACCGGGTCGGTCTGGATCTTGGAACGATAGCGACCTGATCCACCAGCGGTCTTCGCTCTCATACTACGCGACTGTTGTAACGTCCGCAGGGTCTGTTCGACTTCGCCCGCATCCTTAAGACGCAGTAGAGTAAGCTGGTCCGCCAGTTCTTGATCGTCAAGGGTACTAATATAGTGACCCACATGTTCTAAGGCGGCACCGTTCGGCGGGTTATTCTCTTTGATTGTTATGCCGGCGCGAAGTGCAGCCACGTTCAAGCGATGCAAATACTCGATCGGTGTTTCGTCGGCCCGCTTCTGCATATGGTGGTACTTACTGGCGCTTGAAAATCCGGAGTTACAATATTGACCTTCAAACTCCGCACATAACAGGTCCCAGTCAGACCGGACGCCCCGAACCAACTGTTGAATCCAGTTCGCAGACGGTCCTTTTAACAAATCCCGGAAGATTAAACAACGTTCGCTTTTTGGGGTCTGGTCTCGCAGGAACGAAGACTTGACCCGACTGAACCAAGACCGGGCCTGGTCTTCATCAGCATCCTTGCCGGTGAAGTCCTTGAGGTCGGTCGTCGCGGCCATACGGATGCGCGGAATCGCAGCAGATCCAAAGTCGTAGGCGGTAGTGGAGGCTAGGTTAGCCTTGCGCACCTTGCCTGCGCCTGTACCATCTGACCCACCATGGTCGTCAAGACCGCCGACCGACTCCATATCACAGTCACTTGTCTTGCTTGGTCTACGCGGTCTTGCCGGTTGCGGCTTGCGCCTTCCCTTGCCGGTTGGTTTATCACTTCTAATAGGCTTATCCATAGATGTTACCGATTACATATCCACATCTTTGCAAACATTGACACCTTGACAGGTAGAACAGTCTTGGACATGTGGGCGCATAGGTGGTCTAACCCGTTCTTCCATGAAACGTTGCATCATCGTCTCAAACATGGCTTGGACGTTGGCTGGCGTCATGGGCAACGTGTTGATACCCTCTTTTTGCGGAACTGAGGCCTGTGGGGCTTGCTGGAGCCCCGACTGGCAAGCAGCCCCATGCTGCCGCATGTCCCTTTTTTGTTCAGACCGGGCATGGTCCACCCCCATGGTCATCCGCTCGACACCGGTCTCCAACTCTGATGAGCTGTTAGAAGCCGGTGGAGACTGGTAGATCGATTCATCATCGGAACCAATGTCAACAAGCTCTGTGGAGGCTTCGGCGACCTTCATTGCCGTGGTGGGAGTTGGGCGGCGAACCGCCCCCACCAGTGGCACCAAACGGTCGTGGAGGTCCGACATCGACGCCTCCAGTCTCCAAGCATCAAATTCAAACAATTTATTGACACCGGCGGGGTTCTGCATTTTAATGCCAACCTCCGCCAACATCGCCACCAAATTCTTGACGAGCAGTAATGGTCGATCACTCTGGATCTGCTCGGTAGTGGGACCGAGAAGACGGTCAGGGATATGGAGATCCAACACCCGAAAGACCTGGTTTTGGCGAACAAATCGCTTCAATTTAAAAACATAATACATCTTGTCCAGGTCTTGTTCGGTGATAGCCTCATCCCCGACCTTCGACTTTTCTTCGAAGTCGTCTTCGTCGGGTGGCATTCCCATCCCTTTTCTGGGCACCTTGGGTACCTTGAGGACTTTAGGGAGGTAGACCGGATCTTTCCAGTCAGCCTCCAAGTAATTTTCATCTTTTAGTTTTCCACCATTTTTTTCATTCATACACATAGGATCAGGACCAAGGTCCTGTTTTTTTCCGGAACTATAGCAAGACCTGCTATAGTCCCGATCGGCTCCGGTGGGAGCCTTTTGGGGAGGAAAAAACTTATTAATCCCGATCTGGTCGTCCTCCAGGCCAGATCGGACATCGCCATCTTTATCAACAACGAGAACGCAAGGCGATAGCCTTTCCTTACGTCCTCTCCAGAACGACTCCATATTCAAATCATTCAAATCTTCGAATCCAATTTTGATGGAATATCAGCACGGTGATATCCACGATCACCAAGTGATCCGGGCACGCGCACCATTGTGGTGGACTCAAGTTCGAAATCGAAAACATTAGCATCGATAACCTGACTACCACCATCGCGCCCAGCCTTCCAACTTTCGGAGGGGGTACTCCGCGGACCACCACTCGAGATCTGGTCCAATCGTCCACTGCAAGCAGACGACCGGTCGTCATCAGAACCCACTTGGTCCGATCGTTTAGTGTCCATCTCACCTTGTGTACCCGATGGATGGGATACTTACACACTCGGTGGATCGGGATCGCAGATTGGATCGAAGCGGTCTTGAATATAGAAGACCGATCTGGGTAGGTATCTCTGGGGCGGAACTCTTCACCCCAGACACAAACAGACCAAAAACACTTCCAAGAGATAACTTCCAATAGGTCGATCGTCCAAACGATCAATACCTGACCAATACGAAATAATATAGGGTAGACCGACCGTTCCGGTCTAGCCCCTGACCAATACGAAGTAAGACCAAAACCGGTCTAGTTTCCAACCAATATTAAAACAAGCCAATATGTCCGCGCAAAGACCCAATATGCTCGTGAAACTCCACAAACGATATCTCCACGCCTAGACCAATCCAGTGAATAGCACGTTCCAAACGTACTTGAGTTGAGGTGTTGAGATCGCCAAATCGTACCCCCGTCGAGGGACTTCCGGTGGGCCAAAGTGCGCGTGCGGCGCGTCCAGACCTGGTATAATGGGAGAGAGGGGATAATTTGACCCTCTGCCCCCAAACACTCCGCGGCGGGCGGAGGCGACTAGTGTACGGAACGGGAAGAACGGCGACCCCTAGCTGTGGTGTGAACCAAGACCAAAGGACTTCCACTTAGAAAAAACCTGCAACCAAAAGACTTCTACTTTTTTAGGCAAATCCACAACCAAAAGCCTCTTACTTGGAAAAACCACAACTAAAATACTACTACCCTATAGTCCCTAAATGTACCCACACAAAAATATGTAAAATACCCAAAGTCGGGTGACTCACCAAAACTTGCGTTCTTGACACTTCTTGAGTCTGATAGGCTGAAAAGCACTCCTTGTTTAAACCAATCCGAAATTAGACCAAATGCCTTGACGAAACTTGACCAGAAGTGTGCCAAATTTCGGGCACGCTTCTCCACACCTGCCTCTTACTACACGCTCCCTGCTCTCGATGTGGTGCCGGAGAGCAATGCAAGCTCTGCGTCTGCCTCCGGCAAACTCCCAGCTATTACTGGGAGTGAAGGGGCTTCTTCGGCCCCTTTGGTCGTTGACTCTCAGTGGGATTCTCCCGCTCGAAAGCGTCAACGACGTCACAGCAATACTGCCACAGGGGAGTCTCGGACTCCCACGAGCTCTGGGAATGTGGATAACCTTTACACTTCACTAGGTACTGGGTATCACCCCGGTGATGGCGTCGTGCCATCAGGCGTTCCACATGGTAATGTGGAGTACCCTCCGTATCGAGGACTGGAGGAGTGGGTCACGCTATTGCGACGTGAGTTCCACGAGCACTGTGATCGACACAGCCGTCGCATCCAAGATGCTGTGGTGTAGTCAAGTTCGAAATCGAATGCATTTGTATCGACAACCTGACCACCACCATCGTGCTCAGCCTTCCAACTTACGGGGGGGGGGGTACCCCGCGGACCTCCACTCGAATTCTGGTCCGATCGTCCGCTGCTGGCAGACGACCGGTCATCATCCAAAGACACTTGGTCCGATTCACTTAAGTTTATCTCACCTTGTGTACCCGATGGAATGGGCTAGTTACACACTCGGTGGATCGGGATCGCAGATCGATCTGATTCTGTCTTGAATATCGGAGACCGTGCTGACTAGGTGTACCTAGGGCGGAACTCTTCACCCCAGGTACGTACAGACCAGAAACACTTCCAAAAGATAAATTCCAATAGGTCGATCGTCTAAACGATCTATACCTGACCAATACGAAATAATAGAGGGTAGACCAATCAACCGGTCTAGCCCCTGACCAATATGAGAGAAGACCAAAACCGGTCTAAACTCCAACCAATGTTACAATGAGCCAATATGTACACGTGAAGACCCAATATGCCCGTGAAACTACAGAAAGATATCTCCACGTAAAGACCAATCCAGTGAATAGCACGTTCCAAACGTACTTGACTTAAACTTGATAAAGTCGACCAATGCGTGCTCCCGTCGAGGGACTTCCGGCTGGCCAAATGCGCGTGTGACGCGTCCAGACCGGGTATAATGAGCTAGAGGGGATTACTCGACCCTCTGCTCCCAAACACTCCGCGGCGGGCGGAGGCGACTGATGCACATAGCAAAGGTTTAAGCGACCTCCTGTTGAGGTGTTAGCCCGAAGGCAAAACCAAAAGATTCCAAACGACTTCTTCTCTTTTAGGCAAATTCACAACTCAAACCAATACTACCTCCCTACGGTCCCAATATGTACCCACATGAAGATATGTAAAATACCCAATGTCAGGGGACTCACCAAAACTTGCGTTCTTGACACTCCTTGAATCTGATAGGCTAAAAATTCCCCCTTGTTTAGACCAATCCGAAACACGACCAGCTGCCTGGACCAAAAGTGACCAAATTTGTGGTACACTTCACCACAATGCCCAGGATGGACTCCGCAACGAGGGGAGTGCGAATGAACGCATCGAGGGGCGGCTTGCCTCCCTCGAGGCTCTCGTTGCGGAGCTTCAGGGTCGTATTTCAACCCTGTCGGAGATATTCCGACCTGTCGTGCCTTTCGGATATCCAACTTCCCACCCTCCTCCAAGAGGGGACCCGCCTCCGGGTACTGGTATGGCTTAAGCATACCCACATAGAAGGTTGGATGCGTGCGCACCACCTTCGTGATGTCCAAGGTATACGATAATCCCTTTCGGGCTAGTACCTTAAAAGGCCCCACAAACCTGGGGCGCAGTTTGTTCCGTACCACGTTAGAAAATGCATGTGTAGGAAGGTTTTTAGCGTTTAATAAAACACTTTCTCCTACTTTGTATACCTTTTCGTTACGCCGACCCTTGCGGTCAGCTTGCTCCTTCTGCTTGTCTTGGCTTTCCGCCATGGCATCGCAGACGTGTCGTAAGACACTAAGGCGCGTCGATAAAAACTTATCGATGTGCTTTCGCACAGATACAGGGATGAAATCAAGGAATCCTCCCCCCTCAAACCCTGGGCCACACACACGTGGCGTCAACGGAACCCTCGGATTCACTAATCCGTTCACGTAAAACGGGGTAAAACCCGTAGATGCATGGACCGAATTGTTTATAGCAAATTCGACCATCGGAAGCATCTCACTCCAATCCTTTGGAGAATCCGGACATAAACTCCGGAGAATATTCTCAACAACGCGATTAACGCGTTCCGTCTGACGGTCCGTCTGCGGGTGATCCGCAGTGGACATGAGGATCTTGGTGCCCAGCACCTTAAACAACGCTCCCCAGAACTGTCCCGTTAAACGGGGATCCCGATCCGACAAAACGGAATCGGGTAGACCATGCTGTCGAAAGACACGGTCTAGGAACACTTCGCTGCTCCTTGTCCATCAATGGACTCCAGAACCGCCGCCAGGTGAGCCATCTTGATCAAACGGTCTACAAAGACCAATATGCCGGTGTTGCCGTCCTTATCCTTCGGAAGACAGAAGATAAAATCCATACTAATGGATTTCCAACACTCCGTTGGAACCGATAAGCTCGCCAAAGGCGCAGCTGAACTTGCAGAGGGTTTAACCCTCTGACACGTCTCACAGGTGCGAATATACGCACCGACCCACTTATACATCTTGGGCCACCAATACAAAGCGCTTAAAGCGCTGTAGGTCTTATCCCGACCTAAATGACCCCCGGTAGGAGCGTCATGTGTCTCAAAGAGGACTCTATACTTCAGTTCCTCATCATGAGGAACAACCAACCGCGGAGTGTCCTCCGCGCTCGTGCTATAATATAGCAAACCGTCACAGTACCTGTAACGGTGTAAACGAGCTTTAGCTCGACTTGACAGGGTTGGCTCAGACGAGCCAAGTCCCTTTCCACCCAACGCGATGATAAGCGCCGTACATTGTGGGTCTTTCTCATACGCCTGGCGTATGAGATCCACCACAGACGAGGTGATGAATGTCGCGTGAGCGAGCTCGTAATCGGGACGACGCGACAACGCGTCTGCAATGACATTCTGTTTTCCTGGTTTGTACTTTACCTCAAAATTGTACTCCGCAAAGAAGGAGAGCCAACGGGCCATCCGTTGGGAGAGATGAGGCGACTTTGTCGCTGTCCGTAAGGACGCGTGGTCTGTATAAACCACAAACGGCTTTGAACCGAGTAGGTGAACCCTAAATTGTGACAAGAGCATACTTCATTGCAAGTAGCTCCTTTTACATGAACGGGATAATTCCGTTCTGCAGCTGTAAGCTGCCTCGACTCAAACGCGATCACGCGTTCTATTTCCGCATCATCTCTTGTAACAAAGCACATCCGATTGCGAAATCGGAGGCGTCGCAGACGACACTAATGGTTTCCCAGAATCTGGGAGAGCAAGAACGGGGGCTTTTAACAAGCTCCCCTTAATTGCTTCAAAAGCGTTTTGGTGTTTGGTTTCCCAACACCAATCAACATCTTTCTTAAAAAGGACCGTCAATGGCTTTGCCCTTTCAGCGTAGTTCTCGCTGTACTTGTGGAGATAATTGGCTAATCCAAGCCACGTCCGTAAATCTCTAATATTTACAGGCGAAAGAAACTCCACAATGGCTTTCACCTTCGCGGGATCCGCCCGCACTCCATCCTTACCGATGAAGCATCCGAGGAAAGGAATTTCCTCAGAACCAAATATACATTTGGATGCGTTTGCATATAACTGATCTTCTCGCATACATTCGAGTACCGCTCGAAGATGTATCAGGTTGCGTCTGAATATCAGACAAGTCGCCTTCGGCACGACTATGAACGAATATATCGTCGAAGTACGTCTGAGCGTACTTTCTATGAGGGCGGAAGAGTTGGGTCACCAAGCGATTAAAAATCGCTGGTTAAATCAAAAGCCCTTGTGGCATAACAAGCCACTCCCACAGCATGCCACTAGGCGTGCTGACCGCTGTAAGAGGAATATCGGATGCTCGCATGAGCGCCTGATAATACCCGTCCACCAGATCCAAGGCACTGTACACAGTACAGCCCGCCATATTGTTCTGGAGGACATCCTTCCGAGGAATCGGAGTCTGCATGGGTACAGTAGCTGCATTTAGCTTGTTGTACGCATGCACAATGCGCCACTTTCCGTTCGGTTTACGAACACAAAAAGTGGGAGAAGAATGGGGAGACGAACTCTCCCGTACCATCCTTGCCTCTTCTTCCCCCTTGAAGAATGCGTCGATAACGTAGCATTGCTCCTTGGGGAGAGGCCACTGCCTAGTGACGCAGTATTTGGTTCCAGGAACCAAATCGATTTCATGTCGGACTCCCCGATCCGGTGGTAACCCCATCGGCGGGTTGTCACTAATGACATCTGCAAATTCCTTCAATAAGGAATGATAGGGGTCTCAGGATCCGCAAGGATCTTGAGGCCGCTTCGGGCATTCAATGCCTGTTTGGTGTGCACCAAAACTGACTCGTCCATCGTAGATGAGGAGTTCAACTCCTCTCCCGGACGCAATACGACAACCTCGTCGATTTCACCTGCTTTCAAAGCAGTTTCAAACTCGTGAAGGACATCTCCTCCAACAACAACAGTTCGCCTACCCCAGTCAACCGTTCCAGGCTTACGCCTTCTGTGACAATACCTGTCACACTATTCAGCATCCGATAGGACTGCTGACTACTGGCCTCGGGACTCATCCCGACACCCAGATGGGGGGAGTCAATTGCCCCATCTATTGGAAGCGCCACGCGCCTATCCACAGAGGTCTCTACCTCTACCACCGGTGACTCGCCGGTCTCACCTATATCGGCGTAGTCGGAATCATTTCCGACGTGCGAAAGAGACAAACTTCGGGTCTCTCCGCTTGGAAGCGCCTCGCGCTTAACCACAGGGGTCTCTACCCCTACCACTGGAGTCGTCTCAGAGTAATCCACCTCTGTCAATGGCGACTTGCCAGTCTCGCCTATAACGGAGTGGTCGGAATCATTTCCGACGTGTAAAAGAGACGAACTACGGGTATCTTTGCTTGGAAGCGCCTCGCCCTTAACTACAGGGGTCTCTACCCCTACCACTGGAGTTACCTCAGAGGAATCCACCCCTACCACTGGCAACTCACCAGTCTCGCCGTTAACGGCGTGGGGATTAGCCGCCAAATCCCCCTCGTTAAGGAACTCTTACTTAACGTCACTGGGAATGATCATTTCAGACATCCTAATCTCTGGCATTCACGCCAGAATCACTTTTGCGATCGAGCAAAGGTGGGTTCATAACTCGCCAATGCTTCACCCGATCGCGGGTGCGTTGAGCCAATGGACTTAGACTTCCAGTCTATCCATGGATCGTGGCGTTCCAGCCACTTCATGCCCAGAATGAGGTCATACCTCGAGTCCAAAGCCAGGACTAAGCAACGTTCTAAGCTGTAGAAGTCTTCAAACTTCATCTTAAGGTCAATCGAGACCTTGGGTACAGAAACCTATACGCCCGTCACTAGACGGGCCGTGACAACGTCACGAGAACGTGCCTCTAGGACCTCGGCATACATCCGTCTCTTCTCAACAGAAGCCCGTCTGAAATAATTGTCAGACGCTCCAGAGTCTATCAAGACTCTCCAAGGCTTATCAAAGCCTTTCACGTCCGCAAGGACTACCAGCAAACCTGGCTGGTACACCAACTCGGTGCTAGAAAGCACCGTTTCCCTCGGGGATTTGTGCTGTCATCCCCTAGGCTTAACAGCACTGAGGGATCCCCCAGTATGGCGCCCCGCAACTACTGGGAGCCGTCGTTTCCCGACGGCTTGGGCAAGGGATTTTTTCCCACCCTTGGTCCCTTGTAGCGAGTGTCTCGCTGAGGATTTTTCGGACATCTGTTCCTCAGATGATCCGTGCTTCCACACAGGAAGCATCTCAGCGGCCCATGCCGCTGCAACATTGCTAAGAGCCCTGCTTCGAAGCTCTGCGAAAATGAGTCAGCGTGACTCTTAGCGGAAGGTTTCTCCTCCGCTTCGACCTGACTCAGTTCCATGGGTTCAGGACCCACCTTAGAGGAACGGAAGTCCCTCTCGGCGTTAAACGCCATCTTAAACGCCTTCTCCAGGGATTGGGATCGGCATCAGAACAGTTCCGAACGTGCTGGCCTTTCTTTCAGGCCTCCCATGAAAACGGGAATGGACACATCGTCCCCGTACGCCTTCGTGTACATCCCTGCCAACAGGGTCTTAAGTTCTTGAATGTACTTTTCCAAGTCCCTAGTGCCCTGATGGCACCTTAGGAACGCCAGCTGATTCTGGAAAATCCGATCAGCGTTGCATACATGTCCATAAGCTTTCGCTTAAGGACTCCCCAGTTCGGGAACACGGTCGTGACCGAATCCTGACACATAAACGCCCATGTACGGGCTTTGCCCGTAAGATGGGTCAGTGCAAGTCCCACTTGCAGGTGATCAGCGATCACATTCGCTGTGGCGAAGGCCGGTTCAACCTCTCGAAGCCAAACATAAAGGTTTTCACCTTTCTTGCCGGTGAATTTCTTAATATTAAAGGACATCGAAGGGCGCACCCCCGTAGACGCGAGATAACTCCCGCTAAGACTCGCCTCATGGGCGATAAGGACATTCACCCTTTCACGCACGGCATCGAGGCCCTGCTCCACTAGATGGCGCATGACATCCTCACCCAGTATGGATATCAGCCTGTTAAAGGCTTCCTGCTGGACGAGGGTTAACCTTTCCCAATCGTCCTGATTCATCCTTTCTAGAGAATGTTGTCGTCTACCAACACAGGTGTTGGATTGACTACAAGTGCTACCAGATGTAGCCGGTGCGTACACGCACGGTGCGGCTAGCGCACAGAGGAAGACTTCCCTTTAAGCGGCTTTCGCTAATACTTATCCTATACGCCCTTATAAAGGGCTTAGTAGGAGAGAGCTTTCCTACTCGGGGCCAAGATTCCCGGGGTGGTTTACAGATATCTTTCGCTAACCCCTTGCAACAAGGCTTCCCTTATAAAAGGAAGTATCTTAAGGAAAAAATCCCTTAGGCTACAATACTCACTGCGCGCGCGACCACGCCCGGTCGAGCGCCTAGCAGTCTTAAGTATTTTTGTAAACTGAATGTATATTTAATATATAATTAGCCTAAATTAATTTAAACTAATGTAATCTATATGTATACTAAGTAGAACTTACTAAATTCGTACCTAGCGAAAATTTAGTGTACACCACCTGTGTACCAACACGTGGCTGGCTGCCACGCCACCACCAAGGGCTCCTGCCCTGATTAGTTAAAATAACCAATGGTCCAAAACATTTCGGACCGGTCAATATGACCCCAACCGTAGTGTACTCACGTACACCACCTACTACATGTGACCCGAATGTAACCCTGTTACAGTGGAAGACGTGCTTCCGGCAAACGAAACAGAATGGGAAAACGTCGCCGAGCAATTTAATTACTGTCGCGAAGCTGAATCGCTTGCTGACTCGTCTAAAACTCTGAAAAGAATGTATTTATCGCTGGCAAGCGTTCCCAAGCCCACGGGGTGTGCGGAATGCCCGGAATCAGTTCGTCGCGCGAAAAAAGCTAGATGGAATATCTGGGTAAAAGCTGCGGTTAGCGACGACATTCCTCCAACCGACGAATGTGGCGCTAACAAAGAGCGAACATCAGATTCGGAACTTGAGAGCTATAGTGGCGGGAACGGGAGGGATGAGGTGGACGATAGGTTAATGATGAGCGTGGCCGGTGCCAGCGAGTTTGGGGCGGTGAGGCGCGTTGATGAGGCCGAGGTTGATTTGGGCAATGCCGATATCCGAGATGCAGATGTTGCCACTAGGGAAAAGAACATGAAACGGAAGGGTTCGACAACTCCAGCTCGCCAGAAAGGCCTGAGTGGACAAAATACACCGGTGACGTCGACTTTTTCTGCTGCGGCACGTCAACGGGGCAACCTAGACCGGGCAATATCAAAACTTGCGGATGTCGTGACGATCCAAACGACTGAAACGCAGTCCCAGCGATCCATATTAGATTTATTCATGATGCAGATGCAAAGCGACAAAGAAGCGAGGGAGGAAGAGAGAGAGCGGCGTGCGGAGGAGAGGCGAGAGGGGAGGGAAATGCGAGAGGCAGAAAGGCGGGAGGACCGCGAGAGGTGGGAACTTGAACGACGGGAGGAAAGGGAACGACGGGAAGAGGACCGCAGAGAACGCGAAGCTCAGCGTGCCCACGATCGCCAAATCCAAATGGAAATGATGGCCATGTTGTTTAAGAAATCGTGATGCTGATTTATCAGAACGACTAGATTTCGGAAGGAAAGAAAAACATACAAACGGAACTAGAAATAGAATAATGACATAGGAAATAATAGAATGAAGGACGTGGTAAAATGGAAACTTACAAATTAGGGGTGTCTAATCCCGTCTTGGGCGTTGAAAGCTACCCAACTCGAGAGCTATTCCCTTTAGCGATATTGAACACTAATGGGATTGTACCTCCAGAAACCTCCAGAATTAAAAAGTGGGATTCCATATCTGTACGAAAAATTAAAAAGTTAACAAAGAAGAGGTAGCACTGCAAGAAAGAGAAATATGTACCTCATGAATCCATCTGCCAGTTGAGCAAGCATGTCGTGATCATAGGCATCAAAAGCAAGAACATTTTCCTAAACAGCAAGTGATTTTTTTTTCTTGCGACTTCCCCACTCATGTCAAACTAACACCATACGAAAACGTCTTACCAGTACTACGCCAACGTCTTCAGCTGTTAATTCTTGTAAATGTTTCTCCACGGCTACAGCTCTGCGATTAGAGTAGGGATACGTGATGGTCCCATTTTCCACCAATCCACGTAGCTCCTCAAAGGCTAGACAAAGGCGGTGCAAGGTATAGAGAGGAACGTTTGGTGCATATGCAGTCAGAAAAGAAAGCTCCGAGTCTTCGTCTGGATTTTCAATCGCACTGACAGTAGGGAAACATGAAACAAGTGAGCATCAGCTTTCAGATTCATGTACTTCTCTCACGCAATGGCTTGAAAAGATATCGCCAATTTCACGGAAAAAGTTGTTGCCCAAGAACGGAAAGCGCGGACGATTCACAAGCAGCCACATCCGAAAGTTAGGGTGGAGCTGGATGACGTCGTTATTGTCGAGCCATTCTTCCATTGTTACCTTATTCGGATCAATCAAGCGCTTGCCATTTACCTAGTAGTGTGGCGCCAAAAACACGTTAGTCATCTACGCATAAAGGAAGGTGCAGGGTGAAAAAAATTCTTACGAGGAGCATCTCGTCATCTTCAATGAGTCCCTTGAGGATACACACAACCTCCAGTGCGGCTTTGTCGGCCTCGTCCACGATAAGTGTTCGACCATTTTTGGCAGCTCGAACTAGCGAAGAGTCATGCCACTCAATCTTTCCGTCGATTAGCGTTGGTGCCAACGTAAGCGTATGCACGGTTGTCTAGCACAAAGCAGTAATTCGTCAGTCTGTCATCACAAGACATCAGTTTTCCAGAAAGACGTACATCACGATGAAGCTGAATATACTCGCGCTCTTGATGGATCAATTGCAGCAATCGATCCGCGAGATTGTTCTTTCCCACACCTTGGTTCCCAATCAAGAGAATATGGTTTTGACCGGCCACGACATCTTGCAACATGTCTTTCATTGAGCGAGTATGCTTGGCTGTATCAAAATATTGCGGCTGGGGGACCAACTCTGGGTTTTGGGGCGTTTGAATCAGGTACGAGACATAGCCAATGTGTAAGTATCCTCCTTCTTGGCGAATGGTATCTGCTTGCTGCAGTGGTGCTTCCAACTCTGTAACCGGGTTACATTTGAGTTACATTTACGTTGGTGTACATGAGTACACTACGGTTGAGGTCAGTATTGGCCGGTTTGAAAGGCTTCGAACCATTGGTTATTTTAACCAATCAGGGCAGGGGCCCTTGGTGTTGCGGTGTGTCAGCCATCCACGTGTCGGTACACAGGTGTGTACACTACATTTTAGCTAGGTACGAATTTGGAATATTCTACTTAGTATTACATATAGTTTATATTAGTTTAAATTAATTTAGGCTAATTACATATTAAATATATTCAGTTTACATTTCACTCTATTTTGCGGAAGTGCGACCTCGACCGGTCGCGCGCGCAGTGAGCGTGGTAGGTAAGAGGGAGTCCTCCCTTTACTTACATCCCGTAAAGGGAATACAGCTGTTAAGGCTAAGTAGTAAACCAACCCGGGAATCTTGGCCCCGAGTAGGAGAGCTCTCCTAATAAGCCCTTTATAAGGGCGTATCGGCTAAGTAGCGGTAGATACCGATTTAAGGAAGAATCTTCCTCTGTGCGCTAGCCGCACCGTGAGTATACGCACCGGCTACAAACTCACCTGGACTTCCACAATAATTCTCAGTTCGTTCCACTTGTTGAGCAACACTAGCAAGTTTTCCGCGGCTCCAGAGCCCGCTAGCCCGGATATACTGGTATTGGAGGACCACCAGCTGGGTTTAATGATCGTCAATGTCATGGCAGACGGTACAGCAAGAAGATCTTGTGGGGTCATCTCACTGAACACTTTCTCAGTCAGTAGCGCTCCTACCCGCAGTAGGGATACCTCAACAGTATTTTCACAGTGTATCCTATACACTGGGAGAGACTCTGCAACGCCAACAGCCATTCTAGCTCAGCTCGCCCGAAGTTTCGCGTCGCATGTGGCGTTCCAATCACCATCTACAACGACAATAGCCTCACTACCAAAAATCGAAACTGCTTGACCCCCACTGTGCGCAGACAACCGAGTAGATGCCAACGCCACGCGAACCACAGGGTGGCCAGCGAAATGGCACAGTGAACGACTTTGCATCGCGATTGAGCCAGTGATGTCCACGTAACTGATATCCAACAAGGAGAGGAAAAGTTCAAGTACGGGAAACATACCGTGGAATTGATAATATATCACCATTTTCTTGCTTTCCTGATATACCAGTCGACGTAAGAGTGGTTCTAAGGTCTCCAATTTCGCGGAACAACTCGTCAGCAACCGCAAACCAGCGTGTCCTAACTTCTCCATATCGTTCACGAGATCAACGGAATTGCAAATCTGCCGCAGCCGCAGGAGAAGTTGTAACCAAACGCCGAGTCGATCTTCGCGGCCACCAGCACTAGCCAGCGTTGCTGCAAATCCGCTCAGTGCACTTCGATACTGCGCACTTTGCGATATACTGAGTAGGCAGCTCAAACTAATCTCCTCAATCTTGCATAATTCTTGCTCAACTTCACTGCGGACACGTCGCAAGCTTAGACAGGATAATGCTAAAAGCAACGCATTCATATATTTGGGAGTCTCTCCCTGCTGGGAAGCTGCTTTCCACAATGCCGCTCGTACACTTGGTGATTTTCCATACGCTTGCATTACCTTGGCAACCGATGACCTCTCTACTTGTAGTCCCTGTACAGGACATGTTTCCATACGATGTTGGCTACATTCACACACACTAGTCGTATTAAGAGAAGGGGCTTCGCGCACCAGAAATTCAGCGTACTGCAGTCGTGATGCAGTATTCTTCCAATTTTCAATCGCTATACCATTGCACAAAATCCGCCGCTGCTGTTGTCGAAGCTGCTGCAGCGCCGAAACGCAAATGGGAGCATCAAATTGATCACCGTGATCATTTTCTACTACTACCATTTGCCAGTATGCAAAATTCACAAAAGCCTGCCGATCTTCAATAAATGCATCCACGGGGCATAAAACGCAGTACACCGGTTCAGTAGGTTCATCATCGTCAAAACCTTCGTCGTATTCATTGGGCGAGACGAGAAGAAAATCGCCTTCGCCCTTATCATTCATTGGTTGGAACTGAAAGCTTATATTTCCATCCTGCTGCAGCTTTTCTCTATAGTGTGATGCTTGACCTGCACCGTCATAAAGCTGGATACGCCGATCTAGATGCCAGATCCTAAGATAATGACGCCATTTATGAAGCTCCTCGTTCGATGCAACTATCAAGTGTGGGCCTTTTTGTCGCCCACGATTTGTATGATGTGGTACAGGTGTACTGCGAGGTGAATCACCTTGTTGCTGCGATTAAGCTGAAGAAAACGACAATTGTAGCAGCCTAGCCCATACCAAATTGGTCATTCAGAAGCATGTTGAGACCGCTTGAGTACAAGCCCAGCATCCACCTCAATGCTAGCAGTTGAAAGGCGGCGAGAATAATAGTAGGCCCTCCTTTAGCCTGCAAGGCGGTACAGCGCGCTTGCAAGTCTCGAAAAGCCGCCTCACGCTGAGACTATGCTGCAAATCTAGCGGATTCTGCTAATGAAGGCGTCATGGCACTGCGCGCTCGCTTCCCTGCACTCACGATAAACGACACATGTGCTTTGGCAGATATTAGGACAGAATCTGCTCTAGATTTCACCTTCCCGTCACTTTTGGAATCAATCACGTCAATTGTCGCAGCATCCTGAGTATGATACTTCAATGCTAACATATCATCACCGATGTCAACCATTTCGACATCTTCACTTCTCTCCTGTTTACGGTCATCTTCTAAATCTAAATGGAGTTTGCCCCCCTAACGATGAATCATCACTACTATTTCCAAGATCTGAGTGTTCAGTCCCCGTAGCTTTAAACCGTACTCTTGACCTCGCAGCAATTCGCTCCATGGTTCGCCAGAATGCAGAAATCTGTAAAGCGATACCACGTGCCAAGTGACGATTATCTATTTCCCGACGGACAATCCCTGAATTCTGCGCAGCAACTGCATCAGCTGCCAACTGATTGCAATTTTCAAAATCGGTGCGTTGCACTCGTCCAACAGGGAACCAACTAGTTCGCTACATGATGAAGAAAGAAATTGAGTCAAGAGCGTATCGAATACCAGCGGGCGCAAATCTTGCAATGGCTTCTCGGGGAATGCGTTCCGACGACGGCATATACGCAACAACTGGTTCATGGAGAGGGAAAGAGCGAGATAGTCGGCATTCGTGCTTTGTTTCGTCGCGTTCTCCAGTTTATCTGAAAATGACAGCAGCATTATTTTACACCACACAATCAGTTTCGATCCCAAAGTTGTGTTTAATCCACGCTAACCTCGTTGTTTCTTGCGGAAGATTAGGATAAAGACACCAAACAACTTCCTCACTCTCTTTCGCTGCTATTGACGGGAGATAATGAAAACTGAACATCGAGATAGTGTCCAAATTCAGCCAAGCAGCGGTAGATATTTTGCCAGTCATCGATCCTATTCCGCGTAACGTCGCAGGATTCAACTCGGCGATTGCAATCACACTAAAAGACGGATGAATTGCCGCTACTCGGTTCAGTGCACTTACATCTCCGGATTGTTTTGTCTCGGCGACGATAGCATCATACGTTGATTGAGATACCAACTTTGAGACATCTGTAAGGTCGATTTTCCCGATCTTGCAGCAACCTTTGAAGTACCCCGAGGCTATCACTTAACGAGAATAGACGTTTCGAATTTGACTGATGTTTGTACAGCGGACGCGGTAATTATAAAGTCGGTGAATATTAAATAAGCGGCGGCAGCGAATTTCGTCATCAAAAGGCAATGGTAGAAGGAGCTGGCGGAAACATTTCTCTACGGCCCCCATTCCCCACTCCGCTGCTTCTCGTATGGATGTAACGGCATTATTGATCGCCGTGATGGTGCGCTCATCGCCACCTCGAGCCACTTCGCGTTGCAATTCACCTTTTTTCAAAGGCGTTGAGATCCGTCCTTGCATGGTTCCCGTCACTGGGAAGGCGGAATCGGCTAAGACGCCCAATGTTTGCAAAGTCAGCTGGGCATCGCGCAGGTTATCTCGAAATCCGCGGCTGGTTTCTGCGTCATTCCACGATCCGGGACAGTTGTGCTTCATCCAAAATATGCAACCGTTCGCACTAAATGCAATTGTACCTGTGAAAAACAGCTGTTAATGTGCGAATGGCGTACATGTTGACGTTCCAAAGATGGCAGGAATCATCTGTAACGAAGACAGAGTGCAGCCAACCGTTGTACATTGCATTTTGTAAATCTGGATGGCTTGGTTGGGCAACCCGGTAGCTTTTACCGTCAATGAAGCCAAACTTTTTAGTGACCAGGGGCTCCCTCTCCGCGATCCACGCCGCCCATTGCTTTTGTTCCTGCTCGGAACTCCACCTGATTGCGCTTTCTGGCATCTCTGCCAAAGCCTTCCCAAAGCCTTTTGGGCATTTAGAAGCACACGCGAGGTAGTGTATGGCGGGCACCAGAATAGTTCGCACAAGGTTTTGCGTTCTGATGTGTTTGCATAATAGTGCAATAGGAGTCCCAGAACACTTCGCTTATCCGCCAGACGCGAGGGGCGCCCCGATCGCCCTGGGCCCGAACGTACAACGTAATATTGCGAAAACCTTCGTGCCAGATTATCGAAAGCACCTCGCGTCAAGCCAACGGTATTTAGGAATTCTCGGTCGCCACCGTCTCTTTCTAAAGTGTGCCACGGTGATGCGCGGGTCAGAACCAAAGCAGACGAAGTCAAGTAATGACGCTCTCTTATTGAGCCCCGAAGACGCAGTACTATAAGCGTCAATAGGCGCAACTTCTGCTTTTGGCTCAGATCATGCCTCTCAAGCCTTTTTCACTCCTCCTCGGCGAGCGCCAAGGTCGCGATTAAGTGCTTGAGCTTCATGATCAATAAGATTTTGGTGGCCAATTTGACTACTAATATTTTGCGGTGAAAACTAAGAGTACGTTTTCTCAACTTAAGGTTTTCGTGGTCAACCGACTTATTAATATTTATTTTTGTGGCGACAAATCAGATTTGTCAGGGGCGGACAAAAACTATTTGTTTATCCGGGTTTTGGAAGTCATCCAATGGGCCATGCAATTTTCTGATCCCCTCCCTTTTATGTGAGGGGTGGGTAGGATCTCCCTATATGTATCTAAAATATGGGCAATGTTATTTACACCACAACATTTACGATTGCCACCACCACGCACCAATCAGCGCGATTAAAATGTTGTGGTCGCAATATTAAGACCCTTAAGTAACTAAGAGGACACAGGTTGCGTCGCAGGTCCCATGAAACTTGAAGGCAACGTGGCAATTTTAACGCGTCTACAACAGGCGGTGTCTGCTGTAAAAAAGCAGTTTATGCAGATGAATCCACTGGTGATGGATGTGACGCTTATATCAATTTCCGAAGGCTCGGACGTGGTAAAGACAGTGGCGAGTAGCTCCGATGCCAAGAAAACCGCGTTTGACGCCGGTGTGCTGCAGCTGCATGTGGCTAACGTGCAGGAAGAGGCAAAGACTTCAATTCTCATGAAATTGACGATCTGCGGCTTAGTGGACACAGTGAGCAAGGATATCAGTAGCCCGTTTTACGCGGAATTGTCAGACACTACCTGTTTTAACTCAAAAAAGCAGTCGCTAGAACGGCCGCCAGTCGACTATGAAAAAAACTACGTATTCTCAACCAATTAAAACGTGGACAGTTATGGCGGGATAAGGTGAGCAGGATGATGATAGTATTGATGAGGATACTCTCTTGAATGATACAAATACAGTCCTGCAAGCCGCGAAAGCAAACTGTGGTGTGGTTGGTGGAAAGAAGCGTGCGTGCAATAACTGTACGTGTGGGTAAGCTTATGAGGTTGAGCCTACACAGAGTAGTGAATTAACATTGTCGCTCTGTTTTTTTTTATAAAAGGCTAAAAGACGAGGAGAACAAGCCACTCACGTGCGAAAAAAGAGCTGAAAAGGTTAGTGTCCGGATGCGGAAATGTCAGACTATTTGAGCCTTGGTGGGTTGTTATCTCGACGCTGCTGCTCTTTATAGTTTGTGTGTCTTTGTGTTACGAGGGAGATGCGTTTCGATTCAGTAGCTGTCTGTTCTTGGGCAAGCCTTCTTTCAAGTCTGGCATGGAAAAGGTCCTGCTGAACCTAAACAACTCGGGATGACATAGGAATGAATCATCACCTGAGAGAAAGGCATTGGCAAAAAATAAGTTGAATGGGGTAGACTCAACACATGTAATACATTTGATTAAAGCACCTATACCTATATACCGTAATATACGGCTGTGTTTCGTAGCAAAAATGTAAGGTATTGATATTGCCACCACAACACTTACCTGGAAACTTTTTTTCGCGTTTTCTTACACCACTATTGTAGCCGGTACGTACACGCACGGTGCGGCTAGCGCACAGAGAAAGACTTTCCTTAAGCGGCGATACGCCTCTACTTAGCCGATACGCCCTTATATAAGGGCTTAGTGGGAGATTGCCATCTCACTCGGGGCCAAGATTCCCTGAGTTTACGGTTAGTAAACACTAACGCCTTGTTACAAGGCTTCCCTTAGTAAGGGGGTAGCTAACGGAGGTTCTCCTTTTTGCTATAACACTTACTGCGTGCGCGACCTTTCTGGGTCGTGCGCCTAGCAGTCTTCATTGTATTTGTAAAATGATTTATATATTTAATATAAAATTAGCCTAACTTAATAAACTAATATATATAAACTATATGCAATACTAGGTAGAACTTATTAATTGGTACCTAGCCAAAATGTAGTGTACACCACCTGTGTACTAACATGTGGCAGGCTACCACGCCTCCACCAAGGGCTCCTGTCCTGATTGGTTAAAACAACCAATATGTCCGAACCTTTCGGACTGGTCAATACTTGACCTCAACCGTTGTGTACTTACGTACACCAACGTAACCAAATGTAACCCCGTTACATCCTCCCCCATCAAGGCTATTGCCACGCAATAATCAATTATAGTTGGGGAACGCCAACTGCCAGAACTCTGGCCTACAATGAGCACCTTTAGTGGTGCTGAAGATTCTCCCCGAGAAGGGTATGACAACAACTCCGACTCCGGTATCTCGGAGGAGGAGGTCCTAGGGGATAGCTCCCCCCCCTAAAGGTGAACGCTCCAACAACGCCGAACGACGATGTCGGCAGCCTAATCCATTCCACACACGTGGGGAAAATGCACTAACTCGTGCGCCACCCTTATCAACGTCGGATGACAAATCCGAATCGCCGAAGGCGATCATCTCCAATGAATTGGGCGCGGCACAGGAATTTCATCTTGCCGCAAAAGCACGAAAGGGTCCTCGTGACCCCCAAAAGAGGGCTAAAAACGAGGTAAAGAGGGGTTTAGCCTCCCATATCCCTGGCCCTGCGGCTGTACAGCCGCGTGAAATCGCACGCCGGAAACAACTCCGGTAAAAACTGCTCACGCCGAAGCAGTTCACTGCCACCTCGTATCGAGCGCGCCTCGGGAAACAGGCACGGGGTGCCGTGGTTGAGAGCCTCCGCTAGGTTCCCTTTGTTCTCATACAAGGAGAAGATGTCGAGGTGGCAGAGCAGAAATTTCGCGCTTGGGCGGAAGGGGAGAAGCGTCTCCCTTACTTTAACGAGCTGTACAACAGCTTTTCCGAACGTGACGTTCGGATAGAGAGGGCATTGCGCTTGGCGTTTGCCAGAGCCAAAGCGCTGGGGCAAATACCTGCCCCTTATTACACGCGCCATGCTAGCGCCCGTGCCCTCGATGTGGTGCCGGAGAGCAATGGAAATTCTGCATCTGCCTTCGGCGAACCCCCAACAACTGGGAGTGGAGGGGCTTCTCCCTCCCCTTTGGTCGTCGACTCGCATCGGGATTCTCCCGCTCGAAAGCGTCAACGACGGCTCGAAAATCCTGCCGCAGGGGAGTCTAGGACTCCCACGAACTCTGTGAATGTGTATAACCCTTCCACTTCACCAGATATTGGGTTTCACCCCGATGATGGCGTCGCGCCATCAGACGCTCCACATGATAATGTGGAATACCCTCCGAATCGAACTGGGGGAGGTGGTCGCTCAATTGCGACGTGAGGTTCACGAGCGTTGTGATCGACACAGCCGTAGCATCCTGGACGTCCAGGAGGGACTACGCGATGAGGGGAGTGCTATTGACCGCATCGAGAGACGGCTTGACTCTCTTGAGTCTGTCGTTGTGGAGCTTCGTGGTCGCGTTTTGACTCTGTCGAGATACTCCGACCTGCCGTGCCTTACGGCTTTTACGGCTATTTGCCTTTTCAACCTCCTCCAAGAGGGGAACCGCCCCCCCCATTCTGGTATGGCTTAAGCATAACCACATAGAAGGTTGGATGCGTACGCATCACCTTCGGAATATCCAAGGTATACGCCAGGCCCTTTCGGGCTAATACCTTGAAGGGCCCCACAAACCTGGGGCGCAGTTTGTTCCGTAACACGTTAGAAACTGCATGTGTAGAAAGATTCTTAGCGTTTAACAAAATACTTTCTACTACTTTATTCGCCCTTTTGTTACGCCGACCCTTGCGGTCGGCCTGCTCCCTTTGTTTGTCTTGGCTTTCCGCCATGGCATCGCAAACGTGTCGTAAGACACTAAGGCGCGTCGATAAGAACTTGTCGATGTGCTTTCGCACAGATACAGGGCTGAAATCAGGGAATCCTCCCCCCTCAAACCCTGGGCCACACAAACGAGGCGTCAACGGAACCCTCGGATTCGCTAATCCGTTCACGTAAAACGGGGTAAACCACGTAGATGCATGACCGAATTGTTTATAGCCAATTCGGCCATAGGAAGCATCTCACTCCAACGATTTGGAGAATCCGGACATAAACTCCGTAGAATATCCTCTACAACGCGATTAACGCGTTCCGTTTGACCGTCCGTCTGCGGATGATCCGCAGTGGACATGAGGAGCTTGGTGCCCAGCACCTTAAACAACGCCCCCCAAAACTGTCCCGTAAAACGGGGATCCCGATCCGATACAAGGGAATCGGGTAGACCATGATGTCGAAAGACACGGTATAGAAACACTTTCGCTGTTCCTTGTCCATCAATGGACTCTGGCACCGCCGCCAGGGGAGCCATCTTGATCAAACGGTCTACAAAGACCAATATGCCGGTGTTACCGTCCTTATCCTTCGGAAAACAGAAGATAAAATCCATACTAATGGATTTCCAACCCTCCGTTGGAACGGATAAGCTCTCCAAAGGTGCAGCTGAACTTGCAGAGGGTTTGACCCTCTGAAACGTCTCACAGGTGCGAATATACGCACCGACCCACTTATACATCTTGGGCCACCAATACAAAGCGCTTAAAGCGCTGTAGGTCTTATCCCGACCTAAATGACCCCCGGTAGGGGCGTCATGTGTCTCAAAGAGGACTCTATACTTCAGTTCCTCATCATGAGGAACAACCAACCGCGGAGTGTCCTCCGCGCTCGTGCTATAATATAGCAAACCGTCACAGTACCTGTAACGGTGTAAACGAGCTTTAGCTCGACTTGACAGGGTTGGCTCAGACGAGCCAAGTCCCTTTCCACCCAACGCGATGATAAGCGCCGTACATTGTGGGTCTTTCTCATACGCCTGGCGTATGAGATCCACCACAGACGAGGTGATGAATGTCGCGTGAGCGAGCTCGTAATCGGGACGACGCGACAACGCGTCTGCAATGACATTCTGTTTTCCTGGTTTTTACTTTACCTCAAAATTGTACTCCGCAAAGAAGTAGAGCCAACAGGCCATCCGTTGGGAGAGATGAGGCGACTTCGTCGATGTCCGTAAGGACGCGTGGTCGGTATGAACCACGAAAGGCTTTTAGCCAAGTAGGTGAACCCTAAATTTGACAAGGGCATACTTCATAGCACGTAGCTCCTTATCATGAACGGGATAATTCCGTTCCGCAGCTTTAAACTGCCTCGACTCAAACGCGATCACGCCTTCCCGTCCAGCATCGTCTGCTTGTAACAAATCACATCCGATTGCGAAATCAGAGGCGTCGCAGACGACGCTAGAACGTTTCCCAGAATCTGGGAGAGAAAGAACGAGGGATTTCAACTGTGGTGGAGTCAAGTTCAAAATCGAACATCGTAGTGTCGATAACCTGACCACCATCGTGCCCAGCCTTCCAACTGACGGGGGGGGGGTACCCCGCGAACCTTCGCCTACGATCCGATCTGATCGTCCGCTGCTAGCAGACGATCGATCATCAGCATAGGACGCCTGGTCCGATTTTTGCATCTCCGTCTCACCTTGTGTACCCGATGGAACGGGCTGGTTACACACTTGGTGGACCGCTGCTTGGTGGATACTTTAGAGAATATCGATATGTATGTACCACTTCTGGGGTACTGGTTCAAAATTCCAACGAAAGATAATGCGAACTAGCCGATCTGCAAACGAAGCGGAAATCTTCACTCCGAATGCGATTAAATCTGGCACTTGACCGCCCGAGGCAGTGAGTAATACAGCCAATAGTAAATCCTGCCACTTGATTGCAGAGCAATGAGTAATCCAGCCAATAAATGTTTCTGGCACTTGACCGCAGATCGCGATGAGTAATACAGACATTCCTGGGACTTGATCGCAGCAGATCGCGATGAGTAACCCAGCCAAAAAATAATCCGCCTCCCTTGAGCGGGGCCGAACTTGAGTGGTGAGTGAACGTAACGAGTGCTCCCTGTCGTGGGGCTTCCGGTGGAGCTCTGTACTGACCGGGCTTATAAGCGTGAGGGGACTCTGTCAGCCTCCCGCTCCCAATGACTCAGATCGGATCCATTGGCGACTTACGCAACCCAATGTAATACGAACACTATATTATTTAGCCAATAAAAATCCAATATGTAAACTACATGTAAACCATGTGTCTTAACCTAGATCCGCGTACATAACACTCCAAGAACACGATTGGCCCAAATACTCCGTCATTTCAGCCAACCAGATCGATCTGCCTTGAAAACAGGTACACTGGTACAAACTGGTCAACAATTTTCACTTGCACTTCACCACAGCCGCCCCTGAGTATGGTCGCAGCCGCACAATGGTAGCGGTCCTATCTCACAAACAGTCTCCGATTCCATGCAATCTTCCGAATCCAGTGTACCAGGTAAGTCCAGTTAACTTCCGACCGCCACATTTTCCACTAACATTTATCTTCATAGGAGATCGGCACTCGCACTCCCCGCATCTTCGAGCTCCTGGCCGAACGGACCATTCGGACGACTCGGGTGACACTCAGATCGTCGCAGAACAAGATGAGTCCCGAGTCAAGGTCGATCGGTCCCAACAAACCATTAATGCGCTACGGGAGGAGTTTAAAGTTGCGCTCGAAAAGCAGGCCGTGACCGACGTCGCGTTACATAGAATGCGCCGAGACTCCAAACGACTTTCCAAGCTGATCGACGCTATACAAACGGTTTGTTCAGACTTGATGGCCGATAATAAGCGTCTCAAGGCCTTGGTCCCGCAACAGAACAGATCAGGTACTCCATTCCACTGATGACTCCACGTTAGATCGATCCTCACTTCTTGCTGTAGTAGATCCACTGGTGATCGATGTCTTCCCGACTGTGTAGACACTTGTCTACACCGTTCGACAGGTGTACGGTCACTTCGATCTGCTCCAAACTATGTTAGAAGGGATGATCGGCACTCGTCACGACTTGCGTCGTCTCGAGATCAACCGATCGCGTCTTCAGGAGATGCACGCAGTGGTAGTTCGACAATGCTCAGAGCCTCAGGGTGATCGTTCGGTCATATACTTGAGATGGATCGGTAGATCGCTGAGCTAGAGCTCAAGATCGACGACTATTCCGGCAGAATTAGTGACTACCAAGATCAGCTCGGCATTTGGACCCAAGAGTCGAATCGACTCTGGGGAATCGTCTGCGGGTGCCGTGATGAGTTGGCTACGTGCCTATCCAAGTCTCTGGTCGCCGATCGCATTCCCTGCGGAGTAGCATCGAGCTCCCTCGTGGACCCACAGGCGCATTAAGCTGGTGCAATTTCCCAACAAAATTCGGGCGGAAATTCTCGCCATTCATTGGCTGAAATTCCGCCCCCAAAATTTGCGCACACAACAAGAAGCGCAAGGGTGCATCAAGAAGCGCGAGGGAGCGGAAGCTAGCGGCTGACCTGGAGCGTGAAAAGAAGCTGGAAGCGGTGCAATTGCTAGCCAAGACTCGGGCGCAACTTTCAAGTGCGGCGGAGGATCCAGTTATGGAGAGGAAGGATTCGAAAAATCGCGCGCCCTCGACCCGCCACACTGTTCGGTCCAAGTCGACATCAGCTTCGCCTGGGGCGGATTCGGAGCTTGGATCGGTGGGTTCAGATAAGCTACTTCTCGCTTTATCGCAATCCCAATCAACCCAGCGTCGTCGATCTGCTGCAGCAGTTGAAGAGCCGACGTTACGAGCAGACCAAGTGGTGCACCCGGAGGGCGACAGCACTAAAGAATCGTCAAAACCAGCTGTCGAGGTGCCCAAACCAACTCTTCTGCCCGGAACTTCTCGTCTATATCGTCTTGATTCGTTCGGGGGAATTGAAGGTTGACGTGCCTCTCCCTCCTTCAGGTATGGCTGCTGCCGACCCTTGGTCTCCGGAGCAGATCGAAAAAGCCGATCGGATAATCTTCGCTCATATTTCATTAATAATAGACTCCATTTTAGATCATCCTATCGTCCTATTTGACATAGCCTTTATCCACATTGGTCACGGTCCACCCTTACCACGTCCAACTGTATCCACATCGAAAGAGTCGTTATCGTTTCCACCGAGAAAATTCCATCCACAAACTTAAGCCACTTTGTCATCATCCATTCATCACATTTCCACACACCCGTAGTTGTAATCACAATAAACATAACAAATTCACACCGGTCAGTATTGTCGATCTGTACCAGATCGATATTGCCGATCTGTAGCAGATCGGTGTCACATGATCTGCATTATTTCGAATCTTGTTTTCCCACTTCGTAAGTCCGCGTCACCCCATAACAATTCTGATTCTGTCGACTCCGTTTGGACTTCTTAGTCAGATCGCCATAATCAAAATTGGGTTCACCGATCCCAATTGTTTCCTTGCGATCCTCCAAGTGGATCGGGTTTTATCGGTGCGTTTGGCTACAACATGTCTTCTGGGTCGATCTGTCATCCAAATGGGCGGTCGAATCGGCATCATTACTGTCGACATAAGTAGCAGCCTTCCCGATCAGCCAGTTTTTCTTCTCCAATCTTATTTGTTTGGGCTGATCGGTCCGATCGGGGGTGTTGGCGACTTGTGGATCGTCCATAGTCACTTCGAGCAGATAGGCTAGCACTTCAGGTGAGGTAAACACATTCCAAATCGGGTTCAACGATCCATCAACAAACTTTTCCCCGCCCCTGTGCATACACGCCAAGTCATCTGGTGAGGCGATCACGCTCTGTCCGCCCTTGTCAAACGGGCAATGCTGATCCTAGTAGATGGGCTGCCCTTCCGTGACACCGACTTGAGTGGATGTGTCGCCATACTCATCTCCAGCGATATCGCGATCGTCCCCATCTTCCGTCGGTTCCACTGTCACCCGATCTTGCGATACAACTGCGTTAACGACTTTTGACACATCTTCCTTCAAGTCCACTGTATTGGGTGACCGCGCTGGTGACCTCTGGAACATCCTGATCGCTACGTGATCTGGACCTTCCGTCCGAGGTGGGAGGTCTTCTTTGACTGACTTGTCGTCGCCGATCCGATCGATGTTGGCCATACGCACAAAGCTTTTTCACTGCATATAACGTCTTGATTCGATCGAAATAAATCCCACCCTCCACGGAACTTTTCCTTCGGCCAGCCACATACCGACGATCATACCGTCGCCTAACATCAGCGGTTTATTACCTACGTTAGTAACTCGTACGAGATCGCTTCGATTTCCACTGTCCACAAACGTCGGTACCCAGTGATCGCCCCTGGTCACCCACAACTTATTTTTCCGATAGTCCTTTCCAACCGAGATATCTGCCGATTGACCCACAGGAATGGTGATACACTTGAGCATCTGATTGAAAAAGTGCACCATCTTTCATTGCCCATCGTCATGAATCTCTCTACATTCCTTGCACCCAAACAAGCAGTGATCGGTGCGGTGGCCTCGTCTTTCACATTTCTTACACGTAATTCTTCGCCAACAGCCCATATCAGTGTGTTTGGTCGACCCGCAGTGAGTGCACTTCTTGTACGGCGAATCCGGGTCCGATCTGTTGCCGTTTCCTACCTTCCATTAGGCACGGCATGACTCTGATCCATCTATGGGTGCAGACTGGTCGACGAAAATGTGACGGTACTGTTCCCCGTCTGTCCCCAGACTGGACCAGCCACTGCTCTCCCTTTCTGATCCGGAGATCATATCAGCCACGATCGCTCTGATCGCTCTGGCCGATCTGGTTGCAGGTATCTTCACATGATCATTCTGCCCTTTCGATCTGGATCGGTTCGATCCGACAGCAACCTTCGTCCTCATACTGTGGGAGTGGCGCAGCATACGTAACGTCTGTTCAACTTCTTCCACGTCCCTGAGGCGCAATAAGGTCATCTGATCGGCCAACTCCTAATCGTCCAGCGTACTGATAAAGTGTCCCACGTGTTCTTGGGCAGCTCCGATTGGCGTATCGGTCTCCTTGATCGGGATCCCCGCACGAATAGCAGCCAAATTTTGCCGTTGAAGGTACTCGATTGGCGTTTCATTGCCCCTCTTCCTCATATGGTGATACCTTCGAACAGTAGAAAAGCCGTATTGACAGTGCTGCTTTTCAAACTCCATGCACAGCAAACTCCAGTCAGATCGGACATCCCGACTTAACTGCCGGATCCAGTTCGCAGCCGTCCCTTCATCAGATCTCGTAAGATCAGACACCGTTCTTTGTTCGGCGTCTGATTCCGGAGGAAGGCGGACTTCGTTCGGCTGAACCATGATCGGGATTGAACCTCATCAGCATCCATGCCCGTAAAGTCCTTCAACTCGGTGCTTGCAGCCATGCGGATCCTTAGGATCACAGTCAAATTGAAATTAAACGCCATCGTTGAGGCTAAGTTCGCCATACTTGTCCCGACTCTGCCCGTACCACCGTAGTCATCGACAATTTTGCTGATCGACTCCATGTCGAAGTCGCTGATACTTTCCGATCGGCGGGGGCGGGTTCGGCGTGACCTACGTTTTGTCTTGAAAACAGGTCTAACACCTTCGGACAGCTTGTCTGTTGATGTTATTGACTGCGTTTCGACGTCCGCACAAATTCCTTGTTTTCCAGAGAAGATCGGCTTGGTGCACGAGGGCGCAGAGGTGATCTGCCTCGATCAGCGGCGTAACGCTTCATCATAGCCTCAAATATGGCTTGCATGCTTGCTTCCATCGAGGGCAAGGTGACTGGATCGGTCTTGGGGGGCGCCGATACCTGTGGGCGCCCCTGAGGCCCCGACTGGCATGCCGCCCCTCGTTGCCGCATGTCCCTTTTTGTTCCGTGCGAATGGTACCGTGAATGGTACAGCAATCCATGGTCATCCGCTCCACTCTGACCTCCAACTCGGACGAGCACTTGGAGTAAGGTGGCGACCCATATAGCGAGCTATCCTCGGAGAATGGTTTCTCGACAAGTGATCGTACGAGGTTTGGGGTTTCTAACGCGATTGTGGGAGTTGGGCGGCGCACCGCCCCCACCAATGGCGTCAGATGGCCATGTAGCATTGGCATCGCTTGTTTCAACTTCCACGTATCCATTTCAAATAGCTTGCCAACGCCATTAGCATTTTTGACATTTATTCCAACCTCTGATAGCATCGCCAAATGATTCTTGACCAGTTGCAGCGGCCGATCGGAGTCGATAGGCTCGGTAGTCGATCCGTGTAGACGATCCGTAATTATGGGCTTGATAACTAGGATGGCCTCGTTTTCGCGAACGAATCTCTTCAGTTCGTACATGTAGTACATCTTGGTTAACTCCTCGTCATCCACAGTCCCGCCATCGATTGACGACTTTTCTTCCAAGTCGTGATCGTCCGAAAGCATTGCGAGCCTCTGCTTGATCTTTTAAATTGGTAATTTGGGCAGATCGGAGTGATCCGCCCCCATAGTGTTCTTCACATGCAATTTTTCTCGATATGCATGGGATCAGGAACAGGGTCCTGATCCCTACTGGGACTATAGCAAAACTTTCTATAGTCCCGATCGGAGCCTTGTGGGGAGGAATAAACTTGTTTAGTCTCGATATGGTCCTCCACCTGGTCAGATCGATCATCGCCATCCTTTTCCGCGACCGCAACACGAGGCGATAAGCGTTCCTCGTGCCGATCTGCTCCGACAGGAGCGGTATGGGGAGTCGTAAATTCATTAATTTCGATCTGATCCTCCCCTTGATCAGATCGAACATCGCCATCCTTTCCAACAATTAGTACACAAGTCGATATGCGTTCCTTGCGTGCTCTACAGAGAGTATCCATATTAAAATTTGTAAAATCCACCATTTGCTGGATATCGCGGTGATATCCACGGTCGCCAAATGATCCGGGCACACGCACCATTGTGGTGGAGTCAAGTTCAAAATCGAACATCGTAGTGTCGATAACCTGACCACCATCGTGCCCAGCCTTCCAACTGACGGGGGGGGGTACCCCGCGAACCTTCGCCTACGATCCGATCTGATCGTCCGCTGCTAGCAGACGATCGATCATCAGCATAGGACGCCTGGTCCGATTTTTGCATCTCCGTCTCACCTTGTGTACCCGATGGAACGGGCTGGTTACACACTTGGTGGACCGCTGCTTGGTGGAGACTTTAGAGAATATCGATATGGATCTACCACTTCTGGGGTACTAATTCAAAATTCCAATGAAAGATAATGCGAACTGGCCGATCTGCAAACGAAGCGGAAATCCTCACTCCGAATGCGATTAAATCTGGCACTTGACCGCCCGAGGCAGTGAGTAATACAGCCAATAGTAAATCCTGCCACTTGATTGCAGAGCAATGAGTAATCCAGCCAATAAATGTTTCTGGCACTTGACCGCAGATCGCGATGAGTAATCCAGACATTCCTGGGACTTGATCGCAGCAGATCGCGATGAGGAATCCAGACATTCCTGGGACTTGATCGCAGCAGATCGCGATGAATAACCCAGACAAAAAATAATCCGCCTCCCTTGAGCGGGGCCGAACTTGAGTGGTGAGTGAACGTAACGAGTGCTCCCTGTCGTGGGGCTTCCGGTGGAGCTCTGTACTGACCGGGCTTATAAGCGTGAGGGGACTCTGTCAGCCTCCCGCTCCCAATGACTCAGATCGGATCCATTGGCGACTTACGCAACCCAATGTAATACGAACACTATATTATTTAGCCAATAAAAATCCAATATGTAAACTATATGTAAACCGTGTGTCTTACCTTAAATCCGCGTACATAACACTCCAAGAACACGATTGGACCAAAATACTCCGTCATTTCAGCCAACCAGATCGATCTGCCTTGAAAACAGGTACACTGGTACAAACTGGTCAACAATTTTTACTTGCACTTCACCACACAACAAGCTCTGCTTAACCGCTTCGAAAGCGTTTTGTTTTTTGGTTTCCCAACACCAATCTACGTCCTTCTTAAGGTCTGTTAATGGCTTCGCCATCTCAGCGTAGTTCTCGCTGTATTTGAGGAGATAATTGGCTAATCCAAACCACTTTCGTAAATCTCTAAGATTTACAGGCGAAAGCCACTCCACAATGGCTTTCACCTTCGCGGGATCCGCCCGCACTCCATCCTTACCGATGGAGCATCCGAGGAATGGAATTTCCTCAGCACCAAAAATACGTTTGGATGCGTTTGCATACAATTTATGCTCTCGCATACATTCGAGTACCGCTCGAAGGTGTATTAGGTGCGTCTGAATATCAGACGAGTCGTCTTCCGCACGACTATGAACGAATATATCGTCGAAGTACGTCTGAGCGTACTTTCTATGAGGGCGGAAGAGTTGTGTCACCAAAAGATTAAAAGTCGCTGGTGCATTCGAAAGCCATTGTGGCATAACAAGCCACTCCCACAGCATGCCACTAGGCGTGCAGACCGCTGTAAGCGGAATATCGGATGCTCGCATAAGCACCTAATAGTACCCTTCCACCAGATCTAAGGCACTGTAAACAGTACATCCTGCCATATTGTTCTGGAGGACATCCTTCCGAGGAATCGGAGTCTGCATGGGCACAGTAGCTGCATTCAGCTTGTTGTACGCATGTACAATGCGCCACTTTCCGTTCGGTTCACGAACACAAAAAGTGGGAGATGAGTGGGGAGACTTGCTCTCCCGTACCATCCCTGCCTCTTCTTTCCCCTTGAAGAATGCGTCGATGACGTCGCATTGTTCCTTGGGGAGAGGCCACTGCCTAGTGACGCAGTATTTGGTTCCAGGAACCAAATCAATTTCATGTCGGACTCTCCGATCCGGTGGTAACCCCATCGGTGGGTTGTCACTAATTACATCTCCGAATTCCTTAATTAAGGAATGGTAAGGGTCCTCAGGATCCGCGAGGATCTTGAGGCCGCTTCGGGCATTCAATGCCTGTTTGGTTTGCACCAAAACTGACTCGTCCATCGTGGATGAGGAGTTCAACTCCTCTTCCGGACGCAACACGACGATCTCGTCGAGTTAACCTGCTTTTAAAGCAGTCTCAAACTCATTGAAGGACATCTCCTCCAACGACAACAGTTCGCCTACCCCAGGCAACCGTTCCAGGCTTACGCCTTCTGTGACAAAACCTGTCACACTATTCAGCATCCGATAGGACTGCTGCCTACTGGCCTCGGGACTCATACCGAGACCCAGATGGGGGGAGTCAATTGCCCCATCTATTGGAAGCGCATCGCGCCTATCCACAGAGGTATTTACCTCTACCACCGGTGACTCGCCGGTCTCACCTAAAACGGCGTGGTCGGAATCATTTCCGACGTGCGAAAGAGACGAACTACGGGTCTCTTCGCTTGGAAGCACCTCGCACTTAGCCACAGGGGTATCTATCCCTACCACAGGAGTCGCAACTTTCTCGCCTAACACGGCGTGGTCGGGAACCCCGACCTGCCGAAGAGACAAACCTCGTGTCTCTTCTCTAGGAAGCGCCTGGAGATTAACCTCAGAGGAATCCCCCTACCACTGGCGTCTCACCAGTCTCGCCTATAACGGTTGGGGTTTAACCGCCGAGTCCCCCTCGTCAAGGAACACTTTCTTGACCTCATTGAGACTGATCATCTCAGACATCACAATCTCTGGCATCTCTTGCCAGAATCGCTTTTGCGATCGAGCAAATGTGGGTTCATGACTTTCCAATGCTTCACCCGATCGCGGGTGCGTTGAGCCAATGGACTTAGACTTCCAGTATATCCATGGCTCGTGGCGTTCCAGCCACTTCATGCCCAGAATGAGGTCATACCTCGAGTCCAAATCCAAGACTAGGCAACATTCTAAGCTATTGAAGTCTTCAAACTTCAGCTTAAGGTCAATCGAGACCTTGGGTACAGAAACCTATACGCCCGTCGCTAGACGGACCGCGACAACGTCACGAGAACGTGCCTATAGGGCTTCGGCATACAACTGACTCTTCACAACAGAAGCCCGTCTGACATAATTTTCAGACGCTCCAGAGTCTATCAAGACTCTCCAAGGCTTATCAAAGCCTTTCAAGTCCGCAAGGACGACCAGCAACCCTGGCCGGTACACCAACTCGGTGCTAGAAAGCACCGTTTCCCTCGGGGAATTGTGCTGTCGTCCCCTATACTGGGGTTTAACAGCACTGGGGATCCCCCAGTAGGGCGCCCCGCACCTTCTGGGAGCCGTCGTTTCCCGACGGCTTGGGTGAGGGCTTTTTGCCCGCCCTCGGCCCCTTATAGCGAGTGTCTTGCTGGGGATTTTTCGGACATCTGTTCTGCACATGATCCGTGCTTCCACACAGCATACATCTTAGTGGTCCATGCCGCTGAAGCATTGCAAGGAGCTCCGCTTCGAAGCCCTGCGGGAAGGAGTCAGAGTGACTCCTAGCGGGAGGTTTCTCTTCCGCTTCGACCTGGCTAAGGTCCATGGGTTCAGGACCCACCTTAGAGGAACGGAAATTCCTCTCGGCGTTAAACGCCGTCTTGAACGCCTCCTCCAGGGATTGGGGTCAGCATCGGAACAATTCCGAACGTGCTGGCCCTTCTCGCAGGCCTCCCATGAAAACGGGGATGGACACATCGTCCGAATACGCTTTCGCGTACATCCCTTCCAACAGGGTCTTAAGTTCTTGGATATATGTCTCCAAGTCCCTAGTGCCCTGACGGCACCTCAAAAACGCCAGCTCTTTCTGGTAAACCAGATCGGTCGTGGCGTACATATCCATAAGCTTTTGATTAAGGACTCCCCAGGTCGGGAACACGTTCGTGACCAAATCCGAGCACGTAAACGCCCATGCACGGGATTTACCCGTAATATGGGTCAATGCAGGTCCGACTTGCAAGTGATCCTCGATCACATTCGCTATGGCGAAGGCCGTTTCGACATCGCGAAGCCACCCATAAAGGTTATCACCTTTTTCACCGGTGGATTCCTTTATCTTAAAGTACAACGGAGGGCGCACTCCCGTAGACGTGGATTAACTTCCACGAAAATTCGCCTCATGGGCGATAAGGGCGTTAACCCTCTCTCGCACGGTATCAAGGCCCTGCTCCACAAGGATCTGCATGCCATCCTCACCCAGGATGGATAACAGCCTTTTAAAGGCTTCTTGTTGGACGGGGATTAGCTTACCCCAATCCTCCTGATTCATCCTTTGCAGAGGATGCCGTCTACCAACACATGTGTTGGATTGACTACAAGTGCTACCAGATGTAGCCGGTGCGTACACGCACGGTACGGATAGCGCACAGAGAAAGACTTTCCTTAAGCGGCGATACGCCTTTACTTAGCCGATACGCCCTTATATAAGGGCTTAGTGGGAGATTGCCATCTCACTCGGGGCCAGATTCCCTGAGTTTACGGTTAGTAAACACTAACGCCTTGTTACAAGGCTTCCCTTAGTAAGGGAGTAGCTAATGGAGGTGATCCTTTTTGCTATAACACTTACTGCGTGCGTGACCTTTCTGGGTCGTGCGCCTAGCAGTCTTCAGTGTATTTGTAAACTGATTTATATATTTAATAGAAAATTAGCCTAACTTAATAAACTAATATAAACTATATGCAACACTAGGTAGAACTTACTTAATTCGCACCTAGCGAAAATGTAGTGTACACCACCTGTGTACTAACACGTGGCAGGCTACCACGCCTTCACCAAGGGCTCCTGCCCTGATCGGTTAAAACAACCAATAAGTCCGAACCTTTCTTGGACTGGTCAATACTTGAACTTAACCGTTGTGTACTTACGTACACCAACGTAACCAAATGTAACCCCGTTACAACTATCACATTTACTATTTCTACACACACCCTCTCATACGTCAATATCGAGCACTTTTGAGATGGGGCTCAGGATACCATCGTCATAGAAAGCCAAAAAATTGAGCAAACAATTCATCGACTTCGCGGGCAAGTTAAGCGCACATTTAATTGAGAACAGGACGAATATCTCATGCGTTAATGGTGCAGGATTTAAAGCACACATGGCATTAGCGGATAAATTCTCAGGCTTGAAGTCTTTCTGGGCATTCAGCAAAGAGAGAGACAGTCACATAGATGTGCCGGTCAAAGTGCGCTGTCTGCAAAATTACTGATGATTGTTCAAGATCAAGTCCATGCTCGTTGCGCCATCTCTATATTATATGAGTAAAGTTACCAGTACGAAGAAATTGCAATCTATTTCACCCCCTTTCGACTCGTAACATTTGTTTCAAGGAAACAAACAATTACACGCCCAATTCGTGAAGGTAACTGGCTGGGGAAGCTCCTAACCGAGTATATCAATGCGCAGATGATTTGGATCCTTCGCACCGCCATGTACCTTCAACTTTTGAAACAACGTGTTGCCTGATTCATAGCTTAACGGTCCCTGCGGACCGTTAAAGATTGTACGCCAGATATCAGCAGCAAAAACAAGAGCGTAAACATAGCTGTAGTAGCCATCACCATAGCCAATAAAATGTCCAAAACGCGTATGCCAATACGTTCCATCCACAGGAGGCACTAATGTGCTGGGTCTTTGCAGCTCATAAGCATTTGTGTGGTTGTCGGCGGGCTACACGCAGCGGCTGGTCTTTGAATAGCACGAGATCCAGCATCGAGTACAAACACTGCGTCTGAGTATCCATCGCAACAAACATTAACTTGGAAGACTGCAAGCCTTGCATCATGGTAGTAGTCAGAGAATGATTGCTTCTATACTACATTGGAGGATATCCTTTCTGTCCACACTTCGAAAAAAAATTTCCTTGCGAGTGTATTATCTCCTCAGGAAACATAAAGCTTCGAATTGATAGTAGCAAGTTTCTTGGTTCCACTCTCGCTTTTTCCATCCATATGTTCGTATTAAATGTATGTTGTGAGAAGTCACTGTCGCGATTAATTTCAGGCAATACTTGATGTTTATCTCTTCAGAATATCGACAGTTTTTTCGCAATACTTGCATTTGTGCTTCCATTGTGCTCCATATTATATCTCATATGCGTCCGAATCTGCCCCTTCAATTGGTAATAGTATATTGACGCTCTTCAGCGTGTTGATTCCTTTTCGTTTCTGTTTGGTCTCAATCTAAAAAAGACAAAAAAATAGACATTCCACAACAGCAGAGTCCTCAAAAGATTTAGGTTACAAATGCGATAAAATTAACGACATTAAAGAGGCAAGACATCTGCAAGCGGGAAGGAGAATCTCCATTAAAGAATGCCCTCATGCATGATTGATCTAGGTCACTCAAAAAGAAATTATGAAATTGATGAATTAATGGGACCACGTTTGCGGCAAACAACACGTGCTCAAATGTCAACAACTGTCGTATTGGAGTAAATATCAGGGAAAGTTGCGTCCAGATATAATGGATCTGATTAGCGCTTGGAATATGGAATGGTGAACGAACAGAGTATTGGTAATAAAAATGGGAGAAAATTCTACTCATGGATGCATATGCACGAAAAAAGGAAAGGAAAACCGGGGAGTACGGCAGTAATTCAGGTTAATACCCATTTGAATGTCAAAGATGCCTTGATTTTTTTGGCAACATAAGCAGAAAAAGATACGGTCAAGCTGCCCGACAGTTTACTACACATAATGGAAACCGGAATGATCAAGCAGAATCGATTTCTTTACGTACCACAAAGGTGATCGTCATTACCGTAGGCAGGATTGATCAGCAAACCATACTTAATTTCCTACTATAAACAAGTATCTCTATTATTGAACTGCTACAGATACACACTTAGTTAAATATATTGCAGTAGGGCTCAATACCCATTCGGAATAACTCACCAATATCAGAAGCTAATGGATGAATTTATCGTGGTAGAAATTGGACAACCTGTATCACTCCAGACATGGAACAATAAAATAAAGAAATCTGTTCAATGCATAAAAAATGTATCAAAAAGGGTAATTAAGCGGACGGGGCTATCACCCACAAAGTGTTTTGCTAATACCCACAATAATCGCCCACAATTTTGTATATATCGTTTTATATATACAAATTTGTATTTGCTCTTACTATTGCGCAACAACGTGGAAGGCGCGTATCCCTAGCTCTCTCTTTGATTGTGTATATTGTCGTTGGAATACCATTCCGCACTCAAACTTAAAGGGAAAGATTGAATACATGGGAGACGTCGAGACACCGCGCGTGCGCTTGTGGTAAAGGGCGCGTGTAGCTTTGGTGAGACTCAGACGAGTGAAAGTAGTGCCTTTTCTGACCTTTTACGTCTTATTTCTTGTCTCGATCGCTTCTTGTGTCCCAATTGAGCGCTTCGTTTCAGACTTTCAGGCCTAGTGCGGGGATGTGGTGTTGCGGACGGCTGTAATAGCCAAAACAACGACGCCGCAGTAGTGTCAGAAGTTCACATTTGGTATCAAGAAATCAACGTAGATGCTGACAGGGAGATTGCAGCATCCTTGGTCAAGTGATTTCTACATCAATTTGGGATGGGAGACGACCCACACGATGCCATGTGGCTCAAATTAGTCATGTGTGACTCCCGGACATATTGATATGACTTGTGCGCTGGAAGGTAAATTCCGAATCGAATATATTTTAGGTCCTTAGTTCGCTTAATGTGCTGCCTATAAGCTTACTGAATTTTCTACTAGATATACACCACTGGATTCTTTACTGGATACTGATGTACCCATGCGACACTAGACTTCAGCACTGTGGCGACATCTAGTCCATAATCATGTGGCGCCATTCGCTTGTCTAACATGCATGCAGTGGTGTAATACTAACACTCCTACTCACCACCAATGTTGTATACGCGCTGTAACTATTCCAGTTGCGTCAAGTAGATACTTTAGTCGCTTTGTCTCAAGTGTTTTGGTCAACATATCTGCAAGTTGATCCACAGTCGACACATATCCGACTGCGATGTTGTTCCATGCCACCTTTTCCCGATTAAATTGGTCGCGGATGTCGACGTGCTTGGTCCCGTTGTTGTAGCCCGCATTATTGGTAAGTCCGATCGCACCTTGATTGTCTTCCCAGATTAAGGTAGCTCCCACTTGTTCATGGTCAAAATCCTTCAGCACAGCTCGCACCCAAAGAACCTCCTGATTAAATAGACTTAGCGCCATATATTCAGCTACCGCAGAGCTGAGCGCCATCGTGCGCTGATACTTGGGCTTAAAAATCACCGGCGCAACTCGGATCATAACGATAATCCCCGAAACCGTACTTCGGTCATCGATATTACTACCCCAGTCTGCATCTGTGTATGCAGTAGCTTGTACTTCACTAGCGCTCCATAGTTCCTTGTCATCCTAAGGCTTAAAGCTATCGAAGATGCAATCATCAATAACGGACAATGATAAGGCAGAGATGTGGTCGAGTCCGTACAGGTCCTTGATTGGATGTTTATTGTACATCACAACATGTACGCGTCCAGATATTACATACAATTATCTCTCTTCTTGGAAAATCTGGGTAAGCAGCATTGGAAAGCTGCGATTCGAGTACTCCGATATCCGACTATAGTATAACCGGAGATGCTTTCGGAATCGGTCGTCTTACGAACTCAGATAAATCGTCTTGTATGGCGAGAGTAGGCCGACGTTGAACGATGAGTGCAACTTCTTCATATTTCGCGGTAGCATCAACTTAGCTACATTTGGGTTGATCATCTTAATCAGTTCAAACGGTCCCACTTTTTTACCCTGCGAGCTTTGCCGTTTTTAACTCAGTGTGAGAGTTAACTGTGTTGAGTGGTAAGTTTGGTATCCAATAGTACTAAGTCACGAGACTTAAAGGTGAGGCTTGCTCGTTTCGAGTCGTAGTATTTCTTCTGTCTTTCTTGGGCTTGTTTCAGGTTTTCGCGTGCCTTGCATAATAGGTCTTGACGATCTTTGTCGAAGCTCGAGGCAAACTCTGATATTCATTGCGTTTCCAGAATATCGTGTCTCTCTCTTGAGAAATCAGATTGGATTCTTTTCTTCCTGTATTAATCTCTAACGGGGTGAGCTTGGTAGACGCCTTCACCGATGTCGCATGTGCGTACTGTATAGTTACAAGTAGTTTGGCCCATTTTTCTTCACTGTATGATACCAGGCAGCGTGAGGCGTCTTCTAACACCAAGTTCTGGCGTTCACTTTGACCATCCGCTTGTGCTCTATGAGCGGTCATCATGCTTAGATTTACACCCATTATGCTCCTTAGCGACTTCCAGTAGTTTGTCGTAAGCTTCGGATCTCGATAGCTGCGGGACCACTCGACATTGGTCTAAAGTATGCGCTTGCAATCGATGGGCTCAAACATAATAATATTCTCGTTAAAGTGTAAGCCAGACTTCCTTGAGACAAAGGATACAGGGCTGACGAGAATAATCGAACGTTATTGGGTACAGCACTAGTCGCTACTGTTTTACCGTTAGAATCCATTTTAAACATGTCCATAACCAGATCACAATTACTGCACCTTAACCAGTTCTCGTTTTCTGCTATTACATACCCGAAAGTACTAAAACATGGAAAAATAACCTTCCTTTTCGACTAACATGGCGATATTCACGCATATATACAAGATACGTCAATTTCCCACTATGTGCAAGGCTCCTCAAGATGAAATAATGACTTTCGGTAGTCCATGATGTCGGACTACAGCGTCAAAAACAACTTAGCAGTGTCTTTTGAATCGGCAGTAGTGTACGTTGGGTTATAACTGGGTCTTTTTGACAACTTGTCCACGACCAAAAAATAGCATCATATCCTTCAGACACGGGTAGACCAGTGATGAAGTCCATTGACAAAACTTCCCACCATTCCTCCGGAATGGGGATAGGAATCATTAATCCTTTCTTTTTCTGGCTATTTGACATCCATCGAGCACATGTTTTGCATGTCTAGACGTACTTTTGCACATGCACGAGTAACTTTGGCCAGTAGTACCATTGCTTTAACTTCATATAAATTCTTCGAGCTCCAGGATGTGCTGCTGTGGCTTCATCGTGAAACTCTTATAGTATCTTCGTCTTTATATCTGGTATGTCCGGAATGAATTTTTTGCCGCATTGCTTCATCTTGCCTCATATATATGAGTACTTTATCGAATATGAAGTTTTAATTCGACTCATTCTTTTGCAAATATCTTTGAAGAACTTGTCATTGCGATAACCTTGCTGAATCATTTTTCGCACTTTGTCACTGATATGTGCGCGTACCACGTATGACTTGGCTTTGTGGATTTGATCCTGTGCGACTCCTATCAGGTGACTCTCACCCCGCAACTCCACTTCGTCGAGTAAGAGTAGGGAAATATCCAGCGGAATGTTCTGAATGAGGGTGGAGTGAACCATGTGTCTTTCCAAAAGGTTGGAATGTTGATCGCAGTCATCGGTAGTCTAATTTACGACGTGCGACAAATCCGGAACATGGGACGTAGTCACAACAATTTCTTCTGAATCCTCCCCAGACAAAGCTGGGCGGGACAATTCGTAAGCCACAACAACGACAATGCGTAAGCCACGGCATTTGAACTTCCTAAGTAAAACTGTGAAAAGAACGTCAACATGCGTGCCATTTTTCGGAGACACTTTTGAATAATGAAGTATCCATTTAAATGCAAAATTGTCGGTAAGGACTGAAAAAAATGTCTTCCGTGGAGATAAATACGCCCAATCGCAAAATCCAGGGCCAAGTCCACGATAAATTTCTGCTCCAGAAAACGTCTGTACCACCAACTTCGGGATCATGTATGGGTGCGGCTGTGTGCCCGGATTTACGTAATTTACAGCCGCTTGCCTCTCTTCTACCAAACCTGCAAGCATACCAGGGGCTTCTCGTGGCATCATCATACGAGGCGCACAGCCCCTCTCTATCCCTTCATCCTCTGATAAATCGTTCATCTTGATTTGCTGCCCAAATGGCAATTTTTTTTATACTTTCTTGAAAGAGGGTATCACCACCTTTAATGTGATGCAATAGGTGATAATAACTGGCAATAGTATTCACCCTTCGTCATAATTCAACCAGGGAGGGAGTTTAGACCGATGGATCTATTGATTGCGGTTGCTTTAACACCAAAAAAATTCGTGGTCAAGCAACCAGAATAACCTTCGTGACAATAGATGCGCGAAGATGGGTAGATGGCACCGCGTCCAGCGTCATGCAGTCAGCTGATGGGTCAGTTCGTAGGAAAGCGCAATAAAAAGGGGCGACCTCCTGATGGATCAAAAACGTGGCAGCAAGTCGAGGCGGAGAACCCTACTGAAAAGGTTGTTTCAGTGTTGACATCAAGAATCCGAGAACAATAGTTTCGGAAGGGTCCTCTAACTTTCAGGAAGTGCAGGATGATGCGAAATTGCTCATCAACCTGAAGGCTTAGTCGCGTGGTACTGATGGCACCATGCGTGCACTGACTGATATCGGCAAAATCAAACAACTTTGTGAAAGTACAAAGTCTAGCGTCGTTAAGCTTTGTTGAAGTTGAAACTTCACAATGGATGATGTCCGGATTGCAAGGGGAGAAACTGTAACAATGCTAAAAGGTGTAATACGCATACGTAATTGTTGGACGAACTGTCATTCGAGATGAATATATCGTTCTTGAGTTCGATTTTATCGATTGGGCATTCCTTGGATGTCCTAGCAATGCAATTGTGACTGGTCGACAAAAGTGTAATTCAAGTGTATCAGTGAAAACACTCGCAACGTTAGACATAATAGTGGTTAGCGATGGCACAACAAGCTCTGACTCCAACAATTGCAACGGGCGGTATATCCTTCAACAATAGTTCAATGAGATTAAAGCATGCAACAGCACAAACAGATGCGTGAGCAAAAAGTATCCGGCACCGTCAGTAAAGACCGCTGTGTTGGAGTCATCACGACAAACGACGGTCCTCGAGCGAAAGACACACGACAGCCAATAGCCACCGTGAATAGGGAGGAAGTGGACACCGTGAAAACACACACACACACACACACACACACACACGAGCTCTCCATCCCATACTTCTGTGTGAAGAAGTCTGCAAGAGGCTAACACATCGTCCATGAATATAAGAATATGGACGCCAATACCGAGAACGGATGTCATCATGTATGACTCATCCTCTCTCGATTTTAGAGATGAGTTTTATCAAATTCATATGAGTGAGAACGATGTGCCTCCCACGGCAATGGAGTGACTTTTGATGCCACAGGGACCACATCAACATTTAACAGATGCGTTACAAATCTAATACGTCTGGTGCGGAAATTCGCACCGAGATATTTCGATGAAGTATTCATCCATATTAAGGGTGAACGTGGAAGAATGCATAAAGGGCACCTAAGAAGTGTTAAAGCTCATGCGTAAGCATAATATCTACGAAATCCTAAAAATGCACATTCAGTGCATCTGTATACCTGTTCATTGCTGTTTTGTCGATTAGAACGGAGTTCGCCCTGGTCCATATTAGATCAAGGTGATAGTTGAATTACCAACGCTAAACAATGTCAATGAACAGCTTAAGTTCCTTGGGAGAGCAACATACTTGCAAAATTGTTCATGTTAAGATACAGGCATATTACGCTCTCTTTTGCAATTTCTTACGAAGGACGTTGGATGATATTGGGATATTAAAAATGCAAACATCGGCGCTAGCGATGCCGATAATAATTTCCCGCTTCACGTCATTTGCGATGCGAGAGATTTTGCAATCGGCTGTGAACTGACGGAAAACCATGAATCCTATAAAGAAAAAGGTTTATTATTAAAGAATGAAGAATTGCACAAAAAGAAGGGGGAATGAAAAAACAGATACAAAATAGTAAGAATCATAGTATGTCTATTCTATTAAATTTATTTATTATTTAAATCAAAACATATGTATGTATAATTCCTAGTTTTGGCAAATTGAAAAATATTATCATTGATTTATAGAAGTAGACATGATCATATTATGATTAATTTAAGAAATATTTAATTTTGTAAAAATTATTTTTGAATTTAAAAAATATATCATACAAAGAAATAAAAAATAATAATCATTGGACATTGGAATTTAGATGAAGTTGAATTACTTACAACTGCCGTCAAAGAGCATTTAAATATTACTATTTTACTAATGAATGAAAATATGGATTAATTACGAATAAGCTTTTTAATACAGTAATTCATTATGAAAAAATCAAAGAAAAAGAATTAAATTAATTGATAATTAGAAATTCAGTTACTGATATAATTTTAAATCAAAAAATTGAATTTTAAAATTTCCAATCATTTCATGAACAGATACAAATCAAACTATAAAAAGATTAAGGAAAAGTCTAATGCGCCCCCCATTTTGGATAACGCGACCCCCAAATGAGAATTTCGAATATTTTTTCACAAGAAGTTATCCTTTTTTCGAGGAATGATAAATCCACTGGAAAATAGATATGTATACAGGTGCATACACTCACCCTCCCGTCCAATGAGCAAGAAAGCGAAAAATTGCAGTCCTATCCCTCCTCGTCTCTAAAAGCCATCAAGAAGGAGCTGGGGATGGAACGAGACGATAAAGATGCGATGATTACCAAGTACCGAGAACGCCTTGCGGCCGTCGCGCCGGAAAGGTTGCCAGCGGCTGTGGCCGAGGTGGTGGACGAGGAATTGTCGAAATGGCCATGTTGGATAAAAACTCGTCGGAATTTAATGTCACGCGGAATTATCTCGATTGGCTGACGCAGTTACCATGGGGCAAAGCGACGGAAGAGAACTTTGATCTGGCCAAATCTAAGCGGATCTTAGATGAAAATCATTATGGACTGAAAGAGATCAAAGAGCGTGTGCCGGAATTCATTGTTGTCTCCAAGCTCAAAGGGGATGTCCAAGGCAAAATAATTTGCTTTGCCGGTCCTCCTGGCGTCGGGAAGACGGGTATTGGCAAATCTATTGCACGGGACTTGAATCGCGAGTTTTATCGCTTTTCCGTGGGTGGAATTAGTGATGTCGCGGAAATTAAAGGCCACAGACGGACGTACGTGGGTGCCATGTCAGGAAAGATCATTCAGTATCTCAAGTCCACGCAGAGCTCGAATACACTCATTTTGATTGATGAGATTGACAAACTCGGGCGTGGCTATCAAGGGGACCCTGCGTCCGCGCTCTCGGATCTCTTAGATCCCGCGCAAAATAGCGCGTTTATCGACAATTACATGGATGTACCCGTGGATCTGTCGCGCGTATTTTTTATTTGTACGGACAATGTCACGGAACGATTCCCGTCCCTTTGCTCGATCGGATGGAATTCTTGCGTTTACCGGGGTATGACTCACCCGAAAAGATGACAATCGCAAAAGAGTATCTAATCCCCAAAGCCTGTGAGAAAACGGGTCTCCAGACGGTCCAAGCCACACACGAGTCGTTTGGCTTGACGGACGATGCGATTTTAATGCTGATTAACCAGTATTGTCGTGAAAATGGCGTTCGAAATCTCGAAAAGCACGTGGAAAAAGTGTTTCGGAAAATGGCGCTGGAAGTGGTTGAAAGTAGCGAAAAGAAACAGGAGATCGAGTCTCAAGAGCAGGGGAAACAACGTGCTCGAGTAGCGAGAGCGCGCAAGACGTGGACGACCAGGATCGGTTCCAGATTACGCCGGAAAAGCTGTCGAAATACGTGGGCAATCCCATTTTCACGTCGTACGTTGCATTGCCATCGGTTGTTTTTGTTTCACTGTGTGCACTCACGCTTGATGCTTTAGTGATCGTTTGTTTGAGAAGCATTTTTCAGGGGTTGTGATGGGACTTGCGTGGACAGCCCTGGGAGAATCCGCTCTCTACATTGAAACACCAGTGTGCGGACGAAAAATGATCGGGCCGGCTTGATACTACGGGTCAAATGGGATCTGTGATGGAATAGAGTACAAAACTTGGGTACACTTTTGCACGCACGAAATTGCACGCACTGGACCCGGCAAATTCGTTTTTCCAAGAATGAAGTACTCTTGCATGTTCCCGAAGGAGCAACGTCCAAGGATGGACCTTCCGCTGGTTGTACCATGGTGACGGCTCTATTGTCTCTCGCCATGAACACGTACGTACATTTTTTTTACATGAAGAAGCACGAAGTACCGTTAGTCATGTTTATCCATGATTACATTAGGACTGTCCAACCGGAACTAGCCATGACGGGAGAGCTCTCACTCGTAGGGAAAGTTCTGCCTGTTGGTGGCATTGAGGAGAAGACGATTGATGCCAAGCGATCTGGCGTGAAAACGCTAATCTTGCCGCTCGGGAATAAGCGCGACTTTGACGAGCTGGAAGAGTATCTCCAGAAGGACTTGTTCGTACACTTTGCCGACTATTACGAGGATGTGTAAAAGGTCGCGTTCGAAAAAGAGTAGAAATGGATAGGTGCCTTTTTTAGAAACGTCCAACGTCAGTGTCCCACAGTACCGGTACTCATAGGGAGCCACTTTTGATTTGGACTATACAGTAGATAACACGAATGGTCGTTCGCGCTCTCTGGAATATCGTCTCGGGGCTCGTCCACGGCGCTATACACTCGAAAACTCGTACGGGCTTTGCAGGTGTGTACTATCCTGCCGTGTGGAAAGCTCGCACAGGCGTTCTCGACTGCGATGTCAATCTGCACTTTAATAACTCGTCCTATCTCTACTGCATGGAGCTCGCACGTTGGCACTTCACCGCGTACGTCGCGCTTGAAGAATCCTTTTGATTGAGTGGTCGATTGATCGTCGTGTCGTGCTAGGTCAAATGGAATCCTATGGCAAGCGCTAAAACATCGACGAGTCTTCATCGCCGCATCGCAAGCGATCCGCTATCGCCATAGTATTCCGCCTTTTCATGCGTACGAGATCCAGACGCAGATTGTGCATTGGGATGGATTTGCGTTGTCCGTCATTGCGTGGAGCCGGGATAGAAATGACATGATACGGTATAGAAATTCATTTCGCTGGAGAAAAAATTCCATCTCAAAGTAAGGGAAATCGCACGAAAAACAGCACTAACTAGTTTGAATTTCGTGTATGCATCTGTATACATATCTATTTGCCAGTGGATTTATCATTCCTCGAAAAAAGGATAACTTTCTGTGAAAAAAAATTCGAAATTCTCATTTGGGGGGGGCGCATTAGACTTTTCCAAGATTAATTATCTTATTGTAACAAATTCAATGGATATTTTATCCATAAAATACTTTCATGTATTTACTACGTTAAACTCTTTAATAAAATATATGAATAAATTAAAACAATGAAATGAAAATGATTAGCAGAATAATCAGAACATTTATAGAAGTATAAGGTTATTAAAATTTATATCGAAAGAACAGAATTTATTAAGAAGTAGGATATAAACAAGAAAGAATTCAAAACCGTTTATTAACTCACTTCAGAATTTTTGTTGTCGTATTCACGAGTATCAATACAAAATGTATTACAAAAACTATAAAAAAGAAAAACAAATTAACATTTTCAGACATTTATTATGCTTCTAGAAATTTGCTATGATATTACGAGAACCATCACTCGCTCAATCGTCTAAGTTATGTACCAGTATGTCCCATAAGAGACATTCTACGTCACTACTTTAAACAATGCTATCATCGCGCGCGAAACTCAAACCCTTTGTAGACATTATCTCTACAACCAAGACTAAAATCCGCGTTGATGTGTCTCTGCTATGTTCACCGAGATCTTGTCACAAAGTGATGTGTATGTGCACGTACTCGGAGATACTGGCTGTAAGGCCAATTTTTCGTTTTCAGCGGTACCCTGAGCCAAATAATATATATTAGCATAGTGCCCCGTTGTACCAACAGGGCAATAAATTTAATATTTGTAACACTGCAGAATGTAAATTGGGGTTAACCTGAGAAAATTGCGAAGTCACGGCAAATAGATATACAATATATTATATATTTTATCTAATTGAACGCCTCTTCATATACAACGTTTCGCATGACGTGCACGCCAGCTCTGTTCTCAGCAGGTAATAGCACTTTTATGTGTGCTGGTCCGATTCTACGTAAGCCAGGCTGGATGCTATTCTACGTAAGTCAGTCAATTTCAGCCAATCAAAATGAGAGCTACGTACACCAAAAGAATGATCAAATTCTATTATAAATATAGAAGTTAGAAATAAAGTTAGCAAAAACTATTTACAAGCAAAACAATTAAATAGCCATAAAAAATTAAACTTATGAATAAATGACAAGTAAATAATTTTTTTATAAAATAGGGTGAGATTACTTATACTATAAGATTTTGCGCAATTTGTTACAAATAGTGTCAGCTGCGCGTAATTATCCAGTGCAGGATAAGGAGCGTCTCACCATGAATTATGCACCGGCAATTTTTGGATGTATTTTTTTGGGAGAAAGACCCTCTCTGGTTTATGTGGATAACGCGTCTCTACACACGGTCGTAAACTCACGTCATCGTTACCAAATAATGGCAAGACGTTTATGATTATTTGCAGAATACAGCTTCACGGATGTGTACGACCGGGATGGTAGCGGATGTGCTGTCACGTATGCCTGATGACCATCCATAAGACACAACAAGAGAAAATACAATTCGTTGCACTGCACCTTCTTCGCCTCTTGTACAAAGGTTTAGTAGACGAAGAAATTTGTCTATTGATTGATTAACTCAACAATCGACCAGAGAAGAAACGCGAAAATATCCAGAGTTCTTACGCGCAAGCGTGTATCGATATCAATTGCACGGTAGTCTATTGTTATATAGCACAGACCAAGATGATAAAAGTCACATCATGAAGATGATCTCATCCATGCAATCATGTTTGAGTATCATGATGCACAGATTTCGTAGCATCAAGGTCGAGAAAAGGCATACGTTTTTCTCGCATGAGATTTTACTGGAGGAACCAGTACAAGTGGAACGCATGTATATGCGGGCTTGCGATATTTTCTCAGCGTAAAGCCGGCGCAATCTGCGCACGCACCATTTAACCTTCTGACGGCCCCCACACACATAGTGCTGAAAGTCCATTTCGATGGTCTTTTTTTGTCTTCCGTCCGACATAAGTCGGAAGACATGAAAATTAAAAATTGGTCTTGGCAGAACGATTCAGTAAGATGGTAAATCTTACGGCAGTGTCGGAAAATATCGCTGCCGTGGAAACAGTGTGGGTACTTGTTAACACGGTATTTAATTTTTATGGAATAAAGATTTGACGTTTCTGGCTAAAAACGTTCTCACCATTGGGTATGCAGTGGAAGATACCAACCGTGGATGATCCAATAACGGATGGGCAAGCAGAACGCGATAACTGCGTTCTTAGCTTTATGCTGCGTTCTTGCGCGCATGCGTTCAAACTTGGAGTGAGTTCTTGGCAACCACTGAGGTTACGATAGTCATCTTGCTGCATGCTTAGCCCACACCGTTCCGCTTTAATCACATACAGCATCCGCGTACTCCAGTTTTAGTTGGCGTTATGGCCCACTCAAATTTTGAGCGAGTACATGGAAACTAAACGAAAGTTGCCGCAGCAAGTTGCGAAGACATATAGAATGCACTACTGCCATTAAAAAATATCAGACGTAGCATATAGGATGCAGGGCTTATTATATGCCCTATTGGAGACTTTCCGAGATATTACAACGATCTACGACAGGAAATTTACAGAAAAACTCCAACGTATTTAGAGATCTTTGCGGAAATATCCAGTTATTATCGTTAGGGGAAAACTTGCGTTAAGGATGTTTTGCTCTGCTTATTAAGTGCGTCCTTAACAAAGTGTATGACAGGTTTTCTCTGTAATATAAAATCGTATACTGCTTTAATATTAGTAGAAGTATCATCTTCTTTATCTAATGATTGCGCATCAGATACTCAGTCTTAATAGTTTCAGCCGTTTCAACTGAATTACATTATTATAGCAACTGTTCTAATTATATTTCTAGCTTACACTCATTATGACGGGAATTATGGGCATATCTACTACTACAAAAATGTTGATTAGTTATCTAATCTACCACTAATCTACATACACATTCATTATGCAACTTCTCTACACGAAACCTGATCCTAAAATTCGTTGAATCCTTCCCTAAAAAGTAAATTCAAATGTTCTCACTTAAAACAGCTACACCAATGGGTGGCCAAGGTAATAGAAGGACAAAAATCCCCGAGATCCGCACAGATTCAGTCAGGAAGACATTGGATACAAACACTAGTATTTTTTACATGGAAATATTCACTTATGAAGATATTCAGAGCTTGCGCAAACTATGCGCAAATCCGATCACATAAGCAACAGGCTGTCGGCTATGATAAGGAACAAAGGATGAGTTTCGCATTATCCGTAGGGTAGCAGAAGGGACGATCATATGCAGACGAAAGACAGCTTTCCTAAGTAGCATTTTTAAAGCGAAAAAGTGCCTTCAGTTTTACACTAAGGTGCAAAACAAGTAGAATGGGATGTTATTATTACACCGCTGCATACATGTCAGACAGGCGATGGACGCCACGTGATTATGGACAAGATTAAGCCACATTGCTGAAGTCACAGTGTCGCATGGGTACATCAGTATCCACTAAAGAATACAGTCGTTTGAATCGAGTAAAAGAGGTAGCACATTAAGCGAACTTAGGACCTACAATATATTCACTCCGTAATTTACCTTCCAGCGCACAAGTCTTATCAACAGTTTAATAGCCGCAAGACGCTTAAGACCAAAATACCACCGACCGTGACAATCATGACCAGTAAAAAGGCTGAAGTCATTCTCGGAAGTGATAATTACTTCCACTGCGAATTTGCCATGCGCATGACGTAGGCGAGGAAGGGGCTGCTGGCGCACGTCCAAGTCGCGAAAAACCGGTGAAGATGACGGAGACTTAGCTGCTCAACGAATTGAAGGCGTTGGGACTAAACTCTCAAGGCGTTGGCGGTGGAACATCACACCAAGATCCGGTCTGCCACGTCGGCGATCATGGCGTGGAATACGTTGCGCGATTTCTAGAACCACAATGCACAACCGCGTGATGATGACTCGCCTCCTCAACGAGTTCAAGATGTAGGTCGGCGTGTCGAGGGCGAAGTACTTAGACAGGTTCGATGAGCTTATCGTAGGACTACAGATACTTGGTGAACCGCTTGATGAGGCTCGTCAGATAGTCATCCAGCTGAGCAGCTTGCCCACGGAGTACGAGTTGATAAGATATATCGTGGAGAACTACAAGGCTATAACCCAGATCAAAGTGAAGGAAAAGCTAGGAAAGGAGTATCAGCGCCTCGACAAGAAAGAAGGTTCGGAGCGCGCACTGAAGGCCACAATGAGCGGCAAGAAGTTCAAGAACAAGAAGAACTTCAAGAATGACAAGGGACGCAACGGCAACAGGAACGGTGGTTTTAGAGGAAAATGTTTCGGATGCGGCCAGATGGGTCACATGAAGGGGGACTGTCGGAACAAGAACGAGAGCAACGCCGAGGATGAGGTTTTTGCCGTTGGGGATGATCAATCGACTTGGGGTTCTGATATACAGCGGTGCGACGGCGCATATGACGTCATCTCTTGACGACTTATTCGAATACAAGGCCATCGAAGAGAATATCGTGGTGACCATCGCGGACGGCAAGAAGATCCGCGTGGTGGGACGAGGTCAGTGCGAATGACGGGCATCGACGGCAAGCGCATCAAGATGGTCGATTTGCTGTACATCCCTGGGCTTGACCAAGGACTCTTATCTGTCGGAAATCTGGCCGAGCGCGGTGCGAGTGTGGAGTTTCAGTTGAAGTCATGTGTAATATGGACCAAGTCAAAGGCGATCGCGTCGCGCAAGAAGATCGGCAAGGCCTACGTACTCAACTGTGAGAAGAACATGGCGCACTACGTGGAGTATGCTCGAGTCGAAAGCAATTGGGAGGCGTGACACGCACTCATGGGTCAGTTGAACAAGGACGCACTAGTGAAGACGCAGCGCGCTATCGCTGGAATGTCCATGATGGACAAGACATCCATGACACTATGCGGGGGTTGAATGAAGGGAAAACAAACTGTCGCCTATTTCCCATCTTGGTCGATGTCTAAGACGACGGAACTGCTTCAACTCGTACATGGGACCCATGAAGACAAAGTTAAAGGGTGGAGACTGGTACGTGCTTACGTTTCTTGATGACAACTCCAAATATGTGGAGGCATACTTCATCTCCAAGAAGGGCGAGGTGACTGCCAAGTTCAAGAACTTTATGAACCTGTACGAAAATAAGTGGGGTAAGCGCATCAAGTGCCTGCGTTTGTATTGCGGCACAGGGTTTGTCAACAATAAAATGGACAACATATGTGCATCTAATGGGATCGTGCACCAGAAGACTGTGCCCTACAGCCTTCAACAAAACGTTATGGCAGAGCGCATGAATTGCACGATCATGGAGAAATTATGAAGCATGTTTCACTACAAAAACGTGCAAACCCTCTGGTGGGATGAGCCTGTCAGAACTGCGGTATAACTGAATAATCGTTCGACCAACCGTAACGATTAAACATGACGCCATAATAGGTATGTTTCAAGTTCAAATCGCAAAATGTAACACTTACATGTGTTTGGGTCACAAGAGTAATCTCACGTCGATGACCCAAAGAGGACTACACTTGAATCCAAGATCTTCAAATGCATGTTGCTTGAGTTTCCAGAGAATGCTAAAGGATATCGCGTGTACGACCTGGAAATAAACAAGGTCAAGTTGTCAAGGTCGGTAGAGCTGGACGAGCGCGAGGTGGGTAGAATATATGAAAAGCACACGCCGTAAAAGCATGAAATGGTCATCAACATGATCAAGAATTGTGACAAAGTTACTGAACCTGGGAACCAGAAGCAAATGCCCCTGGAGGATGAACCGATGGGCGATAAAGAAGAAATCTCCGCAGACGTAGAAATGGAACAAGCGGAGACTACGGAAATCATCGTGTCACTATAGCGGCTAGACGAATGGTTACGTACTGGATATGAGCTAGAATCGTACCATTCTCGGCCAGACACATTCTTGGAGGATCGACTAGTGTTCCATCCAAACAATGATCGAGTGAGACGTTCTTATGAAACCGTGCTCTTGTTGGAAAACGGCTGTGACAGCATCGTGTCCGAAGAAAGTAATGACTCCCGCATTCCGAAGCGTCCTAGGATTGATGATGACAGTCTGATAGCTGAGGCTGTTCTCGCATACGCTGCTAATATGGGAGTGGTGGACAATGCCCCAAATACATACCAGCAAGCCATGAATGGCAAAATGCTTCAGAATGGATGAATGAAATAAACTCGGATATCAAGGCCCAAGCAGAAAACGTGTCATGGGCACTCGTGCCAAAGAAGCAAAATGTACGACCAATTGGTTGCCGATGGTTTTTAGCGACGATAACGGACAAGTAGTGCGTTACAAGGCCAGGCTTGTTGCGTAAGGCCTCAAGCAAAAGCTTGGAATAGACTTCTTTGAGACTTACTCACCCTTGGCCAACATGAACTCCATAAGAAATGTACTCTCTACAATAGTTGCGAAGGGATAAGTTACTGAACAGCTGGATCCCGACACGGATTTTTTAGAGTAATCTAAAGGAGGAGGTATAGATGGAAGTGCCTTGCGGTACTGCCAAGGCTAAAAGCATGATGTTTTAGTCGGATAAGGCAATTTAGGGCCTCAAACAAGCTACGAGTGCACGGAATAAGACAATACATGCAGTATTCCTGAAAATATTTTTTCAAAGCAATGGGGCGGATCAATTTGTCTATGTCAAGTTTAAAAATGGGAACTACGTCTATGTGCCTATACGTTGACGACATGATCATCACTGCCAAGACGACAGAAGAAATTAAGGATGTGAAGTCAGCTCAAGAGCTCATTCAAGATAAAGGATCTGGGAAAGACTAAGCACATTCTTGGTATGGAGGTCGACCATGATCTTAACAGCAGCACACTCATGATTCGCCAAACTCGGTACATCGACAACATGGTGGTTAGAAATCAAGAAAATGCCGAAGTTTTTGGTTGTGACCAACCCATGCAATCCGGCTTTAAAGTTATCAAAGATGCAATCACCAACAACGGACAATGATGAGGGAGAGATGCGGTCGAAGCCGTACGGGTCCTTGATTGGATGTTTACTGTACATCGCAACATGTACGCGTCCAGATATTGCGTATGTGGTTGCACAATTATCTCGCTTATTGGAAAATCCAGGAAGGCAGCATTCGAAAGCTGCGATTTGAGTACTTCGCGATCTCAAGACGACAAGGAACTATGGAGTCACGTACGACGGTAGTACAGGCTACAGCATACACAGATGCAGACTGGGGCAGCAATATCGATGACCGACGTTCGGTTTCAGGGATCATGGTTATGATCCGAGGTGCATCGGTGATTTTTAAGTCGAAGTATCAGCTCACGGTCTGCGTAAGTTGAATATATGGCGCTAAGTCTATGTACTGCGGAGGTTCTATGGATGCGAGCTTTGCTCAAGGATCTCGTCCATGAACAAGTAGGATCTACCCTGATATGGAAGACAATAAAAGTGTAATCGGACTTGCTTGTAATGCGGATGCACCGCCCGGACCAAGCACGTCGACATATTCCACCATTTTATTCGAGAAAATGTGTCATGAAAACAACATCGCGGTCGAATATGTGTCGAGTATGGATCAACTTGCGGATATGTTGACCAAAGCGCTTGGGATAAAGCGACTCAAGTATCTACTGGATGCAAGTGGTATAGGTCCAGCGCGAGTATAACATAAGCAGAGTTATAGTATTACTCTGCTGCATGCATGTTAGACAGGAGAATGACGCCACATGATTATGGACAAGATTACGCGACACTGCTGATGTCATAGTGTCGCATTTGTACATCAGGCTGACATCGTAGTGTCACGTGGGTACATCAGTATCCAGTAAAGAATCCAGTGTTGCGTATCCCGTAGAAAATCCAGTAAGCTTAGAGGTAGCACATTAAGCGAACTAAGGACCTAAAATTTATTCACTTCGGAATTTACCTTCAAGCGCACAAGTCTTATCAATAAAAAATATGTTTTTAATACAAGGTTTGTTATTGAAATAAACTTACATTTGTTTCTTATCTATTTAGCGCTTCCTCACGCAATACAGTATAATCCAGTAAAAATAGACCTGTTACAGCTGGTAGCACTTTGTGGTCCGGCTAAAGGACGACTGGCACATGTCTAGCAGAGCGTATTCCTTGGTTAGGATGGTACTAACCGATTGCCTTTATGGGTTTAATCAAGAGAAGTTGCCCATATTCCAACGCTCCATGGTGCACATGATCAGGGGCATATGCCCTGACACGAAAACAATGATCGAGACTAAAAACCTGGACGAGCAGATCAAAATCATTGGGAGATTTTGAAGAAATTCGTTCGCTTCGTCTGCGCCACGAGCGCCCGTGACATCGCACGTCGAGACCTTTAAGGCCAACGTATCCACGGATATAGAAAACGGAGTATCTTTCCTGCAAAGCCTGCTCGATTAGAGACGGCCATAGCGTCGCAAAACAGTGTATCCAGGTTTCAGGTACACTTTGACTTTATATGTCTCGGTTGTTGGAACAGAGGGGATGACCCGTCTGCGTATGAAACGTTACAAGCGTTCAAGGAGGAGTTAAAGCTCATCTTTCATCCTCATTAAAATTAATTCGGATGTCCACCCGCATTTTTAGATCTGCGTCAAGCTAAGCTTGCTATTAATGCTATCGAGAAAAGCTTATACAATATTGTGATGGAGCTAGTGGCTCTGTTCATCGAAGGGAAGTTAAAAGCCCTCGCCTTTCATTACCAAACGAGGCACCTATTGCTGCAGTTAAGTGGAAGGGCTGGTTCGCTCTTCGAAGTACTGGCCCATACTAAAATTTTCTTGGAGGTTTTGGAAGGTATAACCTTGGCTGATGTTGATAGCGATTTGCTTGACGAGATCTTCGTTCTTTTCCGTACCGCAACCACGCCATAGTGAGGACGAGGATCCAGAACCAATAGAAATCTCGATTACGTTGCTTTAACAACAAGCAAACAAAAAATAAGTTGAAGAGCCTTCACTGCAATAGATGCGCGAAGATGGGGATCTTTGCCTATGAGTGCATGGTACCGTGACCAACGCCGCGTAGTCAGCGGACGGGTAAGTACACCGTTAAGCGCAATAAATAGGGTCAAGATAAAAATGTGAGCACCGGACGGGGTGTTACACAATGCGAAGAAACATTTTTGATGCAGTGTAACGAAGCTAGACCAAAGAACCGGTGCTAGCGATAGCCGTTAATAATCGCCTGTTTCACGTCGTTTGCAATACGAGCGACTTAACAATCAGCTTGTATTGATTAAACGTAAACACGACGATCAGGGTTGCGTAATGTTTTATATATCGCCAGCTTCGTCCAGCTGATCGCAACTATTCGGTGCATGTCAAGGAACTCCTTGCCGTGAAGTTCGCACTGGCAAAACAATCCGGCGCTATCGATTAGTAAATAACCACATTTGAGGTTGATATCGGCAAGGCGTCTTTACTCACGTCCGTAAATTCACCATAGCTTTTCCAATAGTGGAAGATGGTTATCATTCTTTGCTGGATTCAGCTTCACGGTTGATTACAACCGGGAAGATTAAATACGGTCTATTCCGTAGGCCTCATTACAAAAGAAACCGTCCTTAACAGAAAGGATAAGTGCAAAAACAGTCCGTTGCACTACACCTACTTCGCCTCTTACAAGAGGCAAACGAAAGAGCTGTTGGATTCGTCTATTGATAAATTATTTAAACAATTAATCAGCAAAGAAACGCGAAGAACTTATATAGTTACTACGCGCAAGCGGCTCTGACAAAGTGTTGGAAGTCCAATTACGTGGACTTTTTTATTGGTCTTCCGCACAACAAAAGTCGGAAGACAGGGATATGGTTTTTGTAGACCGATACCCAGTTCAGTACCAGTGTCGGTGAATATCTGTGCCGCAAAATCAGCGCAAATATTCGTCAATACGGTATTCCTTATACACGGAAGAAACATTCCAATTTTGGGCACGCCGTTATACTGTCAACCCCGGACCCCGGAAAAGATAAGACAAAAAAATAATGGAATAATCGCATTCATAGCGACATCTTGCGTTCTTACGCGCATGTCATCAATCAGTGGGTGACTCATTGAGTTTTCAATTAACAATTGGGTGTATGATTCAACGAATCATACACCGCTTTACCGTGAAGGTCATGCGGCATCCTCGTACCCAAGCTTTACTGGCGGTACGCCAAATCTAAGTGTAAAGGTTCCGCTCAAATTTTGATCGAGTCAATGCGAACGAAAAACTTCCGAAGGCATGTTGAACACGCCTACTGCTAATATAGTAGTATACGTCGCAAAGATAAACCCACTCCTGATACAGCAGTAGATGTTCCCATATTTCCCGTTATATTGACAGGAGAAGATATATAAACTGAAATATACAAAAACAGTTTCTATCGTAATGCAATATTTAAGCTCAGCCATAACGGCTGAAAAATCAAACACAGAGTATGTATCTGCTGCGCAAGTGAAAAGTCGGTACATCTACTGTAAATAAAGCAGTTAAAGACTTCAAATTCAAGCACCTAAGATGTAATACTTTACATAAAAGATGGATTTGATTCTGATTTTGATAAGACCAAGCAGAACACTGATTAAAATGGACGGGGGAACAAAGTACGTTTAAACAAGGTTCATTAAATGTTATCTAACACTAAGCTACGTACACTGGTAATCATCAATTTCCGTATACTAAAGTAGCAGCTAAGTTTAGTTTTTAAAATTGTACCCTGAAGTTCCAAGGTGTTAAGCAGTATATATATATTAGATATTCCCACATCAATGTGATGACGCCTAACATTTTATGTCGATCGTCTCAAGCCTTATGCTTTGAATCACCAAGACGACGAAGTCAAGTCTTTCCGATAAATGTGGTGGTAAGGCAGATCGGCCAGAAGTGACCGATAATCCGACTTAACTTTGTCGAGAAAACACTTCGATGCTCATGGCCTGTCTGCTGCCAATCAACATGCTGTTAAAAATTAAGATATGCCTTCAAAATGTCTCGAGTATACAAACAAGAGAAAAAAGGGATCTATCTTTCATGCCGAAGTCGTTGTCGATGGAAGCAACTTTCGTATATCAACATACCGTTTTCGATTTCTTAAAGCCGCTTTCGTGCTTCTCTACGTCTACTGCAGCATTCGTTCCCGCAACCGCCACCATTCCCTCTTCTCGATAGTCAGGAGAATACGCGATACGTTCTTGAGCGCTTGATTGCAAAGCACTAAAACCGAACTGGTCGGGACCATCGTATCGAGTACTTGGAACGTTGGCAAGGCTATCCACACGTTTGACTCCTAGGGATAATGGAAGATGATGTCGAGCGGCTGGATGTTCATAATCCAAATTAGTGATTTCAGAAGCAGTAGGGTTTTCCGCGTTAGTCACTTAAATACAACGTGCCACATGGGCTGGTACCGCGCAACCGCAGTCTCTTCTTTGCGATGAGTAGTGATCTTTGCGATGAGTAGTGCTTCGTTTGGACTACTTGGCACTTAAGTTGTGCGAGAACTCAGCTAGAAATCCCTGTTTCAATGCAGGCATAGTAGAGCTACTCCGTGTTGCCTAAAATTGAATGCTTTAAGAGGCGTTTGCGCTAAGGGTTTACATCTTTCGCAAATAGTCTTCGAGACCTTGGTTGTAATTATCAACAAAATCATTCCGTTATTGACATAGGGAATCTTCGTTTCCTGGGCTTTTGAGATGACTTCTTGCCACAAAAGAAGCAGGCCTGGAAGAAAAAACTAATCAATGAAGTACAGATGTCTATCGTCGGTGATTGGGTCAAACTGACGATCATGGAGGTCTTCCCATTCCTCCAAGAGATCAAAATTGTACAACTTCTGTCCCCCCACTTCCCGGTACGAGAGCATAGGCAGGGGTCCAATTACCCACTTTGAGCGGGACACGCAATTCCGCACGAACAATCTCATCCAATCACGGGCTCAGCATACAGCAAAGCGGAATCAACTGGTACCAATTCTGTATGTTGCCTCTTCGCAGGAAGAGCACCAGAAGATCCAACACTTGGCACACGAGTCCTGACTGAGAATCCCTGTAGCCGGTGCGTAAACGCACGGTGCGGCTAGCGCACAGAGGAAGACTTTCCTTAAGCGGCGATACGCCGCTACTTAGACGATACGACCCGATCTAAGGGCTTAGTGTGAGATTGCTCTCTCAATCGGGGCCAAGATTCCCTGAATTTACTGTTAGCGTACGCTAACGCCTTAGTCCAAGGCTTCACTTGGTAGGGAGTAGCTAGGGTAGGTGCTCCTCTGCTACGACACTAACTGCACGCTCGACCGTTCCGGGTCGGGCATCTAGCAGGATATAGTGTAGATTGTAAACTGACTTATTATTTAATATATAATTAGCCTAACTAAATAAACTAATGTAAACTATATGCAATACTAGGTGGAACTTACTTAATCCGTACCTAGCCCAAATGTGATGTACACCACCTTTGTACCAACACGCTGCCACGCCTTCACCCAGGGCTCCGGCCCTGATTGGCTAAAACAACCAATAGGTCCGAACCTTTCGGACCGGTCGATACTTGACCTTAACCGTTGTGTATTTACGTACACCAACGTAACTAAATGTAACCCCGTTACATACTCCACCATCAAGACTTTTGCCACGCAATAATCGACTATAGTTGGATACCCCAACTGCCAGAACTCTGGCGTTAATGCGCACCTCTATAGGTGGCGATCATTCTCCCCGAGAAGGGGATGTCATTTACGCGATCTCCGATATCTCGGAGGAGGGGTCCCCTGGGGATAGCTCCCCTAAGGATGACCGCTCTGACGACGCCGAACGGCGACGTCGGTAGCCTAATCCTTTCCCATTACGTGGGGAAAATGCGCTAACTCGCGCCCCACCATTGCCAACTTCGGATGGCAAATCCGAGTCGCCGAAGGTAACCATCACGACCAATGAATTGGACGCGGCTCAGGACTCTTATCTTGCCCCAATGGCACTTGGGGCTGCATTACACGCCCCCAAACGCCCTTTATGGGCAGAATATCGTTTTGGGGGTCCTCGTGATCCCCAAAAGTGGGCTAAGAATTCGGTAAAGAGGGGTTTAGCCTTCTATACCCCTGGCCCTGCGGCTGAACAGCCGGGTCAAATCGAATGCCGGAAGAAACTACGGGAAAAACTGCTCACGCAGAAGCAGTTTACTGCTGCCTTATACCGAAAGCGAATCGGGAAACGAGCGCAGGGTGTCTTTGTTGAGAACCTCCGCGAGGTTCCCTTCGTTCTCCTACAAGGATAGGATGCCGAAGAGGCAGAGAGTAAGTTCCGCGCTTGGGCGGAAGGGGAGAAACGTCTCCCTGAATTTACAAAGCTGTACAACAACTATGCCTAACGTGACGATCGGCTGGAGAGGGCATTGCACTTGGCGTTTGCCAAACCCAAAGCGATGGAGCAATTACCTGCCCCTTATCGCACGCGCTATGCTAGCGCCTGCGCCCTCAATGTGGTGCCGGAGAGCAATGCAAGCTCCGCATCTGCCTCCGGCGAACTCCCAACTACTGGGAGTGATGGGGCTTATTCCGCCCCTTTGGTCGTCGACTCGCAGCGGGATTCTACCGCTCGAAAGCGTCAATGACGTCTCGGAAATCCTGCCGCAGGGGATTCTCGGCCTCCCACGAACCCCGTGAATGTGGGTAACCCTTCCACTTCACTAGATACTGGGTTTCACCCCGATGATGGCGTCGCGCCATCAGACGCTCCACATGGTAATGAGGAATCCCCTCTGAATCGAGAACTGGGGTAGGTAGTCGCGGAATTGCGACGTGAGTTTCACGAGCGCTGTGATCGACACAGCCGTCGCATCCTGGAAATACAGGATGGAATCCACGATGAGATGGGGGCGATTAACCGCGTCGAAAAGCGGCTTGACTCTCTTGAGTCTGCCCTTGACGGCTTTCGCCGTCTTGAGGGAAGATTTGAAGCTTCCGTTGCGGAGCTTTGTGGTCGCATTTTGATCTTGTCGGATATGTTCCTCCTCCCTGCCGCGCCTTACGGGTATCCGTCGTCTCAACCTCCTCCAAGAGGGGACCCGCCTCCGGGTTCTGGTATGGCTTAAGCATACCCACATACAAGGTTGGATGCGTACGCACCGCCTTCGGAATATCCAAGGTGTACAGTACTCCAAGCCCTTTCGGGATAGTACCTTAAAAGCTCCCACAAACCTGGGCCGCAGTTTATTCCGCAACACGTTGGAAACTTCATGTGTAGGAAGATTGTTAAAGTTTAATAAAAAAAATTCTCCCACTTTATACGCATTTTTATTACGCCGGCCCTTGCGGTCGGCCTGTTCCTTTTGCTTGTCTTGGCTTTCCTCCATGGTATCGCAGACGTGTCGTAAGACACTAAGGCGCGTCGATAAGAACTTATCGATGTGCTTTCGCACAGATACAGGGCTGAAATCAGGGAATCCTCCCCCCTCAAACCCTGGGCCACACAAACGAGGCGTCAACGGAACCCTCGGATTCGCTAATCCGTTCACGTAAAACGGGGTAAACCACGTAGATGCATGACCGAATTGTTTATAGCCAATTCGGCCATAGGAAGCATCTCACTCCAACGATTTGGAGAATCCGGACATAAACTCTGGAAAATGTCCACTACTACGCGATTAACGCGTTCCGTTTGACCGTCCGTCTGCGGATGATCCGCAGTGGACATGAGGAGCTTGGTGCCCAGCACCCTAAACAGCGCCCCCCCAAAACTGTACCGTAAAACGGGGATCCCGATCCGACACAACGGAATCGGGTAGACCATGCTATCGAAAGACACGTTATAGGAACAATTTCGCTGTTCCTTGTCCATCAATGGACTCTGGAACCTCCGCCAGGTGGTCCATCTTGCTCAAACGGTCTACAAAGACCAAAATGCCGGTGTTACCGTCCTTATCTTTCGGAAAAACGAATATAAGATCCATACCGATGGATTTCCAACTCTCCGTCGGAACGGGTAAGCTCTCCAAAGGCGCTGCTGAACTTGCAGAGCGTTTAACCCTCTGAAACGTCTCACAGGTGCGAATATACGCACCGACCCACTTATACATGTTGGTCCACCAATACAAAGCGCTTAAAGCGCTGTATGTAACGGGTTACATTCGGGTTACATTGAGTGCTGGTGTACATGAGTACACCACGGTTGAGGTCAGTATTGGCCGGTTTGAAAGGTTTTGAACCTTTGGTTATTTTAACCAATCAGGGCAAGGGCCCTTGGTGTGGTGGTGTGTCAGCCATCCACGTGTCAGTACACAGGTGTGTACACTACATTTTAGCTTGGTACGAATTAGGAATATTCTACTTAGTTTTAAATATAGTTTATATTAGTTTAAATTAATTTAGGCTAATTACATATTAAATATATTCAGTTTACATTTCACTCTATTTTGCGGACGTGCGACCTCGACTGGTCGCGCGCGCAGTGAGTGTGGTAGGTAAGAGGGAGTACTCCCTTTACTTACATCCCGTAAAGGGAATACAGCCGTTAAGGCTAAGTCGTAAACTAACCCGGGAATCTTGGCCCCGAGTAGTAGACCTCTCCTACTAAGCCCTTTACAAGGGCGTATCGGCTAAGTAGCGGTAGCTACCGCTTTAAGGAAGAGTCTTACTCTGTGCGCTAGGCGCACCGTGCGTATACGCACCGGCTACATTTGGTAGCACTTATAGTCAATCCATCACCTGTGTTGGTAGACTAGGCATCCTCTGCAAAGGATCAATCAGGACGATTGGGATAGTTTGACCCTCGTCCAGCAGGAAGCCTTTAAAAGGCTGTTACCCTTAACGGGGGAAGAAGGCATGAAGCTCCTAGTGGAGCAGGGCTTTGAGACCGTAAAGGCAAGGGTAAATGCCCTCATCGCTCATGAGGCGAGTTGTAGTGGAGGTCATTCCACGGGGGTGCGCCCTCCATTATCGTTAAAGATAAAGGAGTTCACCGGAGAGAAGGGTGACAACATTTACGTGTGGTTGCGAGAGGTCGAAACGGCCTTCGCCACAGCGAATATGACCGCTGATCACTTGCAAGTGGGACTTGCATTAACCCATCTTACGGGCAAAGCCCGTACATGGGCGTTTACGTGTTCGGAGTCAGTCACGGACGTGTTCCCAATACGGAAGGTCCTTAAGCAGAAGCTCATGGACATGTACGCAACGCCTAATATGGTTTTACAGAATCAACTGGCGTTCCTGAGGTGCCGTCAAGACACTAAGGACCTGGAGATTTATATCCAGGAGCTTAAGACCCTGTTGGCAGGAATTTACGCGAAAGCGTATTCGGACGATGTGTCCATCCCCGTTTTCATGGGAGGCCTGCGAGAAGGGCCAGCACGTTCGGAATTGTTCCGATGCTGACCCCAATCCCTGGAGGAGGCGTTCAAGATGGCGTTTAACGCCGAGAGGAATTTCCGTTCCTCTAAGGTGGGTCCCGAACCCATGGACCTGAGTCAGGTCGAAGCGGAGGAGAACCTCCCGCTAAGAGTCATTCTGACTCTTTTTCACAGAGCTTCGAGGAAGAGCTCTTAGCTATGTTGCAGCTGCATGGGCCGAAGAGATGCTTCCTGTGTGGAAGCACGGATCATCTGAGGAACAGATGTCCGAAAAATCCCCAGCGAGACACTCGCTACAAGGGACCAAGGGTGGGGAAAAAGCCCTTGTCCAAGCCGTCGGGAAACGACGGCTTCCGGTAGGTGCGGGGCGCCCTACTGGGGGACCACTCAGTGATGTTAAGCCCCATGGTAGAGGACGACAGCACAAAGACCCGAGGGAAGCGGTGCTTTATAGCACCGAGTTGGTGTACCAGCCAGGTTTGATGGTAGTCCTTGCGGACGTGAAATGCTTTGATAAGCCTTGGAGAGTCTTGATAGACTATGGAGCGTCTGACAATTATGTCAGACGGGCTTCTGTTGAGAAGAGTCGGCTGTATGCCGAGGCCCTAGAGGCACGTTCTCGTGAATTCGTCACGGTCCGTCTTGCGACGGGCGTACAGGTTTCTGTACCCAAGGTCTCGATTGACCTTAATCTGAAGTTTGCAGAATTCGATAGCTTAGAACGTTGCCTAGTACTGGATTTGGACTCGAGGTATGACCTCATTCTGGGCATGAAGTGGCTGGAACGCCACGAGCCATGGATAGACTGGAAGTCTAAGTCCATTGGCTCAACGCACTCGCGGTCGGGTGAAGCATTGGCGAGTCATGAACACACCTTTGTTCGATCGCAAAAGCGATACTGGCGTGAGATGCCAGAGATTTGGATGTCTGAGATTATCAGTCCCAATGAGGTAAAGAAGTGTTCCTTGACGAGGGGGATTCGGCGGTTAATTCCCACGCCGATATAGGCGAGACTGGTGAGTCGCCAGTGATAGAGGTTGATTCCTCTGAGGGTAAGCGCGAGGAGCTTAGAGAATAGACCCAAAGTTCGTCTCTTCTACAGGTCGGAATTGATTCCGACCACGCCGTGTCCGGCGAACAAGTTGCGACTTTAGTGGTAGGGGTAGAGACCCCTGTGGTTAAGCGCGAGGCGCTTCCAAGCGAAGAGACCCGAAGTTTGTCTCTTTCGC
>CM047580.1:22400911-22415806 GCA_026184515.1 Peronosclerospora sorghi
ACATCTATTCAGCAGATGATCCGCACTTCCACACAGGATGCATCTTAGCGGCCCACGCCGCTACAACATTGCAAGAAGCTCCTCTTCGAAGCTCTGCAAGAATGAGTCAGAGTGACTCTTAGTGGAAGGTTTCTCCTCCGCTTCGACCTGACTATGGTCCATGGGTTCAGTACCAACCTTAGAGGAACGTAAGATCCTTTCGGCGTTAAGCGCCATCTTAAACGCATCCCCCAGGGATTGGGGTCGGCATCGGAAGAGCTCCAAACGTGCTGGCCCTTCTTTAAGGCCTCCCATGAACACGGGAATGGACACATCTTCCGAATACGCTTTCGCGTACATCCCTTCCAACAGGGTCTTCAGTTCTTGGACGTATGTATCCAAGTCCCTAGTGCCCTGACGGCACCTCAAAAACGCAAGCTGATTCTGGAAAACCAGATCGGTCGTGGCGTACATATCCATAAGCTTTTGCTTAAGGACTTTCCAGGTTGGTAACACGTCCGTGACCGCATCTGGACACGTAAACGCCCATGTACGGGCTCTGCCCGTAAGATGGGTTATGCAAGTCCCACTTTCAAGTGATCCTCGATCACATTCGCTGTGGCAAAGGCCGTTTCGACCTCGCGAAGCCACACATAAAAGCTATCTCTTTTTTCACCGTTGAATTCCTTTATCTTAAAGGACAACGGAGGGCGCACTCCCGTAGACGTGGATTAACTTCCACGAAAATTCGCCTCATCGGCAATGAGGGCGTTAACCCTCTCACACACGGCCTCAAGGCCTTTCTCCACTAGGAGGTGCATGCCATCCTCATGTGGTGGAGTCAAGTTCAAAATCGAATACATTTGTATCGACAACCTGACCACCACCATCGTGCCCAGCCTTCCAACTTACGGGGGGGGGGGTACCCCGCGAATCTCCACTCGAAATCTGGTCCGATCGTCTTAAGTTCATCTCACCTTGTGTACCCGATGGAATGGGCTAGTTACACACTCTGTGGATCGGGATCGCAGATCGATCTGATTATGTCTTGAATATCGGTAACCGTGCTGGCTAGGTGTACCTAGGGTGGAACTCTTCACCCCAGGTACGTACAGACCAGAACCACTTCCAAAAGATAAATTCCAATAGGTCGATCGTCCAAACGATCTAGACCTGACCAATACGAAATAATGGAGGGTAGACCAAGCAACCGGTCTAGCCCCTGACCAATATGAGAGAAGACCAAAACCGGTCTAAACTCCAACCAATGTAAAAGTGAGCCAATATGTCCACGTGAAGACCCAATATGCCCGTGAACTCCACAAGCGATATCTCCACGTAAAGACCAATCCAGTGAATAGCACGTTCCAAACGTACTTGAGTTAAAGTGTCGAGATCGCCAAATCGTACTCCCGTCGAGGGACTTCCGGTGGCCAAAGTGCGCGTGCGGCGCGTCCAGACCGGGTATAATAGGAGAGAGGTGATAATTCAAACCTCTGCCCCCAAACACTCCGCGGCGGGCGGAGGCGACTAGTGTACGTGAAAAGAATAACGGCGACCCCTTGCTGCGGTGTAGACCAAGACCAAAGTACTTCTACTTAGAAAAACCCTGCAACCAAAAGACTTCTACTTTTTTAGGCAAATCCACAACTAACCAATAATACTACCTCCCTATGGTCCATACCCAAAGTCAGGTGACTCACCCAAGACCAGCGTTCTTGATACTCCTTGAATTTGATAGGCTAAAAAGCCCCCCTTTGTTTAGACCAATCCAAAATTCGACCAACTGCCTTGACCCAAAACTGACCAAATTTGTGGTACACTTCACCACAGCCGCCCCTGAGTCCGACCGTGTCGCACAACGATAACGGTCTGACTCACCCATCACTCGACCAACTGGACCTTGGTCACTCACACTTCTTCAACATGGACCAAACATCTTCGACACCTGTGTCAGGTACTGCCTTTACTGCACTTGATCTTCTTATGCTTCCCTTTGACGCTAGTTCTTGTTGTTCTTGCAGGAACTTTATGCGCCGAGTCGCCCCACATTGCTTCACCTGTCCGGTCGGCTCGGTCTGACAGCACATGTAACTCTCCTGAACTTCAAACATCGGAAGGGTGTCAGACTGAAGCCGACACGCGGATGCAGGATATGCTCGCAGAGAACACGCGTCTCAGGACCCAGGTGGACCACCAGGCAACACGAGGTGTGCATCTTTGGTCTTTATCTTGTACTCTTCTTGACCCTCGTTTGTCTTCAGCTGTCATCCCTCCCAGCGTAGTCCAGGCAATAGATGCCTTGGTTGATGCCGATAGGCGGTCTGGCGATGATGTTGACCAGATCCGACACATTTTGGAGGAGCTGATTAGCGCGCGCCATGAGCTGTCCCGTCTGGAGGCTCATCAGTCCCATCTCCGGGATCAACTTGCACTTGTTCGTCGGCAGCAGCTGGACGGACAGTTTGAAGCGACTTCACTGCGCATGCAAGGCGACGACCTCGCGCGACGCATTGCCGAGTTGCAAAATGCGATTCAAGACCAGACCGGGAAGGTCCCGTCCTGTCAAGACAGGTCCGACGCTTGGACGCAAGAGTCGGGTCGTCGTCAGGTGGCACTAGACCAGTGCCGCCAGCGCTTGATGAACTTGCTACCTCCGTGTTCGACTGCTTCCTCAAGCGTAGATTGGTCCGCATCGGCAACCTTAGTCGCCTCGGAGCAAAACCAAGACCGTTTGCAGCAGGACCAAGACCGCTTGCAGCAGGACCAAGACCGCTTGCAGCAGGACCAAGACCAACGTCACTCATTGGCTGATATTCAGCATCCCGAAATTACATCAAAATCAAAGAAGCGCGCGGACGCGCCGGGTAGCACGAGGGCGCGGGGCACTGCGCGCGGACCCGTAATCGGGGGAAGCGTGCAGTGTCCCATAAGCGAGCCAAGACACAGGCGCTTCCCGTGGACTCGGACTCGGACATGGACGACATCTACAGCCCCTCGGAAAGTCGAGCGCCCTCGCGCCGTACTGCAAGTCGCATCCAGCACACAGGGGTCTCGTCTGAGGAGGACTCCAGCGAAGGGTCCGGCGATTCCGAGTTCATGATCCCCATCCAGTCCAAATCACAAACGAATTTGCGTGACATTTTCGTACAAGTGGCGTCGACAGTGGGGTCAGAGCAGAAGACCGGTCTGCCAAGTGACGCTGCACCAGTATCGACATCAGCGAAGCCGGCGCCTTCGGTTCTCCCCGGGACATCCGGGCTTCATAAGTACACCTTATTGAAGAACATGGCGGTTGATACCAGATCCCTTCCGCCGCGGACGTTTGAAGTCACTTGGCCGTGGTCGTCGGGGCAAATCTGCTGTTTGCGCCGGTCTACCCTTACCAAGCAGCTTCGGGTCCGGTCTTTCTCTCGCCCGGAATTCTGGCTTTTTCCACCGGCCAAGAAAACCCCTGCCGCGTCTGCATGGAGGACGGACTTGATTACGTCGGCGCAGATCTCCCGCCTATACGGCGATGCACCATGGAAAATCTTCGAACACTCCAAGATAGGACTTGTGTTCCACTTGACTCCGTGGATCGGCACTTTGCTAGGCAGGGTGAAGAATTTCAACAAGATCCACGTCCAAGCAATTTGGGAAGCGTCCCACTACTTGGTGCTTCCCCCCGACCGGGTGCGACAAGATCCGGGCCTGGCGACGTTCCAGAGCAAGCGCAAGCGACGTCGAATTCAAGCGGGCGAGGCTTGGCAATCCCTGTGCCAGTACATTTTGGACGGGATGCGAGCTCGCGAGTGTGAAGTCGACGTGTTCTTGTACCCGGTGTTCCTCCACATGCCAAGGTGTCGCGTTGAGAAGACCAGACTGCTGGCCGACGACGGCACATGGTACCCCGGTCTTGATTGCGCTGAGCCGGTCGTGGACCTCAAGGATGCTTTGGTCCAGCTTGATCGGAAGGACCCTTGGCGTAACCAGTTTCAGGATCAAGTGGAACATCATCCGTCTATGGTCATCGGTCGTCTGTGGGGCGATAGCAAGTGAAGTCGTAGGTATTCGACCAGATAACTCGTAATACATGTCATCATTTCTTTTCATATATCCGATCATCAAATCACTTGAACTAATTTTACCACTCTCTCCATAGTTGCACCGAACACGTTATCGTAAACACTTCCACTCCCATCACGAAAAATAGTCATCACATTCGTCATTCCGCTACTCCGATTCGTCACAGTTCATCACAATTTCACATCAACTCCGGACCTTCCACATCTTCACACCGGTCTAGACCTACCGATGCTACTGCGTGTCTTGGTCTTGGTCTTCATGAGTCTGCATCACTGCGAAGCGATTACGACTGACTCGTTCTCGTTCAAACTCTCGTAGAAGAGCCCCACAATTCAAGTCGAGCTCGTCGACACAAGTTGATTCATCATGGTCCTTCCATCGGACCAGGTACTCTCGGTGAGTCCGACCGAACCTGGTCTTCTTGGTCGACCGAACATCTAAGACCTTCTACACTTCAAACTCGTCTTCCTCTAATGGTCGTTCCTAACTGTTCTTCGGCAGTAACGCTTCATCGAAATCAAATCTTTTTTCTTCGTCTACCAGACAGGAAGTTTTGGGTCGATCAGGAAATTCTCGGACCAGCTTCAACTTGGACACATGCACAATCGGGAAGACCTTGTAATCTGTACCAGTTGTTACTAGACGGGCAGCGTGCTCACCAATCAGCTCGGCAACACGGAAAGGGCCGTGCCACATGTGAGCCAGCTTCTTCGCATATCCCTCTTTCACTCGGTCTAGGTATAGCCATACCCTCGCCCCTGGTTCTATACCGTGGGGTCGGACCTGGTAATTGGTCCGGTCTGCCCGATCTTGTGTGGCCTGACGCAGCTTTCGTTGACGACTCTTTTGCATGCTGGTAGTGTTTCTGGACCTGCATGCGCCAGCGTCGAGCATCGCGATCGCGGGTCCGGGTGCAACCGATAGGTATCGCAGCTTCCAGTGTCGACCGAGGGTCCCATACATATGTCAGATAAAAAGGCGTTTCTCCTCGGACCCGATCGGTCGACGAGTTGAGTGCAAACAACAGCCTTTATGCATACTCGTCCCAATCTCGCTGGTCTGGGTCAGGAACGTACATCTTGATCGCCCTCGTTATGGTCTGCACCATGCGTTCCGCCGATCCATTTGCTTGCGGACGATATGCCATCGTCGCACTCTGTTTCTGGCCCAGCATGTTATTGAACGACCGGAACACCTCGGCCATAAAACCGGGTTCCCGATCGTGCCTGATGACCTCGCTGGCGCCGAATCTTTGGGACACACATTATTCGTAGCTCTGGGCGATCTGCTCCGCAGACCGAGATGCACTTGCCTTCGCAATAACTAGACCAGTGAACAGGTCTACCAAGAGCAGCAGCTCAGTGTTTCCGCGCGTCGATATAGGCAGTGACGGTATGTGGTCTATCGCTATGACCTGGAAAGGGTAAGTAGCTTCGATATTTCCGGGCGATCGCCCCTTGATTACCAGTCTACCCTTTCCGGTCTCGCAATCCGTGCAACAGCCCAAATATTTCTGCACACTGCGGAAAAGACCTCTCCAGTGGAAGTGGGACCTGATCTTGTGATAGGTCCTGCCTATGCCCTGATTCCCCCCTTATAGACTCACGTGATAGTGATGAAGGACATCCGGCTGCAGCAACTCGGGGATCACTGATTTCGCCAGTCGGTCCCGGTCTGCACTGTCTTGGTCGGCATCGCGGCAGTAATACAATAATCCATTATCATCCACTTCGTAGCTATCCGCGATCTTGATGCACTCTTTCGCTTGATCGTTCGTCAACTTGGACAGTTCACCACGCAGGTAGGTCTTCAGGTTCATAATCCATTCTTATTCGTCCTGCGCCTTGAGGATCCGTTCCATCCTTAACTGTTGCACTGCATATTCGTTCAAACTTTCCTTCGGGAACGGTCGGCGAGACTTCGGAGCTTTCGATCTAGTCGCGACCATCACATGCACCTGGACTGGGGCGTTCTTGGGTCCGATCACTTCTGGGAGCCTGTTTATATTCATCAATTCATCCAGAACGGCCTTCTCGGTGATCGTAACCCCGGTCTGGTCTTGCATGGCCTTGGTCGCGAGGCAGTCGGCGCTTCTGTTCTAGTCCCGTTTCACGTGCAATAGCTTGTGGTTGGGGTGGTCCTTAATGCCTTCATTACTCGATCATTTAGTGTCCGTAGTCGAGGAGCCTTGCAGTCGATCTCTCCGGTGATCTGCCTGATCACTAGGTTGGAGTCACCACATATGAGAACTCGCCCCTTCTCTTGCGACGACAACAGGTCCAGTCATAGAAGTAGAACTCGGTACTCCACCTCGTTAACAGTGATATCCGGCGTGAAATTGGCAGCGGATGCAGCTATAGACCATTGTGGCAACTTCCACAATATGGCACTATAGGCGCCGACCTTCTTCTTCACGCTTGCCGATCCGTCAAAACTTAAGACCAAGAGCTCTTCATCATGGTCTACGGTCGGTGGCGGTCTCGTAACTGACTGCCGAGGTTGCTGCCTCGGGGAAATCGCTATCAATGCCTCGTCCACTTCAGACCGAGGGGTGATACTGGCAACTAATGTGCCCAATATCTCTTCTTCACCCCCGGTGCATTTAACGACCTCGAGGGTCCACTGCGACAAGACCGCCGACCATCTGCCTAGACGTCCGTCCATCCCATTGGCTGATAGTAGCCAGGCCAAAGTAGACCGTCTTGACAGGACCTTTATAGGTCGGCCGACCAGCAGGTTGTAACACACATCCAGAATTCGTAGCAACGCCAGAACTTCTTTCTCGACAATTCCATAGTTCACTTCATTTGGTTTTAGCGTCCGGCTCGTAAACGTGACTGGATGATACACATCATCGTGATCTTGCACTAAAGTGGCCGAGATAGCCCACTTACTGGCATATACAATAATGGTCGGCACTTTTTCGGGAGCGAAATGCTTGAGAACCGGTGCCGTCGCCATCTTAACCTTCAACATACCAAAGGCAAACTGTGCACGCTTCATATGATCTTCGGCCTCCACTTTCGGACAAACTGCAGCAAGACCAGAGTCGGCGCCCTCCTGTAAAGTTGCCCGATTTCCTTCGCGCAACATATGATAGTCAACTTCCCGGAGCTCTTACAGCACAGCCGCGTAGACAGCAAAGTCTTCAATGAATCGGCTATAATAATTCAAGCTTCCCAGGAAGGACTGCTTTGCCTTCAGCGATCTGGGGAACGGGAGGTTACTCAGCGAATCCAGGTCCTTGGGATTAGCTTCTAGACCATTGTTCGAGACCATATGGCCTAAATAGGCGACCTTGGACATACCCCAAAAACTTTTCACGGCACTGATAGACAGGTTCCAGCGGTCGCATGTCTCTAACAATCGTTCAAACTTCTCGCACAGATCGTTCCATGACGAGGCAGGTATCAGAATGTCGTCGATGTACGACCGCCTCCCTAGAACGGACGGTCCTCTTTCCCGATCGGGTTCACCCTCTCTAAACACATCATAATTTTCAACAGGGTCCCGATCGGTCTTGATCTTGAAGTGTCCGTGCAATGCGTTGTCTATCAGCCTTTGATAGATCTGGGGCGCGTTCTTCAGACCGAACGGCATACGATTCCACTCGAAAAGACCAAACGGCGTCACAAATGCGGAAATCTCACGGGCTCGATCAGTCATCGAGACCACCCAAAATCCACTTGCCATATCTAGCGAACAATACCACAAGGTCTTGTCGAGGTCTTCCAACAGATCATTAATCAGCGGCATCGGGTACACCATGAGTTTAGTCAACCGGTTTACCAGCCGATAGTCGATGCACAGTCTAATGTCAACGCCGTTCTTCTTGATAACAATTACGATCGGCGAGGCCCATGGCGAGGTCGACGGTCTAATAATCTTGGTGCCCAACAGTCCTTTAATGAGATCAGAAAGCTTTTCACGGTACTGTGGCGCTACGCGTCGACATCGCTCGGCAATCGGCTTGGCATCTCCCACGTCAATATCGCAAATCGCACCACGGGCTGCAGGTGGTAAGACGTTGCCCTTTCCGATCAGCAGATGTCTTTTCTTCCATATGATACTCTTCAACTGCTCGATCTGGTCTGGACTGTTAAGGTATTGATCACCCACTTGTAAATCATCCATTGTAACTTCGGGAGAGTCGGCAGACACTTCAGGGAGGACTGCCATTTGGCTTTCCAGCTCCTGAATGTACTGTTCCCCGCCTTCATGTATACAGACTTGTTCATCTTCTGGGTCGATATCACCTAGACCATCTGGACCGGCTGAACGCCCCTGGTCTTGATCGACGGGCTGTCCTTCACTGATATCGGTCTGATTAGGAACACCGTCATGGTCCGACCTAGCAATTTCATGTTCCCCTTCTTCCGTTTCTTGCTCTGCTGTCGCCTGGTCTTGTGCTGACACCACGTTGACTAACCTTGGCTCGTCTACTTGATGGTCCACCGTTCCTGGTGACTGCGGCGCCTTTCTTCGGACCAACATATTTTCGGGGTGACATAACTTGGTATTTCCACTAAAGGTGAGGTGTCCTCTTCCACCGACCCATCATCGCTGATAAGATCGGTGGTCGATTGGTACGCCAGGTTTTGCCACTCGACATACCGCCTCGATCCAATCGAGACAAACCCCATCTTCCTTGGTACCTTCCCTTCTGCTAACCACATGCCGACAATAGTTTTATTGTCCAGTGTCAGCGGCTTGTCACCGATATTGGTAACACGGACAAAATCACGTCGACCAGCACTCTTTACGAAGGTCGAGACCCACCGATCGCCCCTGGTCAACCATAACTTCCTCGAACGAAAACCTTTCTCAACCGGGGTATCGGCGGACCGACCGACTGGGATAGTGAGGTCTTGGTCCCACCGGACCAGATCGGTATACGAACCATACAGAGGTCTTCGACCATCCAACTGGACCTGGACCTCATCCGGGAGTGTAAGCACTCCATGTGACAGGTCTAAGCGAATACCAGCTGGGACCATGAAATCCATGCCTAGTAAAGCGTACTGACCATCCAACTCGCCAACCCAAGCGCTGAAAAAGTAGACCAGCGATCCCAACAGAGTAATTTTCACACACGTTCTTCCTTCGGTCATATAAGAGTTTTCACCGATCCCGACGCATTCTTGTCTCTGGGTATCGTCTATACAACATCCGAACTTACGAGCAAAGGCGGAGTCGATTATCGAGACTTCAGCTCCAGAGTCGAACAACATCGTCGCCTTCTGGTTATTAATCTTGCCACAGGCTTTCGCCTGATTGAACCATTTATCAGGCGCGTGATACTTCCAGTATCCGCGGGATTCTCCAGGCAGCAAGTCCAACTGCATAATCACCTTAGTCCGGAAGTACTCATCGGTCTTCAGACTGTAGACCGGATGGTCTCGGTCGACGCAATTTGGAATAGAACGTGTATTGTCGGTCTTATCCTCCTTGCCGACATATGCATAGATGTGAACCGTAGAACGCTCGGCTCGATCCAGATTCCAACCTGGCGAGCGTTCTAGTTTAACACATTTTCTGCGTCCGGCGGCAGCATCCCCGCGTGCTTGTCCGGCACGTACCACTTGCGTATCATTTTAAGAAATTCTTCAGTCTTGCAGTGGCCGGCCTCGTGGATCTCTCCACATGACTTGCATACGAAAAGGCAATGGTCAGTCGGGTGGCCGCGTCTCTCGCATTTCTTGCACACCATCTTCTTCCAGCAGTTCGGGCCATCATGTTTGCTCGACCCAAAGTGGGAGCACTTCTGACGAGGTCGGTCTGGATAGGACTTGCTTCCGTTCTTTCCCTTCCGGTCTACCTGGTCGGACTTCGACCTGGTCTTCGGGGCAGGTCCCGCAACATGGAAGTAACGATACTGGTCTTCATCCGATGACTCCTGGATGGATTGACTTCCACTTACCCCTTCCGATCCCGTTCTGTCTTCGGCTACGATCGCCTTGACCGCTCGGGTCGGTCTGGTCCAGGGTCTCTTGACCGGATCGGTCTGGGTCTGTGTCTTGGTTTGGTAGCGACCTGATCCACCAGCACTCTTTGTTCTCATGATACGCGACTGCTGTAGCATCCGTAGAGTCTGTTCAACTTCACCCGCGTCCCTAAGACACAGCAGAGTAAGCTCGTCCGCCAGTTCTTGATCGTCCAGGGTACTAATGTAGTGACCCACATGTTCCAGAGCAGCACCGTTCGGCGGGTTATTCTCTTTGATTGTTATGCCGGCACGAAGTGCAGCCACGTTCACCGATGCAAATACTCGATCGGTGTCTCGTCGCTCCGCTTCTGCATGTGGTGATACTTGCGGGCAATCGAAAATCCGGAGTTACAATATTGCCCTTCAAACTCTGCACATAGCTGGTCCCAGTCAGACCGGACATCCCGACCTAACTGTTGTATCCAGTTGGGAGCCGGTCCTTTCAACAAATCCCGGAAGATCAGACACTTTTTACTTTTCGGGGTCTGGTCTCGCAGGAACGCAGACTTGACCCGACCGAACCAAGACCGGGCCTGGTCTTCATCAGTATCCTTGCCAGTGAAGTCCTTGAGGTCGGTCGTCGTGGCCATACGGATGCGCGGAATCGCAGCAGATCCAAAGTCGTAAGCAGTAGTGGAGGCTAGGTTAGCCTTGCGTGGCTTGCCAGCGCCCGTACCGTCTGAACCACAGTGGTCTTCAAGACCGCCGACCGACTCCATGTTACAGTCACTTGTCTTACTTGGTCTACGCGGTCTGGCCGGTTGCGGCTTGCGCTTCCCTTTGCCGACTTGCTTACCACTTCAAGTGGGCTTGTCCACAGATGTTACCGATTCCATATCCACATCTCGGCAAACATTGGCACTTTGCTGGGTAGACCGGTCTTGGGCATGTGACCGCAGAGATGGTCTAACCCGGTCTTCCATGAATTGCTCCATCATCGTCTCAAACATGATTTGGACGTTAGCTGGAGTCATGGGCAACGTGTTGATGCCCTCCTTTTGCGGAACTGAGGCCTGTGGGGGTCGCTGGAGCCCCGACTGGCAAGCAGCCCTTTGCTGCCGCATGTCCCTTTTTTGTTCAGGATGGGCATGGTCCACCCCCATGGTCATCCGCTCGACACCGGTATCCAACTCTGATGAGCTGTTAGAGGCCGGTGGAGACTGATAAACCGATTCGTCATCAGAACCAATGTCTACAAGCGCTGTGGAGGCTTCAGCGACCTTCACTTCTGCGGTGGGAGTTGGGCGGCGAACCGCCCTCACCAGTGGGACCAAATGGTCGTGGAAGGTCGACATCGACGATTTCAGCCTCCAAGTCTCAAATTCGAATAATTTTTGGACATCGTCGGGGTTCTGCATTTTAATGCCAACCTCCGCCAACTTCGCCACCAACTTTTTCACCAACAGTAATGGGCGATCACTCTGGACCGGCTCGGTAGTGGGACCGAGAAGACGGTCGGGGATCTGGAGGTTCAACACCCGAAAGACCACGTCAAAACGACAAATCGTTTCAGCTCAAAAATGTAATACATCTTGTTTAGGTCTTCTTCAGTGATGCCTCCATCTCCGACCTGCGACTTTTCTTCGAGGTCGTCTTCGTCGGCCGGCATTCCCAACCCTTTCTTGGGAATCTTGGGTAGCTTGGGGACCTTGGGGAGGTTGGTATGATCATTCTGATCAGCCTCCAAGTATTTTTCGTCTTTTTATTTCCATCAACTTTTTTATGCACATACATAGGATAAGGACCAAGGTCCTGATCCTTTCCGGGACTATAGCAGGACTTGCTATAGTCACGATCGGCTCCGGTGGGAGCCTTTTGGGGAGGAAAAAAATATTAATCCCGATCTGGTCCTCCATCAGGCCAGACCGGACGTCGCCATCTTTATCGAGAACGAAGACGTAAGGTGATAGCCTTTCCTTATGCCCTCTCCAGAACGATTCCAAATTCAAATCTTCAAATTCAATCTTTGATGACACCTCGCGGTGATATCCACGATCACCAAGTGATCCGGGCACGCGCACCATTATGGTGGAGTCAAGTTCGAAATCGAATACATTTGTATCGACAACCTGACCACCACCATCGTGCCCAGCCTTCAAACTAACGGGGGGTACCCCGCGGACCTCCACTCGAAATCTGGTCCGATCGTCTTAAGTTCATCTCACCTTGTGTACCCGATGGAATGGGCTAGTTACACACTCGGTGGGTCGGGATCGCAGATCGATCTGATTATGTCTTGAATATCGGAGACCGTGCTGGCTAGGTGTACCTAGGGTGGAACTCTTCACCCCAGGTACTTACAGACCAGAAACACTTCCAAAAGATAAATTCCAATAGGTCGATCGTCCAAACGAACTAGACCTGACCAATACGAAATAATAGAGGGTAGACCAATCAACCGGTCTAGCCCCTGACCAATATGAGAGAAGACCAAAACCGGTCTAAACTCCAACCAATGTTAAAGTGAGCCAATATGTCCACGTGAAGACCCAATATGCCCGTGAACTCCAGAAATGATATCTCCACGTGAAGACCAATCCAGTGAATAGCACGTTCCAAACGTACTTGAGTTAAAGTGTCGAGATCGCCAAATCGTACTCCCTTCGAGGGACTTCCGGTGGCCAAAGTGCGCGTGCGGCGCGTCCAGACCGGGTATAATAGGCGAGAGGGGATAATTCAACCCTCTGCCCCCAAACACTCCGCGGTGGGAGGAGGCGACTAGTGTACGTGAAAAGAATAACGGCGATCCCTTGCTGTGGTATAGACCGAGACCAAAGGACTTCTACTTAGAAAAACCCTGCAACCAAAAGACTTCCACTTTTTTAGGCAAATCCACAACTAACCAATAATACTACCTCCCTATGGTCCCTAATGTACCCACACAAAATTATGTAAAATACCCAAAGTCAGGTGACTCACCCAAGACCAGCGTTCTTGATACTCCTTGAATTTGATAGGCTAAAAAGCCCCCCTTGTTTAGACCAATCCGAAATTCGACCAACTGCCTTGACCCAAAAGTGACCAAATTTGTGGTACACTTCACCACACTCACCCAGGATGGATAACAGCCTTTTAAAGGCTTCTTGTTGGACGGGGGTTAGCTTTACCCAATCCTCCTGATTCATCCTTTGCAGAGGATGCCGTCTACCAACACAGGTGTTGGATTGACTACAAGTGCTACCAGATGTAGCCGGTGCGTAAACGCACGGTGCGGCTAGCGCACAGAGGAAGACTTTCCTTAAGCAGCGAAACGCCGGTAAGCCCCGATCTAAGGGATTAGTGTGAGATTGCTCTCTTACTCGGGGCCAAGATTCCCTGAGTTTACTGTTAGCGTACGCTAATGTAACAGGGTTACATTCTGGTTACATTTAGAATGTGGTGTACGTGAGTACACTACGGTTGGGGTCAGTATCGACCTTTCCGAAAGGTTTTGTACCATTGGTTTTTTTAACCAATCAGGGCAGGAGCCCTTGGTGGAGGCGTGGCAGCCAGTCACGTGTTAGTTTACAGGTGGTGTACACTACATTTCAGCTAGGTACCAATTTAGTAAGTTCTACTTAGTATTACATATAGTTTACATTAGTTTAAATTAATTTAGGCTAATTACATATTAAAGATACATTCAGTTTACATTTCACTCAAAGACTACAGGACGCTCGACCTCGACCGGTCGCGCGCGTAGTGAGTGTAGTAGCCTAAGGGAAGTTCTTCTCTTAGCTACCCCCTTATTAAGGGAGCCATCTTTTAAGGCGTTAGCTTGTGCTAACTAGCAAACCAAAGTGGAATCTTGGCCCCGAGTAAGAGACTTATCTCTTACTAAGCCCTTTTATAAGGGAGTATCGGCTAAGTAGCGGCACATTGCCGCTTTAGGAAAGTCTTCATCTGTGCGCGAGCCGCACCGTGCGTGTACGCGCCGGCTACATCTGGTAGCACTTGTAGTCAATCCAACATCTGTGATGGTAGGCTACGGCATCCTCTGCAAGGGATGAATCAGGACGATTGGGAAATGTTAACCCTCGTCCAGCACGAAACCTTTAACAGGCTGTTATCCTTACTGGGTGACGAAGTCATGCAGCTCCTTGTGGAGAAGGGCCTTGAGGCCGTAAAGGAGAGGGTCAACTCCCTCATCGCCCATGCGGCGAGTTTTGGTGGAAGTCGTTCCACGGGGGTGCGTCCCCCATTGTCCTTTAAGATAAAGGAATTCAACGATGAAAAAGGTGATAACCTTTATGTGTGGTTACGAGATGTCTAAACGGCCTTCGCGACAGCGAATGTGATCGCTGATCACCGCAAGTGGGACTTGCACTGACCCATCTTGCGGGCAAAGCCTGTACATGGGCGTTTACGTGTCCGGATGCGGTCACGAACGTGTTACCAACCTGGAAAGTCCTTAAGCAAAAGCTTATGGATATGTACGCCACGACCGATCTGGTTTTCCAGAATCAGCTTGCGTTTTTGAGGTGCCGTCAGGGCACTAGGGACTTGGAGACATACGTCCAAGAACTGAAGACCCTGTTGGAAGGGATGTACGCGAAAGCGTATTCGGACGATGTGTCCATTCCCGTGTTCATGGGAGGCCTGAAAGAAGGGCCAGCACGTTTGGAGCTCTTCCGATGCCGACCCCAATCCCTGGGGAGGCGTTTAAGATGGCGCTTAACGCCGAAAGGAACTTACGTTCCTCTAAGGTTGGTCCTGAACCCATGGACCATAGTCAGGTCGAAGCGGAGGAGAAACCTTCCACTAAGAGTCACTCTGACTCATTCTTGCAGAGCTTCGAAGAGGAGCTTCTTGCAATGTTGTAGCGGCGTGGGCCGATAAGATGCATCCTGTGTGGAAGTGCGGATCATCTGCTGAATAGATGT
>CM047580.1:22416206-22486323 GCA_026184515.1 Peronosclerospora sorghi
CGAGGCCCTATAGGCACGTTCTCGTGACGTTGTTGCGGCCCGTCTAGCGACGGGCGTACAGGTTTCTGTACCCAAGGTCTCGATTGACCTTAAGCTGAAGTTTGCAGACTTCGATAGCTCGGAACGTTGACTAGTCCTGGATTTGGACTCGAGGTTTGACCTCACTCTGGGCATGAAGTGGCTGGAACGCCACGAGCCATGGATAGACTGGAAGTCTAAGTCCATTGGATCAACGCACCCGCGGTCGGGTGAAGCATTGGCGAGTCATGAACCCACCTTTGTTCGATCGCAAAAGCGATACTGGCGTGAGATGCCAGAGATTTGGATGTCTGAGATTATCAGTCCCAATGAGGTCAAAGAAGTGTTCCTTGACGAGGGGGATTCGGCGGTTAATTCCCACGCCGTTATAGGCGAGACTGGTGAGTCGCCAATGGTAGAGGTGGATTCCTCTGAGGATAAGCACGAGGCGCTTCCAACCGAAGAGACCCGTAGTTCGTCTCTTTCGCACGTCGGAAATGATTCCGACCACGCCGTTTTAGGTGGGACCGGCGAGTCACCGGTGGTAGAGGTAAATACCTCTGTGGATAGGCGCGATGCGCTTCCAATAGATTGGGCAATTGACTCCCCCCATCTGGGTCTCGGGATGAGTCCCGAGGCCAGTAGTCAGCAGTCCTATCGGATGCTGAATAGTGTGACAGGTATTGTCACAGAAGGCGTAAGCCTGGAGCGGTTGCCTGGGGTAGGCGAACTATTGTCGTTGGAGGAGATGTCCTTCAACGAGTTTGAAACTGCTTTGAAAGAAGGTGAGCTCAGCGAGGTTGTCGTATTACGTCAGGAGGAGGAGTTATACTCCTCATTCACGATGGAAGAGTCAGTTTTGGTGCAAACCAAACAGGCATTGAATGCCCGAAGCGGTCTCAAGATCCTTGAGGATCCTGAGGACCCTTACCATTCCTTGTTAAAGGAATTCGGAGATGTCATTAGTGACAACCCGCCGATGGGGTTACCACCGGATCGGGGAGTCCGACATGAAATTGATTTGGTTCCTGGAACCAAATACTGCGTTACTAGGCGGTGGCCTCTCCCCAAGGAGCAATGCGACGTCATATACGCATTCCTCAAGGGGAAAGAAGAGGCAGGGATGGTACGGGAGAGAAAGTCTCCCCACTCATCTCCCACTTTTTGTGTTCGTAAACCGAACGGAAAGTGGCGCATTGTGCATGCGTACAACAAGCTGAATGCAGCTACTGTACCCTTGCGAACTCCGATTTCTCGGAAGGATGTCCTCCAGAACAATATGGCGGGCTGTACAGTGTACAGTGCCTTAGATCTGGTGGAAGGGTATTATTAGGTGCTTATGCGAGCATCAGATATTCCGCTTACAGCGGTCAGCACGCCTAGCGGCATGCTGTGGGGGAGGTTTGTTATGCCACAAGGGATTTCAAATGCACCAGCGACTTTCAATCGCTTGGTGACTCAGCTCTTCCGCCCTCATAGAAAGTATTCTCAGACGTACTTCGACGATATATTCGTTCATAGTCGCGCGGAAGGCGACTCTTCTGATGTTCAGACGCACCTGATACACCTTCGAGCTGTGCTCGAATGTATGCGAGAGCATAAGTTGTATGAAAACGCATCCAAATGTATTTTAGGTGCCGAGAAATTCCTTTCCTCGGATGCTTCATCGGTAAGGATGGAGTGCGGGCGGATCCCGCGAAGGTGAAAGCCATTGTGGAGTGTCCTTCGCCTGTAAATCTTATAGATTTATGGAAGTGGCTTGGATTAGCCAATTATCTCCACAAGTACAGCGAGAACTACGCTGAAATGGCGAAGCCATTGACCGACCTTCTTAAGAAGGATGTTGACTGGTGTTGGGAAACCAAACACCAAAACGATTTTGAAGCGGTTAAGGGGATCTTGTTAAAAGCTCCCGTTCTTGCTCTCCCAGATTCTGGGACACCTTTTAGCGTCGTCTGCGACGCCTCCGATTTCGCAATCGGATGTACTTTGTTACAAGCAGACGACGCGGGACGAGAACGCGTGATTGAGTTTGAGTCGAGGCAGCTTAAAGCTGCAGAACGTAATTATCCCGTTCATGACAAGGAGCTACTTGCAATCAAGTATGCTCTTGTCAAGTTTAGGGTTCACCTACTCGGCTCAAAGCCGTTCGTGGTTTATACTGACCACGCGTTCTTACGGACAGCGACGAAGTCGCCTCATCTCTCCCAATGGATGGCCCGTTGGCTCTCCTTCTTTGTGGAGTATAACTTTGAGGTTAAGTATAAACCTGGCAATCAGAACGTGCTTGCGGACGCGTTGTCGCGTCGTCCCGATTACGAGCTCGCTCACGCGACATTTGTCACCACATCTGTGGTGGATCTCATACGCCAGTCGTATGAGAAAGACCCACAGTGTACGGCGCTAATCAGCGCGTTAGCTGAAAAGGGTTTTGGCTCGTCTGAGCCAACACTGTCAAGTCGATCTAAAGCTCGGTTACACCGTTACAGGTACTGTGACGGTCTGCTATTTTATAGCACGAGCGCGGAGGACACTCCGTGGGTGGTAGTTCCTCATAATGAGGAACTGAAATATAGAGTCCTCTTTGAGGCACATGACGCCCCTACTGGGGGTCATTTAGGTCGGGATAAGACCTACAGCGCTTTAAGCGCTTTGTATTGGTGGCCCAATATGTATAAGTGGGTCGGTGCGTATATACGCACCTGTGAGACGTGTCAGAGGGTTAAACCCTCTGCAAGTTCGGCTGCGCCTTTGGCGAGATTATCGGTTCCAACGGAGTGTTGGAAATCCATTAGTATGGATTTTATCTTTGGTTTTCCGAAGGATAAGGCCGGGAACACCGGCATATTGGTCTTTGTAGACCGATTGAGCAAGATGGCTCACCTGGCGGCGGTTCCAGAGTCCATAGATGGACAAGGAAGGGCGAAAGTGTTCCTAGACCGTGTCTTTGGACAGCATGGTCTACCCGATTCCGTTGTGTCGTATCGGGATCCCCGTTTTACGGGACAATTCTGGGGGGCGCTGTTTAAGGTGCTAGGCACCAAGCTCCTCGTGTCCACTGCGGATCATCCGCAGACGGACGGTCAAACGGAACGCGTTAATCGCGTTGTGGAAGATATTCTCCGGAGTTTATGTCCAAATTCTCCAAAGAGTTGGAGTGAGATGCTTCCTATGGCCGAATTTGCTATAAACAATTCGGTTCATGCATCTACGGGGTTTACCCCGTTTTATGTGAACGGATTAGTGAATCCGAGGGTTCCGTTGACGCCACGTGTGTGTGGCCCATGGATTGAGGGGGAGGATTCCCTGATATCAGCCCTGTATCTGTGCGAAAGCACATCGATAAGTTCTTATCGACGCGCCGTAGTGTCTTACGACACGTCTGCGATGCCATGGCGGAAAGCCAAGACAAGCAGAAGGAGCAAGCTGACCGCAAGGGACGGCGTAACGAAAAGGTGTACAAAGTAGGAGAAAGTGTTTTATTAAACGCTAAAAATCTTCCTACACATGAAGTTTCCAACGTATTGCGGAATAAAATGCGGCCCAGGTTTGTGGGGCCTTTTAAGGTACTATCCCTAAAGGGCTTGTCGTATACCTTGGACATCCCGAAGGCGGTGCGTACGCATCCAACCTTCTATGTGGGTATGCTTAAGCCATACCAGAACCCGGAGTCGGGTACCCTCTTGGAGGAGGGTGGGAAGCCGGATAGCCGAAAGGCACGACAGGTCGGAACATCTCCGACAGGATCGAAATACGACCCTGAAGCTCCGCAACGGCGGATTCAAGAGAGGCAAACCGCTTCTCGATGCGTTCATTCGCACTCCCCTCGTTGCGGAGTCCCTCCTGGGCATCTTGGATGCGACGGCTGTGTCGATCACAGCGCTCGCGGAACTCACGTCGCAATTGCGCGACCTCCTCCTCCAGTCCTCGATACGGAGGGTACTCCACATTACCATGTGTAAAGTCTTATGACACGTCGCCACCACCGGGGTGAGACCCAGTACCTGGTGAAGTGGAAAGGTATCCACAATCCCAGAGTTCGTGGGAGTCCGAGACTCCCCTGCGGCAGGATTGCCGTGACGTCGTTGACGCTTTCAAGCGGGAGAATCCCGCTGAGATTAAACGACCAAAGTGGTGGAAGAAGCCCCTTCACTCCCAGTAGCTGGGAGCTTGCCGGAGGCAGATGAAAAGGTTTGCATTGCTCTCCGGCACACATCGAGAGCAGGGCGCGTGTAGTAAGAGGCAGTTAAGTGCTTCTGCGCTTTGGCTTGGGCATTTGCCAAGCGTAATGCCCTTTTTACCCGAACGTCGGGTTCGGAAAAGCTGTTGTACAGCGCATCCAAGTTGGGGAGGCGCTTCTCCCCTTCTTCCCAAGCGCGGAATGCCCGTTCTGCGTCCTCTACACTCTCGTCCTGTAGGAGAACGTAGGAAACCTCGTGGAGGATCTCTACGATGGCACCGCGTGTCTGTTTCCCGAGTCGCGTTCGGTAGGACTTGACAGTGAACTGCTTAGGCGTTAGCATTTTGGCCCGGAGTTTCTTCCGGCGCGCAATTTCACGCGGCATTACGGCCGCAGGACCAGGGGTATAGGAGACTAAGCCTCTCTTGACCTCGTTCTTAGCCTTCTTTTGAGGGTCACGAGGTCCCTTCCGTGTCGGTACGGCATGTCGGGCTTCATGAACCGTGTCTGGTTCATTGGTGATGGTCGCCTTCGGCGACCCGGATGCATCATCCGCAGTTGGTAGATGTGGCGCACGAGTTAGCGCGTTTTCCCCACGTGTGGGGAATGGATTGGATGACCGACATCGCTGTTCGGCGCTGTTGGAGTGGTCAGCTTTTGGGGAGATATCCCCAAGGGCATCCACCTCCGAGTTATCGGAATAGTTTCCACCCTTAGCACCACTAATGGTGCTCATGGTTAGCCAGTGGTTCTGGCAGTTGGAGTTCTCCAACTATATCGATTATTGCGTAAGCAATAGTCTTGATGGGGGAGGATGTAACAGGGTTGCATTCTGGTTACATTTAGTATGTGGTGTACGTGAGTACAGTACGGTTGGGGTCAGTATTGACCGGTCCGAAAGGTTTTGGACCATTGATTATTTTAACCAATCAGGGCAGGAGCCCTTGGTGGAGGCGTGGCAGCCAGCCACGTGTTAGTACACAGGTGGTGTACACTACATTTTAGCTAGGTACGAATTTAGTAGTAAGTTCTACTTAGTATTACATATAGTTTACATTGGTTTAAATTAATTTAGGCTAATTACATATTAAATATACATTCAGTTTACATTTCACTCAAAGACTACAGGACGCTCGACCTCGACCGGTCGCGAGCGTAGTGAGTGTAGTAGCGTAAGGGAAGTTCTTCCTTTGGTAGGTAGTAGCTAGGGAGGTTCTCCCCTGCTACGACACTCACTGCACGATCGACCGTTCCGGGTCGGGCGTCTAGAAGGATATAGTGTAGATTGTAAGCCGATTTATTATTTAATATATAATTAGCCTAACTTAATAAACTAATGTAAACTATATGCAATACTAGGAAGAACTTACTTAATCCTTACCTAGCCGAAAATGTAATGTACACCACCTGTGTACCAACACGTGGCAGGCTCTCACGCCTTCACCAAGGGCTCCCGCCCTGATTGGCTAAAAACACCAATAGGTCCGAACCTTTCGGACCGGTCAATACTTGACCTTAACCGTTGTGTATTTACGTACACCAACGTAACTAAATGTAACCCCGTTACACTCCCCACGCTTAGAGGTGTAAAACGTTTAGAAGAGCTACAAGAGTCCGTTATCTTTGGACCATTCATTACCTTGCGATGCCTCACCGTCACTACGGTATGTCGTAATCGTTATTGAGAATTCTAGCGACCTCCTTGAGCAGATCTTTTTGATGTGCTAGTTGTTGCTTTATCAACATCTACGGCAGGGGGCACACTGTCCCCTGACTTGATAATTGGAGATTCTTCTGCAGAATCTGTGTCGATAACCAAGCTTCTAGCTTGTGCATTTGCGTTAGCTGATAAGGAGATCATCTTTGACTAAGAAGATGCTTTCGAGGCGCCGCCCTTCTCGCCGCTCATTCTGACAACAGCTTTATGTTCTGTCAACTTTGAAAAATCCCATGACCAGCAAATTCCACCTTCGTTTGACCAATAACACTATTTGGACCAACACCCTTAAGTGTGGGAAGATGTAATGCTACTCAGTTATATAAGATCCAATGATATTTAAGATCAAAAACCATGTTCTAATTGAAACATTTAGATTGTTCCAAAATGACCTCTTAGAATTATAAGTTCTATAATCCATTGGTAATTTGATTTGATTCACTTAATCGAATCCAAAACGGATTTAATTTCATAATTATTCGGCCACGTCATAACATATTTTTTATATTCTGTTTAGATTTAGTTATACATATTAACAAAACATTTCGTAAAAAATCCCACTTAACTCTTCAGTATGACGCTTGGATCTCGTTACTGTAGGAATAAAATGGGAAATAGGGGATATTTTATATTTTATTTGGCCTATATTGTGCGATTCTTCTCGCCGTAATTATAGACGTGTTACATCCACCCATTCTTCTTCACTCTTATAACAATAGGTGATACCAAGGGAGATATCGAAGGCTGGCAGTATTTGTTGACAATAATATCTTTGTCAAGGCGGACAATACTGGGGTGCACCCGACCCCATGACAACGCTGCGCGATAGGTTAAGCGTCTCCAATATCGATGTCACAGCTTGTCGCGAATGATGCGGGTGGTAAACAAAATTCTGCGGGAGTAATGCATTCAATTTTCTAATCAGGAGATGACGATACTGATGCGTTCAATTTCATGAGCTGTGTCGACATCTGAGTCATCGACTTGCAGATCTTTCAATGCAAATATCTACTGTGAGTAGGCATACATCCTAGAGCACCGCTAGTAGCGCATTCTTTGACTTAAATATCGCCTTCTTCGCGGACATAAACTGATATTTCTTCTGTAACATCTAACAATTGCGATCCCATGTGCTTATTCATTATTTAACTGATCAGGGGGATGACCGGGGACTAATCTCATTACCGTGGTCGACAGTCGATTCCACTTCTGTTCGCGTATAGGACATAGGGTTCCTGTGCCTATACAAAATTTCGCGTATAGGACATAGGGTGTATGTGCCTATAAAACTTTTTCTTGGCGCGCCTTCTACGCGGTTCAAATTATGGGTGGGGGTAGTATAGGAATTTCGATCAACAATGAGCACTTAATCTTTTTACTCACGGGTTCTTTTATTTCCTTGATAATTGGTTGCTTTATACGCCACTACGATAGCGAAATGCCCAACGAAACAAACCTTGGTTTCCGGGGTTATCCTATCCTACGCTTACCGCATCGATGTTGGTAATGTGGAGATATCCTGGTCGGCCCGCTCCATCGGAACAGTTCGTATCTCGAGTAGCACATAGCTTGACCTACCGCGATTCCTCTCCGTAAAGGTAAATCCGCGGATTGCGCCGTAGAAATATGTAGGCCTTGACCCACCTTGATCTAGATCTCTAGAGAGGACATCTCCAGCTGTATCAGAACTTTATCAGGTAGACATAGTGATCAATGGTCCAGATCAGTCGTATCCCCGCAGGAACGATAAAGTTCATTCTTAATAATATCTTGATCAGACAGTTTCCCAACCGACACACACATGAAAACATTACACCAGTGATCCAGCAAGAGTAATATTAATCTTGGTGCGACCTTTGGTCAGTTATGTACTTTCGCCTATACCCGATGGTTTACAGTTCAGCAACATGCTATATAACGTTGTTCCTTTGGTTTTGCCCATTGGATATTGCTAGCGGCTTCTGGTTGGTATCAATGACGGGAAGGCCTGGAAGATATCGGCTATTGTTACACCATTTGGTCTGTTAAAATGGAATAGAATGCGTTTTGGCTCAGAAATACGCTACAGATTTTCCAGTGGTTGATCGATAATACGCTCCGGGGAGATTTCCGTATCAAGTATGATATCAGCCTCACCGATGATAAAGATAGTGAACTTAATCATAGTCAGGGTACGCCTGTTCAAGGAGAAGATCGTATATCAACGATGTTCTGATCACACACTCTTCTTGGTTTGATCTCTGCTCGAAAGGGGGAACTTCTAGATGCATACGAACGTCGAAACCGGTAGATCAATGTCGTCAAAAGCTTCTGGGGCAAACGAAGGTCGCCTATCTACGAAATCAGGTATCATGATTCGGCCTCGAAGCCAGTATGCAGGATGTGGAGCTCATAACATACCATTCCTAACCACACTGAAAGCGATGCCGTAGTTTATGCAACAAAACAAATAAAACCTTTGTCGGTGGATCAGGAATTTTGTTGGGAGGTCTGAAATACTACAGCCGTTTTATTGAAGAACTTCCCAGTCTGTGCAGTAGTAGAGAGGTCTACTTGCATGTTATTGATAAAAAACACGCATACCAGCGGATGATCAAGAAACCGGGTGATTGAGACGGGAAAGGGTGGCCTTCAGAATGTTAAAAGCGAAATCCGTTTTTACGAAGTTCGTTTTCGTTACGTGCTTTTACATTGGAGCAAAAATCAGGGATCTTCTGGATATTGAGTTCTACAGAGAGTACTCAATCGTACATTTTGTTGGACGCTATTTAAACGCGACAGAACAATTTAAAGAATTTAGAAAGATATATCCAGACCTTGTGCGTGTTTACAAAGCGGGTTTGGAGCACATTGAACGATTTTCTTTGTGACAACCATAAGAACTGACTCAGAATTGCAACCAATTGAAGCGGACGAGGAGGAGTCGCTGGTAAAGGCACTTCTATTTTCTGAGGGCAATCGATGGAATCTATACAAGTTGGAAAGACCCAGTTAGTTGAGATGGATACTTATCGGATCTCCCAACACATCAGAGGATCCGGGTAAACCTACCTCCAGAGTATCGCTAGGAGAAATCAGCATTTTGTTAGGAATTTTTAGCCCACTAATCAAAAGCACTGGTTACGGGCTCGGCGACACTATCGTAATTACCGTTATTTAATGTGTATACCCCTTTAGAAAACACATGTCTGACTGAAAGAAGTAGATGAGATAACAGCCTTTTGGTAAATTTAATGGGGTTATCAAGGTACATCTATTCCATTTGTTGGCCTACTGGAGCACCTCGTCAACAAGGCACGTGGAGAAGGAATCCTTATTTTACCAAATACGTACCAGCCAATAATGTTTCTTAGGGCTGTGGAGATGCGTATGGAAGATTTTGGGGTCAACTGTTGTGAACATAGACGGGCTATCCGGAGCAAAAGCGACGCAGGGTACAGGTACATGATGGTAAGCGACAGACGGACGATATATCAGGTTGACTGGTCGATGATGCATATCAGGTTGGGTAGAGTTGATTGGTCGATATTAGGTAATTGGTTGATTTTAGGATATAAGGATAAATAAAGTTCTCCTTTTGCGTTCGATAAACACGTCATCGATTGGGACGGCGTGATAACTTCGCGCCTCCCTTTCATTGCATACGCACCTTACACGTCCCGGGCGGGAGCACGTAGTGCACTTTTTTGGCCCACCGGCAGACGTAAAGTTCCCGAGAACTCATCCTCAACTCCGCCCGCTGTGTCAGCGGCCCCTTTTGGAAAGGAGACTTGGAGGGTGATCGAGCCAAGTGTTCTCACCTCTTTCCCATTCGTTTGCATCTGTCCTCTAGAAGTTCAGCTGCTCTATGCGCCCCTTGGGAGCTCTTGGTGGATTTTTGTAAAATTCGTCGATCTGCACATAGTAAATGCAGATAGACCCCCACCCCCTTAAGTTTAGGCTAGGAAAACAAATAACTTGGGTATTCCCTTAGCGATCTAGGCTTAAGAGGCTCGACGATTAAGTGGTGAAGACTTTCGCCACGTGATCAAGTACCCCTTCGCTGATTACCACTAGATCGACAGCGTCGATCTGCGATCAATGATCCGCAATCTCGCCAATCCGCACAAGATCAACGAGATCGATCTGCGATCTGCGATCTGCGATCTGCGATCTGCGATCATCGAACATCGATCTGCGATCATCGATACGCAATCTCGCCAATTCGCACTAGATAAAACGGGTCGATCTTCGATCTGCGATCTTCGACCCCCAGTTTTTCCCCGGGATCTCGAATCTGCGATTTTTGCACCTGATCGACACCTGTCAATCTGCTACGAATTCAATCGATCTGCATCGGATTTGCACTGATCTACGTCCCAGTCACCTGGAGAGCGACCCACGACCAAACCGTCGGGTACACAAGGTGAGCAAGACATTGGCCTGTCCCAAGACAACCGGAGGACCCCCTTCGTTAGTCGGTAGTCTGTGCACTGTAGAAACGACCGTCCAAGACTCAAAATTTGGCCAGCGGCTCTACCACAATGGTGCGCGTGCCAGGGTCTTTGGGTGACTCGGGATATCACCGCAATTCCCTGAAAGATTGCGCTGACGCGGAAGTGAAGACAGAAGCGGAAGCAGAAATGAAGATTAAAGTGGAAAAGGAGGAGGTGGTTGTGACGATGGAAGGCAGTTCGCCGTCTCCACTTCTGAAGAAGAAAGGAAATGCTGATCATCAGGACCTGGGGAGGTATCCTGATGACATAAAGGAGGAAAAGACTGATCAACTCCGATCAACTCCCAAGACTCCGTCGGGAGCCCCTGCAGATCACAACGCAAGTTGTGATCCGCCTATTGTATATGGATAAGATGATCTGGATTAGAAGCCGGTGGTGACGTACTACAAATCTGACCAACCGAAGGCGTTGCTGAAGGCACCTGGGTCGGAGAGCGACGAAAGTCGATCAAGTATGGCGCCATCAGAATCCGATCTGGTGAGGAAGTTTTATATGAAGGAACTGGAAGATTTCTTATTGATGGATTCGATCATTAACCTAATCGAGGTCACGATCAGAGGAAAGATGAATGGACCAGTCGATCAACCAGTGACGAATGGGAAGGACAAGCTTCAGCTGATGTTAAGGCTGACGTGCATGATCAAGCAAGTTGGTCTGACGACAGGCGCTACGATGCTGGAGAAGTGTTCGATCCGGACCCTAAAGATGTTGCGATCTTTACATAGAGGCTGTTTGATCTATTGGTGCCTATAGTGGGTCGATCTGCTAAAGTGGAAACCTCTCGCACTCCGTTGAAAATTGAAGTGGGTCCGTCTATCAACGTGGCAGAACACATGGGATCATCCTGCTATGAATCTTCTCCTTCCGAGGTAGACGCTTCTGAAGTGGAGTCGGGCAGTGATTCTGATAGTGTGGAACCCAAGATCACCCGGATGACGATCTGGAAGAAGGATGAAGCCAAGTTCTTGGCCATGAAGAAGGAACCTCGATCATCCAAGGCGGAAGATGATCAGTCACAACAGGACCCACGCCTGCAAGCGTTCTATAATGCGGCTATGGGGCGGTTTTTGGCTGAAGAAAGAGGCAATGTGACACTTGAAGTTGTACGCATGAAAAGTCACCAGCCAAAGCCAGGAATAGCGGTGACGGTTAAGGATGTTGACATGGAGTCTGTGTATTCGCTCCTTATCACCAGCCAAAGTCAGGAAGATCGGCTACGGCTAAGGATTTTGGCATGGAGTCTGTGTATTTGCTCCATGAACAACAATCCCAGCGTGATTATATCGATCCAGATGAGCCTATCACTCCGCCTCGACCAGCTACGGTTGCGTCGGCGTACACTGGAGTTACTGATCAACAGCTGATTCCCAGGATCAGGATGTCTGCGATCAGTGATCTGAAGGAGTTCTCAGGGAAAGAAGTTAATGAAGATCAAGCGCGAAATTGGATCAGTCGTCTTAAATACGCATTTATGCGTGATCAAGCTTCTGAGCACGAGAAGTGTTTGATCATGGGTGATCTGTTTAAAGGACCGGCGCGTAATTGGCATCGCCAGCTGAGAAGATCGAGGCGTAGAAACTGGAAAAATCTTGTCGAGAAGTTCTAAACTCAGTACCGTGGAAGTAGTCAATCGGTATTTCACCAATATTACTACAAGAAGCAGCGATCTGATGAAACCCCTATTGCGTATCTTCACCGGTTGAATGTGGCAGGAATTCGGGCCAAGTTGTCGATCAAGGAAGGTCCAACTACGATCTTGCGCGAACATGTGCAGCATTTTCTGGACACGTTGACTGATCGCGATTCGCTGATCAACTGACACTTTTACGTTTGGGGAATGTTACGGAGTTGTAAGAGACGCTGCGGGATTATGCACGCAGTAAGTCGTGCCAGAAAAAGTCGGCGGTAGGCACTAGCCGATTCCGTCAGAAATTTGGCGATGCTCGATCATCTGCCCCGGCGCTGAAGCCTAAATCCTTGCGCGCGATCAAGATGATGTCTGGGAGTGAGGAATCAAGCTCAGATGACAGTGGAAGTGATGATGATCAGCGTCGTTACATGATTGCTGCTATGAGTGATCAACCTGTGACGCACGATCAACCTAGTGACCCTCGATCTGGCAAACGAAGTGAACCAAATGCAGTTGATCAAGGGTTAACGAAGAAGTGCAGTCATGGATCGATAAAGAACGACAATTTACGTTGCTGGAAGCGCCTTACCAGTCTAAAGTGCGGCAAGAAGGGTCACCCGACTGATCACTGTTTGTATGTCTGCCAAGCATGTGACGAAATTTATGATTTGGGCAAGTGCCCTATGGAGAAATTTTACAATCGCATTCGCCAGTGGTACAACCCTACCAAGCATGCCGGAATGTTGCCCAAGGAAGCAGAGGACATGTTAAACGAGGACTCTAGCCAGGTTGGAGTCTGGTACGAGACGAGCGTTATAGTTTGTGTATTTTTGCATATGTGGATAAGAAGAAGGCTGATTGAGCAGAAGAAAAAGATAATGAAAAATGTGATCAGCCTGATTTACCACGTTTGGCTAATTTACGAATTGTTGAGTTTTCTCGATCCCCGGTAATCATGGAAGTTGATCAACTCACGGGTGAATCACGTGGATATTGGAAGTACCACTCGCCCAAAAAATGGTTTAAACAAGCCAAGGCGAGTAGTAAGATTAATAACGAAAGTGCGACGTTGTTATTGATTATGGTACCGAAGTGTCGATCATCGACTGAACCTTTGCTCGTAAGGTGGGTTGTCAGATCGACACGAGCCAAACAAAGAATGCGTTGGTATTGGAGAAAGTGCATACCTCACAGAAGGGCGTACTAGGATCAAAGTGACATTAGCGGGCTCTTTGGTTTATTACTTCCATGCATGGGTGGGAAAGCTCGTTGGTAAAGATGTTATATTGGGAATGAATTTTATGATCCCAGCTGGTGTTAGATTGGACGTACACTAAGTTTTCCTGATGAACTGATCATCCCATGGGAAGGGCTTCGGCAGTTTTACAAATGAAGTGGAAACTTTATGAAACTTGATCAGTATGAGCAGATCCCAGTAGGTCGATCTGCTGAGGTTCGGATTCGTGATCAGCGATCTCGGAAATTGTGGATTACTCGTGGAAAGAATTGGGTCCCCACTGTGACTAGGGGCGTGGGTAATCTACGGTATTTGCGCATTACGAACATTGCTGATCATCCATCATCCTACAAGACGATACGATTTTAGGTATCTGGATGAATAAAGACGACGTGCCTCGTCGCCCTGGATTTATTTCGGTGGGGTCAAATCGTTATAAGGAGAGGCAGAATCTCGCGTATCAAGCTTCTACCGAATCTGTGCATGACAATCAAGAAAGTGTCCATCAAGGTCCCTTGGTCGAGAAAAAGGAGTATCCTATTCTTCAAGAAATTTTGGTACGACCTATGAACTCGATCACGGCATATGTGGCTTTAGTAACCGGAAGATCGCAGAAGGTGCAAGAAGTGCAAGAGAAGTGCGATCTATACCCGAGTGTGAAGCGTCCGACACTTGATTATGAAGTTGAACGATCTGTTGTAAGAGATGAGCCTGATCAAGATATGCGTTATCACCCCGTCTCAGTTACTATGACTATTAAACATAATCATAGTAAATTTGGTGTGATTCCTACCGATGATAAAGTGTGATACCATGAAGGTGGAGATTTGTTCGTGGAAGAGTTGTAGAAACAGCTCGCCACCCTGAATGAGGTGTCGGCAAATACCGAAGAAGTCATCAAGTACGATCTGCAAGTTGGTGATCCATTGATCAACACAGCAGAGGAAATTTATCAGCTACGTGATATAATTTGGGCGAAGAAGCATCTCTTGATCGGGAAAGGAAACGTGCTGACTCCTGATGCACGTGGAGTTGTTTGTGACATTGACATACGCGCCCGTTCGCTCAAAAGTGTCGGAAGGTCGCTCCACAATTTTGCGAGAAGTTATCAGCCTTGATCAAGGGGCTATTGGCAACGAAGATCATCCAACCATCTACTTCGCCCTGGGCATCACCTATAGTGATCATCGTGAAGGAGAATGGGGTTGATATTTGATTATGTATCGATTATCGCGCGGTGAATCAACTCACGCGCCTGGTGGTGTACCCAATGCCTTCGCCTTCGATTTCTGATCTGCTAGAAGATTTGGATAAGGCGTTGTGGTTTTTCTCTTTGGATATGGCAAGTGGTTTTTGGGTCGTGTCTATGTCCGATCGAGCACGTCAGATCTCGGCTTTTGTTACCCCGTTTGGATTGTTTGAATGGAATCCGATTCCCTTTGGCCTAAAGAATGCTCCGCAGATCTACCAGCGGTTGATCGATAATGAATTGTATGGGTATATCAAGGTTAACGACGGTGCCGATCTAACCAAGTCAACTGATGTATTTACTACGAAGGAGCTTGATCAAGCACAAGGCCCGTCTGTGTTGAAACGACGATCATATATCGATCATATTGTGGAGGAGCGGCTGATCAAAGTTTTTGATGCTTGATCAGGCGTTACCACGGCGCCCGGACTTCCGACTAACGAAGGGGGTCCTCCGGTTGTCCTGTGACTGCTTGTGTTACTGCTCACCTTGTGTACCCGACGGCTTGGGCGTGGATCGCTCTCCAGGTGGCGGGGATGTCACGTTGCAATTCCTTGATGCAAGATTGAGATGACTTGTGATTAAGCGACTGTTATCGATCAGGTTTGGTCAGGATTGATCAGGATTGATCAGGCGCAAATAGTCGATGATCAGGGCCGATGGTCGTTGATCAGGGGGTGATCAGGGGTGATCAGGGCCAATAGTTGAAGATTACCGATCGCGATCGACCTGATCGGTCTGATCGGTCTGATCGATTTAGTCGATGAGGCACTAGTTTGCGCGAGTTGCGAACATATGAACGCAGGTCGCAGGTTGTAGAAAGTCGATCTGGGTGGTGATCAGCGAAGGGGTACTTGATCAAGCATCGTAAATCTTCACCACTTGATCCCGGAGCCTCTTAGCTTAATTCGTCGATAGAATACCCAAAATACTTGTATTCTAAACTTAAACTGTAGAGGAGGGGCGATAAGTGACTGGAGGATCGACGGTTTCCACTAAACTCCACCTAGAGTTCCCATGGGGCGCTTAGAGCAGCCGAACTCTAGGGGCCAAAAAACGAGGAACAATGGGGGAAGAGGTGAGAAAACAAGACTCGATCACTTTCCCCAATACCAAAAAACCTTTGCGAACAAACCGCTGACACAGCGGGTGGAGTTGAGGGTGAGTTCCCCAGACCTTTACGTCTGCCGGTGGGCCAAAACGTGCACTACGTGCTGCCGCCCGGGACGTAAAGGGTGTGTATGCAAAAGAGAGGAATGCGCGAAGAGATCACGCCTCCCCCTCGGTGATCTTATCGATCGGACGAAAAAAGAGAACATTATTATCACTTATATCCCTAAAACTACCAATTACCTAAAATCAACCAATAAGAACTGTCCATCCCTACGTACTCCGTCGACCAGTCTACCTGATTTATCCGTCGTCCGTTGCTAACCGTTAGGTACCCGTTAGGTAACTGTATCAGTTGTCGCGTCGTCCCAGATGTCCCGTCCATGCCCCGTCCATGTTCGCCGCAGTTGTGCCAACAGTTGTACCGACTGTTGTGCTGACTATTGTACCAACTATTCTACCGACTATTATACTGACTATTGTACCAACTATGGTACCGCAAAAAATTGTAGTATGCTTTACCACAATATTTTGATCCCTGTACCTACATGAACGGTCTTGTGTGATAAAGTGCGAAATCTATTGGAAAAGTGCGATCAGCGGAACTTTTCGATCAGCGTGGCTAAATCGTACTGGAGGCGAAGTATGTTCCTTATTTAGGACATCACGTCTCTAGCTGTGGTTTGGAAAAAAATCTGAATCATTTGGATGATCTGATCGATTTGCCTTTTCCTGGTACTTTGCGTTCTATGCAATCGGTTTTGGGGAGTCTGAATTACTATCGCGGATTTATTGAAGACTTCGCGATCTATGCTGCTGTACTCTATGAGCTACGAGAAACGGACTATCAAGAATTAAAGGATCGATCATCGATTAATGAGAGTCCGGATCGCGAAGATGTTCGATTGATCAGGGCGCAAGTGGCATTCAGTATGATGAAGGCGAAGATCGCGTCAACCCCAACCCTACGCCATTTTGATCAAGCTACAACGCCGGTGATCGTGGTTTACGATAGCAAGTGGGCAGTGTCTTCCGTGCTAGTGCAAGAGCATGATCAAGTATATTGCCCCGTCGCATTGCGATCCGGACACTGAAGAGAGGTCAGCCGAATTACAGCCCCGTCGAAAAGGAAGTTTTGGCTCTTCTGCGAATTCTGGACGTCTATTTTACGATGTTGGTCGGCAAGGCGATCACTGTCCTGTCACGTCGGTCTACGTTGAAGGGGTTGTTAACATCCAACGGTCTAGACAGGCGATTGGGGAAATGGGCTGCGATCTTGTCACAATGGGACTTGGAGATCAAGAAACGTGTGCATGGAGAAGAGGAGGTACGAGGGGCGTTAGCCGCAAGTATCACCCATCGCACCGAAATTGATGAGGCCCTAATCACGATCGCACCGAAAAAGCAACCTCGGCAGATGATCGAAGTGCCACCTCCCACGGTTGAGAAAGGCGAAGATCTATACGTGATCAGTTTCGATGGATCTGCTTGAGTTAAGCGATGTGTTGGTGAGTTTGGTGCTATTGTGTGGAAATTGACGGAGTGGAAGATCATGATCGCGGTTACTGATCATGCACCTTACATCACGGTGAATGAAGCCGAGTACCATGGATTGATTCTAAGTTTGGATCTACTGTCGCTATATCCAAAAGGAAGGGTGATCGTGTGTGGAGACTCAAATTTGGTGATCAGGCCAATGCGTGGCGAAAAAGAGTGCAAAGCACCGCGACTACAAATATTGCAGCGGCGTGCCTTAAAACTCCTTCGCGAATGGCCTGATCACGATCTGCTGAACATAAAAAGGGAGTGGAACAAGAGTGCCGATCACATCACCAGTACGGCCATGCGGGATTGAACACAGTATGAAATTGTCGATGATCACCAACTGGATCAATTAGTTGATCTCAACAGATTGTCTGAGGTGATCACTTGGAAGGAAGATCCCACTGTCCCACAAGTGCTTGTGACGACGCGATCACGTAATCTTCGTCAAACGCGGACGTCAACGAGGCCCGAGGTATCCATAGAAGGGATAAGGGCGGAACGTGCTAAAAGGGCGCAAGACGAAGAGAAGTGGATTTGTGATTTGCGATGTTACTTTCATGGTAACGTTTCACAATTGAGCATAGAAGAGGTGAAAGATTGCGCGAAAATCGCCGAAAATTATGATGTGGATTATCAAGGGTTGTTGATCTACCGTGGAAATATGACTAAAGGAAAAACAAGCTGTGATCAAGATGATAAAGATGATAGACACTCTTTGATCAAGCTGGTTTTACCTGAGACCCTACATGCGGATGTCCTCCACCATTATCATGTGAGTTTGGAAGGAGTACATCAGGGTATAGGGCGTACATATCAGCGGATCAGGCGATATTCTCCTTGGCGTGGTTTATTTCGTAGCGTGCAACGATTTGTTGGGCAATGCGTAGATTGTGAGACGGAGAAGGGTCAACGTATGTCGCCGGGAAACATTGAAGCTACATACCCATTTCAAGTAATAGCTATGGATCATATCCCGTCGTTGCCCCAATCAACTCATGGGCATACGGAACTGCTGATCTGGACTGATCTGTTTACGGGTATGGTGATTGCGAAAGCTGGATCATCTCCTAAAGCACAGAAAGTCGCCGAGAATTACGAAGAGTGTGTATTTCGTCGATTTGGAGCTAGTGAGGTGATCAGGCATGATCGAGAACCCGGTTTTATGTCCGAAGTATTTCGTGCGCTCAACAAGCTCGTGGGACAACGACAGAATGCCACTATGGCGTACCGGCCGCAAGCAAACGGCAAGACGGAAAGAATGGTGAAAACAATCACACGAGCGATAAATATGTATGTATCAGACGTCGGTCAGAAGGATTGGAGCTCGTATGCAGAACGATTGGTATTTGCATTAAATTCGAACCCTGATCGGATCCGTGGAGATACACAATTTTACTTAGCATATGGGTGGGGTCCGCGATCATCGTTGGAATCAACGCTGCAACTTGGTGGAATTCGGCGTAAAGATCGTGATGCTCGTCGGTGGAGATATAGGCTGCAGAAAGACTACCGTTACGCCCGTTATAAAGTGAGTGCTCGATTGCACCAAGCCATGGCTGATCGAGCTGAAAAGCATAATGATCAAGTATCACCAAACAGGATCGAAGCCGGATCGAGGGTTTGGTTATACCTCGATCGGGTAAAAGAAGGTCTCGCGAAGAAACTGGCGCATATTTGGCATGGGCCTTTCAGAGTGGATGAGATAATTGGTGATCATGCTGCAAGATTGATTACGGCCGGCACCTACTATCGTATATTTCCAGTGGTACACCTATCTAAGGTGAAATCGGTCAAAGATTCTGTTACTGTGCTAGCAGCTGGGGTAGAAGATCGTTTTGATTGTGATGAAGCTTTACTACCCGAAGACAGCTAGGAAAGGAACCTAGAGACAGACGAATTTGAAGTTGATCGCATCACCGATGTCCGATCTGGTCAAAAGACTAGTTATGGCAGAACGTTACGCGAATACCAAGTTTACTGGAAGGGTTACGATGAGCCATCATGGGTAGACGAGGCAGATCTAATTTTTGATGCTCTGATCAAGGATTTCAAAAGAAAGATGATTAACAGACATCGTTTCGAAGTGATGCAAGTGGACGAAGAGTCCAACGAACGCATGATCGACAAATTGACTATGGAAATTATGACTGACGAACCCTCGATTAGAGGAAATCGATTGATGAAATCACGATTAATGGAGAAGTGAAGATTGATTTGAAGTGGTGAATGTACGATGGACATTGCGAGGTATGGTAGTGGAGCAACGGCAGATTAGCCGATGGAAGATCGATTTATATAAATGCATGAAAAGTGACGAAGCAACAATTGGGAACGGTATGATCAAGTATGTGTATTTATTGAAGAAGAATTAGTCAACCAGCTAGCCTGTTCCATAAAACTTACGGCTAAGAAGAGGGATATGATGGCCGGGATGATCATCAAGGGAAAGGCGATACTGGATCCGCCAAGGTTCCTCGGCTTCAACTTCACGTAGCGCATCCTGCAAGGCCCGAGGTGGTGGATCTGATAGGTACACCGGGTACCATGATCCATCATCAGCTGGAGCATACTTCAAGGGGCGGTTCCGGGCGAAGTACGAGATCGACGTGTCCAGGATATGTCAAGATCGCATACCCCGTCGATCATACCCTGCAACACGAACTCCACCAGATTCTTCCACAATGCTCCGGTACGACTCCTGCGCTGACGTCGACCCTCGTAGTAATCACGGAAGAAGGCATCGCGCTCCCTGAGGTCTCGATCTATCTGTAGATGATGAGTCGACTCCCAGATCGCTTGTGCATGATGATCCAGGAATGTCTGGTACCTCGAATGTATGGTACCTCGCTTCAAAATCATCAAACCAGCCGACCTAGCGGAAAGAGATGGGTGACAGCATTTGTTTGAAGAACTTCTAGGGGCGTCGCACATACAGCGCCTCCACCTCAGATCAGGTGATCTGGTGATTGAGCCACTGATCAGTCACAGGGTCGTCCATAGCAACTGGAAACAACCATCCCACGGGGCGTGTCAAATAATCGCAGATCATGCGTGCTGAGATGTTATCCAGATCGAAGCCGTTAAGCGGATCTGGGATCCACGGCAAGATATCCGCATCTTGCACACCATCAGGCACCAAGATCAGCGATCTGGATGATCCTGTGCGAGGGAAGAGAATCCTAGCAGAGTCTTGATCGAGCTAATCTTCACTGTTATGTTCGCTGATTGCAGGTCTTGACAGATTATGCGTGCTGACGGATGGAGAAGTATCAAAATCGCCTTGATCATCATCCGGATGATCGGGACTGGAAAGTACATGCCCCATGCCTTGGACTGACTGAATAGGAAAAGATTTAAACAGACGATCATCATCCGACGATCCATTCTCCTCTGGAATAGGAGGAACTCGACGTTGCCGCTTGAACTGAGTAGTAGATCGTGATCGTCGAGCGCGTTTCTGGAGCGAAGAAGTTGGCCAAATAAAGGAATTTTTGGTCAATTGCCCTGAAGATCAGCAGACGCTCTTGCATCCTGATCAGTATCTGCACAAGGAGCGCCTGTATTCGGGGAGATCTGTATATGTAACGCCGTACCATCCAAAACGGATTGGACGTATGAATGTTGCGAACGCAATCGCGTAGCTTCGTCCTGAGCGCGTTGAAACTCGTCGCGCAGTGCGTCGTGATCTGCTGATACCGACTGAAGATCACGTAACTGAGAAGCTTGGTGACTGAGGCGGCGCCGTGTCGTCGAACATTCCGCCTGCAACTTGGAATTCTGGGCACGTAGCTTCTCCAGCTCAGCACAGCTGACCGATACCTCATCGAGGCATGCAGATAGCTCTTCAACCTTGGCTGTGGCAGCGACGAATTCCTTCATCTTGACAAGATTAGCTTCATTGTCCGCCCGGATGCGATCACGTTGGTTTTTGCGTTTGCTGGCCTTGGATGCGAGCTTGATTACCCTCTTGGTCAAGCGCTTGTTCTTCGAGATTGCATGATAGTACTCTTGTTGCATCATGCCCAAGCGTTGGCAGAGCTGAACGATAGTTGCTCGATCTTGGAGCGCCAGCTCCTGTGAGATCTTGACATTAGCCTCGCAGAGCTCTTCCTCAAGGCGCGAGATCTCCTGAGCTTGATGATCTATGTTCTCCGCTTGGATCGATAGATGATAACGATCTCGATCATGACCACCCTCCAGATCGCGGATCCGACCGTTTTGCTCGGATATGGTTCCCTTGGCGGTTTTCAGTCGGGTCTTGAACTCGTTGACAGTCGCACAAACGTAATCACGCAAAGGCGCAGCTTTTTCGCAGAACCACTTGATCTGCTGTTCACGATCAGCGAGTTTTCTAAAAAGGCGTGCGTTTGACCTCCGAAGCATCGTGACGGAGTCTTCGAGCACAGACAGCGAGTCAGTCAGCGTGACAATCTCCTCTTTTTGCGCGCGGATCTCCTCTTGTTGCGTGCAGGATTGATTGATCATCGAGATCAGCTCGTCAGCCTTAGATCGATCGAGGGATGAGTTGGCATCCCTGATCGACTCAATGATAAGCTGGTCGAAAATATGGAAATTGATGATCATGAGAACCCGATCGATGGGTGGCAACGACATGATCGATGATAACCTGATCGATGGGTGGAAACGACATGATCGATGGTGACCTGATGGGAGAAAGGGATGATCGATGGGTGGCAACGGCATGATCAACCCACGCCCCAACCGCTGTACGGCTGGGACGAGGCTCCGGGGCTGCTGTGGAGAAGCGTATGGAAGATTTTTGGGTCAACTGTTGTGAACATGGACGGGCCATCCGGAGCAGAAGCGACGCAGGGTACATGTACATGATGGTAAGCGATAGACGGACGATATATCAGGTTGACTGGTCGATGAGCATATCAGGTTGGGTAGAGTTGATTGGTCGATATTAGGTAATTGGTTGATTTTAGGATATAAGGATAAACAAAGTTCTCTTTTTGCGTCCGATAAACACGATCATCGATTGGGACGGCATGATAACTTCGCGCCTCCCTTTCATTGCATACGCACCTTACATGTAACGGGGTTACATTTTTGGTTACATTTAGTTATGTGGTGTATGTAAGTACACTACGGTTGAGGTCAGTGTTGACCGGTCCGAAAGGTTTGTACCTATTGGTTATTTTAACCAATCATGGCAGGATCCCTTGGTGGAGGCGTGGCAGCCAGCCACGTGTTAGTACACAGGTGATGTACATTACATTTTGGCTAGGTACGAATTTAATAAGTTCTACTTAGTATTACATATAGTTTACATTAGTTTAAATTAATTTAGGCTTATTACATATTAAATATACATTCAGTTTACATTTCACTCTGAAGACTGCTAGGCGCACGACCGGTCGAGGTCTCGCGCGCAGTGAGTGTTGTAGTGTAAGGGAAGTCCTTCCCTTAGCTACCCCCTTATTAAGGGAGCCTTGTAACAAGGCGTTAGATTGTGCTAACTTGTAAACCAAGGGAAATCTTGGCCCCGAGTAAGAGAGTACTCTCTTACTAAGCCCATTTATAAGGGCGTTTCGGCTAAGTAGCGGCATATCGCCGCTTTAGGAAAGTCTTCCTCTGTGCGCTAGCCGCACCGTGCGTTTTGTTTTTTTTTACGCACCGGCTACATCTGGTAGCACTTGTAGTCAATCCAACACCTGTGTTGGTAGGCTACGGCCTTCTCAGCAAAGGATGAATTAGGAAAAGTGGGAAAGGTTAACCCTCGTCCATCAGGACGCTGTTATCCGTACTGGGTGACAAAGACATGCAGCTCCTAGTGAAGCAAGGACTTGAGGCTGTAAAGGCGAGGGTCAATGCCCTCATCGCCCATGAGGCCAGTTGTAGTGGAAGTCATTCCACGTCCACGGGGGTGCGCCCTCCGTTGTCCTTTAAGATAAAGGAATTCACCGGTGAAAAGGGTGATAACCTTTATGTGTTGCTTCGAGAGGTCGAAACGGCCTTCGCCACAGCAAATGTGATCACAGATCACTTGCAAGTGGGACTTGCATTGACCCATCTTACGGGTAAAGCCCGTGCATGGGCTTTTACGTGCTCGGATTCGGTCATGTACGTATTTCCGACCTGGGAAGTCCTTAATCAAAAGCTTATGAACATGTATGCTTTGCCTGATCTGGTTTTCCAGAATCAGCTGGCATTTCTGAGGTGACGTCAGGGCACTAGGAACTTGGAAACATATATCCAAGAACTTAAGACCCTGTTTGCAGGGATGTACGCGAAAGCGTATTCGGACGATGTTTCCATTCCCGTGTTTATGGGAGGCCTGAGAGAAGTGCCATCACGTTCGGAGCTCTTCCGATGCCGACCCCAATCCCTGGGGGGGCGTTTAAGATGGCGGTTAACGCCGAGAGGAACTTTCGTTCCTCTAAGGTGGGTCCCGAACCCATGGACCTGAGTCAGGTCGAAGCGGAGGAGAAACCTTTCGCTAAATGTCACGCTGACTCTATCTCGATGGGTCTGAAGTGGAGCTCCATGCAATACTGCAGCGGCAGGGTCCGCTGAGATGCTTCCTGCGTGGAAGTGCGGATCATCTGCGGAACAGATGTCCGCGAAACCCCCAGCGAGTAAAGCGAGTACTCGCTTTAAGGGGCCGAGGGTTGGGAAAAAGCCTTCGCCCAAGCCGTCGGGAAACGAAGGCTCCCAGTAAGTGCGGGGAGCCCTACTGGAGGATCCCTCAGTGCTGTTAAACCCCAGGATAGGGGCCGACAGCACAAAGCCCCGGGGGAAACGGTGCTTTCTAGCACCGAGTTGGTGTACCATCCAGGTTTGCTGGTTGTCCTTGCGGACGTGAAAGGCTTTGATAAGCCTTGGAGAGTCTTAATAGACTCTGGAGCGTCTGAAAATTCTGTCAGACGAGCTTCTGTTGAGAAGAGTCGGCTGTATGCCGAGGCCCTAGAGGCACGTTCTCGTGACGTTGTCACGGTCCATCTAGCGACGGGCGTACAGGTTTCTGTACCCAAGGTCTCGATTGACCTTAAGCTGAAGTTTGCAGACTTTGACGGCTTAGAACGTTGCCTAGTCCTGGATTGGGACTCGAGGTATGACCTCATTCTGGGCATGACAGGCATGAAGTGGCTGGAACGCCACGAGCCATGGATAGACTGGAAGTCTAAGTCCAATGGCTCAACGCACCCGCGGTCGGGTGAAGGATTGGAGAGTCATGAACCCACCTTTGCTCGATCGCAAAAGCGATTCTGGCGAGAGATGCCATAGATTAAGTGTTCCTTGACGAGGGGGATTGGCGATTTATCCCCACGCAGAGACAGGCGAGACTGGTGAGTCGCCAGTGGTAGAGGTGTATTCCTCTGAGGTTAAGCGCGAGGCGCTTAGAGAAGAGACCCGAAGTTCGTCTCTTCTTCAGGTCGGAATTGATTCCGACAACGCCGTGTTTGGCGAACAAGTTGCGACTCCAGTGGTAGGGGTAGAGACCCCTAGGGTTAAGCGCGAGGCGCTTCCAAGCGAAGAGACCCGAAGTTCGTCTCTTTCGCACGTCGGAAATGATTCCGACTACGCCGTTGTAGGTGAGACCAGCGAGTCACTGGTAGTAGAGGCAGAGACCTCTGTGGATAGGCGCGAGACGCTTCCAGTGGATGGGGCAATTGACTCCCCCCATCTGGGTCTCGGGATGAGTCCCGAGGCCAGTAGTCAGCAGTCCTATCGGATGCTGAATAGTGTGACAGGTGTTGTCACAGAAGGCGTAAGCCTGGAACGGTTGCATGGGATAGGCGAGCTGTTGTCGTTGGAGGAGATGTACTTCAACAAATTTGAAACTGCTTTGAAAGCAGATGAAATCGACGAGGTTGTCGTATTACGTCCGGAAGAGGAGTTGAACTCCTCCTCCACGATGGAAGAGTCAGTTTTGGTGCAAACCAAACAGGCATTGGATGCCCGGAGCGCTCTCAAGATCCTTGCGGATCCTGAGGACCCTTACCATTCCTTGTTAAAGGAATTTGGAGATGTCATTAGTGACAACCCGCCGATGGGGTTACCACCGGATCGGGGAGTCCGACATGAAATCGATTTGGTTCCCGGAACCAAATACTGCGTCACTAGGCAGTGGCCTCTCCCCAAGGAGCAATGCGACGTTATCGACGCATTCTTCAAGGGGAAAGAAGAGACAGGGATGGTACGGGAGAGCAAGTCTCCCCACTCATCTCCCACTTTTTGTGTTCGTAAACCGAACGGAAAGTGGCGCATTGTGCATGCGTACAACAAGCTGAATGCAGCTACATTACCCATGCAGACTCCGATTCCTCGGAAGGATGTCCTCCAGAACAATATGGCGGGCTGTACGGTGTACATTGCCTTAGATCTGGTGGACGGGTATTATCAGGTGCTCATGCGAGCATCCCATATTCCGCTTACAGTGGTCAGCACGCCTAGTGGCATGCTGTGGGAGTGGCTTGTTATGCCACAAGGGCTTTCGAATGCACCAGCGACTTTTAATCGCTTGGTGACTCAACTCTTCCGCCCTCATAGAAAGTATGCTCGGACGTACTTCGACGATATATTCGTTCATAGTCGCGCGGAAGGCTACTCGTCTGATGTTCAGAAGCATCTGATACACCTTCGAGCTGTGCTCGAATGTATGCGAGAGCATAAGTTATATGCAAACGCATCCAAATGTATCTTTGGTGCTGAGAAAATTCCTTTCCTCGGATGCTTCGTCGGTAAGGATGGAGTGCGGGCGGATCCCGCGAAGATGAAAGCCATTGTAGAGTAGCCTTCGCCTGTAAATCTTATAGATTTACGGAAGTGGATTGGATTAGCCAATTATATCCACAATTACAGCGAGAACTGCGCAGAGATGGCGAAGCCATTAACTGACCTTCTTAAGAAGGACGTGGATTGGTGTTGGGAAACCAAACACCAAACCGCCTTCGAAGCGGTTAAGGGGAGCTTGTTAAAAGCTACCGTTCTTGCTCTCCCAGACTCTGGGAAACCTTTTAGCGTCGTCTGCGACGCCTCCGATTTCGCAATCGGATGTGCTTTGTTACAAGCAGATGATGCAGGAAGGGAACGCGTGATCGCGTTTGAGTCGAGGCAGCTTAAAGCTGCAGAACGGAATTATCCCGTTCATGACAAGGAGCTACTTGCAATGAAGTATGCCCTGTCAAATTTAGGGATCACCTACTCGGCTCAAAGCCGTTCGTGGTTTATACTGACCACGCGTTCTTACGGACAGCGACGAAGTCGCCTCATCTCTCCCAATGGATGGCCCGTTGGCTCTCCTTCTTTGTGGAGTATAACTTTGAGGTTAAGTATAAACCTGGCAATCAGAACGTGCTTGCAGACGCGTTGCCGCGCGTCCCGATTACTAGATCGCTCACGCGACATTCGTCATCTCGTCTGTGTTGGGTCACATATGCCAGGCGTATGAAAGACCCACAATGTACGGCGCTTATCAGCGCGTTGGGTGTAAAGGGACCTGGCTCGTCTGAGCCTACCCTGTAAAGTCGAGCTAAATCTCGGTTACACCGTTACAGGTACTGTGACGGTTTGCTATATTATAGCACGAGCGCGGAGGACACTCCGCGGGTGGTAGTTCCTCATGATGAGGAACTGAAATATAGAGTCCTCTTTGAGGCACAGTACGCCCCTACCGGGGGTCATTTAGGTCGGGATAAGACCTACAGCGCTTTAAGCGCTTTGTATTGGTGGCCGAATATGTATAAGTGGGTCGGTGCGTATATACGCACCTGTGAGACGTGTCAGAGGGTTATACCCTCTGCAAGTTCAGCTGCGCCTTTGGCGAGATTACCCGTTCCAACGGAGTGTTGGAAATCCATTAGTATGGATTTTATCTTCTGTTTTCCGAATGATAAGGACGGGAACACCGGCATGTTGGTCTTGGTAGACCATTTGAGCTATATGGCTCACCTGACGGCGGTTCCAGAGTCCATTGATAGACAAGGAACAGCGAAAGTGCTCCTAGACCATGTCTTTCAACAGCATGGTCTACCCGATTCTGTTGTCGGATCGGGATCCCCGTTTTACGGGACAGTTTTGGGGAGCGTTGTTTAAGGTGCTGGGCACCAAGCTCCTCATGTCCACCGCGGACCATCCGCAGACGGACGGACAAACGGAGCGCGTTAATCGCGTTGTTGAGGATATTCTCCGGAGTTTATGTCCGGATTCTCCAAAGAGTTGGAGTGAGATGCTTCCTATGGCCGAATTTGCTATCAACAATTCGGTCCATGCATCTACGGGGTTTACCCCGTCTTACGTTAACGGATTAGTGAATCCGAAGTCTCCGTTGACGCCACGTGTGTGTGGCAGGGATTGAGGGGGGATTCCCTGATGTCAGCCCTGTATCTGTGCGAAAGCACATCGATAAGTTCTTATCGACGCGCTTTAGTGTCTTACGACACGTCTGCGATGCCATGGCGGAAATCCAAGACAAGCAGAAGGAGCAGGATGACCGCAATGGGCGGCGTAATGAAAAGGTGTACAAAGTAGGAGAAAGTGTTTTATTAAACGCTAAAAATCTTCCTACGCATGCAGTTTCCAACGTGTTGAGGAATAAACTGCGCCCCAGGTTTGTGGGGCCTTTTAAGATACTAGCCCGAAAAGGCTTGCCGTATACTTGGACATCACGAAGGAGATGCTTACACATCCAACCTTCTATGTGGCTATGCTTAAGCCATACCAGAACCCGGAGGCGGGTCCCTCTTGGAGGAGGGTGGGATGTCGATAGCCGAAAGGCACGACAGGTCGGAACATCTCCGACAGGGTTGAAATACGACCCTGAATCTCCGCAACGAGAGACTCGAGGGAGGCAAGCCGGCCCTCGATGCGTTCATTCGCACTCCCCTCGTCGTGGAGTCCCTCCTGGGCATCTTGGATGCGACGGCTGTGTCGATCACAGCGCTCGTGGAGCTCACGTCGCAATAGCGCGACCTCCTCCTCCAGTCCTCTATACGGAGGGTAATCCACATTACCATGTGGAACGTTTGATGGCACGACGCCATCACCGGGGTGAGACCCAGAACCTGATGAAGTGGAAAGGTTATCCACATTCCCAGAGTTCGAGGGAGTCCTAGACTTGCGGCAGGATTGCCGTGACGTCGTTGACGCTTTCGAGCGGGAAAACCCCGCGGAGAGTCACCGACCAAAGGGGCTGAAAAATCCCCTTCACTCCCAGTAGTTGGGAGTTTGCCGGAGGCAGATGCAGAGTTTGCATTGCTCTCCGGCACTACATCGAGAGCAGGGTGTGTGCAAAAAAGGGCAGGTAATTGCCCCAGCGCTTTGGCCTGGGCATACGCCAAGCGCAACGCCCTCTCTAACCGAACGTCGGGTTTGGAATAGCTGTGGTACAGCTCATCAAAGTTGGGGAGGCGATTCTCCCCTTCTGCTCAAGCGCGGAATGCCTGTTCTGCGTCCTCGACACTCTCGTCCTGTAGGAGAACGTAGGGAACCTCGCGGAGGATCTCAACGACGGCACCGCGCGCCTATTTCCCGAGGCGCGCTCGGTAGGACTTGACAGTGAACTGCTTCGGCGTTATCCGTTTCGCCCGGAGTTGTTTCCGGCGCGCGATTTCACGCGGCAGTACATCCGCAGGACCAGGGATATAGGAGGCTAAACCCCTCTTCACCTCGTTCTTAGCCTTCTTTTGAGGTTCACGAGGACCCTTCCGTGCCGGTACGGCATGTCGGGCTTCATGAACCGTGTCTGGTTCATTGGTGATGGTCGCCTTCGGCGACCCGGATGCATCATCCGCAGTTGGTAGAGGTGGCGCACGAGTTAGCGCGTTTTCACCACGTGTGGGGAATGGATTGGATGACCGACATCGCCGTTCGGCGTTGTCGGAGTGGTCAGCCTTTGGGGAGATATCCCCAAGGGAATCCACCTCCGAGTTATCGGAATAGTCTACATCCTCAGCACCACTAAAGGTGCTCTTGGTTAGCCAGAAGTTCTGGCAGTTGCATTTCTCCAACTATAATCGATTATTGCGTAAGCAATAGTCTTGATGGGGGAGGATGTAAAGGGGTTACATTTTTGGTTACATTTAGTTACGTGGTGTATGTAAGTACACTACGGTTGAGGTCAGTGTTGACCGGTCCGAAAGGTTTGTACCTATTGGTTATTTTAACCAATCATGGCAGGATCCCTTGGTGGAGGCGTGGCAGCCAGCCACGTGTTATTACACAGTTGGTGTACATTACATTTTGGCTAGGTACGAATTTAGTAAGTTCTACTTAGTATTACATATAGTTTACATTAGTTTAAATTAATTTAGGCTAATTACATATTAAATATACATTCAGTTTACATTTCACTCTGAAGACTGCTAGGCGCACGACCGGTCGAGGTCTCGCGCGCAGTGAGTGTTGTAGTGTAAGGGAAGTCCTTCCCTTAGCTACCCCCTTATTAAGGGAGCCTTGTAACAAGGCGTTAGCTTGTGCTAACTTGTAAACCAAGGGAAATCTTGGCCCCGAGTAAGAGAGTACTCTCTTACTAAGTCCTTTTATAAGGTCTTATCTATAGGCTAAGTAGCGGCACATCGCCGCTTTAGGAAAATCTTCCTCTCTGCGCTAGCCGCACAGTGCGTGTACGCACAGGCTACATTACACGTCCCGGGAGGGAGCACGTAGTGCACTTTTTTGGCCCAACGGCAGACGTAAAGTTCCCGAGAACTCATTCTCGACTCCGCCCGCTGTGTCAGCGGCCCCTTTTCGAAAGGCTACTTGGAGGGTGATCGAGCCAAGTGTTCTCACCTCTTCCCCCATTGGTTTGCATCTGTTCTCTAGAAGTTCGTCTGCTCTAAGCGCCCCTTGGGAACTCTAGGTGGATTTTTGTAAAATTCGTCGATCTCCACATAGTAAATGCAGATAGACCCCCTCCCCCTTAAGTTTAGGCTAGGAAACAAATACATTGTGTATTTCCTTAGCGATATAGGCTTAAGAGGCTCGAAGATTAAGTGGTGAAGACTTCCGCCACGTGATCAAGTACCCCTTCGCTGATTACCACTAGATCGACAGCGCCGATCTGCGATCATTGATCTGCAACCTGCGATCTGCGATCATTGATCTGCGACCTGCGATCTGCGATCGTCGATCCGCAATCTCGCAAATTCGCGCAAGATCAACTAGGTCGATCTGCGATCTGCGATCATCGATCCGCAATCTCGCCAATTCGTACAAGATCAACTGGGTCGATCTGTGATCTACGGATACGCAATCTCGCCAATCCGCACAAGTTCAACGAGATCGATCTGCGATCTGCGATCATCGATCCACAATCTCGCCAACTCGCACTAGATAAACCGGGTCGATCTGCGATCTGAGATCATCGATTTGCGATCTCGACAACTCGCACTAGATCAACTGGGTCGATCTGCGATTTTACACTCCCAGTTTTTCCCCGGGATCTCGAATCTGCGATTTTTGCACCTGATCGACACCTGTCGATCTGTTACAAATTCAATCGATCTACATCAAAATTGCACTGATCTACGTCCCAGTCACCTGGAGAGCGACCCACGCCCAAACCGTCGGGTACACAAGGTGAGCAAGACATAGGCCTTTCACAGGAAAACCGGAGGACCCCCTTCGTTAGGCGGTAGTCTGTGCACTGTGGGAACGACTGTCCAAGCCTCAAAATTTGGCCAGCCTCTCCACCACAGGGCGAAGCGGAAAATATTGGTACAAATTTCACACAGGATGATCCTTGATGTGCCTTACGAAATAAGAAGATACTTTTCCATACTCCCGGAGTTGTCATTCACGATACGTCTCATGTGATTAAAGCTGGTGATTTTAATTGCTTGGAGGTAACTAAATAGAAATATCCAGACGGAATCTCCAATTGTCACACCTTGAGAAGAAATTTAATATAGTGGATGCAAACCTAACCCAAGAAACGATTTGGGAAGAGGTATGCCAACACAAAAATTTCCTTTACGTTTGGCAGAAAAAATATGGCCAGTTTTTTCCTTGATGGAACGCAATCCAAAATTACCCAGCAGACTGTCCACCATTAGCATCATATAATGAACAATTTACGCTCCATCTGCGTACACCACACCTCACACCGATGCCAACTAACATCGGGTATCCGTCACCCTTTCAAATGTGGTCAAAAAGTCAAACTTGATTCAGGAAACTACAGAAGAGTTCAGTAAAAACCAATTTACATACGAAACCACCAGTTGGGTCGTCGACAGCTGGATAGCCGCCATTACAGCGGTAGAAAGAAAGGAGGCGCGACGGGAATACGTTGCTCCAGCAAATTATTTTGGGGCGGTGTGTAACAGGGTTACATTCGAGTCACATTTAGTAGGTGGTGTACGTGAGTACACTACGGTTGGGGTCAGTATTGACCGGTTCGAAAGGTTTTGAACCATTGGTTATTTTAACCAATCAGGGCAGGAGCCCTTGGGGGTGGCGTGGCAGCCAGCCACGTGTTGGTACACATGTGGTGTACACTACATTTTAGTTAGGTACGAATTTGGTAAGTTCTATTATTATTACACATAGTTTACATTAGTTTAAATTAATTTAGGCTAATTATGTATTAAATATACATTCAGTTTACATTTTCACTCGACGACTACAGACGCACGACCTCGACCGGTCGCGCGTGTAGTGAGTGTAGTAGCGTAAGGGGATCCCTCCCCTTAGCTACACCCTTAGTAAGAGAGCCTTAGGTTAAGGCATTAGCGAAGGCTAAGTGTAAACCAAACTGGAAATCTTGGCCCCGAGTAGGAGAGCTCTCTCCTACTAAGCCCTTTTATAAGGGCGTATCGGATAAGTAGCGGCGAACGCCGCTTAAAGGAAAGTCTTCCTCTGTGAGCTAGCCGCACAGTGCGTATACGCACCGGCTACATCTGGTAGCACTAGTAGCAATCCAACACCTGTGTTGGTAGGCTAAGGCATCCTCTACAAAGGATGAATCAGGACGATTGGGATAGGTTAACCCTCGTCCAGCAGGAAGCCTTTGTGGTGGAGTCAAGTTCGAAATCGAATACATTTGTATCGACAACCTGACCACCACCATCGTGCCCAGCCTTCCAACTTACGGGGGGGGTACCCCGCGGACCTCCATTCGAAATCTGGTCCGATCGTCCGCTGCAGGCAGACGACCGGTCATCATCCAAAGGCACTTGGTCCGATTCACTTAAGTTCATCTCACCTTGTGTACCCGATGGAATGGGCTAGTTACACGCTCGGTGGATCGGGATCGCAGATCTATCTGATTCTGTCTTGAATATGAGACCGTGCTGGATAGGTGTACCTAGGTCGGAACTCTTCACCCCAGGTACGTACAGACCAGAAACACTTCCAAAAGATAAATTCCAATAGGTCGATCGTTCAAACGATCTAGACCTGACCAATACGAAATAATAGAGGGTAGACCAATCAACCGGCCTAGCCCCTGACCAATATGAGAGAAGACCAAAACCGGTCTAAACTCCAACCAATGTTACAATGAGCCAATATGTCCACGTGAAGACCCAATATGCCCGTGAAACTCCACAAACGATATCTCCACGTAAAGACCAATCCAGTGAATAGCACGCTCCAAACGTACTTGACTTCAACTTGAGGAAGTCGACCAATGCGTACTCCCGTCGAGGGACTTCCGGCTGGCCAAATGCGCGTGTGGCGCGTCCAGACCAGGTGTAATGAGCTAGAGGGGATTATTCGACCCTCTGCTCCCAAACACTCCGCGGCGGGCGGAGGCGACTGATGCACATAGCAAAGGTTTAAACGACCTCCTGTTGAGGTGTTAGCCCGAAGGCAAAACCAAAAGATTCCAAACGACTTCTTCTCTTTTAGGCAAATCCACAACTCAAACCAATACTACCTCCCTACGGTCCCAATATGTACCCACATGAAAATATGTAAAATACCCAATGTCAGGTGACTCACCAAAACTTGCGTTCTTGACACTCCTTGAATCTGATAGGCTAAAAAGCCCCCCTTGTTTAGACCTATCCGAAATTCGACCAGCTGCCTGGACCAAAAGTGACTAAATTTGTGGTACACTTCACCACAGCCGCCCCTGAGTCCGACCGTGTCGCACAATGATAACGGTCTGACTCACCCATCACTTGACCAAATGGACCTTGGTCGCTCACACTTCTTCACCATTGACCAGCCATCTTCGCCACCTGCGCCAGGTACTCCCTTCACTGCACTCGATCCTCTTATGCTTCTTCTTGACGCTTGTTCTTGTAGAAACCCTATGTGCCGAGTCGCTCCACATTGCTTCACCTGTCCGGTCGGCTCGGTCTGGCAGCCCATGTAACTCTCCTGCACTTCAAACATCGGAAGGGTGTCAGACTGAAGCCGACACGCAGATGCAGAATATGCTTGCAGAAAACATGCGTCTCAGGACCCAGGTGGTCCACCAGGCAACACGAGGTGTGCATCTTTGGTCTTTATCTTGTACTCTTCTTGACCCTCGTTTGTCTTCATCTCTCATCCCTACCAGCGTAGTCCAGGCAATAGGTGCCTTGGTTGATGTCGATAGGCAGTCTGGCGATGATGTTGACGAGCTCCGACACATTTTGGAGGAGCTGATAAGCGCGCGCCATGAGCTGTTCCGTCTGGAGGCTCATCAGTCCCATCTCCGGGATCAACTTGCACTTGTTCGTCGGCAGCAGCTGGACAGACAGTTTGACGCTACTTCACTGCGCATGCAAGGCGACGACCTCGCGCGACGCATTGCCGAGTTGCAAATTGCGATTCAAGACCAGACCGGGAAGGTCCGGTCCTGTCAAGACAGGTCCGACGCTTGGACGCAAGAGTCGGGTCGTCGTCAAGTGGCACTAGACCAGTTCCGCCAGCGCTTGATGCACTTGCTACCTCCGTGTTCGACTACTTCCTCCAGCGTAGATTGGTCCGCATCGGCAATCTTATTCGCCTCGGGGCAAGACCAAGACCGTTTGCAGCAGGACCAAGACCACTTGCAGCAGGACCAAGACCGCTTGCAGCAGGACCAAGACCGACACCGTTCATTGGCTGATATTCAGCCGCCCGAAATTGCACACAAATAGAAGAAGCGCGCGGACGCGCCGGGTAGCTCGAGGGCGCGGGGCATAGCGCGCGACCCCGAACTAGGGAGGAAGCGTGCGGTGCCCCATAAGCGAGCCAAGACGCAGGCTCTTCTCGTGAACCCAAGATTGGACGTGAGTGATGCCTGCAACCCTGCCAAAACTCAAGCGCCCTCGCGCCCTCGTGCCGTCCGTACCGAGTACACAGGGATCTCGTCCGGGGAGGACTCCAGCGAAGGGTCCTGCGATTCAGAGTTCATGATCGCCAACCCGTCCAAGTCGCAGACGTGTCGGCGTAAAAGTTCCGTCCAAGCGGCATCGTCTTCGGGGTCGGAGCAGAAGACCAGTCTGCCAGGTGACAGCACGCCAGCATATGGGTCAGCAAAATCGGCGCCTTCGTTCCTGCCTGGCACGTCTGGACTGCACCGCCACGCCCGGCTAAAAGATATGGCAATTGGAGATCGCCCACTTCCGCCGAGGACCTCGGAATCCTGGTCCGGTCCGCATCAATACAGAGATCGGCGCCATTCCAAGAGGCGCGCGGGCGCGTCGAGTGGCTCAAGGGCGCGGGGCGTAGCGCGCGACTCCAAACACGAGGAGAAGCAAGCTCCGCCCCACAAGAAAGCCAAGACGCAGGCGCTCCTCATGAGCCAAAAATCGGATGCAAGTGATGCGTTTAACATCGCCAAATCCCATGCGCCCTCACGCCCCCACGGGCGCATTCAGGTAGTACGATTCCCAGCAAAATTCGGGCGGAAATTCTCGCCATTCATTGGCTGAAATTCCTCCCCCCAAAATTCACGCACGCAATGAGAAGAGCAAGGGCGCATCAGGAGGCGCGAGGTCGCGGGCCCTTGCGCGCGACCTAGAGCACGAGAAGAAACCGGAAATGATGTAATCACTAGCCAAGATACGGGCGCAACTCCCAAGTGCGGTGAAGGATGCAGTTACGGAGAGGAAGGACTCGAAAAATCGCGCGCCCTCGACTCGTTTCGCCGTTCGGTCCAAGTCGGTATTGGTCTCGCCTGGGGAGGCTTCGGAGGGTGGATCGGTGGGTTCAGATGATCTCCTTCCCGCTTTATCTCGATCCCGATCCACCCAGCATCGTCGATCCGCTGTCGCAGTTGAAGAGCCGACGTCAGAAGAAGACCAAGTGGCGCACTCGGAGGGTGACATCGATAAAGAGTCGTCGAAACTGGCTGTCGACGCGGCCAAACCAACTTTTCTGCCCAGGACTTCTGTTCGATATCGTCATTCTTTGTCGTGGGCATTGAAGGTTGACGTGACTCTTCCTCCTTCTGGTATGGCCACTGCCGACCCTCGAAGGACCCGATCTGGTCTGGACACTGCCGACTCTCAAAGGACCCGATCTGGACTGGCCACTGCCAAGGCGTCGCGTTGAGAAGACCAGGTTGTTAGCCGATGACGGCATATGGTACCCCGGTCTTGATTGTGCTTATCCGGTCGCGGACCTCAAGGATGCTTTGGTCAAGCTTGACCAGAAGGAACCCTGGCGCAACCAATTTCAAGACCAAGTTGCAGGCCATCCGGCGCTGACCATCGGCCGCCTGTGGGGTGATAGCGAATGAAGTCCCAGGTAGTCGACCATATAGCTCGTAACACATGTCATCATTTCTTTTTCACATATCTGATCATCAAATCACTTGAACTAATTTCACCACTTTTTCAGAGTTGCACCGAACACGTTATCGTAAACAGTTCAACCCCCATCACGAAAAATAGTCATCACATTCGTCATTCCGCTACTCCGATTCGTCACAGTTCATCACAATTTCACATCAACTCCGGACCTTCCACATCTTCACTCCGGTCTAGACCGACCGATGCTACTGCGTGTCTTGGTCTTGGTCTTCATGAGTCTGCATCACTGCGAAGCGATTACGACTGACTCGTTCTCGTTCAAACTCTCGTAGAAGATACCCACAGTTCAAGTCGAGATCGTCGACCCAAGGTGATTCACCATGGTCCTTCCATCGGACCAGGTACTCTCGGTGAGTCCGACCGAACCTGGTCTTCTTGGTCGACCGAACATCTAAGACCTTCTACACTTCAAACTCGTCTTCCTCTAATGGTCGTTCCTAACTGTTCTTCGGCAGTAACGCTTCATCGAAATCAAATCTTTTTTCTTCGTCTACCAGACAGGAAGTTTTGGGTCGATCAGGAAATTCTCGGACCAGCTTCAACTTGGACACATGCACAATCGGGAAGACCTTGTAATCTGTACCAGTTGTTACTAGACGGGCAGCGTGCTCACCAATCATCTCGGCAACATGGAAAGGGCCGTGCCACATGTGAGCCAGCTTCTTCGCATAGCCCTCTTTCACTCGGTCTAGGTATAGCCATACCCTCGCCCCTGGTTCTATACCGTGGGGTCGGACCTGGTCATTGGTCCGGTCTTCCCGGTCTTGTGTGGCCTGACGCAGCTTTTCGTTGACGACTTCTTTTGCATGCTGGTAGTGTTTCTGGACCTGCATACGCCAGCGTCGAGCATCGCAATCGCGGGTCCGGGTGCAACCGATAGGTATCGCAGCTTCCAGTGTCGACCGAGGGTCCCATCTATATGTCAGATAAAAAGGCGTTTCTCCTCGGACCCGATCGGTCGACGAGTTGAGTGCAAACACCATCCTTTCTGCATACTCGTCCCAATCTCGCTGGTCTGGGTCAGCAACGTACATCTTGATCGCCTTCGTTATGGTCTGCACCATGCGTTCCGCCGATCCATTTGCTTGCGGACGATATGCCATCGTCGCACTCTGTTTCTGGCCCAGCATGTTATTGAACGACCGGAACACCTCGGCCATAAAACCGGGTTCCCGATCGTGCCTGATGACCTCGCTGGCGCCGAATCTTCGGAACACACATTCTTCGTTGCTCTGGGCGATCTGCTCCGCAGACCGAGATGCACTTGCCTTCGCAATAACTAGACCAGTGAACAGGTCTACCCAGATCATCAGCTCAGTGTTGCCTCCCTTCCGTGCCGGTACGCCATGTCGGGCGCGTCGATCTAGGCAGTGACGGTATGTGGTCCATCGCTTTGACCTAGAAAGGGTAGGTAGCTTCGATATTTCCGGGCTATCGCCCCTTGATTACCGGTCTACCCTTTCCGGTCTCGCAATCCGTGCAACAGCGCACATATTTCTGCACGCTTCGAAAAAGTCCTCTCCAGTGGAAGTGGGACCTGATCTTGTGATAGGTCCTGCCTATTCCCTGATGCCCCCCTTCTAGACTCACGTGATAGTGATGGAGGACATCCGGCTGCAGCAACTCGGGGATCACTAATTTCGCCAGTCGGTCCCGGTCTGCACTGTCTTGGTCGGCATCGCGGCAGTAATACAATAATCCATTATCATCCACTTCGTAGCTATCCGCGATCTTGATGCACTCTTTCGCTTGATCGTTCGTCAACTTGGACAGTTCACCACGCAGGTAGGTATTCAGGTTCATAATCCATTATTCTTCGTCCTGCGCCTTGAGGATCCGTTCCATCCTTAACTGTTGCACTGCATATTCGTTCAAACTTTCCTTCGGGAACGGTCGGCGAGACTTCTGAGCTTTCGGTCTAGTCGCGACCATCACATGCACCTGGACTGGGGCGTTCTTGGGTCCGATCACCTCTGGGAGCCTGTTTATATTCATTAATTCATCCAGAACTGCCTTCTCGGTGATCGTAGCCCCGGTCTGGTCTTGCATGGCCTTGGTCGCGAGGTATTCGGCGCTTCTGTTCCAGTCCCGTTTCACGTGCAATAGATCGTGGTTGGGGTGGTCCTTCAATGCCTTCATTACTCGATCATTTAGCGTCCTTAGTCGTGGTTCTTCCAGCAGTTTGGGCCATCATGTTTGCTCGACCCACAGTGGGAGCACTTCTGACGAGGTCGGTCTGGATAGGACTTGCTTCCGTTCTTTCCCTTCCGGTCTACCTGGTCGGACTTCGACCTGGTCCTCGGGGCAGGTCCCGCAACATAGACGTAACGATACTGGTCTTCATCCGATGACTCCTGGCTGGATTGACTTCCACTTTCCCCTTCCGATCCCGTGCTGTCTTCGGATACGATCGCCTTGACCGCTCGGGTCGGTCTGGTCCAGGGTCTCTTGACCGGATCGGTCTGGTTCTGTGTCTTGGATCGGTAGCAACCTGATCCACCAGCACTCTTCGTCCTCATGCTACGCGACTGCTGCAGCGTCCGTAGAGTCTGTTCAGCTTCACCCGCGTCCCTAAGACGCAGCAGAGTAAGCTGGTCCGCCAGTTCTTGATCGTCCAGGGTACTAATGTAGTGACCCACATGTTCCAGAGCAGCACCGTTCGGCGGGTTATTCTCTTTAATTGTTATGCCGGCACGAAGTGAAGCCATGTTCAACCGATGCAAATACTCGATCGGTGTCTCGTCGCTCCGCTTCTGCATATGGTGATACTTGCGGGCACTCGAAAATCCGGAGTTACAATATTGCCCTTCAAACTCTGCACATAGCTGGTCCCAGTCAGACCGGGCATCCCGACCTAACTGTTGGATCCAGTTGGCAGCCGGTCCTTTCAACAAATCCCGGAAGATCAGACACTTTTCACTTTTCGGGGTCTGGTCTCTCAGGAACGCAGACTTGACCCAACCTAACCAAGACCGGGCCTGGTCTTCATCAGCATCCTTGCCAGTGAAGTCCTTGAGGTCGGTCGTCGCGGCCATACGGATGCGCGGAATCGCAGCAGATCCAAAGTCGTAAACAATAGTGGAGGCTAGGTTAGCCTTGCGTGGCTTGCCAGCGCCCGTACCGTCTGACCCACAGTGGTCGTCAAGACCGCCGACCGACTCCATGTCACAGTCACTTGTCTTGCTTGGTCTACGCGGTCTGGCCGGTTGCGGCTTGCGCTTCCCTTTGCCGCCTTGCTTATCACTTCGAGTAGGCTTATTCACAGATGTTACCGATTCCATATCTACATCTCGGCAAACATTGGCACTTTGCTGGCTAGACCGGTCTTGGACATGTGGGCGCAGAGGTGGTCTAACCTGGTCTTCCATGAAACGCTCCAGCATCGTCTCTAAAAAAGGATTGGACGTTAGCTGGAGTCATGGGCAACGTGTTGATACCCTCCTTTTGCGGAACTGAGGCCTGTGGGGGCTGCTGGAGCCCCGACTGGCAAGCAGCCCTTTGCTGCCGCATGTCCCTTTTTTGTTCAGGATGGGCATGGTCCACCCCCATGGTCATCCGCTCGACACCGGTATCCAACTCTGATGAGCTGTTAGAGGCCGGTGGAGACTGATAAACCGATTCGTCATAATAACCAATGTCGACAAGCGCTGTGGAAGTTTCAGCGACCTTCACTGCTGCGGTGGGAGTTGGGCGGCGAACCGCCCCCACCAGTGGGACCAAATGGTCGTGGAAGGTCGACATCGACGATTTCATCCTCCAAGTATCAAATTCAAATAATTTTTGGACATCGGCGGGGTTCTGCATTTTAATGCCAACCTCCGCCAACATCGCCACCAAGTTCTTCACCAACAGTAATGGACGATCACTCTGGATCGGCTCGGTAGTGGGACCGAGAAGATGATCGGGGATCTGGAGGTTCAACACCCGAAAGACCACGTCAAAGCGAACAAATCGTTTCAGCTCAAAAATGTAATACATCTTGTTTAGGTCTTCTTCAGTGATGCCTCCATCTCCGACCTGCGACTTTCTTCTAGGTCGTCTTCGTCGGCCGGCATTCCCAACCCTTTCTTGGGAATCTTGGGGACCTTGAGGACCTTGGGGAGGTTGGTCTGATCGTTCTGATCAGCTTCCAAGTATTTTTCGTCTTCTGATTTTCCATCAACTTTTTTTTGCACATACATAGGATCAGGACCTTGGTCCTGATCCTTTCCGGGACTATAGCATGAGTTGCTATAGTCCCGATCGGCTCCGGTGGGAGCCTTTTGGGGAGGAAAAAATTATTAATCCCGATCTGGTCCTCCACCAGGCCAGACCGGACATCGCCATCTTTATCGAGAACGAAGACGTAAGGTGATAGCTTTTCCTTACGCCCTCTCCAGAACGATTCCAAATTCAAAATTTCAAATTCAATGTTTGATGACACCTCGCGGTGATATCCACGATCACCAAGTGATCCGGGCACGCGCACCATTGTGGTGGAGTCAAGCTCGAAATCGAATACATTTGTATCAACAACCTGACCACCACCATCGTGCCCAGCCTTCCAACTTACGGGGGGGGGGTACCCCGCGGACCTCCATTCAAAATCTGGTCCGATCGTCCGCTGCTGGCAGACGACCGGTCATCATCCAAAGACACTTGGTCCGATTCCATTAAGTTCATCTCACCTTGTGCACCCGATGGAATGGGCTAGTTACACACTCGGTGGATCGGGATCGCAGATCGATCTGATTCTGTCTTGAATATCGGAGACCGTGCTGGCTAGGTGTACCTAGGGCGGAACTCTTCACCCCAGGTACGTACAGACCAGAAACACTTCCAAAAGATAAATTCCAATAGGTCGATCGTCCAAACGATCTAGACCTGACCAATACGAAATAATAGAGGGTAGACCAATCAACCGGTCTAGCCCCTGACCAATATGAGAGAAGACCAAAACCGGTCTAAACTCCAACCAATGTTACAATGAGCCAATATGTCCACGTGAAGACCCAATATGCCCGTGAAACTCCACAAACGATATCTCCACGTAAAGACCAATCCAGTGAATAGCACGTTCCAAACGTACTTGACTTCAACTTGAGGAAGTCGACCAATGCGTGCTCCCGTCGAGGGACTTCCGGTGGCCAAAGTGCGCGTGTGGCGCGTCCAGACCAGGTGTAATGAGCTAGAGGGGATTATTCGACCCTCTGCTCCCAAACACTCCGCTGCGGGCGGAGGCGACTGATGCACATAGCAAAGGTTTAAACGACCTCCTGTTGAGGTGTTAGCCCGAAGGCAAAACCAAAAGATTCCAAACGACTTCTTCTCTTTTAGGCAAATCCACAACTCAAACCAATACTACCTCCCTACTGTCCCAATATGTACCCACATGAAAATATGTAAAATACCCAATGTCAGGTGACTCACCAAAACTTGCGTTCTTGACACTCCTTGAATCTGATAGGCTAAAAAGCCCCTTTGTTTAGACCAACCCGAAATTCGACCAGCTTCCTGGACCAAAAGTGACTAAATTTGTGGTACACTTCACCACACCTTTAACAGGCTGTTATCCTTAATGGTGACGAGGGTATGCAGCTCCTAGTGGAGAAGGGCCTAGAGGCCGTAAAGGCAAGGGTCAATGCCCTCATCTCCCAGTAGGCTAGTTTAGGTGGAAGTCGTTCCACGGGGGTGCGTCCCCCCCTATCGTTTAAGATAAAGGAGTTCACCGGGGAGAAGGGTGAAAACCTTTATGTGTGGCTGCGAGAGGTCGAAACGGCCTTCGCAACAGCGAACGTGATCGCTGATCACTTGCAAGTGGGACTTGCACTGACCCATCTTACGGGTAAAGCCCGTGCATGGGCATTTACGTGTCAGGATTCGGTCACGACCGTGTTCCCTACCTTGGAGGTCCTTAAGCAGAAGCTTATGGACATGTATGCAACGCCTAATCTGGTTTTCCAGAATCAGCTGGCGTTTCTGAGGTGACGTCAGAGCACTAGGAACTTGGAAACATATATCCAAGAACTTAAGACCCTGTTGGCAGGGATGTACGCGAAAGAGTATTCGGACGATGTGTCCATCCCCGTCTTCATGGGAGGCCTGAGAGAAGGGCCAGCACGTTCGGAGCTCTTCGGATGCCGACCCCAATCCCTGGGGTAGCCGTTCAAGATGGCGTTCAACGCCGAGAGAAACTTTCGTTCCTCTAAGGTGGGTTCTGAGCCCATGGACCTGAGTCAGGTCGAAGCGGAAGAGAAACCTTCCGCTCAGAGTCAATCTGACTCTTTTTCCCAGAGAGTTGAGGCAGACCTTCTGGCACTGTTGCAGCGGCATGGGCCGCTGAGATGCTTCCTGTGTGGGAGCACGGATCATCTGCGGAACAGATGTCCGCGGAACCCCCACCGAGATACTCGCTTTAAGGGGCCAAGGGTTGAGAAAAAGCCCTTGCCCAAGCCGTCGGGAAACGACGGCTCCCTGTAGGTGCGGGGAGCCCTACTGGGGGATCCCTCAGTGCTGTTAAGCCCCAGGGTAGGGGACGACAGCACAAAGCCCCGAGGGAAACGGTGCTTTCTAGCACCGAGTTGATGTACCAGCCAGGTTTGCTGGTTGTCCTTGCGAACGTTAAAGGCTTTGTTAATCCTTGGAGAGTCTTGATAGACTCTGGAGCGTCTGACAATTCTGTCAGACGAGCTTCTGTTGAGAAGAGTCGGCTGTATGCCGAGGCCCTAGCGGCACGTTCTCGTGACGTTGTCACGGTCCGGCTTGCGACGGGAGTACAGGTTTCTGTACCCAAGGTCTCGACTGACCTTTAGCTGAAGTTTGAAGCTTCGACAGCTTAGAACGTTGCCTAGTCCTGGATTTGGACTCGAGGTATGACCTCATTCTGGGCATGAAGTGGCTGGAACGCGACGAGCCATGGATAGACTGGAAGTCTAAATCCATTGGCTCAACACACCCGCGATCGGGTGAAGCATTGGCGAGTCATGAACCCACCTTTGCTCGATCGCAAAAGCGATTCTGGCGTTAGATGCCGGATATTGGGATGTCTGAAATGATCATTCCCAATGGCGTTAAGGAAGAGTTCCTTAACGAGGGGGATTCGGCGGTTAATCCCCGCGCCGATGTAGGCGAGACTGGTGAGTCGCCAATGGTAGAGGTGGATTCCTCTGAGGATAAGCACGAGGCGCTTCCAAACGAAGAGACCCGTAGTTCGTCTCTTTCGCACGTCAGAAATGATTCCGACCACGCCGTTTTAGGTGGGACCGGCGAGTCACCGGTGGTAGAGGTAAATACCTCTGTGGATAGGCGCGATGCGCTTCCAATAGATTGGGCAATTGACTCCCCCCATCTGGGTCTCGGGATGAGTCCCGAGGCCAGTAGTCAGCAGTCCTATCGGATGCTGAATAGTGTGACAAGTATTGTCACAGAAGGCGTAAGCCTGGAACGGTTGCCTGGGGTAGGCGAACTATTGTCGTTGGAGGAGATGTCCTTCAACGAGTTTGAAACTGCTTTGAAAGCAGGTGAGCTCAACGAGGTTGTCGTATTACGTCAGGAGGAGGAGTTATACTCCTCATTCACGATGGACGAGTCAGTTTTGGTGCAAACCAAACAGGCATTGAATGCCCGAAGCGGTCTCAAGATCCTTGAGGATCCTGAGGACCCTTACCATTCCTTGCTAAAGGAATTCGGAGATGTCATTAGTGACAACCCGCCGATGGGGTTACCACCGGATCGGGGAGTCCGACATGAAATTGATTTGGTTCCTGGAACCAAATACTGCGTTACTAGGCGGTGGCCTCTCCCGAAGGAGCAATGCGACGTCATATACGCATTCCTCAAGGGGAAAGAAGAGGCAGGGATGGTACGGGAGAGCAAGTCTCCCCACTCATCTCCCACTTTTTGTGTTCGTAAACCGAACGGAAAGTGGCGCATTGTGCATACGTACAACAAGCTGAATGCAGCTACATTACCCATGCAGACTCCGATTCCTCGGAAGGATGTCCTCCAGAACAATATGGCGGGCTGTACGGTGTACATTGCCTTAGATCTGGTGGACGGGTATTATCAGGTGCTCATGCGAGCATCCGATATCCCACTTACAACGGTCAGCACGCGTAGCGTCATGCTATGGGAGTGGCTTGTTATGCCACAGGGGCTTTCGAATGCACCAGCGACTTTCAATCGCTTCGTGACTCAACTCTTCCGCTCTCATAGAAAGTACGCTCAGACGTACTTCGACGATATATTCGTTCATAGTCGTGCGAAAGGCGACTCGTCTGATGTTCAGACGCATCTGATACACCTTCGAGCTGTGCTCGAATGTATGCGAGAGCATAAGTTATATGCGAACGCATCCAAATGTATCTTTGGTGCTGAGGAAATTCCTTTCCTCGGATGCTTCATCGGTAAGGATGGAGTGCGGGCGGATCCCGCGAAGGTAAAAGCCATTGTGGAGTGGCCTTCGCCTGTAGTTCTTAGAGATTTACGGAAGTGGCTTGGATCAGCCAACTATCTTCACAAGTACAGCGAGAACTACGGTGAAATGGCGAACCCATTGACGGACCTTATTAAGAAGGATGTTGACTGGTGTTGGGAAACCAAACACCAAAACGCTTTTGAAGCGGTTAAGGGGAGCTTGTTAAAAGCTACCGTTCTTGCTCTCCCAGACTCTGGGAAACCTTTTAGCGTCGTCTGCGACGCCTCCGATTTCGCAATCGGATGTACTTTGTTACAAGCAGACGACGCGGGACGAGAACGCGTGATTGAGTTTGAGTCGAGGCAGCTTAAAGCTGCGGAACGTAATTATCCCGTTCATGACAAGGAGCTACTTGCAATGAAGTATGCTCTTGTCAAATTTAGGGTTCACCTACTCGGATCAACGCCGTTCGTGGTTTATACTGAACACGCGTCCTTACGGACAGCGACAAAGTCGCCTCATCTCTCCCAACGGATGGCCCGTTGGCTCTCCTTCTTTGCGGATTTTAGCGTTGAGGTTAAGTATAAACCTGGCAAGCAGAACGTGCTTGCAGACGCGTTGTCGCGTCGTCCCGATTACGATCTCGCTCACGCGACATTCGTCACCACATCTGTGGTGGATCTCATACGCCAGGCGTATGAGAAAGACCCACAGTGTACGGCGCTAATCAGCGTGTTAGGTGAAAAAGGGTCTTGGTTCGTCTGAGCCACCCTATCAAGTCGAGCTAAAGCTCGTTTACACCGTTACAGGTACTGTGAAGGTCTGCTATTTTATATCACGAGCGCGGAGGACACTCCGCGGATGGTAGTTCCTCATAATGAGGAACTGAAGTATAGAGTCCTCTTTGAGGCACATGACGCCCCTACCGGAGGTCATTTAGGTCGGGATAAGACCTACAGCGCTTTAAGCGCTTTAAGCGCTTTGTATTGGTGGCCGAATATGTATAAGTGGGTCGGTGCGTATATACGCACCTGTGAGACGTGTCAGAGGGTTAAACCCTCTGCAAGTTCAGCTGCGCCTTTGGCGAGCTTATCGGTTCCAACGGAGTGTTAGAAATCCATTAGCATGGATTTTATCTTCGGTTTTCCGAAGGATAAGGCCGGGAATACCGGCATATTGGTCTTTGTAGACCGTTTGAGCAAGATGGCTTACCTGGCGGCGGTGCCAGCGTCCATTTATGGACAAGGAACAGCGAAAGTGTTCCTAGACCGTGTCTTTCGACAGCATGGTCTACCCGATTCCGTTGTGTCGGATCGGGATCCCCGTTTTACGGTACAGTTCTGGGGAGCGTTGTTTAATGTGCTGGGCACCAAGCTCCTCATGTCCACTGCGGATCATCCGCGGACGGACGGTCAGACGGAACGCGTTAATCGCGTTGTTGAGGATATTCTCCGGAGTTTATGTCCGTATTCTCCAAAGGGTTGGAGTGAGATGCTTCCTATGGTCGAATTTGCTTTAAACAATTCTGTCCATGCATCTACGGGGTTTACCCCGTTTTACGTGAACGGATTACTAGATCCGAGGGTTCCATTGACGCCACGTGTGTGTGTCCCAGGGCTTGAGTGGGGAGGATTCCCTGATGTCAGCCCTGTATCTGTGCGAAAGCACATCGATAAGTTTTTATCGACGCGCCTTAGGGTCTTACGACACGTCTGCGATGCCATGGCGGAAATCCAAGACAAGCAGAAGGAGAAAGCTGACCGAAAGGGGCGGCGTAACAAAAAGGTGTACAAAGTAGGAGAAAGTGTTTTATTAAACACTAAAAATCTTCCTACACATGCAGTTTCCAACGTGTTGAGGAATAAACTGCGCCCCAGGTTTGTGGGTCCCTTTTAAGGTACTAGCCCAAAAGGGCTTATCGTATACCTGGGACATCCCGAAGGTGATGCGTACGCATCCAACCTTCTATGTGGGTATGCTTAAGCCATACCAGAACCCGGAAGCGGGTCCCCTCTTGGAGGAGGGTGGGAAGTCGGATAGACGAAAGGCACAACAGGTCGGAACATCTCCGACAGGATCGAAATACGACCCTGAAGCTCCGCAACGGCGGATTCGAGAGATGCAAGCCGCCTCTCGAAGCGTTCAGTGGCATACCACTCATCGCGGAGTACCTCGTGGACATCATGGATGCGATGGCTGTGTAGATCACAGCGCTCGCGAATCTCACGTCGCAATTGCGCGACCTCCTCCTCCAATTCTCGATGCGGAGGGTACTCCACACTATCATGTGGAACGTCTGATGGCGCGGCGCCATCATCGGGGTTAAAACCAGTATCTGGTGAAGTGGAAGGGTTATCCACACTCACAGAGTTCGTGGGAGTCCGAGACTCCCCTACGGCAGGATTGCCGGGACGTCGTTGACGCTTTCGAGTGGGAGAATCCCGCTGCAGGTCAACGACCAAAGGGGCACGAGAAGCCCCTTCACTCCCAGTAATTGGGAGTTCGCCGGAGGCAGATGTGGCGCTCGCACTGTCCTCTGGCACCGTGGTGGAGACAGGGGCGCTGGCGTAGCGCGTGCGATATGGAGCACGTAATAGCTCCATCGCTTTGGATCTGGCGAATGCCAGGCGCAACGCCCTCTCCACCCAAATGTCACGACGGGAATAGCTGTTGTACAGCTCACTGAAACTGGGGAGAAGCTTCTCCCCTTCCGCCCAAGCGCAGAAATTCTTCTCCGCATCATCAGCACCTTTTCCCGGAGAAAGAACGATAGGAACCACGCGGAGGTTCTCAACAGGGGCACCCTTTGCGTGCATGTCTAGGCGCTCTCGGTATGAGACGCTAGTGAACTGCTTTTGTGTAAGCAGTTGTTGCCGGAGTTTCTCCCGGCGCTCGCATTGATACAGCTGTTCAGCCGCGGGGGCAGGGGTATAGGATGCTAAACCATTCCTTACCACACGCCTAGCCCACTTTGGAAGGTCAAGAGGACCGCCAAAATTATATGCCGCCCTTGGCAGGTGTTTGGGAGCGCGTAACGCAGCCCTTAGTGCCTGTGCGGCAAGTTGGCTTTCATGAGCTGCGTCCAGCTCATTGGTGATGATCGCCTTCGGCTATACGGATGTATCATCCGACATTGGCAGGGGTGGCGCACTAGTTAGTGCATTTTCCCACGTGTGGGGAACGGATTAGGCTGCCGACATCGCCGTTCGGCGTTGTCGGAGCGGTCAACCGTTGGGGAGATATCCCCAAGGGCATCCACCTCCGAGTTCTCGGAATAGTCTACCTCCTCTAGAGTAGACTACATAGCACCACTAATGGTGCTCATGGATAGCCAGAGGTACTGGCAGTTGGAGTTCTCCAACAAAATGTTGTTTATTGCGTAAGCAATAGTCTTGATGGGGGAGGATGTAACAGGGTTACATTCGAGTCACATTTAGTAGGTGGTGTACGTGAGTACACTACGGTTGGGGTCAGAATTGACCGGTTCGAAAGGTTTTGAACCATTGATTATTTTAACCAATCAGGGCAGGAGCCCTTGGGGGTGGCGTGTCAGCCATCCACGTGTTGGTGCACAGGTGGTGTACACTACATTTTAACTAGGTACGAATTTGGTAAGTTCTACTTAGTATTACATATAATTTACATTAGTTTAAATTAAATTAGGCTTATTATATATTAAATATACATTCAGTTTACATTTTCACTCAACAACTGCATACGCACGATCTCGACCGGTCGCGCGTGTAGTGAGTACAGTAGCGTAAAGGGAGCCCTCCCTTTAGCTACACCGTTAGTAAGGTATCCTTGCCGTTAAGGCACTAGCGAAGGATACTAGTAAACCAAACCGGGAATCTTGGACCCGAGTAGGAGAGCTCTCTCCTCTAAGCCCTTTATAAGGGCGTATCGGCTAAGTAGCGGCGAACGACGCTTTAAGTAAAGTCTTTCTCTGTGCGCTAGCCGCACCGTGAGTATACGCACCGGCTACAGAGGGAGCAACTAAAGGCTAGTGCAGATGTCGCTGCCATAGCTCGAGGTCGTGCAAGCGAAATTCCCACTTGCCGAAAACATCATCGAAGCTGTATTTGGGTTCCTTGTCGACATGAGCTTGCTAACATGATTATAGATGGAAAGCAGCTGTCGATGAGGGACTTTGATATCCGATTTCACCTGACACGTGGAAAGGTTGCCATAACAATGCACGAAAGACTTCTGGAGACAATGCGTCAAAAACGCCAAAAAAAGCAATGCATCTTGACTGGACCCGAAGCTGCCCTACTGGAAGAAATGCGTGCTGAAAGAAAAGCCATGGCGAGTTCCTCAACTTCCACCCCACAGCAACAAGAAAGGCCACGCGCACCTCCGACCTGCAGTGTATGTCATACAGTGGGACATGCGAAAACAAGCAAATCTTGTCCCATGCGTGGTCAGCCGTACATATCAAGCTGCAGCGTTAGCGACCAATGCCCCTGCAGCAGACCACACTTCTTAGTTTAGCTTTTACTACTCAATTCTTTCCTTCAAAATATGTCTTTCTTTTTCATCTTTTTTCACGTACTCTTTGTCTTAGTTGCTTTGTTCCATATTATAACAATCATTCTCACTCTTCCAATCTCTTTGAAAGGTTACTATGATAGTATCGAGACAGTAGTAGGATTAACTAGTAGTAGCAGAGCCAGTATAGTAAAATTTGTAATAAATACTGACTAAACTTTTTTAATAGTTTCATAAATAAAAAATAAATTTTGCTAAAATATTTAATTCCTTATCTAATTCTTTAGAAATTTCTTTCTTAATTAAAATTTCTTCTAAAATATTTGAATGATGATTTTTAATAAAATTTAACCAATTAGTTTTAAAAATAGATTTTATCTACAGTAATTTTATCTAAAAAACCACGAACACCTAAATAAATAATAATTGTAATATTAAAAATTATTTTAAGGATTTGTTGAAAACGTGTTGGAATAGATTTAATTTTTTTATCCCCGAATTTTTCTAACAACTACTTTATTAATTTTATTATTATTTGGAGTAGAAATAATTTAATTTTTAATTTTTGAGAAAGTATAAATATTCTATTATACTTTTACTTTAATTATTGTTCTAAATTATTTTTTACAAAAATTATATTAAAAAGATCGATTTTTTACGCCAGAGTATATGAAGACCAGTACGAAGCATCAGAGTTTGAATGTCCGACCATGACTGTTCCCGCAATTTTACCTAGACGAGACAAATTACGGCGTGCCAAAGAAGATTCCGGCGTGCTTGGTATCAAATTTCCGACGGGTACTACACTTGTATTAATATAATTAAAAGTTTAGTCCTAAACTCTTATCACAAAATTTAGTCCCAAATGTTTAAGCACGAATTCCATGCTATATAAACCACTTTAAACCACTGCGGTTTCGTCCTTTGGAAAGCTCAGCTTTTCCAACAGGAAGGGCCAAGGTTCTTTCTTCTTACCACGAGGACTACTCGTCACAACTTCAACATCCGTGACGGCTACCACCAGACAATGAGGAAGCTTATCATCAGCGACGTCGATCTTTAAACAGCTATATAATCGAATCATCATTCGCACGACTGAACCTACAGTATATTTAACGAATGGACGAAGAAGCAATCTAAGGTTAACGGACGATACTTGCTCAAACGCAAGGATTTAAGAAGATTTGAACATACGCATGCTTTAACAGACTATCAGCTATAAGGTGCTGTCACCCAGCAGCTCAACATTTACTACAGTGGTTATCTTGGTGAGTGAGTACTTTGAGAGGATTGTGATCAATCCGGTACAGGGATAACACATATCGTGTGTAGCTGCAGGCGTGCACAAAGAAATACGAAAACATTAAATACATTAGAGGACAAGACGTCCTTAACAGCGATATAAGTTACTGTACGCGTCGCTATATTCCATTGAAGATTGTAAGCACTTTCATGGGAATATAGCGCGCAGCACCAGAGTTATCGGATTCCTTGCTCCTTCCGAGCGTCAGCGAGTAGACCCTAAAGTAGGGGTATGTAGCATCGAATCTTGTGGTACCGAGGCGAGATGTGGACAGCACAAGTACATTTTTCTTAGATATGGAGAAATACCCTCGCTCAAATAAAGATTGTGGCGGAAATCGCAAGAAGGCGATCGGTCCATTCAGTGGAAGGAACGGAGCTACAAGTATGTCTGGAATTTCTCGAAGAGGATATATTCGCCAGAACCCACCGTCCACCCCAGACTAGTTAATAGACTACGATGCAACAACGATAAAGAAACTGAAAAAGACATGCGCTTTTTTTTTTACCAGAAATTGGTGATAGTGTCCCCTCAATATGATAAACCTACCGCTGTGGTGCGGTGGTTTAGGCCCCACAACGGGACCGGGAGATTAAGGGTTCGAGTTTCGCAGTGGACAGAATCCAAGGGTCGTAGTAGAGTTGGGTCCAAGTGTTAGAAACCGGTGGAGGTGATGACAACGTGGTAGAATAGAAACTGAAAATATATTAGAGCCAACTTCTCTCTTTCTCTCTCTCTTGCGCTCTTGTGCCCCATCGGGAGTTACGAAACCCTCTTGGGAGTTACGAAATCCTTGCGAGTTACGAAACCCTCCCGATGGCACTTCAACATGCATGGAGATGAAACGGATACTAAATATATCCGGAATCCAACACGCCTCCTTCGAAGCCTCGGCTTCAAAATTTTACTCAATCCTTTGTCGATACCCCCATCAACTTGCATAATGCTTCGAGCTTTGTCTTGTCCAAAGGATTGGTGAATGCATCGGCAGGATTAACTTCACCTTTGACCTTCACAAGCTTGATCAATCCTCGCTGGACTTGATCACGAACATAATGCCATCGGAGCTCGATGTGTCGAGTTCGTTTTGAATACGTTGAATTGGTGGCCATAACCAAAGCTGCACTGTTGTCAATATGAATGATTGGAGTGATACTTGAACCTGGGAGAATTTCTGACAAGATGTTAGCTTGGGCCATCGCTTCCATGCTAGCATCACATGCTGCAACATACTCGGCTTCGGCTGTTGATTGAGCAACGATTGGTTGACGCTTTGACATCCATGATACTGTGCCTCCTTCGATCGTAAACACATAGCCACTGGTGCTTTTCCGAGTTTCAAAGTCACCACCCCTATCGCTGTCACAATACCCCTTGAGTTGAACACCACGATCCTTGTCATCATTATCACCATTCTTGTACCAAATTCCGTGTGCACTCGTCCCGGCCAAATATCTAAGTACTTTCTTTAATGCACCAGCGTGTTTTGACGTAGGATTAGCAACAAATCGACTTAGTTGACCAAGCGCATAAGCAAGGTCAGGCCGTGTGCTTGTATCTAAGTACATTATCATACCCAAATCACCTCGATAGTCGAAACTTAAATCAACTCCTTCGTCCTCGTTTGCCGGAACCAACCGAGCGTTTGTCTCCATTGGATTTCCACACTTGTTTGCTTTATCAAAACCCATACTTGTACATAATATCTTGTGTGTACTTTTGCTGGCAAATCAATAATCCATTATCTGTTTGATGCACCTCCACACCAAGATATTCAAACAAACGTCCCTGATCTTTAAGACCGTATTCATGATCCAAAGCTGCAACGAGGTCACGCTTTAACTCTTCGTTGTTTGTCGCGCACAAAACATTATCTACGTATACGAGCAAATAGACCACCGTCTCACCATTAATGAAGTAGTATAGGCATGGTTCCGTCGCACACCTGATGAATCCACGAGCTAGAAGCCAACCATTTGTCTCAGAGTTCCATTCCCTTCCAGACTGTCGAAGGCCATATAGTGCTTTCTTCACGACGTATACATGTCCTGGTTCGTTGCATGGGAATCCTTCAATGAACTGGACGTATTGTTTAATCTTTAAAGTCTCATTCAGATAGGCTTTATTGATGTCGCCACCGTAGAGACGCAACCCACGATCGGCTGCAATTGCGACAAGATCTCTAAACGATGACATCCTTGCCACGGGTGAAAATGTCTCGGTGTAATCGATACCTGGGCGTTGCCAATTTCCTAACGCCACAAGTCGCGCCTTGAATCTAATTATAAAACCTTGCGCGTCCGTCTTGAGTGCACAGATCCATCTAGTTCTCACTGTTTGTGATCCATTCGGAATGTCGGTCGCTGGGATATCTTCCAAGACACCTTTGTCTTTTAGTGCTTACATTTCAATCTCCTCGGCTTGTATCCAGAGGTCGGCATGGTTCGATCGCATTGCTTCACGACGATTTTTGGGACTTTAATATTGTTGAAATTTATTGCCTTGCCATTCTTGCCGATAATCCTCTTGGTCATGTTTGCAAGTCGCACATAATCATCAAATCTGGCTGGTGCACGAATCTTCGACCATTCTCGAAGTCCCGTTCGTCGTACCTTCGTGTCCAAACCAACTTTTTTTCGCTCATTTTCCGACGACGTGTCATCTCTTTTGACGCGCTTTCCAAGACCATTTGGTGCTACTATCACATATTGTGGCTCCGACACAGAACCCTTGTCACTTCGCACTGTCTTGGCTATTTTGGTCTCGTCGAATACCGCTCCCTCATCTTCTGGAGTTTCTTCAATGTGTTTATCTGGCTCCGACATAGAACCCTTGTCACTTCGCACTGTCTTGGCTATTTCGGTCTCGTCGAATACCGCTCCTTCATCTTCTGGAGTTTCTTCAATCTGTTTATCTGATCCATCCATTTGCATCTAGCCCTCTTCGGTCGAGTCATCGGCCGAATATTCTTGTGAGCCATCGTAGTCCAAATTCACATCTGATCCATGACTTGCAGACACTTACACTGCGTCACCTTCATCACTTTCGAACTGATTATTACCATCAATGTCATGATCCTCACGCTGAGCTTCAGGCTCTTCAAAGTGATCATAATTGTCTTCGGATGAATGCCCTTCGTCATCGGACTCAACCTCGTCCTCATTCTCGTGTCTGGAGTTGTCTAGAATGACTGTGTTGACCTCAAATGTGACAGAGGCATTAACACCATTGCTCTCATCTGAATCATTCGCTGTCAGCATGTCGTCGTCCATGTTCGGGTCTGTGATACTGACCACTGATGCAACTTCTCCGCCATCTTCTGGTGGTTCCGTCGACAGCTCAAGCCATTCACCAGTGTCTTTTTCAGCTGGTTCGACGTTGTGACGTTCACCGTACGTGATTTCTTCACGCACCCGTACCTCAGCCACAAACCTTACCTTGTTTTCACTGGGGATGTAAACCAAGCAACCGACAGTATCTTCCCTGTAGCCCAAGAGGAATGCTATCACGGTATTTGCATCATGCTTTTGCTTCTTTGGTGTGACAGGTACATGAACGAACACCAGACAGCCAAATGGACGAATGTGGTGGATGTCCGCCTTCACACCAAACATGCGTTGGTAAGGAATACCGTCAATTGGCTTGCAATAGAGACGATTTTTGATGTACGCCGCGTTCAACAATGCATAAATCCAGAACGATCGAGGGTATCCAGACAGTTACATACCAGCCTTCACCATCGCAACCAACGTTTGATGAGTCCGCTCACATGGTTTCAAATGTGAGCTTTTGGGTCCCACCTTAATGTGCTCGATACCTCGTGCCGAGTACCATGCTGCCATGGTTTTGTTCACAAGCTCTGCTCCCTTGTCCGTCAAGATCTGTTGCACTGGGAATCGTTCACTTCCATCCATCTCGAACTCACGTTGTACAATCTTCTTGATCCCACGAGCCGCTTGTCGTTCGGCCCACACAACATAATCTTGAATGTGTTTGTTCACTGTCTCCGCAGATTTATTCTTCAGCAATCGAAGTGTCACAAACCGACTCCATGCATCCATAAACACGAGAATCGATGTGTAATTCGTTCCATTGTTCTTAGGTGGTAAGAGTATGTCTGCATAGACAAGTTGATTTGGTGTCGTCACTATACGGTTGAGTTTATTTCGTCGTCGCTTTTGCTTCTGTTTGCCAATTTAAAAAAATGTGGCATGCGTCACAATTTTTCTGCTTTCGACCACTGATCATCATACCCTTTGTCAACGCTCTATCCACCATCACCTTCAAATACTGATGGTTTGCACTCATGAGACGCTTGTGCCAATCATCAATCGTTCCAACTCCATCCGTCACAGTGAAATTTGCAATGATTCTGCCACCATGGACTAGCGGAGTGGCATGGCCCGTCCCTCGGCCTTAAACACCCAGATCCCTTCCTCTACTATCGCATGAAGACATCTTGACCTTGCAAACCAGAAATGAACATGCACGACTTTTGGTCAAAGTCGATGTCAAAGCCTTAATCCCTGGCCAATTTCATAGAGAAGAGACCGTGGTCGGCGTTCTCAACGTAGAGTACGTCGTCCACAAACAATTCTACCTCTTGATCACCCACTTGAGTGACGATTCGAACTGTACCGATGCCTGAAACTTTCGTCAGTAATTCACGTGAAACACCAGACACGCTTGCACCAATACTATCTGGATCAATAGTCTCCATATGGACAAACAGAATTTTGTCCCCAACAATATGATTGTTTGAACCGGTATCAAAACACCACCAGGATGAACCTTCCGTGATCCCCACAGCTTGTCTTTGATCTGCTGCGACCATGTCCGTTGCCAGCGGTAATGACTCGACTGCCGCTCCTGCTGTAACCCCCGGTTCAGCTGCAATGACTGCAGGAATTTCCATTTTTATGTCTTGTGACCCACGCTGTTTCCCATCATTGCGAGTAAAGTTTGCACGATGCTGACGCTTCTCATCAGCTTTAATTGGGCAATTTGCACGGAGGTGGCCAGTTAAACCGCACTTGAAACATCTCCTTCCAGTTTGTTCCTGACCATCACTCTGCTGCCTTTGTTCATGGCTGCGCTGACCTCGGCCACTGCCACCATTATGATGTCGACGACCACGACCGCGACTACCAGAACCATGATCAGTTTGACCACCCGTTTTTGGTCGTCGGCATGACTGTCTTTCGGCAGCCTGTCCAATTAGGACACGTAGCTCTTCGGGAGACAGTGTACCCCCGTTTCCACCGTACTTGATCGCACCGCGAAGTTGTTCATATTCATAGAGGTCGGGAAGACTCTTAAGGATCATCTCCTTCATGTCGATATCATTGATCTCGTATCTGTAACTTGCAAGCTCCGTGCGTAGACGGAACATCTGTGCCAAATGAATATCAATGTCATCGTTTTGACTGCATTTCATGGAGCGCAACTCATTGGTCTTCTTCAGAATTTGACTCTCTCGAATCGTCGGGTCCGATCGCTTTTCATAAATTTCACATATCATTTCCCACATCTCGCTTCCAGTTTCGAGATGATCGATTTGTTGTAACCTTGCCGTCGGCAAAGTGGTACCAATCAATCGCATGATAGTGTACTGCCGCCTATCAAAGGCCTCTTTTCCTTCCTCAGAAGTGAGTTCCTCACGTTTGATCTTCCGAAGCGCAATATCGTCCAGACCATGCTCTCGCATTACCGTAAGCAATGTCCACTTGTATTTGCGGCAGTCCTTTCCATCCCAGTTTGTGAGGAGACCATCAACTTTGATTTCCTTCGACTCCTTGAACTCTCGGATCAAGCTAGCTTCTCGCGCGCTTATCTGGGTACTACTGTCGCTACTTGATGAAGACGACATCCCGCACGACAATTTTGTTGGGATCATAACCCTGTTAGAAACCGGTGGAGGTGATGACAACGTGGTAGAATAGGAACTGAAAATATATTAGAGCTAACTTTCTCTCTTTCTCTCTCTCTTGCGCTCTTGTGCCCCATCGGGAGTTACGAAACCCTCTTGGGAGTTACGAAACCCTTGGGAGTTACGAAACCCTCCCGATGGCACTTCAACATGCATGGCGATGAAACGGATACTAAATATATCCGGAATCCAACACCAAGTGTAATGAAAGCAGCACAGCACGGCTTTCGACCTATCCCAAATAAATCGGGAGGTTCCTACATATCTGAATATGCTAAACCACAGGTATATATATCATTACAGTTTCTGTAGTATGCTTGCAATCCGTACAGCACGGCTTTCGTCCTATCCCAAATAAATCGGGAGGTTCCTACATATCTCAATATGCTAAACCACGGGTATATATATCATTACAGTTTCTGTAGTATGCTTGCAAATCTAGCCAAAGTAGTGCAGGCGATACTTTACGTTATTGAGACTTTTCAATGACATTTGAGAGTTTTTCAAGCTGAAGTGAAAAATTGGAACAACGCGTTTTCTAGAACCTCGGGACGACGCGATCCGCCGACCAACCCACCGAGTCATTTCTTAATTCATCACCTACGTAGAACTTCTATACAGAGTGATGGTCTCAGTTTACCAACCAACTAGGATAACAAAGACAACCAACCCTCCCATCACGTTCGACTCGTGGGACCTGATCCGACCGTGTATCTGGTATCCTATGGCGTCTCTCGAGCAATCCATGATGGCGCTCGAGCACATGAGCGACATTATGAATCGCTCACGCTTTCCGTTCGACGCGGAGAGTGAAATGTTGGCGTCCCCTAGTAACATTGACGACGACGACTTTTTCCACGATCTACCCGTCCTTGCACGCGAGGGTCGACCCGCAACGCAACACCGTGAGGCCGTGGCTCAGTCGCGAGAGAAGAGTGATGATAACGATCCGAACAAAGCGGACGCTCGTTCCACCAACGACTTCCGTCGCGCCTTCTCGTCCTACTCGTTTAGTGACTCGTCCATTGTGGACGATAAAGGTCGACGCATCACGAGCACTCGACGCCGCTATGAGGACTCGACAGGTCGTCTAAAAGCTGTGCATGAGCGTCAGATTGAGGGCAAGAAGCTCCGCACGACGTGGAATCGTATGAATCGCGACGACGAGGGCAAGCAGGAGGCTGTCTGCTCGAGTGGTACACTCGAAGAGTTCGAAGCCTTGTGGCAGCAGACGCCGTTCGGTGACGCACAAAAGAATACGATTAAGGGGTATCAACACCCGCCACAACCAATAGAACAGCAACAAGAGTCGACCACTTCGGCTGGCCAGGCCGAGGCAGTGTCGATGGCCATGTAGATGACAAAAAATGCCATTCTCTCCGTTGCTGCCCGAACAATCTTGTCCTAGTAAAGTAAACCCGGTAGTGCATCAATATTGACGTTTACATTAGCACCATCATTATTCACTTAGTGCTGACTCCATATGTATGTGATGATCTATAGGCGCAACGAGTAGCCATTGGTCGAATGGTAGTAGCCTCCGCTGCTGTCCTTCGTCGAGCTGCTCGTCGTGCTACTGCTGCTGACTACTTCTCCCGTGCTCCCAGTCTTGGTCGTCGTGCTACTTGTCGTTTGCATGGCCAGGTCCTCGCCATTCCCAACCAGCAGTGCTAAAACGTCCGACTTTTCATTCTCCGCGCGCTTTCGCATGCGACGGCGCTGGTTCTTGGTCAATTTCACGTTTCCCATCTCCGGCGCCCCACCAACGGGAGCCACAAACTTGGCCGCCTGTCGTTGATCGGGCATGGAAGATGGGTGCGTGTTTTCGTCGCTACCGTCAGACTGGGGCTTCTTCTGCTCGTCCGTTTCTTGCTGGGAACGAGCAGCTTGACGTCGAAGCTGAAACTCTTCCTCAGTGCGCACGAGTTCCTGAATCTTGTCTTCCATGACAGTGCGTACCTTTTCAACCTCGAGCGTGAGACCCTTTAGAGTGATCGAGTACGCTTCGCGATCAATATCAATGGATACATCATGGTACTGCTTTTGTAACGCACGGATATTCGCTCCACTTTTTCCAATCAGGAATCCAATCACGGCATTCGCACAAGCCGAAGACGTGGTCGAGGGGAGCGCAATCGTCTCTACCACGACATTCTCCAGCCGATATTTTATCTGTTCCACAATCCGCTCACGCTCGTCGTGGTCGTCCCCATAAATGATAACTTGCAAGTTCTTTGTCTCTCCCTTGCTCTCAATGACGTGAAATTGGATACCCTGTTTCGCGTTCTTCTTGACGGATAAAACCACATCGAGTTTGCCTTTGCTCACATCCACACAAGAAGACAGATTCGTATGGTGAGTCAGTATTTCCTGCACCTTGTCCGTTGCTAGCTTGACTGCTGCGTCCTCGCCAGCGCTGACTGAAAGTACCCGATCCTCGTACCGTGAGTTGGATGTTACAGATGCACTTAAATCCAGGCGCGCATTGCTTACCGCGCTTATCTTTTTGATAGTTTCCCCGTTTCGGCCAACCAAGATCGGTACAAGCCACCCAGGAATGCGTACCTCCACATGCTGTTTCTTCCACGCCTCGACGTCCTTCTTTAGCTCCTTTGTAATCGCTTCAGCGTGTTGCTTCGAGTCTGCAAATACCTTTAGACTTGTCTTTGTAGGCAGTGAAAACACCACATTGTACTTGGCACGAAGAGTAGGCAGTAGCCCGTATATACGCGTCGCAATGGACGGCAGTAAATGTTCGAGTGTCTGGATACAGTCCGAGTAGTAAAACTGAAGCACATTTTCCACCTCGGTCTTGGCTTTATACACCTTGGAAACATTCGTGCCTTCAATGCGGATCGTCCCTGTTTCCGACGTACCGGAACCAGCGGGCGAGCGTTTTAGTCGAATCTCGCATCCCGTTTGCTTGCAAATGCGCAAGGCGTTTTCGTTGAGCTTCCCCGCTTCGCCTTTCACTTCAAGCGCACTCGCAAATGCGAGCGTCGGTAGAGGCACCGTCTCGACAAAGTGCGAGTCTGGAGATACCAACATCTCGAGAAAATTTTTAATCTTGCCAATTCCTAGCGCAGGACCCCGAATCTTGGCGACTTTGCCGTCATCCTGGAAGAAAACTTTCATCCCTTCACCTCCTTCAGCCTCGAGCTCCTTGAGACGCAGTGCAATGGACTCGTATTTTTCCAAAAGGACATTGAAATTGGTCGGGCCGGACCATGTCCCACCACGTGGCAAGCCCGCCGTACTTGGCTGCTCCTGCTGGGATCTCTGAACACTTTCAGTCACATGCGTTTCGCGCAATGTCTTGAGTACATCATCCACACAAGCTTGGAGCGCTTCAGGCGACGCTGCCTTGACGCGGACTTGTCCACGCAGTGGAAACGCATCCAACGTCGCTTCTGGATGAGCAAGACGCATGGCCTTAATACGTTCTCCCTTCTTGCCAATCAAACAGCCCGTTGCAAAAGCATCGAGTTGGAGAAGCTGACGATGTTGCGTCTGCAAAAGCTTGTCCACAGCCGTCTGCACGCTTTGAAGCTGTTCATGCGTGCCAATCATCTCCAATTCAGAGGGTTGACCGTCTGTTCCTCGCAGCACGCGCACTTTAGCTCCACTTTCGCTTTCTAGTTTGGCCACCGTTTCGCCCTTTTTACCGATTACCGTTGAAATTTCGTCATCGTCCAGGGGTACATATTGGACATGATGAGCCTCATCTAGTTGCTCTAGCTGCTCTTTCGCTTTTTGAATTGCTTCGAGGGTCCCCGTGAGCACGATTTTGACTTGCTCGGATGCATTCCGGCCAACCTCATCGCGCGATGGCAAGTGCAGCTTGCAGGCGCTGCTGCTCTCGATTTCACTCAGCTTTTCGCGTTTGGACGCCATCAAGAGAGCAATCAAATAGCTGGATGTCATGAAGACTGAGCGTTGATTGTTGTCCATAATCTCCATAATCGTCGCTTTTGCACTCTCAATAGCTTTTTCATTATCACCAAACACACATACGTAGCTGTCTTGGATATCGATAAACACATGGCTCTCTTTGCCTTCATTTTCAATTTCTTTGATCTTTCTTCCCTTCTTGCCAATGATGAGGCTGAGCAAGTGGTTGTCCGCCACTTCCACTACCCAATGACGCTGCTCAAACTCGTTAAGCCGTTCGCGAAGGGCATCTTCCATTGCATCCATCTGCATTTTATTTCCCAATACGTGAATGCACGACTCTTTCTTGAATACTTTCACACGAGCATTCATCGCATCGGTGCGCAGAAGACGCAATTGTTGCGCTTTGTTGGCCATGAGAAATTCCAAGAAAAAAGTAAACTTGTACTGGGCAAACTCGGGTCCAGGGAACAGGTCGTGATCGTTAGGTGTAAAATTCTTTTCGCGCTGAGACTGTACGCTGATTAGCTGACGGATAAATTCTTCAGCATTAGCGACACTCTCCTTCGTCCCAATGATTCTCACATTGTTTGTCACCTTGTCAATATCGACAAGAGCACCGGTATCTTCCATCAGTTGATTAATGGTCTCACCCTTCTTGCCAATTAGCTTCGGCACAATCTCAGACGGCAGTTGAATATTCACTTTGTTGGCCGTCAGCTCGTTAATCGCGTTTTCCAGCTGTTTGGTTTTGTTAGGGGAGGCCATCACCGTCAAGATTCCTTCAGCCTTGTTCACGTCAATCTTGAGCTTGAGCAACTTCTCCAGCTCATGCAGATACTTGGCTTGTTGGAACATCAAGACTTTGACTGTTTCAGGGTGTAGTCCGATGGACTGGTGCGTAGCGAGTGTGACGTCTTCGATCGCTTTTTTAGCTGCCTCAACCTGTTCAGGGGCACTCGTGATTTTAACGATATTCTCCTTGTTGTCCACCTCCAGTATCGCACAGCATTCTTCCTCCAATTGACGCACATGGGCACTCTGCTTACCAATGACGAGCCTCATCTTGTCGGTTGGGATCGCCATGTCAATCGTTGTAAACTCGGCCACAGGCTTTTGAATGTGCCTCGCAAGCTTCAGTTTACGAATGCCCAGCTGTAGTTGCTGTAAGGTCGTGTCAAATTCCTTTTGTCGTTCAAATCGATCCTTTCGCTCTGCACGCATGTTGTCAATCTTGCTCTGGAACTCGTCGCACGTCTCCTGCTGCGTGAGCTTGTCTTTAAGTTGTTGCAGTTCACGCAACAGCACGCGCTCGTCTCCTGCCGACATGGACGTCGTGTTGCGATACCACTCTTTCTTTTCCATTTCCTCTTTAATTCGTTCGGCCGAAAAATTGGGGCGGCGGGGAGGGTTCTTGAGCGCCACACGCAGCTTTTCGTCCAGTTGCTTGCCAGCGGCCGCATTCGCTGCTCGATCGGCCTTTGTGCTCTCGAGACGCTGTTGCATTTGAAGAAGCATATCGTCGTCGCTGGGCGTTGACATAGTGACAAGTGTCGATGGGGAGAGCGGAGGTAGGACGGAAGAGTGAGCGCGCCGGTGAACGCACACGTGGAGGACTGGTGAGCTATGAAACACGTAGCAAAGTGGAAATGGTGTAGTCCACATCATGCAGAGTGAATGTCATCTAGTTGAAGTTACAGAGTCAGACGCTCTCATCCAGTGGGAGGCGGCAAGGAGACGCGAATGAACGCAGAGATGGAACACCTTTGCACGCAGGTGAGTAATGCATATAGATGTTGCAGCTACTCGTACGTAAAGGTAAGATCGACCGTTCGTGCTCGTCCATCAAAACCTGTGGCAAGATCCAAACCCAGGACCAGTCTATCAGCGCCTAGATGCGTCTCCATGCATCGAGGACGTCCTACGCGTAAAACGCAGGCAAGCATTCAATACGAGAAACAATGTGTACTCAAGTCATTCAAGAGGCCCAGTATACTCGTGGCATTCAAGCTAAAATGCTATGCAAGATGCATACGGAGGTAAGGTGTGTATCTCCCTAAAGGATCTTAACCCAAATGGAAATGAAAGGCTCAGACACCACCACGTGCGCCCTGAGGAAATGACCTAGGGCCTGTAGCCATCGACGTGTTTCTCATGTAGCAAATACATGTAAGAACCGTGCGTTTCCTTTTTCATTGCACTCCATGCTACAATTAATTAAGTACTCTGCCGGTTGCTCGTTTTGTTCAGAGTCATCTTCGGCTCGAATCATCACCAGTTACGATCCTACATAGCGCCAGCGCGCACGAGCGTCCAGATCATCCTTTTGAGCATGTTGACGGAGCAACTCTTTCTTCTCCCGCTGCCGCTCCTTCTTGCGGCGATTCTCTCGCTGACGTTTAGTAAGACCTTCTACCAATGGTTCAGCACGCGCTGCTGCTTGCATACGACGCGCATGATTCTTCTTTGTAGAGGTGCCAACCACCTGCCAACCATCATCATCGGATACACTCGAGACCGAGTCCGCGTTTGACGCCTCCTCCTGATGAGCAGTATCTTCCGCCATCACTTCCGTTTCAGCGGATTGGACGTCACTTTTGTTGTCGTCGTCCGTTTTTGTCGGCTGTGGCTTGATGAACGCAGCTGAAACACGATACTCTACCTCCCCATCGTCGTATTTTAAGTGATATTCGTTGCCTTTGCGTCGCTCCAAGACAGTAGCCGGGAACCACCTGTCTCCACCGCCAAATCTCGCCAATACTTTTTCATCTACTGAAAATCGAACCGTAGCGGCATCTGGCAACGATTCCTTGACGTCTCGGACGACGAGGCGACTGTCCCCAAGACTCGTAGGCTTAAACTTACGCGAAACCAACACTTGAGCGGCCGAGCGGCCATCATCTGATTCAATGTCACTCTCCTTGTCATCATCATCGGCCGATTTTGATGTGAGTGTTGCAGTCGTCGATGAATCTTGTACAGGAGACTGCGGAGGAGGCGATAGCGACTCGGAAGCTGCGACCTCTTTCGCGGGTTTCTTCTTGTTGCGCTTTTTCGAGCGTTTGACTGGAAAATGTGATACAGATGGATGAGGTGCTTGTAGCCACTTGTAGAAGAAGAGAATTAGTACAGAGAGAAGCAGCGTGAGCACAAGGCGATGGAAAAACGACAGCTCGGCCATCTTTTTTCTCTTTCCTGAGGGATAAAGAACTATTGAACCTACTATAGACACAACGCCTGGGTACCGGTACCTCAATCCCTATAAAGAAGGTATGCTTATAAAAGGGTTCAGGTTCAAAAAGTGCCGTCTTTCTTCTTTCCTGAGGGATAAAGAACTGATTAAACCTACTATATAATCAACACCGGGTTACCGATACCTCGATCCCAATAAAGAAGGTATGCTTATCAAAAGGTTCAAAAGGTGCCTTCTTCTTTCTTTCCTGAGGGATTAAGAAAGAACTAGAGATAACGTCTAATATGCCTCTGTTTTCGCCCAAAAATTCTAAAATACCCCTCTTCTTAAAAAAATCCTAAAATGCCCCTGTTTTTGCGGTGCCCTCCAATCGCTAATTTAAGGCGACTATTTAATGAAATAATCGCCATATAGTAGACAATATTATTTTAGTGAGGTAAAATTGCAGTGATAATAATATCGCAAAATTTTGACGATGCTAAGGCTAGTGCGCAACGGTGTGCTGATTGTAAGCTGGGCAGCCTGACAAACAAATACTTTTTTGAAATTAATTACGGTATTGGCTATTCCATGGTTCCTACGATTCCTGACGGCTCTATCATCTTCGTGGAGCAACTATCGCGATATTGGCGGAGATGGGAGCGTGGTGACCTCGTTCAGCTGCGATCGCCCACTCGATGCCAGGGTGCGACAATCACCAAGCGAATTCTGTCTCTGGTTGGTTTATTTTAATTATGTAAGGTGGAGTTTTTGCTATCTGATGATTACGCAATGCTGCAGGAGGGAGACGTGGTGGAACTGCAACCGCGTTTTAATCAGGAGCGAAGGCGGACAATCACCGTTCCAAAGGGTCATGTGTGGGTAGACGGTGACAATGAAACGTGCTCTGTAGATTCGAGACATTTGGGTGCTGTTCCAGTAGCCCTTTTAATTGGACGACCATTTTTGATGGTACGTTTTGATGCTAAAGATGCTACAACAAAATGACTAACGTAATGATATGGGTCTTTGAACGAAGATCTAATGCTTGCAAAGGAACTATTTTTTTATTCAACGGGATTTCTTGTGGTTTGATGCTACCAAATGAGCATTCAGAGCTGTCAGTGCAATCAAGGTTCATTTACCTATTCTCACTCGTCGCAGGTAAATTACATTTTAGTGCATGTAGCACTTCTTATATATTTTCTAACATGAGATAACGTCTAATATTCCCCTGTAATACCGACATTCAAACTTATAGATGATTGGCAAGCTAATGTTTCATTAAATAGTCGCCTTAAATTTAGCGATTGGAAAGCACCGCAAAAACAGGGGCATTTTAGGATTTTTTTAAGAAGAGGGGTATTTTAGAATTTTTGGGCGAAAACAGGGGCATATTAGACGTTATCTCAAAGAACTATTAGGGCATGTCAATCTTAGCATATGCGAATTTTGATATAAAGCGTATATCAACCCACCTGCCACACCGCATGTAAATTTAATGTCCCCTTTATATGAAGCGCGTCAAACTTGAGGTTCCCTTGTCATATTGCTTACCGGCTTAATCTTCATATGGAAAATTTCTCATACACTCTACACTAGGCAACAAGACCTCCACAACTAATCCCTAGTTGAGAGGAAGACCTCCCCGATGTTCCTTTTTTATTTTTACAATCACGCCCATAGTTTTGTAAATGTCAAGTGTCGGAGGAAATATTTTGGACCATAATAGGAGAAGACAATAATGAGGTACAAACAAGAGTGCACCGGGACCTTAAACCTACATAACCGCCTTCCAAGCATTAACCACATGGTGGACAATATCATCAACGCCCTTTCCCTGGTGTATCTGAGAAAATACCGTCGGTCCCTCGCCACGCATAACTTTCGCGTCGCGGTCCATAATGTTCAAGTCCGCGCCGACGTGTGGCGCAAGGTCAATCTTGTTGATTACCAGCAAATCAGCTTGAGTGATTCCCGGACCGCCCTTGCGGGGCACTTTGTCACCTCCGGCTACATCGATGACATATATGATGTAGTCAGCCAGCTCTCGGCTGAAATTCGCGGCTAGATTGTCTGAATGATGATGACGCAAGACGAATAAAGTTACTTTTGCACACCAGTGCGCTAAGATTACACACACTTCCTCCTGACTCCACCAGCAGCAGCTGAACGTCATGCTCGTCGGTCAGATCCTCACTTTGGTTAGGGCGTTGTGGCGCATAAGGAATTCGCCGTCTTTGCTCGTAAAAATGTCGTTGGTCACGGCAGATAAGCTATAATTATCCTTGAGAGCATGACATAATGCCAGCATGAGTGCCGTTTTGCCACTACCTAAAGGACCGCCGATTCCCACAGTAAAAGCCCGCTGCGTCCAGTCCCGGCCACATTTAACTGCCTCGCGCTCATGGAATATCCCGGCGTGTTTCATGTTCTCGTGAGTGTGTCCGTGCTCGCGTAGCTGTAGCTCCTCGTCGGGCGTCGGCAATCGTCCATGGCTCTCCGAGAAGTGGTGCATTACCTCATCGATATTATGCTTGTGGTGGTCATGACTGCGTGCGTGATCGTGCTCCATTGGGCGTTGGATCAAACTTCAAACAAGTTAATAGCAGAACGTCTTGCTGAAACGCGAGGCATGGCAGTTGGGGTTGCACTGTGAGTCTGTGATAATTAATAAGATTATTATAGTGTGGGGGCAAGCACCAAAATGGTATATGGTTTGATATGAATGGTTTATATTGGATATAACCCACCTCGAGAGGTGGGTTATATCATATTGCATATAAACATGTCATATCGGGAATATAAACTTCATATGGGTGATATAAACTTCACCCATATAACATGCTATATGGTTAAGATTAACATGCCCTATTTAATCTACTAGGGGGTGTCATATATTGTATTTCCTGGCAAATTTATCCTATTTTGGGTGGATTTTTTGTAAAAAAACAAAAGTTTGTTACACTTCCCCGTTATTCCCCCTTTCAGAATTTGACAAACCACCAAATAACTTCAGCCAGATCGCGTGTGGGATCGGGTTGTCGCTTAAGTGGGGTTAAGAGTAAAACAAAGCGGTGTATCACGCGTCTGCGTTGTAACAGCCGTGGTCTGATGTGCAGGGCGTGGAGGTGCGGTGTGCGTGGTGTTGCGGGGAGTGCTGTGAGGGGTGTTGGGGGTGTTTGGGGTGTGGCGGGGCGTGCTGTGTGCGGGTGCGGGGCGGTGTGTGGCAGGGCGTGGTGGTGTTAGGGGTGTGGCGGGGCTTGGTGGTGTGTGGCGGCGGGGCGTGGCGTTGTACAGGTGCGGGGCGTGAAAACCCGCTTTCACGGACGGGATAAGAGCGTTTTCCTATCAACCACATCAGGAGGTGGATGACAAGAGTTGTTTGTATAAATAACTGGGTTTTACGGTTTTGTTTTCCCGGGAATACCTCTTGGTTGTTACATTAAAAACCACCAATTCTGACACCCACTACTATATACACAACGCCGGGCTACCGGTACTTCAATCCCTATAAAGAATCTATGCTTATAAAAGGGTTCGAAAGGTGCCATCTTTTTTTTCCTGATGGATAAAGAACTGATTAAACCTACTATATACACAACGCCGGGTTTCCGGTACCTCCATCCCTATAAAGAAGGTATGCTTATAAAAAGGTCTCCAAATAACCTTCCATGCCTATCCAGTGACAACACTGCAGTAAAGAAATGCACGTCGTCTCTTTACTGTTCGGAGCTAAAACGTGAGCTTTGATCGTGAACAGAACAACAGCATGAATCAAATTTAATCTTGTGTATGTCTGCAATGACATTCCACGATGCGATGAACGGGGGACTTCCAGTTGGTACATGTCTGTGTGTTTCAGATTGAAAGCATCGGGAAGAGCTTAGTCGTAAACACGATGTAACAGGGTTACATTCGAGTCACATTTAGTAGGTGGTGTACGTGAGTACACTACGGTTTGGGTCAGTATTGACCGGTTCGAAAGGTTTTGAACCATTTGTTATTTTAACCAATCAGGGCAGGAGCCCTTGGGGGTGGCGTGGCAGCCAGCCACGTGTTGGTACACAGGTGGTGTACACTACATTTTAGCTAGGTACGAATTTGGTAAGTTCTACTTAGTATTACATATAGTTTACATTAGCTTAAATTAATTTAGACTAATTATATATTAAATTTACATTCAGTTTACAAAAATACTTAAGACTGCTAGGCGCGCGACCACGCCCGGTCGCGCGCGCAGTGAGTATTGTAGCCTAAGTGGGTTCTCCCTTACGCTACCTCCCTTTATAAGGGAAGCCTTGTTACAAGGGGTTAGCGAAAGCTATCTGTAAACCACCCCGGGAATCTTGGCCCCGAGTAGTAGAGCTCTCTCCTACTAAGCCCTTTTATAAGGGGGTATCGGCTAAGTAGAGGCGAAAGCCGCTTAAAGGAAAGTCTTCCTCTGTGCGCTAGCCGCATAGTGATTGTACGCACCCGGCTACATCTGGTAGCCCTTGTAGTCAATACAACACCTGTGTTGGTGATCAACATCTTCTGCAAGGGATGAATCAGGACGATTGGGGTAAGCTAACCCCCGTCTAACAGGAAGCCTTTAAAAGGATGTTGCCCATATTGGGTGAGGATGGCATGCTCCATATAGTGGAGCAGGGCCTCGATGCCGTGCGTGAAAGGGTGAATGCCCTTATCGCCCATGAGGCGAGTCTTCGCGGGAGTTATCCCGCGTCTACTGGGGTGCGCCCTCCGATGTCCTTTAAGATAAAGGAATTCACCGGCGAGAAAGGTGAAAACATTTATGTGTGGCTTCGAGAGGTTGAAACCGCATTCGCCACCGCGAACGTGATCGAGGATCACCTGCAAGTGGGACTTGCACTGACCCATCTTACGGGCAAAGCCCGTACATGGGCGTTTACGTGTCAGGATTCGGTCACGACCGTGTTCCCCAACTGGGGAGTCCTTAAGAGAAAGCTTATGGACAGATATGCAACGCCTGATCTGGTTTTCCAGAATCAGCTGGCGTTTTTGAGGTGCCTTCAGGGCCCTAGGGACTTGGAGACATATGTCCAAGAACTGAAGACCCTGTTGGCAGGGATGTACGCGAAAGCGTATTCGGACGATTTGTCCATCCCCATCTTCATAGGAGGCCTGAAAGAAGAGCCAGCACGTTCGGAACTGTTACGATGCCTCCCCCAATCCCTTGGGGAGGCGTTTAAGATGGCGTTTAACGCCGAGAGGAACTTTCGTTTCTCTAAGGTGGGTCCTGAACCCATGGACCTGAGTCAGGTCGAAGTTGAGTGGAAACCTTCCGCTAAGAGTCACTCTGACTCTTTTTCGCAGAGCTTCGGAGCAGATCTCTTAGCTATGTTGCAGCGGCGTGGGCCGCTAAGGTGCTTCCTATGTGGAAGCGTGGATCATTTGCGGAACAGATGTCCACAAAATTTCCCAGCGAGATAGTCGCTGGAAGGGGTCGAGGGCGGCAAAATGGCCCTCTCCCAAGCCGTGGGGAAACGACGGCTCCCAGTAGGTGCGGGGCGCCCTACTGGGGTACCCCTCAGTACTGTTAATCCCCAGGTAGGGGACGACAGCACAAAGCCCCGAGGGAAGCGGTGCTTTCTAGCACCGAGTTGGTGTACCAGCCAGGGTTGCTGGTAGTCCTTGCGGACGTGAAAGGCTTTGATAAGCCTTGGAGAGTCTTGATAGACTCTGGAGCGTCTGACAATTATGTCAGACGAGCTTCTGTTGAGAAGATTCGGCTGTATGCCGAGGCCCTAGCGGCACGTTCTCGTGACGTTGTCACGGTCCGTCTTGCTACGGGCGTACAGGTTTCTGTACCCAAGGTCTCGATTGACCTTTAGCTGAAGTTTGAAGACTTCGACAGCTTAGAACGTTGACTAGTCCTGGATTTGGACTCGAGGTACGACCTCATTCTGGGCATGAAGTGGATGGAACGCAACGAGCCATGGATAGACTGGAAGTCTAAATCTATTGGCTCAACGCACCCGCGATCGGGTGAAGCATTGGCGAGTCATGAACCCACCTTTGCTCGATCGCAAAAGCGATTCTGGCGTGAGATGCCAGAGATTGGGATGTCTGAGATGATCATTCCCAATGATGTTAAGGAAGAGCTCCTTAACGAGGGGGATTAGCCGGTTAATCCCCACGCCGTTAACGGTGAGACTGGTGAGTTGCCAGTGGCAGAGGTGGATTCCTCTGAGGAGACTCCAGTGGTAGGGGTAGAGACCCCTTGCGGTTAAGCGCGATGAGCCTCCAAGCGAAGAGACCCGAAGTTCGTCTCTTTCGCACGTCGGAAATGATTCCGACTACGCCGTTGTAGGTGAGACCAGCGAGTCACTGGTGGTAGAGGCAGAGACCTCTGTGGATAGGCGCGAGGCGCTTCCAATGGATGGGGCAATTGACTACCCCCATCTGGGTCCCGGGATGAGTCCCGAGGCCAGTAGTCAGTAGTCCTATAGGATGCTGAATAGTGTGACAGGTGTTGTCATAGAAGGCGTAAGCCTTGAACGGTTGCCTGGGATAGACGAACTGTTGTCGTTGGAGGAGATGTCCTTCAACGAGTTTGGAACTGCTTTCAAAGCAGATGAAATCGACGAGGTTGTCGTATTACGTCCGGAAGTGGAGTTGAACTCATCATACATGATGGACGAGTCAGTTTTGGTGCAAACCAAACAGGCATTAGATGCCCGAAGCGGTCTGAAGATCCTCGCGGATCCTGAGGACCCTTACCATTCCTTACTAAAGGAATTTGGAGATGTCATTAGTGACAACCCGCCGGTGGGGTTACCACCGGATCGGGGAGTCCGACATGAAATTGATTTGGTTCCTGGAACCAAATACTGCGTCACTAGGAAGTGGACTCTCCCCAAGGAGCAATGCTGTGGTGGAGTCAAGTTCTAAATCGAATACATTTGTATCGACAACATGACCACCACCATCGTGCCCAGCCTTCCAACTTACGGGGGGGGTACCCCGCGGACCTCCACTCGAATTCTGGTCCGATCGTCCGCTGCTGGCAGACGACCGGTCATCATCCGA